>CM042407.1:35658059-36858059 GCA_023634145.1 Thymallus thymallus | reverse complement strand
GCTCTTTAGGCCAAAGGCAGATGACGTCAGACCTTGTATATTCCAGGATGAGATGTTAAAAGCTTTGTATTCCATAGGGTCTAGTCTCTCTCTCTCTTTCTCTCTCTCTCTCTCTCCCTCGCTCGCTCTCTCTCTCTCTCTCTCTTCTGGTCTAAGAGGCCCCAAGCGCCTCTTAGCTGTAATTAGCCCTCATCCTCTGAGACTTACTCCTTCCCTCTCGCTCGCTCACTCTCCCTCTCATTCTCTTTCTTTCTCTCATTCCAGAATAATGCTGCTGTCCATCCTCCAGCACACCAAAACCCCTGTCAAGTTTTGGTTCCTCAAGAATAACCTCTCTCCCTCCTTTAAGGTAACCGCCTCACGGCTTGACTCCAAGCAAACTTTCTGCCTTCCTGCCTTGTCGTGATAACTTTCTCCTCGCTCCAGCGCGATCCCTGGGAGAAATAGATTTGTTTGTGCTGAGGGATGAAAGAAACTGTGGGATGCCTTCTCCTTTGTGATTGTGCTCTTTGTATCTATCTGTTCTTCCTCCTATAGGGATGAGTCCATATACATGAACGCCTACTAAGCTATATCATATGTATCTAAAATAAATGAGCCACAGGAAAATGTTTCACTATTTATGAAATATTTTATGAGATTCAAACCATTTTATGCCTTGAGGGCGTTCAGCTCGGTCCATGAAATACGCATTACCAAGTGCTCTGTGTCTGTTTATATATTTAAATTGATCAAGTGTAGCTTTCCAGCTAGTTTTTGAGGATGATTTCATGTACATTTCTCACAATAATTGTTTTCTAAGACCAAATGGCAGCACATATTGTACATTTTCTCATACACCTGAAGAGTCCATACCTTACATGGCTGAGGCCTATGGTTTCCAGTTTGAACTGGTCCAGTACAAATGGCTCCAGCAGGAGACTGAGAAAAAAAGGATCTTCTGGGGATACAAGATCCTCTTCCTGGATGTTTCTTCGTCTTTGTGGACGCTGACCAGGTAACTGTCAAGTGACAACAAGATACCGCTGTTACAATCAATAAACACTACCGTTCAAAAGTTTGGGGTCACTTAGAAATGACCTTGTTTTTGAAAGAAAAGCTATTTTTTTGGACTGGGCCCCGGTGGGGTAAACGGCTCCGGCCATGGAGCGGGGAAAACAACCGGGCCCGGACCGGTGGGGTAAACGGCTCCGGCCATGGAGCGGGGAAAACAACCGGCCCGGACTGGGCCCCGGTGGGGCAAACGGCTCCGGCCATGGAGCGGGGAAAACAACCGGGTCAGGACTGGGCACCGGTGGGGCAAATGGCTCCGGCCATGGAGCGGGACCATTACCCGGGCCCGGACTGGGCACCGGTGGGGTAAACGGCTCCGGCCATGGAGCTGGGAAAACAACCGGGCCTGGACTTGGCACGGGTGGGGCGGACTGCTCAGGCTCTGAAGCGGAGCAGACGGCTGGACCCGGATTGGGTACCGGTGGAGCGGACTGCTCTGGCCCTGGAGTGGAGCAGATGGCTGAACCCGGGTTGGGCACCGGTGGAGCGGACTGCTCTGGCTCAGGAGTGGACGGCTGGACCCGGAATGGGCACCGGTGGAGCGGACTGCTCTGGCACTGAGGCGGAGCAGACTCTCCACCACCTGGTCCGCTCCTCCTCCGGGTATCATAGAACCCCTCTGGCCTCCCGATCCAGATCTGTGGGCATACGAAGTGGCGTGCGATTCCCCTTTTTCAGCCTCTCCGGGCTCTGGCCGCGCACCGATGGCGTGGTGCTCACAGCCATGACGGACCTTTGTTGGCTCCGGGCCGGCGCTGGAGGCACTGGGTTGGGAACTGGCGTTGGGGGGCTGTGACAGCCCCGATCTTCCTCACTCCATCGCCAATCCCCTCCTCGTGAGATCTCCTCCAAGAGTCCCCACTAGAGAGAGAACAGAAGTACGTCGTCGTCCTCCTCTTCCGACTCCTCTCCGTACCTCTGCTCCCTTGGCTGTAGGGGCTCCTCCTGGATCCCCCACGAGTGCAGTGGCCGGGGCTCCTCTCCGTCTACCCCCGACCACCCCCATAGCCCCTCTCCGAAAATCGTTTGGGGTGTCTGGGCTCCTGGCTGTTCCTTTTGGGTCCGTTGTCGCTTCCCCTTTTTCTTGCGCTGCTTGGTCTCCTTTTGGTGGGTCGTTCTGTCACGGTTAGGTGGAAGGAGAGACCAAGGCGCAGCGCACTCATAGTTCGACATTGTTTTATTTACACTAATACTATGTATATATATAAACAATCCAAAAGTACGAACTCAAAACAAACACTACAATACAAAAACGTCACGTTCACCTAAACCAACACGAATGAAACGGACGTAAAAAAAAGAGCACACTTACTTTAACCGTGATTGCGACACAATACGACAACGACCCACACCAGAGTGAAGGACAGACTCAACATATATGGGATCCTTAATTAGAGACAATGCGGTGCAGCTGCCTCTAATTAGGGATCCAACCCAAACCCCACACAGAAACAGAAAAGAACGACACTGTCAGACTCTGACCATAACTACATAGAGAAGCCTATTTGCTTCTCTATGGCCAGAGCCTGACACAATGGCACGTTGTGTTAGCTAATCCAAGTTTATCATTTTAAAAGGCTAATTGATCATTAGAAAACCCTTTTGCAATTATGTTAGCACAGCTGAAAACTGTTGTGCTGATTAAAGAAGCAATAAAACTGGCCTTCTTTAGACTTGACAGAATGACAGATATATGGGACCCAAAAGCGGACACGGAGGCAGGGATATGATTGACTGTTTAATAGTAGATATAGGGCAAGACAGGTTCGTAGTCAATGACAGGCAGTGTTGGTAACAGGGAATCAGAATGGCAGTCGTCCAATAAGGGGAGTCAGGCTCGTAGTCGTAGTTCAGGCAGAGTTCGGTACCGGGAATCAGAAGGATGGCAGTACAGAGGAGTAGACAGTCTCGTAATCCGTAATGCAGGCAGAGTTCGTTTGGCAGCAGACCAGATGGTCGAAGGCACATGAGGGGGCTAGACAGGAACGTAATCCAACAGGCAGGTAGAGGTCCAAATACCGGGAAACAGACTGGCAGAGTTAATAATACGAGAGAGTGCTGGAAACGACTGACTAGGCAAGACGATCTGGCAAATGCCAACAGCACCCAAGAGATTAAATACCCACACTGATTAATGCTGGTGATAGGGTGCACCTGGTGTGGGGAGGGGACAAACACAGACAGGTGAAACATATCAGGACATGACAGTACCCCTCCCCCTACGGGCGCCACCTGGCGACCGACCCGGGTGCATACCTGGCTGACCGGGATGTCGCCGATGAAAGTCAGCGATGAGCTCCGGGTCGAGGATGTCCCTGGTAGAGACCCAAGACCGCTCCTCCGGCCCGTAGCCCTCCCAGTCAACCAGGTACTGGAAACCCCGGCCCCGGGGACGGACTCTCAGGAGGCGACGCACCGTCCAAGCAGGTTGGTTGTCAATAACCCGAGGAGGAGGGGCAGGCCTGGGAACAGGAGACAAAGGACAGTGAGAGACAGGTTTAACACGGGACACATGAAAGGTGGGATTAATGCGGAGGGACCGGGGCAACATGAGGCGTATAGCTGAGCGATTGATAACCCGGGAGATCTGATAAGGGCCGATGTAACGGGACGAAAGCTTGCGACTTTCCACCCGAAGGGGCAGATCTCGGGTGGACAGCCACACCCTCTGGCCAACACGGTAGTGGGGAGCCTGGGTCCTGCGACGGTCGGCCTGCCGCCGATACCTGGTATTTGTTCGTAGAAGAACCGCCCGGGCCTTTCTCCAGGTCCGACGGCAGCGCCTAACAAACAGCTGGGCTGACGGGACGCCAACCTCCTCTTCCTGCTCCGAGAACAGCGGAGGCTGGTAGCCCAAGGAGCACTCGAAGGGTGAAAGCCCAGTAGCGGAGGAAGGCAGGGTGTTGCGGGCGTATTCCACCCAAACGAGTTGCCGGCTCCAGGTGGTGGGGTTGTCCGAAACCAGGCAGCGTAGCACAGTCTCTAGATCTTGGTTGGCCCGCTCTGATTGGCCGTTAGACTCTGGGTGGAATCCTGAGGACAGGCTGATAGAAGAACCAATAAGGGTACAGAAAGCCCTCCAGAACTGGGAAGTGAACTGAGGGCCCCGGTCGGAGACGATGTCAACGGGTAATCCGTGGATCCTAAAAACGTGCTGCACCATCAGTTGGGCCGTTTCCTTGGCCGATGGCAGCTTAGGCAGGGCGATGAAGTGTGCCGCCTTCGAGAACCGGTCCACAATGGTGAGGATAGCGGTATTGCCGTCGGATTGTGGCAGGCCTGTGACAAAATCCAGGGAGATGTGCGACCATGGACGATGAGGGACCGGAAGAGGCTGTAGGAGACCAGCCGGGGCCTGGCGGGGCGTCTTGTTTTGGTTACACACTGTGCATGCAGAGACAAAAGAGGGAACATCCACTCCCATGGTGGGCCACCAAAACCTTCGACGTATAAATGCCAGGGTCCGCCGTGAGCCGGGGTGGCAGGTCAGTTTGGATGAATGACCCCACTCCAGGACTCGGGATCGGACAGGGTCAGGCACGAACAGGCAGCCTGGCGGGCCCCCTCCGGGGTCAGGGCTCAACTGTTGTGCGTTACGCACATCCTCTTCAATACCCCAGACCAAGGACGTAGCCAGACAAGAGGCAGGGAGAATGTGCTCACTACCTTGGGCAGCAGCAGGACTGAACACACGGGAGAGGGCGTCCGGTTTAGTGTTCTTAGAACCAGGTCGATAAGATAGGGTGAAATCAAAGCGGGTAAAAAACAGAGCCCACCTGGCTTGTCGGGCATTGAGCCTCCTGGCTGAGCGTAGATACTCCAGGTTTTTGTGGTCTGTCCACACAAGAAATGGCTGTTCCGCCCCCTCCAGCCAATGTCTCCACTCCTCCAATGCAGTCTTGACCGCCAGCAATTCCCTGTTGCCGACGTCGTAGTTAACCTCAGCAGGTGTCAGACGACGAGAGAGGAATGCGCAGGGGTGCAGCTTCTGGTCGCTGTCCGACCTTTGTGACAAGACGGCCCCCACACCGACATTGGAGGCGTCCACCTCCACCACAAACTGCCGGGCCGGATCTGGATGAATCAAAATCGGGGCTGAGGTGAAGCGCTGTTTGAGGGCAGCGAAAGCCTGGGCGGCTTGGGGGGACCATACAAAGTTCACCTTAGTCGAGGTTAAGGCAGTGAGTGGGGCTGCCAAAATACTGTAATTACGTATGAATCGCCGATAAAAATTGGCGAACCCCAGGAAACGTTGCAGATCCAGGCGTGAAGAGGGTTGTGGCCAATCAGTGACGGCTTGGACCTTGCCTGGATCCATTCGGATGCTACCCGCAGCCACTATGTAACCCAGGAAAGGAATGACAGATCGATGGAATTCACACTTCTCTGCTTTCACAAACAGTTGGTTCTCTAATAATCGTTGAAGGACCTGTCTTACGTGTGCCGTGTGTTCCTGGGCTGAGTGGGAAAAAATCAAGATATCGTCCAAATACACAAAAACAAACCGATTAATCATGTCCCGGAGTACGTCGTTTACCAGAGCCTGGAAGACAGCGGGAGCGTTAGTCAACCCGAATGGCATCACCAGGTATTCATAGTGCCCACTAGCAGTGTTAAACGCTGTCTTCCATTCATCCCCTTCTCGTATCCGTACCAGGTGGTAGGCGTTTCGGAGATCCAGTTTAGAGAATATTGTGGCTCCTTGGAGCAGCTCAAAGGCGGAGGCGAGCAGTGGAAGTGGGTAACGGTTTTTCACCGTAATGTCGTTCAGGCCCCGGTAATCAATGCATGGGCGTAGGGTCTTATCCTTCTTGGCCACGAAGAAAAACCCCGCCCCAGCAGAAGAGGATGATGGCCGAATAATCCCAGCCCTGAGGGAGGTTTCCACATAATCCGCCATGGCCTTAGTTTCCGGACCGGACAGGGAGTACAGACGTCCACGGGGGGGTGATGTGCCTGGATGGAGGTCTATGGCACAGTCATATGGCCGATGAGGTGGTAACGAGGTAGCCCGAGACTTATTGAAGACCTCCCTTAGATCCCAGTATTCGGAAGGGACAGACGACACATCGATGTCCTCTGTGGAATGTGAACCCTGTCTGTTCAGAACATGCGGAGCAGCCTTCAGACAATGAGCAAGGCAAAAAGGGCTCCAGTTAATAACAGAACCAGTAGTCCAGTCGATGTGAGGGTTGTGCTTGACAAGCCAAGAATGGCCTAACACAATCGGAGTGTTAGGAGAATGTAAGGGCAGGAACTGGATCTCCTCCCTGTGGTTACCAGACAGGATTAGAGTGACGGGCACCGATATCTGAGACATCCGCCCAATAGAACGACCGTCCAGGGCTGTGGCCTCGATGTGCGTGTTTAGAGGGCGTGAGGGAATGCCTAACTTAACCAGAAGTGAACTATCAATGAAGCAATCGTCAGCCCCTGAATCCATAAGGACATTTACTTTCAGGGTTTGGGAACCCCAAATAATAGTGGCTGGAAAAGGAAAACGAACCGGGGAAACCCACGGGGTTTTAGTTTGACTCACCCGTATTCCTGCTGTTACGGATGAGCCCGCCCTTTTTAAAGGACAACCGGCTGCATAATGTCCTTTCTCTCCACAGTAGAGGCAGCTGCGACTGTCTATCCTGCGTCGACGTTCCTCGGGCGTCAGCTGTGCCCTCCTTATTTGCATGGGTTCAGACGCAAGGATCTCGGACGCCCTCGGTGGTTCCCGGAAGAATTCGGGTGATTCTGGCAGTCCCGGTGACGCTCTACCACCCGGTCCGCCGAAATGCGGAAGTGCCTGAGCAGGACGACGATTTTCTCTCTCTCGATTTCGTTCCTGAAGTCTACTTCCTATACGCATGGCCATGGAGATGAGACTATCTAAACTGGGAGGCACCTCTCGGGCGGCGAGCTCATCTTTAATGGAATCACATAATCCATCATAAAATGCATCGAGCAGAGCCTCTGAATTCCATGAGCACTCCGCTGCCAGGGTCCGGAATTTAATGGAGTAATCCGACACGCTGCTAGTCCCCTGTTTTAGATTTAACAGCTGACGTGCCGCTTCTCTGCCAGATAATGGAGCGTCGAAAACTTTTTTTACCTCCGCAGTAAACGCTGCCAGGCTGTAACAGACTGGAAGTTGCTGGTCCCAGATCGGCGTAGCCCAGGCCAGGGCTCGCCCCGTCATCATGGTTATCATATATGCGACCCGTGACTTCTCTGTGGGAAAGGAGGATGGCTGCAGCTCAAAGATACGCGAGCATTGGGACAAAAACGGACCACAATAACTCGAATCACCTGAGAACCGTTCGGGAGCAGGTAAGTGCGGCTCTCTTAGGGATACCGGGGAAGGTGTTGGGTTGCTGGGTATAGGTGGGACAGGAGACGGGGGGGAAGCGCTCTGTGCCGGTAGTGCCAGTGTTAATCTCTCCAAGTGTTGGAGCAGGCATTCGGTGACCCGCTGCTGGTTATCTCTCTGCTCATGGATTTCCTCTGCTATTGAACGTAGCACCTCCTCGTGTCGACCCACAATAACCTCTTGGTGGGCTATTGCGTTCTGTAGCTGAGTCAACTCCGCTGGGTCCGTCATGGCCAGATCGTTCTGACAGAATGACAGATATATGGGACCCAAAAGCGGACACGGAGGCAGGGATATGATTGACTGTTTAATAGTAGATATAGGGCAAGACAGGTTCGTAGTCAATGACAGGCAGTGTTGGTAACAGGGAATCAGAATGGCAGTCGTCCAATAAGGGGAGTCAGGCTCGTAGTCGTAGTTCAGGCAGAGTTCGGTACCGGGAATCAGAAGGATGGCAGTACAGAGGAGTAGACAGTCTCGTAATCCGTAATGCAGGCAGAGTTCGTTTGGCAGCAGACCAGATGGTCGAAGGCACATGAGGGGGCTAGACAGGAACGTAATCCAACAGGCAGGTAGAGGTCCAAATACCGGGAAACAGACTGGCAGAGTTAATAATACGAGAGAGTGCTGGAAACGACTGACTAGGCAAGACGATCTGGCAAATGCCAACAGCACCCAAGAGATTAAATACCCACACTGATTAATGCTGGTGATAGGGTGCACCTGGTGTGGGGAGGGGACAAACACAGACAGGTGAAACATATCAGGACATGACAAGACTAGTTGAATATCTGGAGCATCAGCATTTGTGGGTTCGAATACAGGCTCAAAATGGCCAGAAACAAAGAACTTTCTTCTGAAACATCCCGGAGCGTCCTCTTCACCTTTGACATTGAGACTGGTGTCTTGCGGGTACTATTTAATGAATCTGTTGTGCTGCTTCTTTAATCAGCACAACAGTTTTCCACTGTGCTAAAATAATTGCAAAAGGGTTTTATAATGATCAATTAGCCTTTTAAAATTATAAACTTGGATTAGCTAACACAACGTGATGGTTGCTGATAATGGCCCTCTGTACGCCTATGTAGATATTCCATTAAAAATCGTTTCCAGCTAAAATAGTCATTTACAACAGTAACAATGTCTACACTGTATTTCTGATCAATTTGACGTTATTTTAATGGACAAAAAATGTGTTGCTCCTTGTCCTCGGAGATAGTCAGGGAAGACTATGGGTACATTCCGTTCTGTGACAACAGGAAGGAAAGGGAGGGCTACTGAGCTTCACATCTGGCTAACCGCACCAGGGACACACTGCTACAATACCTACACAGTTTGAAGATGTCATTTTGTAGCTCAATTGTGCCATTGAGAATGTTCACCAGCCACTGGAAATGTTTACAATGTTACTATTGCGTAGTAAGCACATATTCTTTGCTAATTTGTACCAGCTTGACAGTTATGGTATCCTCCTCTTTGTTCAATGTATCGATATTACACGTAAGTTATTCGCAGAAGAGATGAAGAAAAATACAGTTCAAGGAAAATGTGTTCCCTCTCAATGTATTCAGCAGAATAAATGCATACATTTCAAATATATTTGACAGTGGCTCCTTTGAGTCATCTATTGACTATTTATCCATGAAAATGCATCAATTATTCATTGTCCTTCACATAGAGTAACAACAAGGTTGTCAGAGGGAAAGGTGGACGAGGAAAACATTATTTTTATCGCACACACTCACACCAGAATATTTCTACAGAATCATACCCCTATTCTCTGCTTGGGGTTGGTCTTCATTGACATGTTGTGTTATTCATTGCATTCTATGAGACGGAACCAAGAAAGCCATACAATATGTACAGTATGTGACGCATGACATTGAAGAGACAGTTACTTCCAGACCAGATAAAATATGTTTACTTGAGTTGCAATATTGCTGAGATATACCGGGCCAATATTTACCGCCCTGTATCCTACTAGGCCGATATTTACAGCCCTGTATCCCCATTGCTGAGCAATACCGGGTTAATTCAGACATAGGAGTTAACGCCTTTCTACTTCCGCCTTTCCCACGCACTTCTCAGTATTTGGTATTCAGACTTACCTTATTCAGTTGCATAACACACTCTGCAGGATTGAATAACTAGCGCATAACTAGTGTGATCTAAATACATTTCATTCATCCTCTGAAAACCCTCTCAGTTGCTGGTCAATTTTCAGTGTACCATGTAGTGTACCTTTCAGTCCCTCTAAATACAGTGTATCATGTAGTGTACCTTTCAGTCCCTCTAAATACAGTGTATCATGTAGTGTACCTTTCAGTCCCTCTAAATACAGTGTACCATGTAGTGTACCTTTCAGTCCCTCTAAATACAGTGTACCATGTAGTGTACCTTTCAGTCCCTCTAAATACAGTGTATCATGTAGTGTACCTTTCAGTCCCTCTAAATACAGTGTATCATGTAGTGTACCTTTCAGTCCCTCTAAATACAGTGTATCATGTAGTGTACCTTTCAGTCCCTTTAAATACAGTGTATCATGTAGTGTACCTTTCAGTCCCTCTAAATACAGTGTATCATGTAGTGTACCTTTCAGTCCCTTTAAATACAGTGTATCATGTAGTCAAATTTTATTGACAGACTAGAATTTATAGAGAGAACGGGTTCAGAATATAGGGATCAATGAAAGAAAGCCATCTAAATATATGCATACAGTAAATCTAATAATACACTGTACAGTATTCGTCTTTCAAATCCACAAATTGGTAGATAACAAAATACTCTGATCTTGTAAATGATTTAGGTTTAGTAAAGTATTCATGAATCGTAAAACAGGTTTGGAGAGCCTTTATGCACGAAAGAAAGAAAATGGTGGTTTAATTCTGAATATTGCCACAATCAGTTCTTCAACCCATAATGTTGGAAGATTGGTATGCATATGATTATAATAGGGAGAATAGTGTTCAATAGTAGGCTACAGTTCTTTTAGAAGGTACACCCCTTGACTTTTTCCACATTTTCTTGTATTACAGCCTGAATTTAAAATGGATTAAATTTAGATTTTTTGTCACTGGCTAACACACAATACCCCATGATGTCAAAGTGGAAATATGTTGTTGTTTTTTATTACACATTCATTTAAATGAAAAGCTGAAATGTCTTGAGTCAATAAGTATTCAAACCCTTAGTTATGGCAAGGCTAAATTAGTTCAGTAAAAATGTGACAGACAGAGCCCGGTACTGTACCAGCGGTACTGATGGTCGATACTGATACTGATGGTCGATACTGATACTGATGGTCGATACTGATACTGATGGTCGATACTGATACTGATGGTCGATACTGATATTGATGGTCGATACTGATACTGATAGCGGCTACTATTTAATATGATAGATACAGGAGACAGAGAAAGTCAGGGTAGCCTTTAATTAAGCCATTTGAGAGTGGCCATCCCTGCAAGTTAAAGGCTGTACATTTTACATTCTGTATAATGGCACTACGTTTTATAACCTCCACTTGGAAATGGCAGGATCTCTAAACCTTATTCATGCTTTCTCTCGCGTAAAGGTGGTGGAATTATGAGGGAATTAAGTCAAGGTCAGAATATGGTGTAGCTGTAGACACACCTCCGCCACACCTTAATTTATTCAATCTCCTCCCCAAAGGAATAGCGCGTGAATAGCATGCTATTCTCATGCTTAAATTCAAGGTCAGAATATGCATAGAGAGAAAAATGCATTAAAAGGGAATTACGTTTCAAAGGGCACTGGTTCCTTGTAGGGAGTGTGGCAGTGCTACTGGCCTGTTTGAGGTGGCGTAATCAGCTGGCACTGACCAGCCATTTAGCCAGCCCTGCTGAACAGATGAAGCTCCCCAGCTAGACGCTCTGTCCACAAGGTCAGGGCTAGAGCAAAAGTCCACTGCCTGGGAAGCTAGCTAGCTGGAATAAAGGCCTCTAGCAACATTTTTATTGGATTCCAGCAGGCTGCACAGCTGCGTGAGGCCAACCACAGCCAGCAGGGTGAAATGAACATAACCATAGAGCTCCCTGAAATGCTGTACATTCTCCTGTATGAGTCAGACTGACAACATCTGTGATGGGAGTCGTGGCACATTAAGTACATGTTAACATGCTTGAGTACATACATTTATAACTGTGGATGACTGGGACATTTATCTTTGTTTTATGATAGCAGTATTTCCCTCTAGGTGGGTTAACCATTCCAGAACATTTGGACTATTTCATAACGATTTCATCTCTGTTTCTGTCCAGTGCTCTGTATGTGGTGGATGTGAAGAAGTTCAGGAAGATAGCAGCAGGAGACAGTCTGCGTGGCCAGTACCAAGCCCGGCGCCAGGACCCCAACAGTCTGTCCAACCTGGACCAGGTGAGAGGGACATCACACACTGCTCTCAATGGACTCTCAATGGATGGTCAACCACTTAATACTCCAGAAGCCATAATCACATGTTGTGCTATCAATGACTGACTGTCAGAGAAAATGACCACTTATTTTTATCAAGATAAAAATTTAGCAAAATGTTTGATTTCAAGTTTTCCCTCTTGCTATCCTGCTAGGATCTGCCCAACAACATGATCCCCCAGGTGGCTATCAAGGTATCTATTTAATCTGTAAAACGTTACAGATTCCGCAAGAGAAATGTAAAGGTAATTTCCAATTGAACGGACATATGCAGCGGTTATGGTAGTTAGGTTAAAAAACGTTCACATGTAAACATGCAGTCGACGGGCTATTTAGAAAATATGATTATATTAAATGAATGCACAATTAATTATGAGAATATTTATTTGTAGATTACAATTTTAATGGTTTGAAATTATAATAAGACATTTTCATGGATAACATTAGCATAATGTTTTCTGTTAGAGAGTGGAGAGGAAGGAGAGGAGGAAGACTGGAGAGGAAGAAGAGTGAAGGAGAGAAAAGGTTAAGATATGATTACACAGTCTGCCAATTTATTATTCCAAACAATGTTTTTGAGATAAAATACACAAATTATTTTATCTAATAGTGTACTATTTATTATTAAAGATTGGAGAGGAAGGAGAAGAGAGTGAGAAGGAAAAAGTAAGGGAGTAGGGGAAGCGAGGAGAGTGTACGAGAGTGAGGTGGAACGGTAAAGAGAAGAAGAGAAGGAAGACGAGTGAAGAAAAGAGGAAGATTGGAGAAGAAAAAGTAAAGAGAGGAAGAAGAGCAGACAGAGGAGGTACAATAGCTCTTTCCAAGAAACGGAAATGCCATTTTAATGACAACATGATGAGAGAATTTCCATTTAAACGCTCAGGTCAAGACGATAGAATGGTTCACGGCACCCTTTGTAGTTCCTCTTTTTCAATTGGCAGCGGGGGAAGAACAGCAGTGGTAGAACATCAACAGACAAAAAAGCATAAAGCCTCTCTGATTGCCCGTGTTGATATGCCCTCTGTCACCACATTCTTCAAGAAGGTAGAGCCTTCCCAAGAAGAATATGATTTAGCTTCTGATTTAGTCTTTGCATACCACACTATGCGACACAATCATAGTGACAGATCTATGGACTGCACAGCACAACTGACACAGAAGCTTTATGAGCCAAAGTGTACATGTGCTCGGACAAAATGTAACGCCAAAATGTAAGATATATGATGGCAGCACATCTGTGGAATGAAAACTGCTTGATTTTGTTGAATTTAAAGGAGAAACAGCAGAGAAAATTGCAGCTGAGGTCCTGGTGGTCATCATTCTCTGCCAACAACACAAATACCAACTCTGGAGGACTGAATAGGCTGAGAGGGTCAACATCCATACCAAAGTTAAAAATGCTCTGCAGCGGGAGGTGAACAGCTTTGGATATGATTCCCCTTGATGTTGAGTACATGCTCACAAAGATATTTTCATATTTTCACCGTTAGAGTAGAAAGACTGAAGAGCTTTTGTGAGTTTGTTGGCCAGGAGTACCATAGCATTTAAGACACAGCAATGTTCGCTAGCTGTCCATGCTCCCTGCACTGGAAAGAGTGCTGAAAATGGATGTGCCATTGAAATCCTTTTTTCTTTCTCAAGACAAACGCCCTGTTGTCCTGCGAACAATGTTCGAAGATCCACTGACTGAACATTGGCTGGCCTTTGTCCATGGAAACCTGATCATATTCAGTGACATGATCAAGATGCTTGAAGGCCAGGACTGCTGTGCTGTCAGCTGCAACTTCATTCCAGTTTTGGTCAGAGGACTTCTGAGAGAGCTATGTGAATGATATATGGGCAGCAGTAATAAATAGGTTCACTGTTCCTACCATCAAGGCCATGCTTATTGTGAAGACAAACTTCAACCTCCCCTGCCAGGAGTTCTTGGAGAAGAGATAGATAGATAGATAGATAGATAGATAGATAGATAGATAGATAGATAGATAGATAGATAGATAGATAGATAGATAGATAGATAGATAGATAGATAGATAGATAGATAGATAGATAGATAGATAGATAGATAGATAGATAGATAGATAGATAGATAGATAGATAGATGATAGATAGATAGATAGATAGATAGATAGATAGATAGATAGATAGATAGATAGATAGATAGATAGATAGATAGATAGATAGATAGATAGATAGATAGATAGATAGATAGATAGATAGGTACTTTATTGCTCCCCCGGGGGGAAATTTCATTGTCAAGCAGCTACAACAAAACACAGGGCAGGTGCAAAATGCCACAACGAAAGTACACAAAAGACAGATACACGGTACATGATACATATAGCGGCAGTATGAAAAAGTATAGAAATACAAGATATCTGGAGTGCAAAAAAAAAGCTATAAAAAGACATTGCATAGTATGGGTGGTTGGCTGAATATGTACACTATACATTGGTGGATGTTGGATGGTTAACTATACTATACAGGTTGATGGCAGAGAAATACTTCAGTAGCTAAAAATGCGTATGATATGAGCGAGGGTAATAATAGTTTACTTAATATACAGACTGGCTAAATGAACAGGTAAGTGAATATTTTGCATGGTTAAATTAGCTGTACAGTTAGGTATACAGTTATATTTACAGATAAGTGAATACTTGCATGGTTACATAAACTGTACAGGTAAATGACAGGAAGAGATACTTTAATAGCTAAATGTGTGTATGATATAATTTGGGGTAATAATAGTAATTCCCTTAAAATACAGTCCTTAGTGCGCAGGGTATAATTACAGACAACTGCACGTATTGCACATTCGATATACTAAAAGCAATGAGAAAAGGTGCAACTGGCAGGATACTAATAATATGCATTCCTGAGTGAATGCCTACGTAAGTTAAGTCCAATAATTACTTACAATATTGCATGTGATATGATATAACAACTGTACATGAGTATGTATATACAGACCTGAATGAATAAATAGGTCCTGAGTGGATGTGTGCTGATGGACCAGAGTTACTCACGGATGGATGCATAATTGTTAAACTAGGTCCTAGCACCCCAACAGTTCCAGATCTATGTTGCCGACGGCACGGCACCCCGGTGAGGCATTATATAGTCTAATAGCCGCCGGCAGGAAGGACCTCCTGTAGAGCTCTCTGGCACACCGTGGCCAAAGACAGAGCAATCCTGAAGAAAATACAGTACATTCTTCAGAGAAATATACAGATTAGGTTGGTATAAGTATATTATGTAGTTAGCAATCTCATCATCATCTTATTTCTTTATTATGTTGTTAAGTATTTCACATATACTATTGTAAAATCATGTTCTCTTCTGCTCTTATTCTACACAGACTAGCAGGACCACTGAATGGCTCTTCAGATCTTGTCTGTAGTGTTTCTGTAATATATATGTTTTCTATGTCTATCACTGTGTGCCTGTTAGATTAAATACATGAAACAGGAATTGTCCCCCATTTTTATATCATAGATAATAACATTGGATATATTAATGATATATTGACCGCCGAACTGGAAATGTCCCTGGTTTTCATTTCAGAAATCTGGTCTCCTTACTACAAATGCCATGATGATCTGGATGAGACTGCCGAAGGTAAGAATCTTTGGATTAACTATCTAATGTTAGCTAAACGTAGTAATTAATAAATTGGCTAAATGTCTTTAAATGGACAATTCTGTTAATTGCCTTGAGCAAATTGACAATACCTGTTAGCAAAGGTGTCAGCTAGAGATGACGTGCAGGAGCTTGCAGAGATTTGTAGTTTTGTACGATGTCTACATTGATGCTAATTAGCATTTTCGAATCTGAGAGTAAATAGAGCCAAATATATTGATGAGTCACCTTGTCCGTTCATCAAAACGTAAGCAACGTTTTGACAACTGAATGGGAACTTGACAATTAAGCACTGGTGAATTTAACACGGTACGGTTTGGTACGGCGTCCCGGGAAAATAAATAGTGGGGGTATGCAATATCGGTAAAACATGAGCCTATCACAATAATGAAAATAAAATGTCAAGAAAACTGTAGGCTATTACGCCATTATTTATCATTACCATATGTCAGAGTCATGAAATATTTGCGAATGGACTTGAAAACAGGTGATAGCCTACACTATATGATGTGGTTCGAGAGAAGCAGAGATGAGTGTCCGAGGTGTGAGGACAGCAGTAAAGGCCTATTTGGTGTTTTGTGTATCAGATGTATTTTTCCATTCACCACTGTTTGGAGGCTGGACATACAGTATGTTGTAAGTGAATGAACTTGCTCGGGTAGCCTGGTAAAGGAGCCCTTTGAAGTGATTGTTTGACAACTAGATGAAAACATCATGACTGGTTGTGTTTATGCCACAATGAAATGTAATACATTTGAAAAGTTAAATCTTTATGCCTAGGCCCACAGAGATGCTATTGAATAGGGATTGTAAATATAATTCTATGATTAGACCCCACGGCTGGCCCGCCCATTAGGCAGGATAGCGGCACCTCCAACCACACATAACACCTCACCACAATAGGTTGGTGGCACCTTAATTGGGGAGGACAGGCTCATGGTAGTGGCTGGAATGGAATAGGTGGAATGGTATCAAATACATTCCATTCGCTACTTTCTAAAAAACAATGATAACTTCTCTTACCCAGTGGGATGTGGGCTATTTAGGTGAGCGCTGATGCCGCCCCATGATAAGCAGTGCCCACTTTCCAAAATGTTGATCTTGTCCATGCCCAGCGCGCCTCTCCAGGGTGCTGTTGTAGAGACGCAGCACTGCCGCGCTCCACCAACGCTCCATGAAATAGATTTAACATAAAGGATGTAGCCTATGGTAGAAAGAGTAGTGGCCTATGTGGTTTTTCTGTAGCCCATAGACTGGAAACAATGTCATAATCATTAGCTTATTAATGAGGAGAGAGAGTGAGGGAGAAAGTCAACCAAAAAGTCAAACAGGCAGACATCAGCTTTGGAGCGGCTGAGGCTTAATCAAACAGGGGTGGACAGCAGATGGTGCTGAAAGTAATTCATTACAACAACTGTCTTCATTTGAATTTGACTTCACTAACAACACGAGGGCTTTGTTGGACCCTATAAAATAAATAAGAGGTAGGCCTACCTGTTTGACAGACGCAATTATTCTATCCATAGATTTAGTCAGTATAGCCAAATCCTTCAATACTGTCAGGTGTGTTCGTTTAAAAACAGGGCGCAAATTGAGTGAGGGTATGCCATACCCTTTGTTAAAGAAAAGGGCAAAAAGGAAACCTATTGTTAGCTTTATATTTTGTCAACTTAGAGGCGCTAACAGCCTCATTTAGCCTACGCTCTTATCCAGAGTGATTTAGTCATTTAGCCTACACTCTTATCCAGAGTGATTTAGTCATTTAGCCTACACTCTTATCGAGAGTGATTTAGTCATTTAGCCTACACTCTTATCCAGAGTGATTTAGTCATTTAGCCTACACTCTTATCCAGAGTGATTTAGTCATTTAGCCTACACTCTTATCCAGAGTGATTTAGTCATTTAGCCTACGCTCTTATCCAGAGTGATTTAGTCATTTAGCCTACGCTCTTATCCAGAGCGATTTAGTCATTTAGCCTACACTCTTATCCAGAGTGATTTAGTCATTTAGCCTACACTCTTATCCAGAGTGATTTAGTCATTTAGCCTACACTCTTATCCAGAGTGATTTAGTCATTTAGCCTACGCTCTTATCCAGAGTGATTTAGTCATTTAGCCTACGCTCTTATCCAGAGCGATTTAGTCATTTAGCCTACACTCTTATCCAGAGTGATTTAGTCATTTAGCCTACACTCTTATCCAGAGTGATTTAGTCATTTAGCCTACACTCTTATCCAGAGTGATTTAGTCATTTAGCCTACGCTCTTATCCAGAGTGATTTAGTCATTTAGCCTACACTCTTATCCAGAGGGATTTAGTCATTTAGCCTACACTCTTATCCAGAGCAACTCACAGTAGTGAGTGCATACATTTTCATACTGGTACCCATATTCCTTTTTATTGAGGAAGATCCGTTCATACCAAGTGCCAATATCCTTAGTGTGCATTATCTTTTGAGTGTGGAGCCAATGTAGTGTCCCACATTTAGACGCTCTTAGGCTCCATAACTTCTACCATCCATCCAGTAATGATAATGTGTTCAGCATTTATCCGCTACATGTTATCTTCTCTAATCCTTTGTGAGGGCAGTAGAACATATGGGAAATTGGTGTTATTTCAATCATTGGTGTTATTTCCTCATCTCCTAAACTAATTACGACTATAGAGTGAGACATTGGCTTTGGAAATATCCCACAGGCTCACAATAACTGGAAAGCTGAGGCGGACACTTTTCTGAACCTTGAACACCACCGATACATGAGACTAATGTCACTTTAATGGAGAAGGAAATCAGATCAGCTCTAAATGATGGCTGCAGACAGACACTGTTGTGTTGTGAAGAAGTCCTCGGTCTTCTGTCATGGCTGATCTGCTGCAGTGCAATATACTTCATACACCAGTCATTTTCTTTGAAATCCATGAAGGGATTGAACAAGGGCACATTTTGGGAGAATTTTGGGAGGCACTGCGGTACCATTTGACAGTCCGCACATGCATGTTGAACAGTTCATTTAAATGTGTAGAGGGACTCTATTGAATTACAAAAGGAATGGCATGACACTAATCAAATAAGTATAAATACCTGTAGACCTTTGTTTACAATTCAGAATGACTCCATTCATATAACAGTAGTGTATCTATGTACACATTGGTCGTAGGAATGGATGACAATGTTCATTATATACACCACAGAAAGGCACCGTGTAGCGTTGGAATGAACCCTCAACTGTGACATCCCTGAAGATTGCTGGTGTTGGTGCACACATTCAAAAAAATTCATAGTTGCGTCAGAGAGAATGTTGCATTTTTTTGCAGAATTAAACAGAACATAAGCTAGGGAAAGTGCACATACACTGTACAGCGAAACAGGCTACAGTATCGTAACCATAATACATCCATGAACGTAACACAGTAGCCTGTGTGACACAGCACAGGCAATGACAAAAATCATTAGCTCCATTAGTACCAGCATTACAAGTTACTACAATAATATACAGCTCTGGGAACAATTAAGAGACCGCTCCAAATTAAGAGACCACTCTTAATGTTTTCCAGAGCTGTGTTAATATATCCTACTGATACACTAATGAGAGTGAGTCTGATAATAAAGACTTTTCTTTGTAAAGGTGGAGAAGGAAGCAGCAGCAGAACTAGAGCTTCAGGCGATCCTGCAGAACTGGAGATGGTGGTCAGTTCAGAGTCAGACTCAGAGCAGGAACCTTCAGGTACAACTTAAGAGCACAAACCTAAACATGTAGGCTATTGATATTAGATTAATGTGTGCTTATGAGATTATCAGTAGGACTGTAATCGGGGGGCGTACAATCGATGACTGCACAAGTAATACACGTTTAAGTTTAGGTTAATTACAATGTTAATCTCATTCTGCAGAGCAACCAGTTGTGCAGAGAGAGAGAGAGAGAGAGAGAGAGAGAGAGAGAGAGAGAGAGAGAGAGAGAGAGAGAGAGAGAGAGAGAGAGAGAGAGAGAGAGAGAGAGAGAGGTAGAGAGAGAGAGAGGTAGAGAGAGAGAGAGAGAGAGAGAGAGAGGTTCAGAGAGAGAGGTTCAGAGAGAGAGAGAGAGAGAGAGAGAGAGAGAGAGAGAGAGAGAGAGAGAGAGAGAGAGAGAGAGAGAGAGAGAGAGAGGAGAGAGAGAGAGAGGGAGAGAGAGAGATAGAGAGAGAGAGAGAGAGAGAGAGAGAGAGAGAGAGAGAGAGAGAGAGAGAGAGAGAGAGAGAGAGAGAGAGAGAGGGTTCAGAGGTCAGTACAGGGAACATAGAAAGGGACAGCGAAGGCACTGAAAATCCATTTTATTATTTTGCCCGTCCTCATACAACGGGCAAAATACAATGAAGTAACTCACTCCTTGTCCTGCTCAGTATGTCTTGCATTCGCAAAACCTTCAGCCAGTGCATTTGTCAATGGAGGCATGCAGGCCTGGAAACATGTCCATCAGAGAGCACAGTAACATGAGAGAAGCAAGACCCATAGAGAAAGTGCAGAAGCCTTTTTCCTCAGAGCCAGCAAAGCAGACATCCGTACCCTTCTGAGTGATAAGCAAATGTCAGTTCAACGAGACCAGGTCAGAAAGAGACAGGTCATGGATCGATGTAGTTAAAGGTATTGGTAAATGTGGGCTTAGCTACAGAGGATACAGACACGAAGCTGCATAGAACTTGGAAAACATGGCCGTCATGAGCTTATATTGTTGCTAAGCAAATATGATGGGAGGCTATGGGAGGAAACCAGTGAGGACAGGAGACACAGATGGCTTGATGTAGTTGGTGAAACACGCTGGTGGGCCAAAGACAAGGCCTTGAGGAAAGTATTTGGAAGCTTTGCAAAGCCTGACCGTGCACTTTACACGGATGTGGTCATCACTATGGAAAGAATTGAAAAGGATTTTACCATAAAACCTGCCACCCGAAGCAAGGCCCAAGGGTACAAGGATGCTCTCCTAAAGTATGAAACCATGCTTACAGCTGAGGTTTTTTTCAGGATTTTTGAGCAGACGTTCCCTCTCTCTAAATACAAACAAGTGGCATGGATATGGTAACAGCACAGTACTTAGTGACGGAATCGGAGGATAACCTGAGAAAGTGTGCCCGAGACTTTGAGGGTGTGAAGAGGGCAGCAGATGACTTTGTTGAGTGGGCCAATGGCATTCTGGAGGAGCAGCAGGACTGTGATGCCGAAGCTCAGACTGCTCTCCCAGAGAATAGAACAAAAAAAGAAGAGAAAGCCAGGTGAGTTGGCAGAAGACGAGCCCATTGCTAATGCAGACATGGATTACAAAATCAAGATCCACAATGTGGTACTGGACACTGTTGTTGAAAGTATTCACCGCCGTTATGCAGCAAATGCAGTGCTGTGTGCAGATGTCTCCTGCGTGAATCCAAAGCATTTTCCTGAGATCGGAGAAAAAGGCCTTCCAAAGACAGCCATGAAGGAGCTCAGCAAATGCTTACTGGAATTTGATAAACATGCCACTGTTGAGGCATTGCAGCCTGAACTGATCAGCCTTGCACAACAGTGGGAAAGACTGAAACAGTCAGCATTGGAGGAGTACCAAACTAGGGCTGCCGCCACCAGTGATGAATTAGGGGAAGGCTTTGAGGATCCTGATGAAAGTGTGGAGTTGGTGAGCAGAAGTAGTTCCACATGTAAAAACTGCCCAATATGCTGCTATCTTCTCCTGTCTCAGTACAGTCTGCTCATGGATGCGTATCACATCATTGGTTTGGGCTACAAGTTCCTCCTCACCCTATCCATCACTCAGGTGGCTTGTGAGAGGACCTTCTCCACCCTGAAATTTGTGAAGAACCGCCTAAGAATCTCCCTCACTCAAGAGAACCTTGAAGCGTTCCTTTTGATGGTGACAGAGAAGGAGATTCTTATGGGACTTGACAAAGATGACATCATTGACAAGATGGCAGAGAGCAGTGAGTTACTGCGCCGCCTACTGGTTTACTAGTGGTAATTACTTACTGGTTACTCTGAAGTAGCTATGCTATGACTCTTCCTTAACAGGCTGACAAGGGTGAAAGAAAATGTGCTGTGAGTTAAAGCTTTTGTACAGAGGCATGTTTTTTGGACTTTGGTATTATACTTGCAGTTATGTAGCCAATGTTCATTTTCATTGGCTCAGTGTATAGATGTGTTTATTTTTGTGCTGTTTGCTTTATGGACACCAGTGAGTGAACATTGTAATCTACATTTTTTTTTGTAAAGGAGTGCTTTTTTGACTTTTGTATTATACTTACTTACATTGTTGTAGCTTATGTTCAAGTTCAGTGAATGTGTGTGTGTGAAGTTTTTTTATACTTTTGATATGCTTTATGCTTGAGTATAAAGATAATCATTTGAACATTTGAGCTAACTCTGCATATCTCATTATCTTTTTAAAAAGTGTAGGCAAATTGTTTTGTGTGTCTAGCCTTGTACATTTGTATGTGCTATGATTGGTGTATTCCTAGTGAGTTGTAACAACAATGTTAAAGCTAGAACAGTGTTTGATTACATTTAAAAGTAAAACAAGCTGATACTATTGGTTCTGATGGGTAATGACAGTTGAACTAAGCTCAAAGGCATTTATAAGTTATATTCTACAAGAATCAGTGGACATTTACCATTTAATATAAGTCCAAAAATGGATGTAGCAACTAAGGATTCTAGCTTTATGCCACTCACCAGAGAGCATCAATGGACTGAGTGGAAGCATTCAGTGTTTTAAAACTGTGAAAGATCAAAACATCAAGGTCGAGAGGAGTTAAGATGCCTAGACAAGAGTCTAGACAGTTGATTTGATATTAATTGAAAGGGTAGGTAGACAGCCCTGAGTCCTTCCAAATAGCATCGGACAAGGGTACTGATAAATCAATATAACTCTAAAGTACAAATTTAATAACCATTGAGGAGGATAAGTCGATGTGTCCTTGAGCAAGGCACTTAACCTTCATTTGCTCCAGGGGCGCCATACTACTATGGCTGACCCTGTAGGTAGGCTTTCCTACTTTCCTACTTAAATAAAAGATAAATAAAAAAATACAAAAAATAAGAGGATGATATGAGTACATTCTGCTATACAGTATTCTACATGGTCCCTAACCTACCCTAACCTACCCTAACCTACCCTAACCAACTCAAACCTACTCTACCCGACCCTACCCTAACCAACCCTAACCTACCCTAACCTACCCTAACCAACTCAACCCTACTCTACCCGACCCTACCCTAACCAACCCTAACCTACCCTAACCAACTCAACCCTACTCTACCCCACCCTAACCAACCCTAACCTACCCTAACCTACCCTAACCTACTCAACCCTACTCTACCCTACCCTACCCTACCCTACCTTACCCTAACCAACCCTAACCTACCCTAACCTACCCTAACCTACCCTAACCAACTCAACCCTACTCTATCCTAACTTACCCTACCCAACCCAACCCAACCCTACCCAACCCAACCCTACCTCAATCTACCCTAAACTACCCTAGTCTACCCTACCCTACTCTAACAAACCCAACCCAACGCTACCATACCCTAACCAATCCTACCCTAATCAACCCTAACCAACCCTACCCACCCTACCCTTCCCTACCCTACCCAACCCAAGCCTACCCTAACACAACCCTACCTAACCTAACCTAACCCACCCTACCCAACCCAACCCTACCCAACCCAACCCTAACTAACACAACCCAACCCAACCCAACCCTAACTAACCCAACCCAACCCAACCCTAACTAACCCAACCCAACCCTACCCTAGCCTACCCAACCCAACCCTAACCAACCCTACTTTACCCTAATCTACCCTACTCTAACCAAACCTACCCTAAAAAAACAACCCTACCCTAACCCAACCCTACCCTAACATAACCTACCCAACCAACCCTACCCAACCTTACCCTACCCAACACTAACCTAGCCTAACATAACCTAACCTAACCTAACCTACCCAACCCAACCCTAACCTAACCAACCCAACCCAACCCTAACCAACCCTACTCTACCCTAACCTACCCTACTCTAACCAACCCTACCCTAACCAAACCAACCCAACCCTACCCCAACCCTACTTTAACCTATCCAACCCGACCCTACCCTAACAAACCATACCCTATGCTACCCAACCCTGAGTATTCTCAGGTGGGTATTCGGTAGGTCTGCATCAGTGGCTTGTAGTCTATGCGTGGAACCCAGGAAATGCTATGGACTCTTTATCCATAACTGTCCCTGCTGGACAGAAGGAGAGCTAACTAGCCATCTAATTAAGCTTGGGTTGTACAGGTAACTGCCAAAATAAAGGAAACACCTAGATAAAGTGACATAATAGGGTGTTGGGCCACGAGCCGCCAGATCAGCATTAATGAGCCTTGGCATAGATTCTACAAGTGTCTGGAACTTTATTGGAGTGATGCAACACCATTCTTTTCTTTTCCATCATTTGGTGTTTTGTTGATGGTGGTGGAAAACGCTGTCTCAGGCACCCTCAGAAATCTATGTGTTCAATTGGATTGATCTGGTGACTGAGACGCATACACACACACCATTTTAACCCCATATGCTCCTTTGAGACCCCTCTTTCAAAGTCACAGAGATCTCTGCTTCTAGCCATGGTAGTGCAAGTGCATTGGGTCCATGTTTTAAAATAATGTCCCATGAGATGTACTGTACTGTAGACTGAGCTGTTTCTACTGGACAATACTGACATCTCCTGTCTTCTGCTACTCCTTCATTTTGCCATTGAACAAGTAACTTCCAGGGATGGTGGTAAGTAATGTCAACATAAATTAACACTTTCTCTGCTTCTCTGCTTCAAATAGTCTCCCCCCACTACAGAAGTAGATTCACTTTGTGAAGTCTGACCTGTTGGAAGAGTTAGATGACTGAGAGATGAGTGTGTTTGTTCTGGTCTACACAGACAATTGTTAATAAACTACAGTTAACAAACAGTGTTTTATTAACAGTAGTTTATTAATAGTAGTTTATTAATAGTAGTTTATTAATAGTAGTTTATTAATAGTAGTTTATTAACAGTAGTTTATTAACAGTAGTTTATTAATAGTAGTTTATTAATAGTAGTTTATTAATAGTAGTTTATTAACAATTTAATTAATTTGCGGTGGACTCACCGATGTGAAGTCTGGTTTGAGTTTAATTAATTTGTGTGAATTTGGAATGCTGACTGCAGGAATGTCCACCAGAGCTATTGCCAGAGAATGTAATGTTCATTTCTCTTCCATAAGCTGACTCCAACATTGTTTTAGAGAATTTGGTAGTACGCCCAACCACGTGTAACTACGCCATCGGACCACTTCATTGGACCACTTACGTATTTTGTGCTTCACTGGTACTTCCTGTTTGAGTTTTTGCTTGTAAGCAGCAATTAGAAGAATAGAGTTATGCTCAGATTTGGCAAATGGATGTCGAGTGTGTTGTATGTGTTTCTGTGTGTGGAGTAAAGGTGACCTCAGGTGACTTGCACAGTTGACATTTCAGTTTCCCTGCATTAAAATCACTGTCCACTAGGAGCACCGCCTCTGGATGTGCATTTTCTTGTTTGCTTATGGCCCTATACAGCTCATTGAGTGCGGTCTTAGTGCCAGCATCATTTTGTGGTGGTAAATAGACAGCTATGAAAAATATAGATGAAAACTCTTGGTAAATAGTGTTGTCTGAAGCTTATCATGAGGTATTCTAACTGAGGCAAGCAGAACCTCAAAACGTCCTTATTATTAAAGATTGTTCACCAGCTGTTGTTAACAAAGAGACACACAACTCCCCCCTTGAACTTACCCTGCGCTGCAGTTCTGTCTTGCAGATGCATAGAAAAACCAGCTAGATGTATATTATCGATGTCCTTGTTCAGCCACAACTCTGAGAAACAGGATATTCCAGTTCTTCAGGTCCCGTTGATAGGATAGTCTGGAACGGAACTCGTTCAGTTTCTTCTCTACTGAGTTTACATTCGGCAATAGAATGGAGGGTACAGGCGGTTTATGCCCTTGCCAACGTAGTTTTGTCATGCTGCCCGCAAGTCCGCCTCTCTTACACCACCTTTTTCTTTTCAGAGTCTCTGGGATTAGGGCCTGGTCCCGGGGTGAGCAGTATGTTCTGCGCCTCCGACTCGTTGAAGTAGAAATCTTCATCCAAATCGAGGTTAGAGATCGCTGTTCTGATGTCCAGAATATCGAGGTTCTCTTCTGCACTGTTCAACCAATACAGTAAATGTGGAGGAGGAGTTAAGATGGAGTGTCGCCTTGTTAACGTCCAAAAGCCGAAGTCACTGAAAACCGGAACATCCAGTTGTCGGGGACTCGGTAGCGGCTACCCACAGAAAGAACAATGAGGGGATTCAATTAATCTGACCTAGGCATGTTTTGCACTGGGTGAAAGTTGATTGCATTAGTTTTAGAACCGAGCCAGGTTCAAAGCCCACTACGAAGTAGGCTCAAAACGAAAGTGACGTAGGAGCATGTGGTGTAACCCCGCCCCCCCCCTCCCCCCTCCCGCTCTTTATCTTGATCACAAATTCAATATTTGGCTCTGCTGTAGCCAAACTGATGATAATGATGATTGATTAATCAATTGATATGGGTGTGCAATGGACATCAAGTATGATTTAGGTTAGGTAGGTTTAATTTATGAAAATATAATTTTTTTGTGATCTTTTATTCACAAATAAAATACAGGACATGTGGTGCAATTACAAGTTGTTAAATTACAACTTCACTAACCATTAACTCACAATCCCCCCCCACTGTTTAAGGCTTTACACAGCAAAATGGATAGAATACACAATAGCGTATTATGTCACTGTTGGCTGCTAGAGCAGGTCACACATAAGCGTTCAAACTGGAGAGTGTCTTATTGCTGCTCCTACTGCTCCTGGTCTCACTGCCGACTCTGCTGGTCTTGGTCCCGCTCTCTCCACCATCTGTGAGTGCTGTTGACACCGGTCTATACATCTGTTCAGCTGGAGGTGCCATGTAGGCGTCAGGGAGCTTGTAGACAGGCATGTGTTTGTTCTTTGAGCTGTGAAGGATGGATTGGAGATGGAACAACCATCATTAGATCCTGTTATTATGCACATTAATTGGAATCTAGAGCATGTGATGTTTGATATGAAATGCATAGAGAGAGAAACACCTTGACTGACATGCTTCCATCCCTGCAAAGACACTGTAAATGAGCCCTCCCACGACCAGCAGGGTGGAGCCTCCCCAGCCAATGTACACAGCCACTCCGATTTCAAACCTGTTGGTATACGATCAAAATGAGACATGAAGATGTCCCATGCATTTTCACTGTAAACACCTTAATGTCCCTTATACCATAATAATTGTGGCATTTTATCTACATAGAATTTATAAATGTTACTCACTTCTGTGCCCTAAAATTGGGATCCTGAAATTCTGCTCTTACTTTGTTTCCATAATAAGAGAATGCAATCATGGAACACAACCCTGGAACAAGACAACTCGACTGTTAAGAGTTCACCCAGGAATCCAACAATCAGAATAGCCACGTCAACATCAACAAAAATAAAATGTTTACCAGACACAAGATAGTTCATCCCTCCAGAAAATGTGACTCTTGCGTTTGTAATCTCAGATCCCCCTATCTTTGTGCACTTCATTCCGACTAGTACCAGAATGGCTCCGAAGAATCCCAGAATAATGGAGATGATGATCAGAGCCCGGCACATATGGATGTCCCCTGTCCAGGAAGGGGAGTCATGGTTTGGTCATGGAAGTTTAAATTCACTACTGCGCAATACCTCATCCATTGTTGTACAGCCTTATGGTACCTGGGTACATTTACCTCTTGCCTCTCGAAGAACCTAATGCAGTTGTTTTATTCTTTTGACATGCTGTTATACATTTTAAAAAGACTCTTGAATTCTTCACTTACAGTTAAGTCCGAACATCGATGGGATACCCTTGCAATCGGATACTCCAGTTGAATCAGAAACGCAATCCTTCCAGAGGTTGGAGAAGTAGTTTGCACTTGTCAGAACGATGCTGTGTACCTCAGACCAGGTCCATATCTCAGTGGGCATTGTAGAGCAGACCAGGATCCATCCACTCACACAGACCACAAAGCAGCCAATCTCCATGTACATTACTACTGTCCTGTAATTCATGGCTGCCTCTATGTGTACAAAGACACCCAACAGGAAGGAGGAAGATGGTAGTAGAGCTGTTGCCTGCTCCTGTCAGAACTCAAACGGAGAGCTGTTGCCTGCTACTGTCAGAACTCAAACTGAGAGCTGTTGCCTGCTCCTGTCAGAACTCAAACTGAGAGCTGTTGCCTGCTCCTGTCAGAACTCAAACGGAGAGCTGTTGCCTGCTCCTGTCAGAACTCAAACTGAGGAGGACTGTTGCCTGCTCCTGTCAGAACTCAAACTGAGGAGAACTGTGAGCTAGTGTGGAGAAAGAAGGCTCACATTTTACCTCCACCAACCTCCGCCCCTTCGCCACCGGAGAGTCTGTCTTTGTTTATATCATCACACCTACTTGCTCCACACTGATGGAAGAAGATGCAAGGTGTTTGCTGACACATGCCATGTTTGTTATTGGTATAATATCAAGGATCCTACCACCATAAAGTTAGTTTTGTTTAGGCCTAAAAACACAGGTTGTGTTCATGTTATGTCATCGCCATGATTTTCCATAGAGGTTTCAAGAGCCTGTAGGTTTTACAAAATAGTAAATTGACCGCAATCTCTGCAATAATGAATCCATTCTTGCTATTGCATATCCAAAGTTTTATTCATATGAATATATGACAATTCATATGAGTATATACAGTTAAAGTCAGAAGTTTACATACACCTTAGCCAAATACATTTAAACTCTGTTTTTCAAAATTCCTGACATTTAATCCTAGTAAAAATGACCTGTCTTAGGTCAGTTAGGATCACCACTTTATTTTAAGAATGTGAAATTTCAGCTTTTATTTATTTCATCACATTCCCAGTGGGTCAGAAGTTTACATAAACTCAATTAGTATTTGGTAGCATTGCCTTTAAATTGTTTAACTTGGGTAAAATGTTTTGGGTAGCCTTCCACAAGCTTCCCAAAATAAGTTGGGTGAATTTTGGCCCATTCCTCCTGACAGAACTGGTGTAACTGAGTCAGGTTTGTAGGCCTCCTTGCTCACACACGCTTTTTCAGATCTGCCCACAAATTTTCTATAGGATTGAGGTCAGGGCTTTGTGATGGCTACTCCCAATACCTTGACTTTGTTGTCCTTAAGCCATTTTGCCACAACTTTGGAAGTATGCTTGGGGTCATTGTCCATTTGGAAGACCCATTTACGACCACGCTTTAACTTCCTGACTGATATCTTGAGATGTTGCTTCAATATATCCTTCCTCATGATGCCATCTATTTCATGAAGTGCACCAGTCCCTCATGCAGCAAAGCACCACCACAACATGATGCTGCCACCCCCGTGCTTCACAGTTGGGAGGGTGTTCTTCGGCTTGCAAACCTCCCCCTTTTCCCTCCAAACATTACGGCCAAACAGTTCTATTTTTGTTTCATCAGACCAGAGGACATTTCTCCAAAAAGTACGATCTTTGTCCCCATGTGCAGTTGCAAACCGTAGTCTGTCTTTTTTATGGCGGTTTTGGAGTAGTGTCTTCTTCCTTGCTGAGCGGTAGAAAAGTATCTATATCCACAGTAAAACGAGTCCTATATCGACATAATCTGAAAGGCCGCTCAGCAAGGAAGAAGACACTACTCCAAAACCGCCATAAAAAAGACAGACTACGGTTTGCAACTGCACATGGGGACAAAGATCATACTTTTTGGAGAAATATCCTCTGGTCTGATGAAACAAAAATAGAACTGTTTGGCCATAATGACCATTGTTATGTTTGGAGGAAAAAGGGGGAGGCTTGCAAGCCGAAGAACACCATCCCAACCGTGAAGCACGGGGGTGGCAGCATCATGTTGTGGGGGTGCTTTGCTGCAGGAGGGACTGGTGCACTTCACAAAATAGATGGCATCATGAGGAAGGAAAATGATGTGGATATATTGAAGCAACATCTCAAGACATCAGTCAGGAAGTTAAAGCTTGGTCGCAAATGGGTCTTCCAAATGGACAATGACCCCAAGCATACTTCCAAAGTTGTGGCAAAATGTCTTAAGGACGACAAAGTCAAGGTATTGGACTGGCCATCACATAGCCCTGACCTCAATCCTATAGAAAATGTTTGGGCAGAACTGAAAAAGCGTCTGCGAGCAAGGAGGCCTACAAACCTGACTCAGTTACACCAGTTCTGTCAGGAGGAATGGGCCAAAATTCACCCAACTTATTGTGGGAAACTTGTGGAAGGCTACCGGAAATGTTTGACCCATGTTTAACAATTTAAAGGCAATGCTACCAAATACTAATTGAGTGTATGTAAACTTCTGACCCACTGGGAATGTGATGAAATAAATAAAAGCTGAAATAAATCATTCTCTCTACTACTATTCGACATTTCACATTCTTAAAATAAAGTGGTGATCCTAACTGACCTAAGACAGGTAATCTTTACTAGGATTAAATGTCAGGAATTGTGAAAAACGTATTTGGCTATGTAAACTTCCAACTTCAGCTGTACCTTGGTTTCACAGTAACCTTATGCATCCGCATTTTCTCCAAAACACAATACAATAGAGGCAGGATACTTGTCCACATGATTAAGCATGTATTTAATTTAGCAAAAATTACTAATTAATTTTAGACCAAATGAGCAGTTACTGCCTTTTTGCTTGGTAGGGCAGTATAGTGATGCGTGGGTTGACTCATAACCCGCAAGCGGGCAGGTTTAGGGTCTTGAAATATTGTGTGGATGAAGGGCGGGTGGGTTGAATAAAGAGAAAACTGCATTTAAATGTATAATTATTGTGCAATTTATATCTATAGGCTACAATTAGGTTTTTCTTTCATTATTTGTAAACTCTCTGACATTACTGTGTAACCCTAAGCTTTAGTGTCTAAACTCAATGCACAGCAAATAAGAGAAAAGCTGTGAAATGGAGAGTTTCAAATGAAGAGAAGGGAGGGACAGGAAACCAGTGTTTGGGAAAGATTTACTGAAGTGGTAGAGGATGATAGCAGTGTTGATATGAAGAAGCCAATGTGTGATGATTGTGAGGCGTGATGCACTATACAAATTCGACAGTCACAAGACGGGGACTTCAGATAGGCCTAATGCACATCAAGGGAACTGGAGCCTACTGTTCAGAGGGGTTAAATGGAAAACTGACTGTAGGTCTATAACTTCCCAACTCCTGTTGAATTAAGCATTTCTTGCAGTAAAATTATACACCAAATGTAAATGTTGCAGTTAGGGACCGTCTGTAGAGGTGCTATGTTTATCAGCATCATAAAAGCTAGTATTTCAACCACATAACATATGCATCCAAGCCTAACTGTTATCTCGTTAGAAACACTTCGGGTCGTTTTCACAGTTTTGTCTTTCCTTAAAACCAGTTAAACTGATGTCATTTGGACATTTCGCACAGAAAATCTTTCCTTTTTAAAAAAAACAACATTTTTTTATTGCATTTTCTCCCTGGTCCCTAAACGTCTTTGCTCTGCGAAAGAAGCAGAGATGACAGAGAACTTTACCGATGTCATATAGATTGAATAATTAATGTAATCTATTTATGACCCTATTCTGGTGAGCAAGGGTTTATTTAGTATTCTAGGGCAACATATAATGACAGAAGAGAAGCTGCATGTATCTAATTACAGTTGACTAATAAAAGGCCTTCCAACATGTAAGAAATTGTAAGCAGAAACATCTAAATTCGGCAACAACAAAATGTCCTGCAACCCCTGTCAAAAAATCATTCCGTCATCTCTGACTGTAGCCTATAGCTCGTGTTCTATATTTGAGTATTAGGGTCGGGGTGCGGGCCTATGATTTTCACTTTATCACATATAGGGGATGACATGTGTATAGAGGAGAGTGTTGATGTGGGCTCTGTTGTTGAAACCATGGTGGAATCTGTTTACTGTAAACTGTAAGGAGCATGGCTCTAACATCACTGACAGCTTTGAGTCGTGCCTGTTAAGACTTTGTTTTAATCAGTAACATTCTGAAATAACTATTATTATAGAATGTCTATATTTAGGCTAAGAAATGTACTTAATTGTAAGAGTGACATAATATATATTTTTTTCATTTTAGCAGACACTCTTATCCAGAGTGAGTGCATACATTTTTATCATTTTTTTTCGTGCTAGTCCCCCATGGGAATCGAACCCACAACCCTGGCGTTGCAAGCCCCATGCTCTAATAACCGAACCACAAGGGACCACATAATAATAGTAGTAATAGTAATAATAGTAATAATAATAATAGTAACAATAATACTACGACTTACTACTAATAATAATAACAATAATACTTATCTTTTTAGGAGAGAGGATTCATTGAAACAAGCACAAATACACGTGATTTTGTAATAGGCTAAATAAAAAATGGTTTTGGATTCTCTGAAATAGGTACCAGTTGAAATAGGACTGTAAACACTGTGTTACCAAAATATATGAGGTATTGTAAATGGATAGCACTTTTACCGAAAGTGACCTCAAAGATCTTTGGATTGTAAAACATTCTATAGGTAAAGGTTACGGTAGGTCAGAAACATGATGTCCATAAATCGTTTGAAATGTTCTGTCATTATAGATTAACAGCATTTTAATGTGTGTTTTACAGTTAAAGAGGTGGGCAAGACAAGACAATACACTGACTTTAATGTCAAAAGCAATGATAAAAAAAAGTAGAACATTTAATTAGTATATAAAAAGTGGTTAATATTTTTCAATGTGCTGCTTATGTCTATCAGGAGGCTCACATATGTTGTATTTTTCTGTTGTATTTTCTGATGAGGCATCTATATGTTTTATTCTTCAAGACTCAACGGGTACATATAATTAATTTATATGTCCAAAAATTGATGTAACAACTGCAGATTGATCCTTAAGTCGCAAGAATTTCTGCCAAAAATCTCAGCCAATCTCTTCTGAACTAAAAAAGTATATGATTTCCATTGGAATTCAATCCTTTATATATAGGTGTATAGCAGGATCCACTCCAATATCCAGTGATCTCTCTCTGGGCAGTCGTGATTTGTGACACAATGGGCAAACCAATCACATTGTTTCTCCACCTTTAACTGAAATGGAGGTGAGTCTCTCTCCGTTCTGCATTTTCCATATCATCCCTTATACATAGGCATTCTTATCAAAGTGCTGTGCTCTGGAGGAGCTGCTGTATTCGGGAGGAGGCCGCTGGCTCATGGGCTGCGCATGCCCTTTAGGGTGTGAAGAGACATGGGAGGTAGAGGCAGGTCCTCCGTTGGCATAGCCTGTGCGACTAGAGCTGTGAGAGAGAAATGGAGAGAGAGAGAAAGAGTGAAAGACAAAGAGAAAGAGTGAGGCTTAGTGAAGTAAACCGATCATATCAATTACATGTATGCACATCATCATTGTTGTGTGACTCACCTTCTCGTGGAACTATCTACTATGGAGAAGCAGAATATCAGCCCTCCCAGAACACACAGGACAGATCCTGCCCAACCAATGAACAAGGCCACTCCCAGTTCGTACCTGGGAAAACAGGAGACCTGTTAATTAATAGCAATATTACTTAATCCAGGAGTCACTGCACTGTATGTCTGGTCCTATATGTCAAATGGGTTACTCACTTCTGAGCAACAAACATGGGGTCAAAAAACTCAGATGTTATTCTGTGCGCGTACAGGGAGCATGCGGACAACGAGCAGAGACCTGCGAAGAAGAAAAGAAGGCTCAGTCCTGCAGACTACACCATAATTAAAAAGAAGGCTCAGTGCTGCAGGCTACGCCATAATTAAAAAGAAGGCTCAGTGCTGCAGACTACGCCATAATTAAAAAGAAGGCTCAGTGCTGCAGACTACGCCATAATTAAAAAGAAGGCTCAGTCCTGCAGACTACGCCATAATTGTACCTCAACGGTTGTGACATGATAGTTACCACTGAGTATGAAAATGACCCCTGCGAAGCAAGCCATTCTGGCTTTGCTTTGGTCTGATCCCCCAATCTTGGTGCACTTCATTCCGACCAGGGCAAAGACGGCACCAAAGAAGCCCAGGCAGACAGCAGAGATCATCAGACCCCTGCAGGCCTGAATAGAGCCTGTAAGAAAGAGCACAGACCACGTGAGATATCTGGTACACACCTTTAGTCAGGGCCGGCCCGCTCATTAGGCAGGATTAGGCGTCCTCCTATCGTGGCAGATTGACGAGGGCGTCATTTTCTGATCTAAACTGACCAAGACGCACCTCCAACAACACATTAAACCTCACATAATTCTGCCCCAAAACAATGACAATTTCTTTCTCAACCAGTGGTGTATGAGCTTTTTAGGTGAGTGCTGATGGCGCCCTGTGATAAGCAGTGCACACTTTGTCAAAGGAAGTGATGGAAATATTTATCTTGTCCATTTCCAGCGCGCCACTCCAGGGTGCTGGTGGAGAGAGGCATCGCTGCCGCGCTCCACCAACATTCCGTCAAATTTATTTTTTAACATAAATCATGTAGCAGATATAGCATATGGTAGAAAGAGTATGTGGCCTTTTCTGTAGCAGGTTTCTCAGATCAAATAACCTAACCTAAATGGCGCCCAATCAAATAAAAATTGTGCTGACATGTTAAAAAACAACATATCCTAAAAACTGGACAGGTCAAAGTAAAATTGACCATATGGAATGGACAATCAGGCTACTCACAACTGCTCTCCTGGAGTTTCATCCAGTGGGCTAAATTGTCATGATCAGAGGTTTCAAGTTTGTGTCTGCAGTTTTTTTAAGAGCTGATCGTAGTGAAAAATAAAATACTTATGCATTTCCCGCTGTGTAAACACATTGCAAATGGGTTCCGGATAACTCTGAGCTTAAATAGCACAGGAATTAGGACTAATAAAGCCAATGCAACAACCTGTTTTACAAACAACGGGCCTATCACATGGATGGGCATTCATAAAATTCACATGGTAGGCTACACCCCAGTAAGCATGGAGCAATTTTTTTGGGGTCCTGTCAGGACTTTTTTTGTGCAGACGTCTATGTTTAGTTCCTATTTTGTCCGGTTTGGACCAGCCCTGATTTGGCCCAAACAAAGATGTCTATAAATAATGTATTTTCAACTTTCATTCAGAACTGAAAATGAACCTGATTTCATTGTCTGGAAAATAAGTATTTTCAACATCTGGAATATACTTATTTTCACCTTAAATTCAGAATCTAAATTCAACCTAAATTCAACGTCTGGAAAAATAAGTGTTTTCAATGTAATTTTGCTTACTGGGACTATTCTAGTAGGAGTTATTTTTTGTCTAGTCTCGCCTAGGCCGGCAGAATGTCCAGGGCCGGCACTGCCTTTAGGCAATGCTTCTTGATTTTATACAGACCTATAGTCAGCAAAGTCAATGGTTCTAAGCATTCCTAATAGCTAAATGTCCCCCAGCCATTTCACCCAATGCCCTCCATATCTCGTTAAACCCACACACCATACAGGATCACAAGACCTTAATTTGCTTAGCTAACTGTGCAAGCAACCAATTGGTTCAGTACGAGTAAACAACCATTTGTTAGCACAACCAGTAATTGTTTCTAAGTGAAGTGATATGCTAAGGTGCTCACAGTCTTGGCATTGGAGCTGCCTTTGAGACGTGATTTACAGTCACATATTAGCTTGGTGGTTAACCCCAGAAACTAGCCAACCATGGAAAATCAGCCCCAAGCTCCCAGTAAAACGTAATTTATAGCCTCCCATGATGTTAGGCTAAACATTGACATCTCTGAAGGTAGATCATTTGTCCCTGGGAGAACACTTGCATTGTGACTTCCCCACAAATCTATTAGACTGTCAAGCTCTGAGAACTTCTCTTTCAAAGTAATGAGAAATTAAACTGTGGCACAGTTACAGTGAGGTGACGGATCTACTGACCCTCATCTGAGACCGACGTTGAAACACTAGTCTGCAGACTCTGCACATTCATTAACGCCCATGAAATCTTATACAATCCATATAACAAGTTTTTACAACTAGTCCATGCTTACTGAATGCGTTGAGATGTAATCACTTGATAAAGTGGATAAAACAATGTGTAAACACATTGCAAATGGGTTCCGGATAACTCCTGATAAAGGTTGATATTCAGATCTTAAATAGCACAGGAATTAGGACTAATAAAGCCAAGGCAACAACCTGTTGATGGGCCTAAAACGATGGGCCTAAATTCCATTGCGAGCTACACCCCAGTAAGCATGGAGCAATGAGGGTAACTATATATTTACACAATGAGGGCGTTAAAATCACAATAATTCACTGTTTGGTTAGGGTAAAACAGAAAGGGTTATCTTAGATTGTTAGTCTCCAATGTTTGAAAACATTGAATTCTAGCCATATTAGCATTGTCTTTAAATCAGGCACAACACCTCAAAACAAGACATGGTATCTAGAACAAGATGAAACTAGCTGAAATGAACCACTTACGATTCCCAACATGGCAGTTTCTTGTCATTGTCGTTAGCTACAGTATCTGGCCGTCCAGAATCACAACAACTTACAGACTGCCCCATTTTCTAATCCATCTATAAGAAGAACTTATATTTTAAAAGCTGTTTTGCAGGGGTAGGCAACCCTGTTCCTGGAGTGCCACAGGTACTGCAGGATTTTCTTCCAACTAGGCACCACATCTGACTAACTGAGCTAATTGATCAGTGATTGCCTAAATTCAACACCCCTGGTCTTCCAGGTTGGTTCAATCAAAAACATTTAGTGCCTGTGGCCCTCCAAGACCATGGTTTTCCCTGCAGTGTTTTATCACAGTAGGCTAGTAGGCCAGTAGACCAGTAGGCCAGTGGACCAGTAGGCCAGTAGACCAGTAGGCCAGTAGACCAGTAGACCAGTATGCCAGTAGACCAGTAGGCTAGTAGGCCAGTAGACCAGTAGGCCAGTAGACCAGTAGGCCAGTAGACCAGTAGACCAGTACGCCAGTAGACCAGTAGGCCAATGTCGCTAAACAGCTACTATAACACACTTTCTCAATGACAAAAAAGAAGCTTTGAGCAGACCGTCCAGTGCCAGCATGGAGGGAAAGTCCTTGCAGTTGGAGACTCCTGTTGAATCAGTGACACAGGCCTTCCACAGGTTGGACCAGAATGTAGCTGTGGTGATGACCGTGCCGTCCAGAGAGGACACCTTCCAGTAATCCGTGGGTATGGTAGAGGAGATCAGGACCCAGCCAGACGTGGTCAGAATAAAGGCCAGAATCTCTGTCACCATGTCACTCATCGTGTACAATACACCAGCGCTTACTACTGAAGTTGGAGAGAACTTCAAAGGTCACAGAAAAGTAACAATGTGACTGATGGTCCACTGGCCAATAAAGCTTGGTAAAGACAATCCCAGGCGTGGGCTCTGGAGTAGTAACCCAGGTTAAATGGCCATAGTGGGATTGATGGTTAATATGTTCTGGAATGTTTCCTATTCATCAGGGAGGGGTTTAGCCCTCATTATCAACGACTGACCAATGGTGTCTAGCTTCCTCCACCCCCTCACCTCACACACATCACTGTGATAGAGCTGATGGGAGCTAATTGTGCAGAAAGGTCAAAGGTGGCAGATGCACTGTCATGACATGTCAAAATGTGTCATGTGACTTCATATATGATGCCTCACATAACAAGAGGATGAATATACGTGATTCAGAAGATTTAGAACTTATAGGCCTGTAACTTAGAGGAGGTAGCACAAACAGACTGTAACTTAGAGGAGGTAGCACAAACAGACTGTAACTTAGAGGAGGTAGCACAAACAGACTGTAACTTAGAGGAGGTAGCACAAACAGACTGTAACTTAGAGGAGGTAGCACAGACAGACTGTAACTTAGAGGAGGTAGCACAAACAGACTGTAACTTAGAGGAGGTAGCACAAACAGACTGTAACTTAGAGGAGGTAGCACAAACAGACTGTAACTTAGAGGAGGTAGCACAGACAGACTGTAACTTAGAGGAGGTAGCACAAACAGACTGTAACTTAGAGGAGGTAGCACAAACAGACTGTAACTTAGAGGAGGTAGCACAAACAGACTGTAACTTAGAGGAGGTAGCACAAACAGACTGTAACTTAGAGGAGGTAGCACAGACAGACTGTAACTTAGAGGAGGTAGCACAAACAGACTGTAACTTAGAGGAGGTAGCACAAACAGACTGTAACTTAGAGGAGGTAGCACAAACAGACTGTAACTTAGAGGAGGTAGCACAAACAGACTGTAACTTAGAGGAGGTAGCACAGACAGACTGTAACTTAGAGGAGGTAGCACAAACAGACTGTAACTTAGAGGAGGTAGCACAAACAGACTGTAACTTAGAGGAGGTAGCACAGACAGACTGTAACTTAGAGGAGGTAGCACAAACAGACTGTAACTTAGAGGAGGTAGCACAGACAGACTGTAACTTAGAGGAGGTAGCACAGACAGACTGTAACTTAGAGGAGGTAGCACAGACAGACTGTAACTTAGAGGAGGTAGCACAAACAGACTGTAACTTAGAGGAGGTAGCACAGACAGACTGTAAATCTCAAAGGGGATCATCACATTTAGTATGTGGAACATACACAGCCACTTTCGACTGCCATAACAACTTGCTCTTAGGGAAGCGATTAAGTATTAAATAACAAGAAAATGTGACTGAAGGTTAAAAGTAGAATAATACTGATCACTCATTAACCCTCACCATTCACACCATGGACTGATGCTTCAGAGAAGAGAGAGAGAGGTGGAGCAACTCAATGACATGGTAGTTAAAAAAGAAGTATCATTACATCCGATATGACAAACAATGGGAAGGAACTAGTTAACAAAACAGGAAATAACTAGTTAACATAACAGGAAATAACTATTTAACACAACAGGAAGGAACTAGTTAACAAAACAGGAAGGAACTAGTTAACATAACAGGAAATAACTATTTAACATAACAGGAAGGAACTAGTTAACATAACAGGAAGGAACTAGTTAATATAACAGGAAGGAACTAGTTAATATAACAGGAATGTACAAGTTAACAAAAACAGGAAAATACTAGTTAACATAACTGGAAGGAACTAGTTAATATAGGAGGAAGGTACAAGTTAACATAACAGGAAGTAGCTAGTTAACATAACAGGAAGGAACTAGTTAACATAACAGGAAGGAACTAGTTAACAAAACAAGCAATCAAATGGCTATACATAGTCATAGATCCTACAGTACATTCATAGGGATACAGAAGGAATACTTTCTTCCCAACAATTTTTTACAGTTATGTTAGTGGCCCATCTAATGGTAAACTATTGTATATGTGCACAGTTTCAAACACCACACTGCATCTCAGTGCTAGAGGCGTCACTACAGACAACCTGGTTCGAATCCAGACTGTATCACAACCGGCCGTGATTGGGAGTCCCATAGGGTGGCACACAATTGGCCCAGCCTCGTCCGAATTTGGCTGGTGTAGGCCGTCATTGTAAATAAGAATTTGTCATTGTAAATAAGAATTTGTTATTAACTGACTTGCATAGTTAAATAAAGGTTAAATAAAAATAAAAATGACTTCAACTAGCTTTGGCTGCCATCTATTGGAAAGGGATGGTAACTACACTGTGCAACTAGTTGGCATAGTCAAAGTAGACTTTAATAATATATGCCATTTAGCAGACACCTTTATCCAAAGTTAACTGGGTACATGGTAGTGGATATCAAGGGATGGTCAGTCCTTAAATCTATAGCTCTATGAATTTGATAGTGGTTCCATTTCTCCAGCCCGATCCCTCAGCTTTTTACCGAAAGAGGAGCAGGGAGACACTTTGTTATTGTTTATACTGATGATTGACACTTTAAGAAGTTATGGTGCAGATTAAATACACAACAAAATATGTTACAGATACAAGGTTGCACATCTGTTGAAACAGGTAAAGAATATGTGGAAAAACAATTCCACTCCGATTCCCTTTATGGATGGGTGTATCTTTGAATTCTCTGTTGAATGGCCTGCTCCTGGTGGACCTCTTCACCACCGCAGCACAGGAACACTCTGGCACCCAGGGGTCAGTTTGGCATGCTGTACTAACCGTTCTTTCCTGTTGGTAGAAAAAATATAGGCATCTATTAGGCTATAGTTATATTCAAGAATTACTGCATATACTGTATATTGTCCATTTTATATGGGATGACAGACTGTGTCTTGAAATAAACAATAGCCTTAAAAATAACATGGATTTTCATTGTACCTCCTCTGACTCCTGCAGTCTCATCCAGGATGAAAACCTTTTCAGGGATGAAGATGTCATCCTGAAAACAAAAACGTTTTGTTAAGAAAACTGAGCCCAAATATATCAGTTGGCATTAACAAGCTACCTGTCTTGTATGCTTTGTCAACACACACACACACACACACACACACACACACACACACACACACACACACACACACACACACACACACACACACACACACACACACACACACACATACACACACATAGCAAATACAGGGACATTTATTTTTCAACAAACATTACCTATGTCAACTTCAATTTAGCTAAATGAGGTGGAGCTAACAAAACATTACAAAAACAAATCTGTCAACAAAATATATTACAGTACTTGACTATCTGAGGTGGACGCTAGCTACAGTAACTACAGAGGGATTGATTTATTTAGGAGGCAAGTCATACAGCCCGGCGCTATACAGTTCAGGTTTGAATAACTACTTATGTTGCCATCTTCGTTGTCCGCACCTAACCTCACTCTCTTGATGAAAACATCAATACGCACCCAATTCAATACCACAGACAATTTGCTGATTCCTGCCAGTGACGCACTAGCGTCAGTTGTTACTATGGCAATTTAAAATGGCGCTGACCACAGCTCAAATAAACCTGGTTGACGATCAAAATACTAAATAGAGAGATGTTTTTATGTTAAATGCACATGTTAGTAATAGTAGATTGAATACATATCTTTGCTTAGATTTACTTCCTAAAGTGTTTCCATTCCCCTTTAAGTCTACGTTTCCAAAGTAATGATCCAGAAACTTGCCATATGATGATTGCCTGCGTCACTGGGAATTGATTAATTATAGCCACTGTACTTTGGGACAACAGAGAGATATCATTGTGTCAATTCCCTTTCCATGTCCTCAGAAGATATTAAATACAACTGAAAAATGTATCTCAGCAATGTTATAACTACAATGACTTGGGCACAGTATTTGACAGAGCAATGTCTTCCCTGGCTACTATTACATGTTGTCCTGTACTCTGGCACGTGCCTCATTCAGGAGCCACTGTGATTCAGTATGTGTACCGCCTGTTCTCTCAGCCTTTCCTGAGGATTACACATTGGCCACAGCAAAATGTTGTCATCACCTGGAACAAAAATGCATAAGAACATGAATTGTTTTTATAGTTTATATTTCAAATTCCACAATGTAATCAAATCCACTAGTGGTAAACTATATTTTACAAATATAACAAACTGTAACAACTGTCAAAAGACCTTCTGTCAACAAAGAACAACATGCTCCAAATGCAATGATCTGATACCCTCAAATATTTTCCATAAGATATTTAATTTTTATCTGACAATTTGCATTCACAAAATCAGTGGCATTAAAACACATGTGAAGGACTATTGGATGTACAAATGTTGCAGTTTTGTGTTACAAAATGTTGCTGTGTCATTTTAGTATCAGATGATTGTCAGTAAAGTCCATTTTAGTCTCTCTAAGTGTACTTGACAGCTATTGAAGAGTATGATCATACTGATGAGACAAGAGTATGAAACACAGGAAATAAAGAATATTAGTTAATCAGGATGTTTTTCATTTAGTTAATCAGGATGTTTTTCATTTAGTTAATCAGGATGTTTTTCATTTAGTAAAATAGGATGTTTTTCATTTAGTTAATCAGGATGTTTTTCATTTAGTTAATCAGGATGTTTTTCATTTAGTTAATCAGGATGTTTTTCATTTAGTTAATCAGGATGTTTTTCATTTATTGAACTAGGATGTTTTTCATTTAGTTAATCAGGATGTTTTTCATTTAGTTAATCAGGATGTTTTTCATTTAGTTAATCAGGATGTTTTTCATTTAGTAAAATAGGATGTTTTTCATTTAGTTAATCAGGATGTTTTTCATTTAGTTAATCAGGATGTTTTTCATTTAGTTAATCAGGATGTTTTTCATTTAGTTAATCAGGATGTTTTTCATTTAGTTAATCAGGATGTTTTTCATTTAGTGAACTTGCATAAAATAATGAAGTCAACTGACAGTTAATTATTCAAATGAAAACAGGCAGCATGTTTTGTATTTTTTGTGTCATGTTAACATTAAAGAAATAAAGGAATAATCATTAAACCATAAAAGTCCAGTTACAAGTTCAACTATTCCTGCTTACAGAATAGGAAAACTTAACGATATAACTAGCTTCTGTTTTACCTTAAAGAAACTTTGGATGGGCTATAAACTCACTATTATACAATTGTGGGTAGGTGTCAGTAAGAGCCAGGAACAGGAAACAGGAAGCTGTAGTCACGTACCGCAGCAGTTGTTCCAAAGAGTAATCTCCCTTTTTGTATTTTACCTTTAACCCATACTCATCTTACCTAGATTCCTTCACCCCAATACTATTGAGTGCAGTATTGAGGCTACTAGAGGTACTACAGCCAAGGGGGATGGCTCCTGTGTAGCTAGGATGGGAAGCTGGTTAGAGCAGGGGACAGGGTTAGGAGATCTGCCAATCCACCTATTAATTGTTGAGTTCCAGCCTTTGGAAAATAAAGCTGCGTTCATACCTTAACGCTGACTATGTAATTTTTTGGGAGTCCTGACCAAATTCACATAGACATGTAAGTTATAGATTTGTCATTCTCATTGAAAGGAAGTCTAAGAAGTGTTATCTGTTCTATGTGCACTGTTTAAGGGTGTATTTGGTATTTCATCCCCATTAGCTGTTGCGAATGCAATAATGGCTCTGTATAATACTGTACGCTTTCCTGAATTTGTTCTGGATTTGGGGACTGTGAAAAGACCCCTGGTGGCATGTCTGGTAAGTGTGTGTCAGAGCTGTGTGTAAATTGACTATGCAAACAATTAGGAATTTAACACTTTTCTTATAAAAAGAAGAAGTGATGCAGTCAGTCTCTACTCAATTTGTTTTCTTTTTTCTTTTTTAGATTAAAACCTATAATCTACCTGCAGTGAAGCCAATCAACATTTTACATTACAAAATCCATTACCGTCCAGAGGGACCCCTTCTTAAGTTTAATTTTTGCGTCTTTTACTTTGAATTTGTAAACCAACTTCAAACAGCAAAAAATACAATATCTTTTGCTTATAGAAAATATATTTCACAGTGGTTTACATGGTAGAATGATTATCTCCACATAAACTGCCACATAAACTAGGCAAACTATTAGAATGTTAGCAACCAGGAAATGATGGAGCGAGGTGTCAAGGTTGAGGTCTCAGACCGAGGTATTACCGTAGAGGTTTCAGCCCGGGGTGTCAAGGTTGAGGTTTCAGACAGGGGTATTACCGTAGTGGTTTCAGACCGGGGTGTCAAGGTTGAGGTTTCAGACCGGGGTGTCACGGTTGACGTTTCAGACCGAGGTGTCAAGGTTGACGTTTCAGACCGAGGTGTCAAGGTTGAGGTTTCAGACCGAGGTGTCAAGGTTGAGGTTTCAGACCGAGGTGTCAAGGTTGAGATTTCAGACCGAGGTGTCAAGGTTGACGTTTCAGACCGAGGTGTCAAGGTTGAGGTTTCAGACCGAGGTGTCAAGGTTGAGGTTTCAGACCGAGGTGTCAAGGTTGAGATTTCAGACCGAGGTGTCAAGGTTGAGGTTTCAGACCGAGGTGTCAAGGTTGAGGTTTCAGACCGAGGTGTCAAGGTTGAGATTTCAGACCGGGGTGTCAAGGTTGAGGTTTCAGACCGAGGTGTCAAGGTTGAGGTTTCAGACCGAGGTGTCAAGGTTGAGATTTCAGACCGAGGTGTCAAGGTTGAGGTTTCAGACCGAGGTGTCACGGTTGAGGTTTCAGACCGAAGTGTCAAAGTTGAGGTTTCAGACCGAGGTGTCACAGTTGAGGTTTCAGACCGAGGTGTCACGGTTGAGGTTTCAGACCGAGGTGTCAAGGTTGAGGTTTCAGACCGAGGTGTCAAGGTTGAGGTTTCAAACTGGGGTGTCAAGGTTGAGGTTTCAGACTGGGGTGTCAAGGTTGAGGTTTCAGACTGGGGTGTCAAGGTTGAGGTTTCAGACCGTGACATAAGCAAAGGCTAGCAACATTCTTGCCCATTGGTGCCCAGATGTTGAGGTCACACCCACATGCTTTAAGCAATATGGTTCAATACAATTTTGCTTGGTGTCAAGAATAGAGGCACATCTGGTCCACAGGCTGCCCATTCCAAGATATTACCTGTGGGCCTAGGAGGAAAAAAATACAATTATTTTAAAAGGAAGCCCAAAACAAAGCTAATAGTGTACACCAATAATATATGTACATATCTGATCTACAAGTGGATGTGTGAGAGGGGAACACCATCTCCCCTACATGTTGAGGTATGGAAACACCAGCTGGAAACATTACACATAGCACACCATCTCACCCACATGTTGAGGTATGGAAACACCAACTGGAAACATTACATATAGCACACCATCTTACCCACATGTTGAGGTATGGAAACACCAACTGGAAACATTACATATAGCACACCATCTCACCCACATGTACAGTGGGGAGAACAAGTATTTGATACACTGCCGATTTTGCAGGTTTTCCTACTTACAAAGCATGTAGAGGTCTGTAATTTTTATCATAGGTACACTTCAACTGTGAGTGACGGATTCTAAAACAAAAATCCAGAAAATCACATTGTATGATTTTTAAGTAATTAATTTGCATTTTATTGCATGACATAAGTATTTGATACATCAGCAAAGCAGAACTTAATATTTGGTACAGAAACCTTTGATTGCAATTACAGAGATCATACGTTTCCTGTAGTTCTTGACCAGGTTTGCACACACTGCAGCAGATTTTGGCCCACTCCTCCATACAGACCTTCTCCAGATCCTTCAGGTTTTGGGGCTGTCGCTGGGCAATACGGACTTTCAGCTCCCTCCAAAGATTTTCTATTGGGTTCAGGTCTGGAGACTGGCTAGGCCACTCCAGGACCTTGAGATGCTTCTTACGGAGCCACTCCTTAGTTGCCCTGGCTGTGTGTTTCGGGTCGTTGTCATGCTGGAAGACCCAGCCACGACCCATCTTCAATGCTCTTACTGAGGGAAGGAGGTTGTTGGCCAAGATCTCGCGATACATGGCCCCATCCATCCTCCCCTCAATACGGTGCAGTCGTCCTGTCCCCTTTGCAGAAAAGCATCCCCAAAGAATGATGTTTCCACCTCCATGCTTCACGATTGGGATGGTGTACTTGGGGTTGTACTCATCCTTCTTCTTCCTCCAAACACGGCGAGTGGAGTTTAGACCAAAAAGCTCTATTTTTGTCTCATCAGACCACATGACCTTCTCCCATTCCTCCTCTGGATCATCCAGATGGTCATTGGCAAACTTCAGACGGGCCTGGACATGCGCTGGCTTGAGCAGGGGGACCTTGCGTGCGCTGCAGGATTTTAATCCATAACGGCGTAGTGTGTTACTAATGGTTTTCTTTGAGACTGTGGTCCCAGCTCTCTTCAGGTCATTGACCAGGTCCTGCCGTGTAGTTCTGGGCTGATCCCTCACCTTCCTCATGTTCATTGATGACCCACAAGGTGAGATCTTGCATGGTGCCCCAGACCGAGGGAGATTGACCGTCATCTTGAACTTCTTCCATTTTCTAATAATTGCGCCAACAGTTGTTGCCTTCTCACCAAGCTGCTTGCCTATTGTCCTGTAGCCCATCCCAGCCTTGTGCAGGTCTACAATTTTATCCCTGATGTCCTTACACAGCTCTCTGGTCTTGGCCATTGTGGAGAGGTTGGAGTCTGTTTGATTGAGTGTGTGGACAGGTGTCTTTTATACAGGTAACGAGTTCAAACAGGTGCAGTTAATACAGGTAATGAGTGGAGAACAGGAGGGCTTCTTAAAGAAAAACTAACAGGTCTGTGAGAGCCGGAATTCTTACTGGTTGGTAGGTGATCAAATACTTATGTCATGCAATAAAATGCAAATTAATTATTTAAAAATCATACAATGTGATTTTCGGGATTTTCGGGATGTTTTAGATTCCGTCTCTCACAGTTGAAGAGTACCTATGATAAAAATTACAGACCTCTACATGCTTTGTAAGTAGGAAAACCTGCAAAATCGGCAGTGTATCAAATACTTGTTCTCCCCACTGTATTTGGAATACTTTGACAAAATTAGTTTCTGTTTATAACATGGTGTGTTCTGCTACTAGTTTCTGTTTATAACATGGTGTGTTCTGCTACTAGTTTCTATTCATAACATGGTGTGTTCTGGTACTAGTTTCTGTTTATAACATGGTGTGTTCTGCTACTAGTTTCTGTTTATAACATGGTGTGTTCTGCTACTAGTTTCTGTTTATAACATGGTGTGTTCTGCTACTAGTTTCTGTTTATAACATGGTGTGTTCTGCTACTAGTTTCTGTTTATAACATGGTGTGTTCTGCTACTAGTTTCTGTTTATAACATGGTGTGTTCTGCTACTAGTTTCTATGCATAACATGGTGTGTTCTGGTACTAGTTTCTGTTCATAACATGGTGTGTTCTGGTACTAGTTTCTGTTCATAACATGGTGTGTTCTGCTACTAGTTTCTGTTCATAACATGGTGTGTTCTGCTACTAGTTTCTGTTCATAACATGGTGTGTTCTGCTACTAGTTTCTGTTCATAACATGGTGTGTTCTGCTACTAGTTTCTGTTCATAACATGGTGTGTTCTGGTACTTGGTGTATCTGTGGCCTGTTGAGGAAGATGCATCACATCCTTGAGGCTGCAGACCAGATCATTATTTGCACAGTATTCTTTTTTTAGATTATTCAAGCTCTCTCAAGTTGTTTGTTGATCACAGCCATTTTCAAGTCTTGCAGTAGGTTTTCTAGCCGATTTTAGTCAACTATTCAATGTCAAAATTGTATATATTCAATGATGTCCCCAGTGTATATTTCGACTGGGTGAATTTGCATCCCAGTGTCTGTTGGAAAGCAGTCTGAAGCAGGTTTTCCACTAGGATTTTGCCTTTGCTATTTTTCAAGCTGTAGCAAAACAAAATGTGGGAAAAGTCAAGGGGTGTGAACACTTTCTGAAGACACTGTAACTATATACAAAACTATATACACACCTCGGAGGAACGGCTGTAAGCATATTTTCTCTCTTTAGGGTCACGCGGTTGCACTAAGTACGTACATGGAACTCCAAGGCTCCAGAGTGGGCGTCACTTCGCTGCTGAAGAAGGATGAGGATGATGAAGAGGAGGGGACGGGTGGAACAGCACCTTCCCCAGGCACTCTCATCCGCCCCCCACACACTCTACCTGAGCTCCATGCAGTCTGTGATGGAGGGGGTGGACCAACCAGAGTGGGTAGCGGTGTACTGTAGCCCCCACCCTTGTCCTGTCTCATCCCCTGGGAGAGCACACATCTTCCTGTTCTGTCTTGTTTGTCAGAAGAATTCAAGAGGATTATATCTCAGCGATAGCTTCCCAAATGGCAGCCTATTCCCTATATATTGCACTTCTTTGGGCCTTGTTCAGAAGTAAAGAAAGGAAGGATACTAGTCAGTTGTACAACTGAATGCATTCAACTGAAATGTGTCTTCCTCATTTAACCCAACCCCTCTGAATCAGAGAGGTGAAAAGTGTCTTCCTCATTTAACCCAACCCCTCTGAATCAGAGAGGTGAAAAGTGTCTTCCTCATTTAACCCAACCCCTCTGAATCAGAGAGGTGAAATGTGTCTTCCTCATTTAACCCAACCCCTCTGAATCAGAGAGGTGAAAAGTGTCTTCCTCATTTAACCCAACCCCTCTGAATCAGAGAGGTGAAAAGTGTCTTCCTCATTTAACCCAACCCCTCTGAATCAGAGAGGTGCGGGGTGCTGCATTAATTTACGTCCACGTCATCGGCACCCGGGGAACAGTTGTGGATGATCAACTGCATTGCAAGGGCAGAACGGCTGATTTCCGAAAGTTCGAACCAGCAAACTTTCGGTTAGCCGCTAGGGAATAGGGTGCCATTTGGGACAGAGACGGTCTGTATCAAAACAATGAGAGCTCTCAAGTTAGTTGTATACGATGTTCTTTACATAGTAAAAACTTTTGTGTGCTGCTTCCTCTTTACTCCCACTAGAGGGCAGTATATATTCTCAGTTTGTCTACAGTACCTTCACACTATTTGTTTTATTATTTAGCTAGGCAAGTCAGTTAAGAACACATTCTTATTGACAATAGTGGCCTTTTTACACACTAGGCCTACGTATAAAGAGTAACTCAATGATTTGCATGACTATTTGTGTGTATTTTTGGCCAGTTTAGCACATGGTGGAGAAGAGTTACTCAGAGGGAATCATCAGCCTCCATCTTTATCTGAGGTACTTCAGAGCTGGTGCTAACATCCTGGTTCTCCTGGCCCTGGTTCTGTGAATGGCTCTGCATTTGCATGTGGCACTAGCTAGAACATATTAAGGCTATTTTAATGTAGCAGTCATTATTTTTTCCGTTGGGATAGCTATGTATTTAGCATTTCCTAAAATAGTCTAAAGTAAAAGCCTAATGATTATAACTACTATAATGTGAAATGGAGGCCTAATGTGGATTTTCATATATATTTTCTAGATCAAATATATTCTACAGGACTGGTGGATGGCTTACTGGTGAGAAATGTTTTGAATCACTGAATACCTTCATTATGTTCAGTTTCTGAATTTGTAAAAATAAATACAAATATTGACTTTCTGAAAATTATAACTTGTTTGCTTACAAATGAATGAAGTAATTGCCAGTGAGGTGTAAAGTACTTAAGTAAAAATACTTTAAAGTACTACTTAAACTTTTACTTTTACTTCACTACATTCCTAAAGAAAATTATGTACTTTTTACTCCATCAATTTTCCCTGACACCCAAAGTACTCGTTACATTTTGATTGCTCAGCAGGACAGAAAAGGTCAAATTCACGCACTTATCAAGAGAACATCCCTGGTCATCCCTACTGCCTCTGTTCTGGCCGACTCCCTAAACACACATGCTTAGTTTCTGATTGATGTCTGAGTGTTGGAGTGTGACTCTGGCTGTTCGTAAATTTAAAAAACACAAACAATTGTGCCGTCTGGTTTGCTTAATATAAGGAATTTGAAATTATTTATACTTGTACTTTTGCTTTGATACTTAAGTACATTTTTGCAATTACATTTACTTTTGATACTTAAGTATATTTAAAACCAAGTATTTTACTGGGTGACTCACTTTTACATTTCCTATTAACGTGTCTTTACTTTTAGTCAAGTATGGAAATTGAGTCCTTTGTCCACCACTGGTAATTGGTCCGAAGTCGGAACCTTGTGATGGATTACTTTATGAAATACAACAGATTCAGGTTAACCTTGTATCCCAGGTCCGGAACATATTGCTTTATGAAATACAACAGATTCAGGTTAACCTTGTATCCCAGGTCAGGAACATATTGCTTTATGAAATACAACAGATTCAGGTTAACCTTGTATCCCAGGTCAGGAACATATTGCTTTATGAAATACAACAGATTCAGGTTAACCTTGTATCCCAGGTCAGGAACATATTGCTTTATGAAATACAACAGATTCAGGTTAACCTTGTATCCCAGGTCCGGAACATATTGCTTTATGAAATACAACAGATTCAGGTTAACCTTGTATCCCAGGTCAGGAACATATTGCTTTATGAAATACAACAGATTCAGGTTAACCTTGTATCCCAGGTCCGGAACATATTGCTTTATGAAATACAACAGATTCAGGTTAACCTTGTATCCCAGGTCAGGAACATATTGCTTTATGAAATACAACAGATTCAGGTTAACCTTGTATCCCAGGTCCGGAACATATTGCTTTATGAAATACAACAGATTCAGGTTAACCTTGTATCCCAGGTCAGGAACATATTGCTTTATGAAATACAACAGATTCAGGTTAACCTTGTATCCCAGGTCCGGAACATATTGCTTTATGAAATACAACAGATTCAGGTTAACCTTGTATCCCAGGTCAGGAACATATTGCTTTGTACTCTTTTATATTTTATATTATTTTATTTAACCTTTATTTAACTAGGCAAGTCAGTTAAGAACAAATTCTTATTTACAATAACGGCCTACCTAAAGGGTCAACCGTAGTAGTACGGCGCCCCTGGAGCAAATTAGGGTTAAGTGCCTTTCTCAAGGACACATCGACAGGTTTTTCACCTTGTCGGCTCCGGTATTTGAACCAGCAACTTTTCGGTTACTGGCACCACGCTCTAACTGCTAGGCTACTCTGCCTCCAGCATCCTGCTTTCTATTGATGGCGTTGGTGTTTATTTGTCCTTGTGGCTTTGATTCCTTTGTGCCAGGCAGGGCCTCTGAACAGGAGCATCTCAATGTGACAGAGCCCATCCTCAATGGCAGCAGTGTCACTCAGCAGCTGGACCTTGACCTTTTCTTGGGTGTTTACGCAGGTGAGTCACAGTGAACGCAGCTCCCTTTGTTTGGCATTGAGGCTCTACACAACCCAGCCATTCACTGAGCACATCCCCGGGCTTTGGCTGGAGCCCAAGGTCTTCAAGGCCCAGCGTCTGTATTCTGTGTTTACAGGGCCTCAGCTGCTAGGGAAGATAGGAGTGCTTTTCATGTCTTCAATTATTGGATTGCTCTCAGGTCTGATGTGATTGTCTTCCCTATGACTCTCCACCTCTTCAGTTTCCCACTCAGCATGTGTACAGTCCATAGTCAACTATTGGCAGCTCAACCTTTGAGAATAAAAAGTGAATCACTGAGGGAGAGATTTTCAGGCCCTACAATGGTGCAGTAAAGTGTACAGCTGACCTACTTGGACCAGGAAGATGGAAAGGTGCGTTTATTTCACCTTTTGTTGTTGGTATGTACAGGTTTGATGGGGGCCACCATCATATTTGCCTTCCTGCATAGTCTTGTGTTCTTCAAGGTCCTGGTGAGCTCTGCCCAGCCTCCACAACCGCATGTTGACCCCAATCTTCCAGGCCATACTTTCTTCACAGACACAGTATAACCACAAACCACATCTGTTATAACCATAAAATAGGACAGTAAATGTTTCAAGGCGAGATAGCATCGTTACCCTTTTAGTTGAAAATGTAAGTGTGCTTACATGTTGGAGTCCTCATCTGAAATGGCCATTCTTTCCACTAGAGTGCAGACTATTCCTGAGACATACCAGCTTCTGCCTTGGCAGCAGCATACCACCCTGCAGCCCATTGCTGGCTTGCCTCTGAAGCTAAGCAGGGTTGGTCCGGTATGGGGGACCAGATGCTGCTGGAAGTGGTTTTGGGGGGGCAGTAGGTGGGAACTCTTTCCTCTGGTCTAAGGAGATCCCAATTCCCCAGGGCAGTGATTGGGGACACTGCCCTAAGTTGGGTGCTGTCTTTCTGATGGGAAGTTAAACTGGTGTCCTGACTCCCTGTGGTCACTAAAGATCCCATGGCACTTATCATAAGAGTAGGGTTGTTAACCCCGGTGTCCTGGCTAAATTCTCAATGTGGCTGTCATACCATCATGGCCACCTAATCATCCCCAGTTTCTATTGGCTCATTCATCTCCCCTCCTCTCCCCTGTAACTATTCCCCAGGTTATTGCTGTAAATGAGAGTGTGTTCTCAGTCAACTTACCTGGTAAAATAAGGTTTAAATGACCAATACAGCAGGCCAGATACACACCTATGTCTGTCCCCACTTTACAATGACCATCTGCTGAGGTAAACAAACAACACCTTTAGACAAAAGTTTTGCATCTGTTAAAACTCCAATGATTTTGATGCAGAAATAATTTCTCTATAATATATAATATACATGCAGTATTCTTAGTAATATTTGTTACCTATAGGTGTAAATAAATCATTCACCTAGTAACACACCTGCTAGATACGATTACAATTCAAATGACTGGAACATTTAAGGCTCATTTAAAACTGTAGCCCTTTCTTGCAGTCAAATTACCTAGTAGCCTATTTCATAATTTCATAATTAATAAACATTAATTATTTCAACAAACCCGCTGGAAATCCTGTGTTTCAATGTCAAATGGTTTGGTTATATTTCAGTCTTCTGTGATGTATAGGAAGTGTAATCTTGGGATGCAAACTCTAAATGTTATACATTTTAACTCCATATCTGACATGGTACAGGTGCCTTCTTTTCTTGAAGCCCATAACCATGTGTGTGAGGTGTATACTTTTGTTTCAAAGTAGATGTGTTTAACACTACCAAGAAACACTCTGTGTGACCCTGAATTATCCCAGTGCAGTAAAAGGTTAAAGAGCTACATGCTAGTTTTTTGTTAGATTGGTATTGTTTGGGGTTTGGAGACAGCACTACATCCCAGAGTCAATTCAGTTTAAAAGAAGCTTCATATAAACTGAAATCATCAATCGTCAGTGGTTATCAAAGCTCCTGAGTCAATAACATGTGAAATGAATCTACTGTATATTTAGGTGTAACATATTTTAGAAATTAGTGAGAAGAGGGTTATCTAATAACCGTGAGCCCGAACAAAAAAGCAAACAATGATATTGAATGAATACTGTTTGCTCTAGATCTTGAAGTAGTGTGGTATTTGAACAACAGAGTTGACCAAATACAGTTCGATTTGCCTTGTACCCTATATCAGAAATCTTTGATTATTTCATTAGCTTTTTGTAGACTGTATCTGTTTGGACAGATGGACATGACCTTAAAACTGAACCAACAATACAAAGATGCCCTGGTCTAAAGGAGACTTCCCTCCTTGTGTTTTTATAACAAGGCTGCTTCACACCTCTAGATAAAGGTGGTTTAAACAACGAACGTCTGCCTACTTATTTATTTTTCAATTTGAAGACAAAATTAATGATCTAAATTCATTTTTTTTTAAATGGTTGACATTTCTGTGGTAAAATCTGTTTCTAAATGTATGTTTAGGTAATACGATGCCATTGTCCTTTTTCATTCATAACCCAAGTCAAATGTCAAATGGGCCACATTGATAACTAGGGTTTTTCTAGGCCATTGTTCACCTGTCAACACATAATTACTCAGGCTAATCTCTCCATAGTGACATGTATGTACAGCACAATCAGCACGGTTGGTAACGTTCTCATTGAAGGAAACTTGAATCAGTATAATGACTCATAGTAAACGTGCAAAAAAAACTACAAGTACGATATGAGGGTGTTCTTCGGTAGCTTGTGGTTTCTGCTGGCACTAGAAGTGGGTGTAGAGAGGAGATTGTGTTTGGAGCAAACACCGTGGGTCTTAATCTTTGAGTTCTGTTTTTACTGCTGCCGTTCTGTTGTGTGCTCGTCTACTTTACGGCTTATCTGGGCGCGTACCTCCCTGGTAATCTACACATAGGAGGAGCATGAACAGTTTGAATAATGTCATCACCTGTTTAATAGTGCAGTGAAGGAGAGGCTTAACAAACGCTGCTATCTGATGGCTGTTGTGCTGCTATCAGTAACCATTGTAAGAACGGTCCGATGATTCCAGCTTCGGCCCTAGAATCCAAACACTCCACTATATCTGACTGGATTCAGTTCAGACACAACAACGTTGTATAAGAACTTTGGTTCACCTGTGGTCCTGCCCCAGATGACAGACAGAGGTATTGTCATCATGGGCATTGTCAGCGCTGGTAGTACTGTCTCTCTGTTGTATTTTTTTTCTCAGAGGCTTTTTTTTGCAGCAAACACGTCTTTGTGATATTCCCTTGTGTTACCAACACAAGTGTGAGTGATGCACTTGTAATTGTGCATGTGCTGATAAAGATTTGACAACTGTTTACACTTGTAAGAGATACAGTTGAAGTCAGAAGTTTACATACACCTTAGCCAAATACATTTAAACTGCCAGTAAACGTTTCGTGTAGCCTTCCACAAGCTTCCCACAATAAGTTGGGTGAATTTTGGCCCATTCCTCCTGACAGAAATGGTGTAACTGAATCAGGTTTGTAGGCCTCCTTGCTCGGACACACTTTTTCAGTTCTGCCCACAAATGTTCTATAGGATTGAGGTCAAGGCTTTGTGATGGCCACTCCAATACCTTGACTTTGTTGTCCTTAAGCCATTTCGCCACAACTTTGTAAGTATGCTTGAGGTCATTGTCCATTTGGAAGACCCATTTGCAACCAAGCTTTAACTTCCTGACTGATGTCTTGAGATGTTGCTTCAATATATCCACATAATTTTCCTTCCTCATGATGCCATCTATTTTGTGAAGTGCACCAGTCCCTCCTGCAGCAAAGCACCCTCACAACATGATGCTGCCACCCTCATGCTTAACGGTTGGGATGGTGTTCTTCGGCTTGCACGCCTTCCGTATTACCTGTTTCATCAGACCAGAGGACATTTCTCCAAAAAGTATGATCTTTGTCCCCATGTGCAGTTGCAAACAGTAGTCTGGCTTTTTTATGTCGGTTTTGGAGCAGTGGCTTCTTCCTTGCTGAGCGGCCTTTCAGGTTATGTCGATATAGGACTCCTTTTACTGTGGATATAAATACTTTTGTACCTGTTTCCTCCAGCATCTTCACAAGGTCCTTTGCTGTTGCTCAGGAAGGAGACAGAACGCGTCTCCTTCCTGAGCAGTATGATGGCTGCGTGGTCCCATGGTGTTTATACTTGCGTACTATTGTTTGTACAGATGAACGTGGTACCTTAAGGTGTTTGGAAATTGCTCCCAAAGATGAACCAGACTTGTGGAGGTCTACAATTATTTTTCTGAGGTCTTGGCTGATTTCTTTTCATTTTCACATGATGTCGAGCAAAGAGGCACTGAGTTTGAAGGTAGGCCTTGAAATACATCCCCAGGTACACCTCCAATTGACTCAAATGATGTCAATTAGCCTATCAGAAGCTTGACATCATTTTCTGGAATTTTCCAAGCTGTTTAAAGGCACAGTCAACTTATCTATTTAAGTATATCTTCCTATTTAAGTATCTCTTCCTGTCATTTACCTGTACAGTTAATGTAACCATGCAAAATATTCACTTACCTGTTCATTTAACCAGACTGTATATTAAGTGAACTATTATTACCCTCACTTATATAATACGCACATTTAGCTATTTAAGTATTTCTCTGCCAACAACCTGTATAGTATAGTTAATCTGGAATAAAAATGTATCTTTAATGAATAATATACATATAAAAAGTATAATATCGGTATCGGACGATTTTGAAGACTGAAAATCGTCAATCGGTATCGGCCAAAAAAAAAGTGATCGGTGCATCACTAACTTCAACCTAAGTGTATGTAAACGTCCGACTTCAACTGTATGTATGCTGCTGCCGCTGAACAAACCCTGTGTTTGGTACGTTCCTGGCTGCCATGCGGTCGTACTGGCAGTTAAAGATGACCATTAGCTTCACTGTATCATGCTCTAGATTTGTACTAACAATTGAACCAATTATTGATGGATTGTGATTGATGAATAGCTGTTGTAGATAGGTATTGTAGCTCTGCAATACTGTATGTTTGGCTGTATTACAGGAAGTTATCATATCATTTATAGTCTAGATAGAGTTTACTCCATTTATGAGGGGTAAAACATGACACCAGCTACTGCATCGGAACATGCAACATGATAGTTATGAATATGTTTTGTGATTTATCATTGTGTTCCGTTGGTAGCAGCAGCACAGAGCAGGGGATGTCGATCCCTGTAATTTAGCTAGTGTCGTTGAGTGGGGTAATCCCCTCAGAGAGTGCAGGCCCAGGCCTCAGCTCATCAGCACTGTTCCATAGTGGGGTTTCAGTGATCACACACATGTGCAGGACACACACACGCACGTGCGCGCGCACACACACACACCACACACACTGTCCCTCTTTAACCTCAGCCCTCACATATCAGCCCAGGTAGGTCACCTCCATGCCAGTTGTCAGTGTCTGTTGTTGACTCAGAGAAACGTCAATATGTATACAGTGTGTAACAATGGGGCAATCTAATTGTGTCTACAGAGGGAATGTTTTTGATGTCTGTATTTGGCCCTTCAGTATCAGTGTAGCAGAGAAGTGGTAAAAGTACTGCTGAGAGGACCATGGTATTAGATTGTGCAAATTGAATCTAGAGATGGTGCTGTGTGTGTGTGTGTGTGTGTGTGTGTGTGTGTGTGTGTGTGTGTGTGTGTGTGTGTGTGTGTGTGTGTGTGTGTGTGTGTGTGTCTGTGTGTGTGTGTGTGTGTGTGTGTGTGTGTGTGTGTGTGTGTGTGTGTGTGTGTGTGTGTGTGTGTGTGTGTGTGTGTGTGTGTGTGTGTGTGGCTGATAGGGCTCCCCTTCACTCACCACTTCCACTATTTAATTGCATGAAAGGGAAGTGGAGGAGATTGCAGGACCCTGGCGTGTGAGTGGAGAGAATGGATTTAGAATGTATTAGTATTGGCAGCAAGGTGCCGGCGGTGGGGAGGAAGCCTCGGCCCCATGCCTCTTGGGCCTTTATGAGTGCAGGTGAGCTGTAGCCCAGTAGCCCACCACCTCAGCAGCCTCCAACCACAGCAGCAGTCAGCCCCCTCCCCAATTCCCCTGCATTATCTCTCCCGCCTCAGTGAAAGGCTAGCCCAACAGCAGCGGGGCCTACATGGCTCATAGTGGAGCCCTTATCTAGATGTTTACAGGGACCAGTGATTTGCCATAGTCCCCCTCCAGCTCCAGACCCCACTGTTCCACTGCTTCAACTCTGATCGAGGAGCCCTGTCTGCCTAATGTCTCCACCCAAGGGGCCACCTCCACCACAGTCGGGAAGGCCTGACATTTCGGCAGCCCACACAAAGTGGTGCAAATCAACCCCGGAGACTAACACCATGATAAACGGTTTTATACTAATGCTGCTGATATCTTGAAATGTCTATCCCTGTCTACCACTACATTAGGCAATATTGTTGACAGCAACCAGTGGTGATTGAAGCCATTGTCCCAGACCTGTTTTACCTCATAGGCATTTCCATGACCTGAATATCTTTGTGTAACAGCATCACTGTAATGGATCTTGCCTAATAGTTTGTGGAGGGATTTTACCTCAATGAGCTGCTAGTAAAAGAGATGATGGCTGTGTGATGATATAGGAAGGCAGGGAGGAAGATAGCTGTGACTATAGGAAGGCAGGGAGTAAGATAGCTGATACTATAGAAAGGCAGGGAGGAAGCTAGCTGTGACTATAGGAAGGCAGAAGAGGAAGCTAGATGTGACTATAGGAAGGCAGGGAGGAAGCTAGCTGTGACTATAGGAAGGCAGGGAGGAAGCTAGCTGATACTATAGAAAGGCAGGGAGGAAGCTAGCTGATACTATAGAAAGGCAGGGAGGAAGCTAGCTGTGACTATAGGAAGGCAGGGAGGAAGCTAGCTGGTACTATAGAAAGGCAGGGAGGAAGCTAGCTGTGACTATAGGAAGGCAGGGAGGAAGCTAGCTGTGACTATAGGAAGGCAGGGAGGAAGCTAGCTGAGACTATAGGAATGCATGGAGGAAGCTAGCTGTGACTATAGGATGGGTTGGAAGGAAGCTAACTAAGACTATATGAAGGCAGGCAGGAAGCTAGCTGAGACTATAGGAAGGCAGGGAGGAAGCTAGCTGTGACTATAAGATGGGTTGGAAGGAAGCTAACTAAGACTATATGAAGGCAGGGAGGAAGCTAGCTGACTATAGGAAGGCAGAGAGGAAGCTAGCTGTGACTATAGTAAAAGAGCTGATGGCTGTGTGATGCTCTCAAGGTGCCAACCCCCTGAAACCATGGTATGATGTAACTCAGGGTAATGTATCCTTTCCCTGTATGCTTTGTGTACAGATTCACATGGATTTAGGTCCTCTATGGCTTAGACAGTAACAATACAAACAAATTATAGGGTCCTCCACAAACACAGTTTGACGATAACTCACTTCATCCTGAGAGACTAGACCCGCTCAGGAAAATAACAACAGTGAGCCGGTGTTACTTCCCTCTTGGCTAGAGAACTCCACTCAGGACGTCTGCATGTTAAAGGGCCAATCACACTGTGAATAAGATGAGTCTGCCTCCCAGTGTACAACATGCTTACGCCACTTGCCATGGAACCAGTGCTGATCTGGAAGCATTGCTGGTTTGCAAAGAGTTATAATGCTCCGGCTGAGTTTATGCAATGGCTGTTATGGAAAGCCCTCTTCTGCATGCATGTTATAGGCGGGAGCAGGGACCGGCAACGGTGGATTTGGATAAAGCTGTAAGCTGCTTACGGCCGTGGAGAGGAAGTGATTAAAGGGTCCACCACCATTGGCCCAAACACAATATCTCCACATCCTGCCAAACCTCCACTCCATCCTACCTGCCTTCCAATAGTCTCAGCTAGCTTCCTCCCTGATATCCTATATTCACATCTATCTTCCTCCCTGGCTTCCTATAGTCAGCTATCTTCCTCCCTGGCTTCCTATAGTCAGCTATCTTCCTCCCTGGCTTCCTATAGTCAGCTATCTTCCTCCCTGGCTTCCTATAGTCAGGTATCTTCCTCCCTGGCTTCCTATAGTCAGCTATCTTCCTCCCTGGCTTTCTATAGTCAGGTATCTTCCTCCCTGGCTTCCTATAGTCAGCTATCTTCCTCCCTGGCTTCCTATAGTCAGGTATCTTCCTCCCTGGCTTCCTATAGTCAGCTATCTTCCTCCCTGGCTTCCTATAGTCAGGTATCTTCCTCCCTGGCTTCCTATAGTCAGGTATCTTCCTCCCTGGCTTCCTATAGTCAGCTATCTTCCTCCCTGGCTTCCTATAGTCAGCTATCTTCCTCCCTGGCTTCCTATAGTCAGCTATCTTCCTTCCTGGCTTCCTATAGTCAGCTATCTTCCTCCCTGGCTTCCTATAGTCAGCTATCTTCCTCCCTGGCTTCCTATAGTCAGCTATCTTCCTCCCTGGCTTCCTATAGTCAGCTATCTTACATGTTGCTGATTAGCAGCCATCCAGCCTCACCTTTTAATTTGAAAGCTTCTTTCTCCTCCAGGCCCAGAGATATGTAGGCCTGTCCGTCTGTCCTGCCAGTGGCTTTCGGATAGGCTATGACTGGACCCTGTAGTAAACTGTGTGTGTGCATGGGTGTGGGGTGTGTGAGTAAACGTATGTGCTTGGGTATCAGGCTGAGGAGCCCTGGTCCCTCCCTCCTACTCCAGGATAACGAACACCTGAGCAGATTGGACGCAACTCTATTCAACGTCATTGACACTTGCGGTTCGGACAGAAAGGCAGGTACAGAGGTTCTGTTTCCCCTTTGTTCCCAAACAAAAGGGTCCCCAACGTATTCAGCCTAGAGTAGGGAAGGCGTTATGCAACCCAGACCAAATAATGATTCAATGTTTGATTTAGATAGGCCTCTATTTGTCCATCTTATATCTCCCTTTCAATATATCATGCTATAACTATAGCAGCCACTTTTTAACAGAGATTAATTTAAATGAAAGCAGCAACTGACAGTTGCAAGAGAATTCTTAAACATTATTGAGTAATGTCTTACATTGTGTGCAGAGTCTGAGAACAGATTAGCCCTTGGATTAAAAATGTTATGCTCATTTGATATGCGGTTTTGTTCCACCCAATGTACGACAAGTTCACCTAATGGTGCGATTCAACAGAAGTCGAAATGAGTCATGTGTTTGCTGTCAAGGCTGGTAGGCAGGACCCGAGGCGCAGAGCTGTAGTAAAGAGACATACCTTTATTTATTTTTTTAAAACAACAAAAGGAAAGGAAGCAAACATGCACAAACAATAACCCACACGCAGGTGGGAAACTCAACAACATAAATGGGATCCCCATTTAGAGGCAACGCAGGTCAGCTTCCTCCAATCAGGGACAACCACAAAAACCAACATAGAGTAGCCTAGAATCCTCCCCTCTGTCAAGCCCTGACAGTCACCTCCAGACCAACATGAAGATGCCTAGAGGCCTCCCTATAGTCAGGACCTGACATTTGCGCACCTCCTTGTAAATATAACTACTTGTAAGTCTTAGACATGATCACATCAAACTTTCCTAATGTTAAACTGACGGGTTGCTCAAATAATCACAACACAAAATGTTCAGTTTTATTTTCAATTCTGTTTTTGAAAGCTAATGCTAATCAACATCACACACCATAGTAAAACTACAAACTACTGTAAACACATGGTGCAGAATGTCTAATCTATAACCTCTGTGCTCCATCTCCTGTTGTGACCCAGGAAGAATCCTCAATAGGTTATATAAGGTCAGCGGTAACCTGGACTCTGCTGCTCTACACCTTTGTGGACTTTATCCAGCTGAGTCTCACCTCGACAGGTTCCTACTGCCTTCCTCTCATTACTACTGCATGGGGAGGTTCCTACTGCCTTCCTCTCATTGCTACTGCATGGGGAGGCCATTTCATATACAGTATAATATCACTGTTGATTTATCCATTATACCAAGCAGAGTGATTGGGAGAAAGAAATAATGGCTACAACAGGTAGATATTGTAGGTGTTTTATGAAGGACCCTGCTTCATTCTCCTAGCAGGCTAAGTTTAATTTGTTTTGAACCTGTAAGCTGTGTGGGTTTCGTCTGTCTCAGTTAGTTAGTAAAGCTACCTAGTCCATGTGAACTGCACATTTGCTTAAGTAGTGATTGATACCCATTCAAAGCGGGTGCAGGTCCATTCACTTCTTTTGTTCTCTGCAGATTACAATTTAATAGGAGGGGGAGTGGCTACACCTGTGCTAGGCAATTAGCTTAGTGTTATTAGCACAGGCTCCTTGTTCAGAGGCAGCTGGCCCCAAAACGAAGACTGTCCCCGAAACAAAGACAGTTCTGCCGAGTTGTTCTGCGGGAGTTAGTCGAGGAAGGCCCCTCTCTCTTACTTGCCCATATGTTTAGTTAACTCTTTGCATTATTGTAGCCTTTTCTGTAGCCTGTCAACTATGTGTCTGTCTATCCCTGTTCTCTCCTCTCTGTACAGGCCATACAAACGCTTCACACCGCGTGGCTGCAACCACTCTAATCTGGTGGTCCCTGCGCGCATGACCAACGTGGAGTTCCAGGTCTCCTGCAGCCTTTGGAACTGCCGTTCTGCGACCAACAAGGCAGAGTTAATCTCAGCCTAAACTGCCCTCCAGTCCCTTGACTTCTTGGCGCTGACAGAAACATGGATTACTATAGGAAAACACTGCTACTCCTACTGCTCTTTCCTCGTCTGATCATGTGTTCTCGCATACCCCGAGAGCATCTGGTCAGCGTAGCGGTGGCACAGGAATTCTAATCTCTCCCAAGTGGACATTCTCTCTTTTCCCCCTGACCCATCTGTTTATCTCCTCATTTGAATTCCATACTGTCACAGTCACTAGCCCATTCAAATTTAACATCCTTGTCATTTATCGCCCTCCAGGTTCCCTTGGCGAGTTCATCAATAAGCTTGACGCCTTGATAAGTTAATTTCCTGATGATGGCTCACCCCTCACAGTTCTGGGTGCCATTAACCTCCAGACGTCTGCATTTGACTCATTTCTCTCTGCCCCCTCCTTTCTACTCCTTTCCTCTTTCGACCTCACCCTCTCACCGTCCCCCCCTACTCACAAGGCAGGCAATACGCTTGACCTCATCTTTACTAGATGCTGTTCTTCTACTAATTTCACTGCAACTCCCCTCCAATTCTCCGACCACTACTTTGTATCCTTTTCTCTCTCACTCTCCTCCAACACTACTCACTCTGCCCCCACTCAGATGGTAATGCGCCGTCAAAACCTTCGCTCTCTCTCTCCCGCTACTCTCTCCTCTTCCATCCTATCATCTCTTCCCTCTGCTAAATCCTTCTCCCTCCTGATCCTGCCTCCTCAACCCTCCTCTCCTCCCTTCCTGCATCATTTGACTCTATGTCCCCTATCCTCCCGGCCGGCTCGGTCCTCCCCTCCTGCTCTGAGGCTAGACGACTCATTGCGAGCTCACAGAACAAGGCTCCGGGCAGCCGAGCGGAAATGGAGGAAAACTAAACTTCCTGTGGACCGGTCATCTTTTCACTCTCTCCTCTCTACTTTTTCTTCCTCTGTTTCTGCTGCTAAAGCCACTTTCTACCACTTTAAATTTCAAGCCTCAGCCTCTAACCCTAGGAAGCTCTTTGCCACCTTCTCCTCCCTATTGAATCCTCCTCCTCCTCCCTCTCCCTCCTCCCTCTCTGTGGATGACTTCGTCAACCATTTTGAAAAGAAGGTTGACGACATCCGATCCTCATTTACTAAGCCTATTGACACCACTGGTCCTGCTCACACTGCCCTACCCTATGCTTTGACTTCTTTCTCCCCTCTCTCTCCAGATGAAATCTTGCGACTTGTAACAGCTGGCAGCCCAACAACCTGCCCCCTTGACCCTATCCCCTCCTCTCTTCTCCAGACCAGTTCCGGAGAACTTCTCCCTTACCTCACCTCGCTCATCAACTCATCCTTGACTGCTGGCTGTGTCCCTTCCGTCTGCACCCATCCTCAAAAAACCTACACTCGATCCCTCCAACAACTACAGACCAGTATCCCTTCTTTCTTTTCTCTTCAAAACATTTGAGTGTGCCTTCTCGAACCAACTCTCCTGCTATCTCTCTCAGAATGACCCTCTTGATCCTAACCAATCAGGTTTCAAGACTGATCATTCAACTGAGACTGCTGTTCTCTGTGTCATGGAGGCTCTCCACACTGCCAAAGCCAATTCTCTCTCCTCTGCTCTTATCCTTCTAGACCTATCTGCTGCCTTTGATACTGTGAACCATCAGTTCCTCCTCTCCACCCTCTTCGAGTTGGGCATCTCTGGCGCTGCACACTCTTGGATTGCGTCCTACCTGACAGGTCGCTCCTATCAGGTGGCGTGGCAAGAATCTGTCTCCGCACCACATGCTCTCACCACTGGTGTCCCCCAGGGATCTAATACAAGACCATGGTGCTTGCCTACGGAGCTGTGAGGGGAACGGCACCTCCCTACCTTCAGGCTCTGATCAGACCCTACACCCAAACGAGGACACAACGTTCATCCACGTCTGGCCTGCTAGCCCCCCTACTTCTACGGAAGCACAGTTCCCGCTCAGCCCAGTCAAAGCTATTCGCTGCTTTGGCACCCCAATGGTGGAACAAGCTCCCCCATGACGCCAGGACAGCGGAGTCACTGACCACCTTCTGGAGACACTTGAAACCCGACCTCTTTAAGGAATACCTGGAATAGTATAACAGTAATCCTTCTACCCCACCCCATTTAAAAATGTCTAAACTAACACCTGACTTTTTTCCCTGCTAGCACTGACTTTCCTCACAGCTGCTTGTTTAAAGAAATGTACTTATTGTGATCGAGATGTGGTTTTCCCTGATAGCTCTGACTTTGCTCACAGCTGCTTGTTTAAAGAAATGTACCTACTGTGATCGAGATGTGGTTTTCCCTGATAGCTCTGAATTTGCTCACAGCTGCTTGTTTAAAGAAATGTACCTACTGTGATCGAGAAGTTGAATGCACCAATCTGTAAGTCGCTCTGGATAAGAGCGTCTGCTAAATGACTAAAATGTAAATGTAAATGTTCTAGGTGTAGTAGATGTTGTAGATGTGGTAGATGTTGTAGATGTGGTAGATGTTGTAGGCTTGGTAGATGTGGTAGATGTAGATGTGGTAGATGTAGATGTTGTAGGTATGGTAGGTTTGGTAGATGTAGTAGATGTGGTAGGTGTTGTAGATGTTGTAGATGTGGTAGGTTTGGTTGATGTGGTAGATGTTGTAGATGTGGTAGATGTTGTCGGCTTGGTAGATGTGGTAGATGTAGATGTGGTAGATGTAGATGTTGTAGGTATGGTAGGTTTGGTAGATGTAGTAGATGTGGTAGGTGTGGTAGGTGTGGTAGATGTGGTAGGTGTTGTAGATGTGGTAGATGTGGTAGGTGTTGTAGATGTTGTAGATGTGGTAGGTTCGGTAGATGTGATAGTGGTAAATGTGGTAGATGTTGTAGATGTGGTAGGTTCTGTAGATGTGGTAGATGTTGTAGATGTGGTAGGTTTGGTAGATGTGGTAGGTTCGGTAGATGTGGTAGATGTGGTAGATGTGGTAGGTTTGGTAGATGTGGTAGGTTCGGTAGATGTGGTAGATGTGGTAGATGTGGTAGATGTGGTAGGTTTGGTAGATGTGGTAGATGTGGTAGGTTTGGTAGATGTGGTAGATGTGGTAGGTTTGGTAGATGTGGTAGATGTGGTAGGTTCGGTAGATGTGGTAGATGTGGTAGATGTGGTAGATGTGGTAGGTTCGGTAGATGTGGTAGATGTTGAATATGTGGTAGATTTGGTAGATGTTGTACAGTTGAAGTCAGAAGTTTACATTTAAACTCAGTTTTTCACAATTCCTGACATTTAATCCTAGTAAAGATTCCCTGTCTTAGGTCAGTTAGGATCACCACTTTATTTTAAGAATGTGAAATGTCAGAATAGTAGTAGAGAGAATGATTTATTTCAGCTTTTATTTCTTTCATCACATTCCCAGTGGGTCAGAAGTTTACATACACTCAATTAGTATTTGGCAGCATTGCCTTTAAATTGTTTAACTTCGGTCAAACATTTCGGGTAGCCTTCCACAACCTTCCCACAATAAGTTGGGGGAATTTTGGCCCATTCCTCCTGACAGAACTGGTGTAACTGAGTCAGGTTTGTAGGCCTCCTTGCTCGGACACACTTTTTCAGTTCTGCCCAAAAATGTTCTATAGGATTGAGGTCAAGGCTTTGTGATGGCCACTCCAATACCTTGACTTTGTTGTCCTTAAGCCATTTCGCCACAACTTTGTAAGTATGCTTGGGGTCATTGTCCATTTGGAATACCCATTTGCGACCAAGCTTTAACTTCCTGACTATTTTGTGAAGTGCACCAGTCCCTCCTGCAGCAAAGCACCCCCACAACATGATGCTGCCACCCCTGTGCTTCACGGTTTGGATTGTGTTCTTCGGCTTGCAAGCCTCCCCTTTTTTCTCCAAACATAACGATTGTCATTATGGCCAAACAGTTCTATTTTTGTTTAATCAGACCAGAGGACATTTCTCCAAAAAGCACAATCTTTGTCCCCATGTGCAGTTGCAAACCGTAGTATGGCGGTTTTGGAGCAGTGGCTTCTTCCTTGCTGAGCGGCCTTTCAGGTTATGTCGATATAGGACTAGTTTTATTGTGGATATAGATACTTTTGTACCTGTTTCCTCCAGCATCTTCACAAGGTCATTTTCTGTTGTTTTGGGATTGATTTGCACTTTTCGCACCAAAGTACGTTCATCTCTAGGAGAAAGAACGTGTCTCCTTCCTGAGCGGTATGATGGCTGTGTTGTCCCATGGTGTTTATACTTGCGTACTATTATTTGTACAGATGAACGTGGTACCTTCAGGCATTTGGAAATTGCTCCCAAGGATGAACCAGACTTTTTTTTCAGAGGTCTTGGCTGATTTCTTTAGATTTTCCCATGATTTCGAGCAAAGATGCACTGAGTTTGAAGGTAGGCCTTGAAATACATCCACAGGTACACCTCCAATTGACTCAAATTATGTTAATTAGCCTATCAGACGCTTCTATTGCCATGACATCATTTTCTGGAATTTTCCAAGCTGTTAAAAGGCACAGTCAACTTAGTGTATGTAAACTTCTGACCCACTGGAATTGTAATATAGTGAATTATAAGTGAAATAATCTGTCTGTAATCAATTGTTGAAAGAATTACTTGTGTCATGCACAAAGTAGATGTCCTAATAGACTTGCTAAAACTATAGTTTGTTAACATGAAATCTGTGGAGTGGTTGAAAAATGAGTTTTAATGACTTCAACCTAAGTGTATGGAAACTTGGGACTTCAACTGTAGATGTGGTAGATGTTGTAGATGTGGTAGGTTCGGTAGATGTGGTAGATTCAGTAGATGTTGTAGATGTGGTAGGTGTGGTAGATTTGGTAGATTTGGTAGATGTGGTAGATGTTGTAGATGTGGTAGATTTGGTAGGTTCGGTAGATGTGGTAGATGCAGTAGGTGTGGTAGATGTGGTAGATGTTGAAGCTGTAGGAAGGAGAAGGTTGGAGGATCTCTGTGGCAAAGAGAGGGAGTATGAGTAACAACCATGTATATTGTGGACGGATGGATGGATGGATGGATGGATGGATGGATGGATGGATGGATGGATGGATGGATGGATGGATGGATGGATGGATGGATGGATGGATGGATGGATGGATGGATGGATGGATGGATGGATGGATGGATGGATGGATGGATGGATGGATGGATGGATGGATGGATGGATGGATGGATGGTCAGAGTTTCTGGAAGGGAACAGTAGAGGAGGAATGGAACAGGTCAGTTGAAACAGAGTAAAAGGGGACTATCCTCTACCATCCTTCTCCTTCTAGTCTACTGTAATCCTGGTAGCCAAGGGCCACCCTGATGCATAGCCAGGTAAAGTTACCCAACGCCACCACACAGCAGCGCAACAATCATCTCCCAGGAAATAAGGGACCACGAAGATGAGCCCGCTCATGCATCTAGCATCACAAAGGAGGAATCCAGTTTTGGGCAGCAGGCGTGGCTCCTTAGTTAGGGCCAAAGAAAGGCAGCAAAGCGGGACTGAAAACGAATCCCTCCTCCACAATGCCTGAGTGATGTTTGTGGCAGATACCCATCTCACAAGAGACAAAAGCCATCTTAAATGGTGAAAGCACAAAAGATCATACGCACAAAGGCTTTTTGTCCACCATAGTTTCCCCATTTTAATAATAAGGTGGATAATGGGCAGAGTAAAACAAGAACGTTGCGGAAGGCCTTTAGCACCAACTGATAAAAAAACGGTGAAAGCTAGACTAGGTCATGACAGAACAGAGGCTATATCTCCATGTTTATCCATCTGTTATTGTAGAAACACAACAGAAGTTTAATTAACGATACGCAAATAACATACATTATCTTTTAATTATTTTAATTTGTTCATCATTGTTTTTTCTGTGAGAAAATATTTGTAGCCTAGGCAACCCATGTTAGAGCTAGGCTTTTGTTGATTTGAACTAGCTGGTCAAAACTAAGATTGGTGCGCAGATACTGTGCTGGTGCTGTATGTATACACAATGTGATAGAAAATGGAAGCTTGTTGTGTGAGGGAAAAAGATGGCATCGTTTGGACAAAGGGCTTTTGTTTGCCAGCTCTTTCTGCCCTTGTTTGCAGTTGCCTTTTATGTTGCACTCTTTAATGCTTTCAGGAAGGAAGATATTCAGTCTTTTTATGAAAGTATTAGCTGGACAGAGAAGCTGCTGATCCTGACCATTGTTGCTCCTTCTCGGAGTGACATTTCCCCACTGTCGTTGTTTAAATGGTTGTCAGGGGTAATAAAGGTAAACTCCATAAACAATGGCCTAACTGGTTTATCTCCCTCTGTGGGGAGAGGCCACCTCTGTGTGGGGATTTGCATCAGAACCGGGCCCTTTATGTTGGAGGGAGCACTTCACAGCCATCAACACTCCCTCATACACTCCCTAACAGGGGACTCCCTCAACTTGAGGAACCCAGTTACATCCCAAAGCAATATTTTTTTTCACAGGTCTCATTTAGCCTCAATTTAGTATATTGAAAAAAAACGTCAATTTCTCTTCCCTCTATACCCTGTAGGTAGGCCGTCATTGGGAGTCCCATAGGGCGGTGCACAATTGGCCCAGCGTTGTCAGAGTTTGACCGGTGTAGGCCGTCATTGTCAATAAGAATTTGTTCTTAACTGACTTGCCTAGCTAAATTAAGGTTAAATTAAATAGAAAAATAAATGTTATAGGGACAAAGACAGAAATGTCAATTAAAAGCACTTCAGACAGTGGGAACTGCCGGTCATTGTGTCGTCTTGACCTTTAAATCATGGGTTGCCTGCGCTTTGAGAGAGGTGGCAGGACAATACAGGGCCTCTGAATGGACCCATCCTTGTTAAGGCTCTTGACCAAGCCACACCACTCTTTGTGTGGTCCCTACATACATTCATTGGCCGTCAGTTAAAATTGAGTTTGTCAGCAGAAACCTGCTAGGAGACCAAGTCTGTTGGGATCATGGTGGATGTTGGGATTGGGATTCCTCAGAGGGATGTTGAAGATTCAGTATGTCATTATTCTATCCCTACATTTTGGCCTCACCCTGGCCTCATCCTGGACTCACCCTGGGCTCATCCTAGTCTCATCATGGCTTTACCCTGGCCTCACCAATGTTAGCTTGAGTTGTATTGACCCTGGCCTCACCAGTGTTAGTTTGAGTTGTGTTGACCCTGGCCTCACCAGTGTTAGTTTGAGTGAGGTTGACCATGGCCTCACCAGTGTTAGTTTGAGTGAGGTTGACCATGGCCTCACCAGTGTTAGTTTGAGTCGGGTTGACCCTGGCCTCACCAATGTTAGTTTGAGTTGTGTTGACCATGGCCTCACCAGTGTTAGTTTGAGTTGGGTTGACCCTGGCCTCACCAGTGTCTGTGGGGTAACAAGCAGAGACCAAGACAGCCCCATGTCATAATTTACTGCAGTGTTGGTCTGGAGGAGGGAGGAGAAGAGTCTGTCTGAAGACATATAGGGCAGATGATGGCCATTGTTTGGAAACACTGGCGGGTGGATCAGTGATCACTGTGTGATACTGTATATTGTGGCACATTGTGTGGCGGGCCTCTGTGGCTTTGTGGGATATGATGTGACTCTGAGTACTCTGTAGTATGAAATTTCACCAGCTTTCTCTGGTGCCTTTACCAGCCGGGTGAGAGAGGAGGGGAGGAATGTCTCCAGGCACCACACATACCTGGTTAGGCAGAGAAACACTAGAGAAGGATCCACTATGGAAATATATATGTCATCAATTCCTATTGAAAATTGTTATCTGACAGGACCATTGTCTTGCTGCACACAGTGGAAATACACAAGAATGAGGCTAAAAAGATTCAGTGAGATAGCTTTTTTAGTTATGTACTTGTGTATTTTATTTAGTTGTTGCACGTACATAAAGTCCACTTTTATTGTTTATCTCTCTCTCCCTCTCTCTCTCTCGCTCCCGCTCTCTCTCTCTCTCTCTCTCTCTCTCTCTCTCTCTCTCTCTCTCTCTCTCTCTCTCTCCTCTCTCTCGCTCTGACTTTTCTCTCTCTCCCTCTCTCGCTCTCTCCCGCTCTCTCCTTCGCTCTCGATCTCACTTTCTCCCTCTCTCGCTCTCTCCCTCTCTCGCTCTCTCCCGCTCTCTCCCTCTCTCTCGATCTCACTTTCTCCCTCTCTCGCTCTCTCCCTCTCTCGCTCTCTCTCTCTCGATCTCTCCCTCTCGCTCTCTCTCCCGCTCTATCCCTGTTTCACGCTCTCTCTCTTGCTCTCTCCCTCTCTCTTGATCTCTCTCTCTCTCTCTCTCTCGCTCTCGCGATCTCGCTCTCTCCCTGTCTCTTTCCCTCGCTCTCTCTCCCCCTCTCTCTCTCCCTCTCTTTTTCTCGTTCTCTCTGTGTCCCTGTGCATGAATGTGCTTTAGAGGAACTCTGACACCCAGCAGCACCACTGGTGGTCATGTGATGGTGGGTAGGCACTGGCTTCCTGTGAAAGAACCCAGAGTGTCTGTGTGGTCTGCCTTCCCATGGCACTGCAGTCTGGCGCCACTCCTGACTCGGCCAACCACTGCCGTGAGCCTGGGAACCCAGATCCCACACCCTAGTCTTTTCCCCTGAGACAGCACCAGCAACTCTGTAGGAGGACGATACAAAATGATGGCTTTGACCCCCTTGCTTCCTGTTTCTATGAAAATGCTTGTATGTTGCTGTTTATGGGTTTATTGATGTGTGTGTGCATAAGAGAGAGAGAGAGAGAGAATGGGGTGAATGTATGTCTTTTTGGTGGATGCTAGTGATTTATAGAAAAGAGAGAGCGAGACCTGGGGGTGGAAATCAGCAGCTTGACTGCGCTCAAATAAGTGACTTCTCTTAACTTTTCACAGCACACAATGGCCTAATCCTGGGACTACTTCAGCCACCAATGTAGACAGCGACCGAGACCACCACAATATGTGTCAGGCCCCCCTCACCACACACAAAACACATTGACTGCAGCTTTATGAAGTGAAAATAGCCCAGAAAGGAGGTGTCCACAGTAATTCCTCCCAAAGAAAGGCCCCAGCATCTGGGCCTTTAGGGGTAAAATAAAGGCCAAAAGCAGAGCATTGTCTCCGTGCCCAAGTGGAACGGCCTTGCTTTGTTTCAGTAGCACTGACCCCTACATGTTATTGTGTCTATTCTGTTAGGGAAACCTTAATCCTATTCTGTCAGGGAAACCCTAACCCTACTCTGTTAGGGAAACCTTAACCCTACTCTGTCAGGGAAACCCTAACCCTACTCTGTCAGGGAAACCCTAACCCTACTCTGTCAGGGAAACCCTAACCCTACTCTGTCGGGGAAACCCTAACCCTACTCTGTCAGGGAAACCCAAACCCTACTCTGTCGGGGAAACCCTAACCCTACTCTGTCAGGGAAACCCTAACCCTACTCTGTCAGGGAAACCCTAACCCTACTCTGTCGGGGAAACCCAAACCCTACTCTATCGGGGAAACCCTAACCCTACTCTGTCAGGGAAACCCTAACCCTACTCTGTCAGGGAAACCCTAACCCTACTCTGTCAGGGAAACCCTAACCCTACTCTGTCAGGGAAACCCTAACCCTACTCTGTCAGGGAAACCCTAACCCTACTCTGTCAGGGAAACCCTAACCCTACTCTGTCAGGGAAATTGTGTGTTTTTTTTTTTTTAATTTACTCACTTTTCTCCCTCTATTTCCCGTTTTGTTAGCATTTCTTCCCAGCAGCCTGCTGTCTCTCTCTCTCTCTCAGAAACCCTGCACATTGTCCCTTAATAAAAGGAGGATGAATTGAGAGAATAAAGAAGCATGCATAGTCCTCATGTCCGGAGGGATGTTTAATTGTCGAGTTTATGTTCCAATGTGGAGCAACAGTCACTATCAGCGCCCAGCACAAATATAGCAATTAACTTCAATTTTCTACATTTATTTGGACATCAAAGACCTGATGGTATCACATCTAAAATAAAGCAATTAGGGGTCAGAAGATATGTGAATGATCTTTGGGCCCAGCTCCTGTTGGCCTGAATGGGCTGCATGACATCACATGCCTACAGTAGCTTTCTACTCTGGCTAAAGAGAAATGAAAGGTTATGCTTTATTTAAACTGTTTATATACAAAAGCTTTTATCCACTTTCATGTGCATCGGGCTATGGCTCGCCCCGGACAGGCAGAGGAGGGGGGATAGGGGGTGGGGGATTTTGGGGCTATGTGATGTGGACAGGGGCTTGGTGGGGGGGTGTGGGTCTGTGCTTATCGATGCTGATCTGTGTGTAGTGTGGGTGGGTGGGGGGCCGTGGTTTGCTCCGGGGCTGACATGATAAGAGGCAGACCAGGCTGAGATCAAACAGCTAAGGCCTTGGCGACAGTGTTGCCCAGAGGAGCAGGAGAGTCATTAAGCAGGACTCCTCTCTCTCTCTCTAATGGATCCTGCTTCCTATCTCCTTCCTCCGCCTCAGATGACCCTACTGTCAGACACTCACACTAGACAGTAGTGTGCACTGGGTCCAGCAGCAGTAGTCCAGTAGTAGATAGACTTTACACAAGACTACAGTTTGATCCCATCCAAGGGATGTGAAAAGGATTGTACTAGTGTTGTTGTTATTGAGGAAGATAATCGTATTTCGAGACCCACATGTTTCTGACAACAGATGATAATCAGCTGAGGGGGTCACGCTGTACCAAAATAAACTAACGGAGGGAATCAATGTATTTGTGGTAGGATGAGCCCAGGATGCTATTTCTTGTGGTCAAGAAGAACGTGTTCAAACATTAATTTGTTTCTTGTGCCATTGGACTATTAAATGAAAATTAAATTGTATCAGTATATGTACTTATCTATCCAGTGCAGTTGGGACAGCGGTCATTGTGAGTAAATGTATTAATGTCCTCTATGTTGTTAGTGTATGCAACATGATGGACTGACTGGTTTAAATGTGTATGATGTGAGAATGTACTGTATGTGTATGTGATCTTTTAATGGAAGGTGATGCCAAAGAAAAATGTCCATCCTGGATGGACAATAAAGTAAAATACAAATTTGTTGAAACGTGTAAATAGTTGTGCCAGTCACTGGCTGAATCCCAAATCACCCCTTCACCCCCTCCCCGTTTATTGATCCCATCGCCACTCTCTGGAAGTCACCCCTGGAGTTTCAGCAGCAACACCTGACGAAGGAGGACCGTCCGCAGCCAGGTCATTCAAGACTGACCTAGACATTGGACGTCTGTCCATGTCCTGAGGACGTCTGTCCATGTCCTGAGGACGTCTGTCCATGTCCTGAGGACATCGGGAAATGCCTTCAAAACCGTCCACTAGCGGCAACAGTGAGCGCTATAACCATCAAGTAAGCTTGGGTTTTGCTTGGGCGTTGTGGACAGGGGTGGTGGGCGTAATCCCATATTGCATGTTGGATCCCAGTCGTTGACACAGTTTTTTAACCCTATCCCAAACCTTAACCATAACAATGAGTGCCTAAACTTAACCCTTAACTTGACGTTTGGAGAAATGGAACGATACATAGCAGCAGAAGCAACAACAACCAGTGCTTGACTTGGGCCGGAGCTCACCTCACATGTTCTACTGATAGAGTTCCTGTTCCTCTTATAGAAAATTAGCTCAACAGTATTGTGGATCTCCTGCACCTAAATGTAAACAGTACCGGCACCTATTTCAGTCCAAGTCAAATACTGACATAACAATTTGAAATTTGACATTTGCAGCAACTTTGAAATGAACGTCTAATTCTGCGGTGAGACAGAGCTTGTTTCCCTCCGAGTGAGTTGGTAGTTTGGTATTCACTAACTCAGTGTGAGCTTGGATAACATGCGGTAATAGTGTGCGTCACTCCCATCTCACTTTGCAGTCCGGTAGCCTTCCATCATGGCCTATATTGAAACTTATATACTGTGAAATTCTCTGGATCAGTTGTGGTCAGTAGTTCCCCCTCACTGTTTGATTGTGTGGGCTGCAGCGTGGCATGTGGTCAGTAGTTCCCCCTCACTGTTTGATTGTGTGGGCTGCAGCGTGGCGTTGTGGTCAGTAGTTCCCCCTCACTGTTTGATTGTGTGGGCTGCAGCATGGCGTTGTGGTCAGTAGTTTCCCCTCACTGTTTTATTGTGTGGGCTGCAGCGTGGCGTTGTGGTCAGTAGTTCCCCCTCACTGTTTGATTGTGTGGGCTGCAGCGTGGCGTTGTGGTCACTGTTTGATTGTGTGAGCTGCAGCGTGGTGTTGTGGTCAGTAGTTCCCCCTCACTGTTTGATTGTGTGGGCTGCAGCGTGGCGTTGTGGTCAGTAGTTCCCGCTCACTGTTTGATTGTGTGGGCAGCAGCGTGGCGTTGTGGTCAGTAGTTCCCCCTCACTGTTTGATTGTGTGGGCTGCAGCGTGGCGTTGTGGTCAGTAGTTTCCCCTCACTGTTTGATTGTGTGGGCTGCAGCATGGCGTTGTGGTCAGTAGTTCCCCCTCACTGTTTGATTGTGTGGGCTGCAGAGTGGCGTTGTGGTCAGTAGTTTCCCCTCACTGTTTGATTGTGTGGGCTGCAGCGTGGCGTTGTGGTCAGTAGTTTCCCCTCACTGTTTGATTGTGTGGGCTGCAGCGTGGCGTTGTGGTCAGTAGTTTCCCCTCACTGTTTGATTGTGTGGGCTGCAGCGTGGCGTTGTGGTCAGTAGTTAGTCTGGGAGGGCTAGTCTGAGACCATGGAAGGTAACATACTGATCCTAACCTGTTCCTCTTTTAGGAGTCATCTTAGACGTTATCTCTTATTCCAGGGTGTGAGGTTTCCATTTTATCAGCAATCTAATGGTTTATAGATTGGACCCGAGGCACTGAGCAGTAGTATACTGACATACTTTTATTTGTAAACAAAAAGGAGCGACCGAAACCATGAACTGAGGTGCCTAAAGCAACAAAGCACTTAAATGGGATCCCAATTAGAGACAACGTAGGGCAGCTGCCTCTAATTCGGGACCAACAAAAACCAAACATAAAGTTGCCCAGACAACCCTACAGTCAGGTCCCGACAGTTAACCCAAACCAACATAGAGATGCCTCTAGGCAACCCGACCTGACAGCGGCAGTATATCTTATAGGTAATAGGTCTTGAAGGACTCTCATACAGGTCTATCATAATTCAATCTACCAAGTTAAACATTTTAGTTAAATTGAAATTGTTTTCAGATTTAATTGCATTATTATTTCTACAGTCGTGGTCTGGTCGTAGTTTTGAGAATGACACAAGTATTGGTCTCCACAACGTTTGCGGCCTCATTGTTGATGATGGCAATTTGCATATACTCCAGAATGTCATGAAGAGTGATCAGATGAATTGCAATTAATTGCAAAGTCCCTCTTTGCCATGAAAATGAACTTAATCCCCCAAAAACATTTCTACTGCATTTCAGCCCTGCCACAAAAGGACCAGCTCCCAGCTGTCTCGTTAACACAGGTGAGAGTGTTGACGAGGACAAGGATGGAGATCACTCTGTCATGCTGATTGAGTCAGAATAACAGACTGGAAGTTTTAAAAGGAGGGTGGTGCTTGAAATCATTGTTCTTCCTCTGTCAACCATGGTTACCTGCAAGGAAACACGTGCCGTCATCATTGCTTTGCACAAAAAGGGCTTCACAGGCAAGGATATTGCTGCTAGTAAGATTGCACCTAAATCAACCATTTATCAGAACATCAAGAACTTCAAGGAGAGAGGTTCAATTGTTGTGAAGAAGGCGTCAGGGCACCCAAGAAAATCCAGCAAGTTGATTCAGCTGCGGGATCGAGGCACCACCAGTGCAGAGCTTGCTCAGGAATGGCAGCAGGCAGGTGTCAGTGCATCTGCACGCACAGTGAGGCGAAGACTTTTGGAGGATGGCCTGGTGTCAAGAAGGGCAGCAAAGAAGCCACTTTTCTCCAGGATAAACATCAGGGACAGACTGATATTCTGCAAAAGGTACAGGGATTGGACTGCTGAGGACTGGGATAGAGTCATTTTCTCTGATGAATCCCTTTTCCGATTGTTTGGGCCATCCGGAAAACACCTTGTCCGGAGAAGACAAGGTGAGCGCTACCATCAGTCCTGTGTCATGCCAACAGTAAAGCATCCTCAGACCAGCCAAGGGAGTGGGCTCACTCACAATTTTTCCTAAGAACACAGCCATGAATAAAGAATGGTACCAACACATCCTCCGAGAGCAACTTCTCCCAACCATCCAAGAACACTTTTCCAGCATGATGGAGCACCTTGCCATAAGACAAAAGTGATAACTAAGTGGCTCGGGAACAAAACATTGACATTTTGGGTCCATGGCCAGGAAACTCCCCAGACCTTAATCCCATTGAGAACTTGTGGTCGATCCTCAAGAGGCGGGTGGACAAACAAAAACCCACAACTTCTGACAAACTCCAAGCATTGATTATGCAAGAATGGCCTGCCATCAGTCAGGATGTGGCCCAGAAGTTAATTGACAGCATGCCAGGGCGGATTGCAGAGGTCTTGAAAAAGAAGAGTCAACACTGCAAATATTGACTCTTTGCATGAACTGAATGTCATTGGCAATGAAAGCCTTTGACACTTATGGAATACTTGTAATTATACTTCAGTGTACCATAGTAACTACTGACATAAAGATCTAAGAACACTGAAGCAGCAAACTTTGTGGAGACCATTCTCAAAACTTTTGACCACGACTGTACTATAAGAATAGCACAACACTATAGGCCCATACAAAGGTAATATTTGTGAATAGAGTACTGTGTACTCTATCCACAAAATTAAAACTGACAGTTGTTTGATATGTAGTACAGTGAAATCATGCACTGCAATGCCCTCACTCTCTGTCGTTGGCCAGAACACAGGTGTGTCTGTAGCCGCCAGGGTTCCGGTGCTGTTGTGTCACCGCCTGCAGTCTCTCCCGCTTAGGCATCAGATTCCATGTGGCCAGTGGTCTACCTGTGTCAGGTGGCCATTAACAAGAGTGACGAGTCATTGTGTTATTGAGGCCTATATGAGGGGTATGTGGTCGGTGTGTGCTGCTGTATCAGACACCGACAGTGTGGTTCCCACAGCTCTCAGCCTGTCATAGTGACAGGCTGAGAGGGAGGATGAAACCTCAGGTGTTGAAGGGAAAGCCCCTGGGGTTTAGGGTTAGTGTTGGGGAGGTGAGCCACAGAGGTCGAGCCCCCCCTCCCCCAGATAGCATATGAACAAATCATAAGCCATGGCAAAATGTGCAGAGCTCGAGGAAATAGCTTTAAAACTACAATTTAGCATTTCAATTTGTTTGCCATTTCAGAAAGAATTTTAGCAGCAATCAGGTCTCCAGAAAGGGATTGATCTAGGGACAAACCAAGATAAGTTACACTTGTTTTAGATTCAATCTCCTTGCCTGCACAGTTTACCTTTATCTTGTCAGCCTTAAGCAATCTACGTTTTGTTCCAAAACCTAAATCTAGGTTTTTCCCAAATGTACCAACAATTTGTTGTCAGTCAACCAATCTCTAACAAAATTCCTTACTCAGTGTCTCCTCTATGTAAACGGTATCCTTCCCTGAAACCAGTATGACTGAGTCATCAGCATAAAGCAGGAGTTTGCGCTTTACTGTATCTTGCATATAATGAACTTATCCACTGCAGCAGAGGTAACTCTGGGTCTTCCTTTCCTGTGTCAGTCCTCATTAAAGACACTTTCATCATAGCTGTTGATGGTTTTTGTGACTACACTTGCAGAAGTGAAGTGTTTATTTTCCAGATTGATTGGCCTTCATGTCTTAAAGTAACGATGGACTGTCATTTCTCTTTGATTATTTGAGCTGTTCTTGCCATAATATTAACAAATAGCAGTGGTGGAAAAAAATACCCAATAGTCATTCTTGAGTAATACTACAGCATACAATGACATTCTAGACAATTCTGTTCTAGATACTTTAATAGAAAGTCACTCAAGTAAAAGTGAAAGTGACCCAGTAAAATAGTGCTTGAGTAAAATTGTAAAAGTACTTGGTTTTAAATATACTTAAGTATCAAAAGTATGAATCATTTTAAATTCCTTTTATTAAGCGAAGCAGACTGCTCCATTTTCTTGTTTTTAGAATTCACGGATAGCCAGGGCACACTCCAACACTCAGACACTATTTACACAATATGCATTTTTGTTTAGTGAGTCCGCCAGACCAGAGGCAGTAGGGATGACCACGTGTTCTCTTGATAAGTGTGTGAATTTCACAATTTTCCTGTCCTGCTAAGCATTCAAAATGTAATGAGTACTTTTGGTTGTCAGGGAAAATGTATGGAGTAAAAAGTACAATGTTTTCTTTAGGAATGTATACCACCCCTACCTTGTCACAACAGAACGGATTGGTTCAAAGAAGTAAAGATATTCCACAAATTCACTTTAACAAGGCACACCTGTTAATTGAAATGCATTCCAGGTGATCTCATGAAACTGGTTGAGAGAATGCCTGGAGTGTGCAAAGCTGTCAAGATTTTGATTTGTTTAACACTTGTTTTGCTTACTACATGATTCCATATGTGTTGTTTCATAGTATCATTCTACTATTATCCCAACCCCCCACGGTTTATTATCTATGCATAGTCACTTTTTGGTCTCCCGTATGGCATAGTGGTCTAAAGCACTGCATCTCAGTGCTAAAGGTGTCATTACAGACCCTGGTTCGAACCCAGGCTGTGTCGATAGATAGATAGATAGGTAGGTACTTTATTGATCCCAGAGGGGAAATTTCTTTGTCAAGCAGCCAGGAAAAGAACACAGGGCAGGTGCAAAATGCCAGAACGAAAATACACAAAAGACAGGTACCCAATATATGATACATCGAGCGGCAGTATGAAAAAGTATCAAAATACAAGAAGTCTGGAGTGTAAAAAAGCTATAAAAAGACATTGCATAGTATGGGTGGTTGGCTGAATATGTACACTATACATTGGTGGATGTTGGATGGTTAACTATACTATACAGGTTGATGGCAGAGAAATACTTCAGTAGCTAAAAATGTGTATGATATAAGTGAGGGTAAAAATAGTTTACTTAATATACAGTCTGGTTAAATGAACAGGTAAGTGAATATTTTGCATGGTTAAATTAACTGTACAGGTAAATATACAGTTACATTTACAGGTAAGTGAATATTTGCATGGTTACATTAACTGTACAGGTAAATTACAGGAAGAGATACTTAAATAGTTAAATGTGTGTATGATATAACTTTGGGTAAGAATAGTAATTCCCTTAAAATACAGTCCTTAGTGCGCAGGGTTTAATTACAGATAAATGCACGTATTGCACATTCGATATACTAAAAGCAATGAAAAAAGATACAACTGACAGGATACTAATATGCATTCCTGAGTGAATGACTACGTAAGTTAAGTCCAAGAATTACTTACAATATTGCACGTGATATGATATAACAACTGTACATGAATATGTATATACAGACCTGAATGAATAAATAAGTCCTGAGTGAATGAGTGACTACAGACCAGAGTTACTCATGGATGGATGCATAATTGACGAGGCATTAAATAGTCTAATAGCCGCCGGCAGGAAGGACCTCCTGTTGCGCTCTCTGGCACACCGTGGTGGGATCAGTCTGTGACTGAAGGTGCTCCTCTGCGTCATAACCATAGCGTGCAGAGGGTGGGTGACGTTGTCCATGATGGCCAGCAGTTTGGCCAGGATCCGTCTCTCCGCCACCTCCTCTAGAGTGTCAAGGCTCATCCCCAGGACAGAGCTAGCCTTCCTTATCAGCTTATTTACCCGAGAAGCATCACCGGCTTTTATGTTGGCGCCCCAGCACACCACTGCAAAAAAGATGGCACTGGCTACCACAGACTGGTAGAAGGTATGCAGTAGTTTACTGCACACATTGAAGGACAACCGGCCGTGATCGGGAGTCCCATAGGGAGGCGCACAATTGCCCATCGTGGTCCGGGTTAGGGGAGGCCGGGGTAGGCCATCATTGTAAATAAAAATGTGTTCTTAACTGACTTGCCTACTTAAATAAAGGTTAAATAAAATAAAGACAGACACTGAAACATGGTTGATAGCACCTACAGACAGACACTGGAACATGGTTGATAGTACCTACAGACAGACACTGGAACATGGTTGATAGCACCTACAGACAGACACTGAAACATGGTTGATAGCACCTACAGACAGACACTGAAACATGGTTGATAGCACCTACAGACAGACACTGGAAGATGGTTGATAGCACCTACAGACAGACACTGGAAGATGGTTGATAGCAGACTACTGTCCAGTTATATGGTCAAGTGCCAGACAGAAGAACACAGGCAAATTCCAGCTGGCCCAGAACAAAGCAGCATGTCTGGCCCTCAAATGTACACAGAGGGCTAATATCAATAACCTGCATGTCAGTCTCTCCTGGTTCAGAGTAGAGGACAGATTGACTGCATCACTGCTTGTCTTTGTGAGAGGTATTGACGTGTTGAACGCACCGAACTGCCTGTACAAACAGGTAACACACAGATCAGACACCCATACATACCTCCACAAGATATGCCACTCTTCACAGTCCCCAAGTCCAAAACAGACTGGAAAACACACAGTGCTATATAGAGCCATGACTACCTGGATTTCTATTCCACATCAAGTAACTCATGCAAGCAGTAAAATCTGATTTAAAACCAGATAAAACAACACCTCACGGCACAATGCGGACTGTGAAGAGACACACACACATTGTAATGTGTGGTATTGTGGATTTTGTATTGTAAATATGTAATATTAGAGTAATAATATATTGTATGATGTATTGTTGTGGTGTATCAGTTTTAACCCTGTTTGGACCACAGGAAGAGTAGCTACAGCAGCAGCTAATGGGGATCCTATTAAACACTACACATATGTATTTAGCATTCCCCAGACATGTTGCACAGTCACTGATTAGTTGGACTTCTATTGATAACCCAAACCTGCTTTTTACGTCCTTGTTAGTTTCAAATCTATAATTTAGCAAACAGGAGGAGAATTACAGTCGTCACTCAGGGAATTTTGGAAAGTGAGGCAAATGGATGCCTTGAGACAGTTTTACTTAATTATCACTTGTTGAAAGTGATATGGATTTAGGAAAATGCCACCCCGCGGGTGAGTGTCAGTGCTCTGTGGAGGTGAGAGAAAAGACTCCCACGACCCAGCTCTGAGAGGAGAGCAGAGCAAATCAGCTCCCTTTCCCAGCAGTGACAGGAGATTAGCCCTCTACCCCCAAAACCTCAGCAAAGCTGCTTAGGAGACTGCTCTCTTCTCCACCATCCTCATCCTCACAGTCCCCCTCATAGGCCTACCAACATCAATTAGCCCAGGTGTTGAACATTTCACACGCTGCACACACACTTCCTACAAAAAAGTTAATTATTAGTTAAAGCTTTTTGGTATCAGTAGCTTACCAGATAAAATATTCACTCCTGTATTAAAACAGTTTTTGTTTTTCTGAGTGATCTGGAAGAGATTTTTTCAATATGGGTACTGCTCGTTCTGACAGGGGGACAGGCAGTTGCATAATGGGTAAAGCAGCAAACAGGGCGGGATGGGGGTGGGGGGGTATTAGATTACTTCTGTTCTAAACAAATAAGTGACGTGACTTAACTCAGAGTAGCAGCACTTTATCTGGTCACATACAGAATAGAGGTGATCTATGGGTAAATATTAATGTTTACCTGGTCACATACAGAATAGAGGTGATCTATGGGTAAAGATTCATGTTTATCTGGTCACATACGGAATAGAGATGATCTATGGGTAAAGAATCATGTTTACCTGGTCACATACAGAATAGAGATGATCTATGGGTAAAGAATCATGTTTACCTGGTCACATACAGAATAGAGGTGATCTATGGGTAAATATTAATGTCTTATTTTTCCTCTGTAAAGTAAATGCTTCATTAACTCAGGTACCACACCTGTGTGGAAGCACCTGCTTTCAATAGACTTTCTATCCCTCATTTACTCCAAGTGTTTCCTTTATTTTGGCAAGCACGAAAGACGCATAGTATGATTGGTGTTACTAATATCACCAAGATTGGATTTCTTCTGCCTATATTTCAATTTTTCACAACTTCCCTTTCTCCATTTACAAATGTATATTATTTATATCTCCCCTGCCGAGTATATATGGAAAATAACTTGATATAAGATGCTTGTGTATAAGTGGTATACACTCAGCCTTTCACATGGAAAATGACTTGATATAAGATGCTTGTGTATAAGTGGTATTCACTCAGCCTTTCACATGGAAAATAACTTGATATAAGATGCTTGTGTATAAGTGGTACTCACTCAGCCTTTCACATGGAAAATTACTTGATATAAGATGCTTGTGTATAAGTGGTATACACTCAGCCTTTCACATGGAAAATGACTTGATATAAGATGCTTGTGTATAAGTGGTATTCACTCAGCCTTTCACATGGAAAATGACTTGATATAAGATGCTTGTGTATAAGTGGTATTCACTCACCCTTTCACATGGAAAATGACTTGATATAAGATGCTTGTGTATAAGTGGTATTCACTCAGCCTTTCACATGGAAAATAACTTGATATAAGTATAAGTGGTATTCACTCAGCCTTTCACATGGAAAATAACTTGATATAAGTATAAGTGGTATTCACTCAGCCTTTCACATGGAAAATAACTTGATATAAGTATAAGTGGTATTCACTCAGCCTTTCACATGGAAAATAACTTGATATAAGATGCTTGTGGCCATGATGTGGGATTCTGATATGTATTCTATAAATTGTCAAAGGACTTGTATTATTCTCCAGCTTCCCTCAGATGTTATTATGATAAACTTTTATTAAAAAATAATGCATTTTAGGTTCTATGAAAATCTCAGGAATTAAATCTCAAAACGAATTATATTAAGGGCTTATAATTGTTGGAGCACATAATCGGTCTTTGGAAAGCTGTGCTTGAAAGATGTTTTTCCATCTTAACATTGAGTTCAATACTATAGTTTGAATTGGGACCTGAGCTGGCTCAGTGACTAGGCTCTGTTTTTAAACGTTCTGCTCAAAGTTGAACACTTGCATGGGTTGTTGTAGACTGACATAAAAGTCTGTTGAGGCGTGTGTGGTGTGTGTGGTGTGTGTGGTGTGTGTGTGTGGTGTGTGTGTGTATGTGTGTGTGTGTGTGTGTATGTGTATGTGTGTGTGTGTGTGTGTGTGTGGTGTGTGTGTGTGTGTGTGTGTGTGTGTGTGTGTGTGTGTGTGTGTGTGTGTGTGTGTGTGTGTGTGTGTGTGTGTGGTGTGTGTATGTGTGTGTGTGTCTGTGTGTTCACACACATTCTATCTTGTCGTTGCCAGGTGAAAGTTCTTATGTTGATAGGAAGTCAGATTAGCTTCTTGATCAAGCTTGATTTATTATCGTCTTCTCTCCACTGCATTGTGGATTGGGACAGTTTCTCACTGTCCTCCTCCATCTCTACTGCTCCTGTACAGGCCTATACAATCTCATTAAGGTTTTTAAATGGTCACTGTGTGTCCTCCTCCATCTCTACTCCTCACAGGCCTATACAAACTCATTAAGGTTTTTAAATGGTTATTATGCCCGTTAAAGCCCCATAGACTCTGTTGTGTGTCGCAGAAGAAAAGCCCTCAAGTATTTAGTGATAAAATATTGAGGAAATTATCCTATGAAAATGTTATCTAGCTTTCAGTGTTGGGGAGTAGTGAACTACACGTAGTTCAACTAGTAATTTAATTACATTTTGCAGTAGCTTGGTGGTAGTACATTCAAAACATGGTAGTTTTTTTGCCATGTAGTGGTGTAGCCAACTTCTGGCATCAGACCTCCCTAATTCTCACTTGAAATAATTTTGTGACCTTAATTCAATTTTTTTGTGTTTAATAGGCTAAATTATACAGCGGGTGAAATAAGTATTGAACACGTCACCAAGTAAATATATTTCCAAAGGTGCTATTGACATGAAATTTTCACTATATGTTGGTAACAACCAAAACAAATAAGTTCAGAAATTAAGTTATGTGTAATAAGGTGAAATGACACAAGGAAAAAGTATTGAACACATGAAGAAAGGGAGGTGCAAAAAGGCATGGAAAGCCAAGACAACAGCTGAAAACTATCAGTAATTAAAAAGCAATCCAGCCCCCTGTCAGTGCAAATTAATATCAGCTGGTTCAGTCCCAACTGATGGCCTACAAAGAGGTCTCATTGCCAAGGTGTCACACAAGACACATCTCATGATGGGTAAAAGCAAAGAGCTGTCTCAAGACCTTCGCAACCTAACTGTTGCAAAACATAATGATGGCATTGGTTATAGGCGGACCACTTGTGGAGAGCTTCAAAAAGACCTGCAATTAGCAGGTACTGTTGTCTCAAAGAAAACAGTAAGTAATGCACTCCACCGCCATGGCCTGTATGCACGCTCACCACGCAAGACTCCATTGCTGAAAAAAAAGCATGTTGAAGCTTGTTTAAAGTTTGCTGCACAACATTTGGAAAAGCCAGTGAAATACTGGAAGAATATAGTGTGGTCAGATGAGAGCAAAATTGAACTGTTTGGATGTCATAATATAAACCATGTTTGGAGGAGAAATGGCACTGCACATCACCCTAAAAACACCATACCAACAGTGAAGTTTGGAGGTGGGAACATCATGGTGTGGGGCTGCTTTTCAGCAAATGGTACTGGCAAACTTCACATAATTGAAGGAAGGATGAATGGGCAAATTTACTGAGACATTCTTGACAAAAATCTGCTGCCATCTACCAGGATGATGAAGATGAAACGAGGGTGGACATTTCAGCAAGACAATGATCCCAAACACACAACCAAGGAAACTCTCAATTGGTTTCAAAGAAAGAAAATAAAGCTGCTAGAATGGCCCAGCCAATCACCTGACTTAAATCCCATTGAAAATCTATGGAAAGAACTGAAGATCAAGATTCATAGAAGAGGCCCACGGAACCTTCAAGATTTGAAGTCTGTCTGTGTGGAAGAATGGGCCAAAATCACACCAGAGCAATGCATGCGACTAGTTTCTCCATACAGGAGGCGTCTTGAAGCTGTCATTACCAACAAAGGCTTTTGTACAAAGTATTAAATAAATATCAGTAAGTGTGTTCAATACTTTTTCCTTGTGTCATTTCACATTATTACACATAACTTAATTTCTGAACTTATTTGTTTTGGTTTCTTTGTATGTATGGATTACTTTCAACATCAACATCTGGTGAAAATGTCATATCAATAGCACCTTTGGAAAAAAATGGTGACGTGTTCAATACTTATTTCACCCGCTGTATATATTTTTTAAACATCTGACTACAGAGTGATCTGTCCTATGACATTTCAGATTGAGATTTTTCACAAAGTAGTTTGGAAGTAGTGAACAGTTTTTTCTAAGTAACTTTAGTTAAGTAAACTAAGGTTAGCTTAGTTCTTTCAGTGTGAAGTAATTGGTAGCTTGGTAAACTACAGTATATCTTCAGAGTAGCTTCCCCAACACTGCTAGCTTTATAGGGTTCTGTGAATGGCCTGACTTTTTGTTTATGGCTAGAAAGGAGAATCCCCTGTAAGAGTTCTGTAAAGCACTTTTACATTGGGGAAGGATTTCTGAATAAATATCTTCTAGGAGGCTTGACATGATTACATTTAGCCATGCTCCTGTTTGCCAGGTTAACAGCAAACACAAGGGCATGCTGGAACACTGCCTTCGGGAGTGACAAGCTGTTTTGATTATAATAAAGAGCTGTATTTGCTCTATTAAGGGTGGTTGTACAACTGAACCTTGATACAGGTGTGTAGCTCACTGCAAATACATAGAGCTCACACAGTCCACACAGGGATGCTCCAAGCTGCATTTAATAACCTGGAGAAAAGTCAGCAACGTGAAGGATTACTTATTTTTGCTCCTGCACACATACAGAGAACTGCCAAGATAAAGGAAAGATCAACATAGAGTGTCTTAATAGGGCGTTGGGCCACCACAAGCCAGAACAGCGTCAATATGCCTTGGCATAGATTCTACAAGTGTCTGGAACCATTCTTTCACAAGAAATGTCATAATTTGTGTTTTGTGTTTTGTAATTTGTAATTTGTGTTTTGTTTATGGTGGTGGAAAAAGCTGTCTCAGGCCCCGCTCCAGAATCTCCCATAAATGTTCAATTGGGTGGAGATCTGGTGACTGAGACAATATTGGGCAACTGGACATTTTTATACATAACATGATGGGATGTTAATTGCTTAATTAACTCAGGAACCACACCTGTGTGGAAGCACCATATTTCAATATACTTTCTATCCCTTTACTCATGTGTTTCCATTATTTTGGCAGTTACCTGTATTTGTCAACTAAAAACGAGGGAATAATTGTAATTATTAGTTGTAATTATTGTAATTAATTAGAGAGAGCATGTATCTTCATGTACTGTATTTAATGAACACCTGGACAACCTCTATACACACCCTTTATTCGCAACCAAGACCACAGCACAAGCTATGGTTTTCCAAAGTAAAAAGATCAACTTAACATTGCATAGTGTGCCGTAGGCGAGCATTGAATGGGGTTCCTGAGTGTGGCATTGCAGCCCCCATTGTGAACACCTCTTCTCTCCCTCACACACAGCGCTGCTCTATGCAGGCTGTCTTAACCCTTTCAAACGTCTTCCCCTTGTCATTATCCTAACTGGCCATGGCCTTCTCTTTCTATATCCATCCATCCCCATGCAGGACCGGTCCTCTTCATCAGGACCCTTTCAGCCAGCACACAGATGAGGACCTGTGGAATGCACTGGGAAAGGTACTCCAGTGTTGTGCTCTGAATGCTTCCCCCTCGGCGGCTCATGGGGGGGATCCCTCATTTCAGCTTCACAATGCTGCCATTCAGCCGCCCTGCTCGCCACAAGGGGGGAAATCCCATTAGGGCCATGGGGCCTAGCTCAATGTGCTGCTTGTAACTGGGAGTCATTCAAAGTGCTGGGGAGATGCTGTGTTGTGCTGTGGTGTGTTGGGAAGTAGGGAATGAAGGCAGGCTTCCCCCACAGTGAAGGGCTCCAGCTTCTGGTCCCCAGTCTCCCTGCTCCTCGATGGGTTTGCTGGCTTGGATAAAAGCAAGAGGCAGTGGCCAAGGTCATCCTTGGACCTGGCCCTGCATTGTGCCAGCCAATTAATGGTGTGTTGGATAGCTTTTTAAAGAGATACCCCCCTGGAGGCCTTTTTCCAAAGGTAATGGAGGGTCCCTACTCCCTCTCCTCTCTCGGCAGGTGCAGCTGATGGCCGTGGTGGAGGAACTGCCTGCCAAGCTGGAGACGGTGCTAGCTGAGTCGGGCTCTAACTTCAAAGGCAGCTGGTCTATCTGGCCAGGGCCATCCTCATCGACAAGACACTGCTAACATGGACCCCAGGTTAGAACACTGCTAACATAGACCCCAGGTGAGAATACTGCTAACATGGACCCCAGGTTAGAACACTGCTAACATAGACCCCAGGTTAGAACACTGCTAACATAGACCCCAGGTGAGAATACTGCTAACATGGACCCCAGGTGAGAACACTGCAAACATGGACCCCAGGTTAGAACACTGCTAACACAGACCCCAGGTTAGAACACTGCTAACATGGACCCCAGGTGAGAACACTGCTAACATGGACCCCAGGTGAGAACACTGCTAACATGGACCCCAGGTGAGAACACTGCTAACATGGACCCCAGGTTAGAACACTGCTAATATGGAACCCAGGTTAGAACACTGCTAACGTGGACCCCAGGTGAGAACACTGCTAACATGGTCCCCAGTTTAGAACACTGCTAACATGGACCCCAGGTTAGAACAATGCTAACATGGACCCCAGGTTAGAACAATGCTAAAATGGACCCCAGGTTAGATCACTGCTAATATGGACCCCAGGTTAGAACACTGCTAACATGGACCCCAGGTTAGAACAATGCTAACATGGACCCCAGGTTAGAACACTGCTAACATGGACCCCAGGTTAGAACACTGCTAACATGGACCTCAGGATAGAACAATGCTAACATGGACCCCAGGTTAGAACAATGCTAACATGGACCCCAGGTTAGAACAATGCTAACATGGACCCCAGGTTAGAACACTGCTAATATGGACCCCAGTTTAGAACACTGCTAACATGGACCCCAGGTTAGAACAATGCTAACATGGACCCCAGGTTAGAACACTGCTAACATGGACCCCAGTTTAGAACACTGCTAACATGGACCCCAGGTGAGAACACTGCTAACATGGTCCCCAGGTTAGAACACTGCTAACATGGACCCCAGGTTAGAACACTTTCACCATCATGTTTCTGCTAATTGTCAGTGTAATGTTGTAACTTGTGTTGTAACATTAGTCATAGGACAAAAACATAATGAACAAAAATATCTAACTAAAACATGAAAGTAGAGAGAACGTTTTAAAACCTTCATGCATAACGCTATGGCCTCTGGTACTCTGTGACACTGTAACTCTATCCTGTGAACTTCAGTAAAGCTGCACATACCTGGCTAAGGATTAGCCATTGTTTTGATGTGTAAAGTGAAATCCCTGCCTAGGGGTAAAGGAAGACAGTATTGTTTCTGTGTGGATGCTGAGATATTCTCTTCTCCTCCTCCTGTAGAGCTTAAGGCCTCATCCAACAGACCATCAGGGAGACGTTCAGAGAGTATACTGTACTCACCATCGCCCACCGACTCAACACCATCGCCCACCGACTCAACACCATCGCCCACCGACTCAACACCATCGGCCAACGATTCAACACCACCATCATCATCTCAACACCATCATCATCATCTCAACACCATCATCATCATCTCAACATCATCATCATCGACTCAGTACCATCATCATCGACTGTGACCTGATCTCAGTGAGGCTAGCACTGTGTCTGGACATCTTCTTAGGCATCTTCTTCATCTTCACTCAGAACATTCACAGTACTGTAGATACACATGATATGAAATAGTTTGCACACATTTCCTCTCCCTACTGTACAATACAGTATCAAATAATAGCTCATGGTCAGACTTTACAATCAGCCATTTCAGCTGACACACTTTCACAGCACCAACAGGGACCGCATCAGGCAGAAACACACCCTAGTGTTTGTTGTTGGCATGAGTCACATGAAATGGATGGTGCTGAGACAGTAGAGAACTAGAGTTTCCCACTCACCCTCTACTGTCTGTGTGGATCACTCACCAGTGAAACAGCTGAAACGTTTGTTTTTAAGCAGTAAAGTATATAGGCTATGTGGCCCTCACCCTACTAGTCTTCCCTGTATCTGACTGCAGGTTCTAGATGCTGGGAGGATCCAGGACTGATGAGCCCTACGTTCTGCTTCAGAACCAGCAAGGAGTGGTCTACCAGATGGTCCAGCAGACAGGCAGCTTCCCTGCTCCACCCAGTCAACCAGGTAACCAACCCAACCAACCAGGAGGCAGCCTCCCTGCTCCACACAGCCAAGCAGGTAACCAACCCAACCAACCAGGAGGCTTTATATCTGTTTTATATCTGTTTTGAAATATTGGGTTTTAACTTTGTCTCAATTTGCGATCAACTTCCTATGGGGATTACAGTAATAGAGCACGTCCTTATATGTATTGTTTATTTGTATGAGTTAGTGATGTATTGCTCCTATCCAGATAAGGGCTGGACAGCTGTTCGTTGTTCTATTCAACTTCAAACAGGTCTTTGTAAAATATGAAAAAGTAGGCAACATTTCAGACTGTATCTCCGCAGCCGCTAATTGAAATGGGTAAAATACTGGTTTCAAAGACTCAGTACACTGTCGTATTATCTTCCTCTGTACAGGTGGCCGATTGGTAGAGACGTTGTTCAGGCACTTATGTCTCCTTTCTTTATTGTGGACTTCTCTCTCCTGAACTGCTCTCTAGCACCACTTGTTAAATACTGAGCCCATCTGAGGGGAGCCGTGTCGTCTTTGAGATGGCCCTGTGACAGAACGGACACCATTGTATGACCTTTGACTTGTGTACTGTGACCCTCTGTGCTGTCCACAACGTGAGGAGAACATAATGAATGGCATTTAGCAGAAGCTTTTATCTAAAGCGACTTACAGTCATGCATACATTTTTACCTGTGGGTGGCTCCGAGAATCAAACCCACAATACTGTTATTTCAAGCACCATGTTCTTCCGACTGAGCTATACAGGACCAAGGATGCCTCACACACTGTCCCATAACTTACCAAATATTATCCAGCTCTTGATTTCACAATGCCTTGTTCAGGACATTGTATGTGCCACATGTGATCGGCATACAGGCCTTGAGTCTGAATAGTTTAAGACAAATTGATGTGCTTTTTTTGCAATTTCGGGGGATTTTAACCATGCATCTCTCTCTTCAACGCTGCCCACGTTCAAACAGTTCGTGAAGTGCCCAACCAGGAATAATACAACTCTGGACTTGTTATATGCTAATGTGAAGGATGCATACAACTCCACTGCACTCCCTCCCCTCGGTAGATCGGATCACAACCTTGTCCACCTCACCCCACTCTACAGGCCTATGGTCCAACAGCAGCCTGCAACCACCAGGACTATTAGGAGATGGTCCCCAGAGGCGAATGAGGCCCTACAGGACTGCTTTGAAACAACAGACTGGGATGTGCTCTGTGAGGCTCATGGGGAGGACATCGATGGACTCACTGACTGCATAACAGACTATATTAATTTTTGTGTAGACAACACTGTACCCACCAGGAAGGTACGCTGTTTCCCAAACAATAAACCCTGGGTCACCAGCGACCTGAAGGCCCTGCTGAATGAGAAGAAGAGGGCCTTCAAGGAGAAGGACAAGGACAAATTGAAATGCGTCCAGAGGGAGCTGAAGTTGCGGATTGCTGAGGGGAAGAGAGTGTATAAGGAGAAGATGGAGGACAAGCTGAGGCAGAGCCAGGTGAGAGAGGTGTGGAAGGGTATGAGAAATATCACTGGCTTCAAAGAGTCAAACAGTGGGCAGACGGAGGGGACCCAGGACAGAGCCAATGAGCTGAACCAATTTTTTAACAGGTTCGATACTGGCCCTGTCCACCTCCCCTCCAGCTCCCCAGACCACACACCCTCACGGCTATCCCACCCCCACTTTGCTCACAGCACCTCTGCTGAGACAATCAGTGACCCCACCTCCGCCCCTGCCCCCCCTGGACTGATCCTCAACACCCCCCTTCCCCCCACCTCCCCACCTGGGCTGGCTTTCACCACCAACCAAGTGAAGAGAGAGCTGGAGAGACTACACCAGTGGAAAGCGGCGGGCCCTGATGGCATCAGCCCAAGGGTGCTGAGGGTCTGTGCTGACCAACTGTGTGGAATACTCCAGCGTGTTTTCAACCTTAGCCTGAGCCTAGAAAGGGTCCCTGTGCTGTGGAAAACATCCTGCCTCGTCCCAGTGCCCAAGAAGGCACACCCCACTGTCCTGAATGACTTCAGACCTGTAGCGCTAACATCCCACATCATGAAGACCCTGGAAAGGTTAGTCCTCGCTCACCTCAGACCCCTGGTGTGTTCATCAATGGACCCCCTGCAGTTTGCATACCAGCGCAACATCGGGGTGGATGATGCAATCATCTACCTTCTGCAGAGGGCCTACTCTCACCTGGACAATGCAGGTTGCACTGTGAGGGTCATGTTTTTTGACTTCTCCAGTGCCTTCAATACCATTCAGCCCCTGCTACTGGGTGAGAAGATGAGGAGGATGAAAGTGGAAGCACCCTTAGTCTCCTGGGTCACGGACTACCTGACCGGTAGGCCACAATTTGTGCGACTACAGAGCTGTGTGTCAGAACGGGCAGTTAGCAACACAGGGGCCCCACAGGGTACGGTCCTGTCCCCCTTCCTGTTCACCCTCTACACCTCAGACTTCAGATATAACTCTGAAACATGCCACCTACAGAAGTTCTCGGATGACTCTGCTATTGTAGGGTGCATCAGGGGTGGGCAGGAGGTGGAGTACAGGAGCACAATCAGTGACTTTGTGTTGTGGTGTGAGCAGAACCACCTTCAGCTCAACATCAGCAAAACTAAGGAGATGGTGGTGGACTTCAGGAGAACCAAGGCACAACTGACTGCAGTCCCTATAAAGGGGATGGATGTGGAAATGGTTGAGTCATACAAGTTCCTGGGTGTCCATATGGACAACAGACTGGAATGGGCTGGTAACACCGGGGCCCTGTACCAAAAGGGCCAGAGCCGACTCTACTTTCTGAGGAGGCTCAGGTCCTTCAACGTGTGCAGTAAACTACTGCATACCTTCTACCAGTCTGTGGTGGCCAGTGCCATCTTTTTTGCAGTGGTGTGCTGGGGAGCAAACATCAAAGCCGGTGATGCTTCTCGGGTAAATAAGCTGATCAGGAAGGCTAGCTCTGTCCTGGGGATGAGCCTTGACACTCTAGAGGAGGTGGCGGAGCGACGGATCCTGGCCAAACTGCTGGCCATCATGGACAACGTCACCCACCCTCTGCATGCTATGGTTATGACGCAGAGGAGCACTTTCAGTCACAGACTGATCCCACCACGGTGTGCCAGAGAGCGCTACAGGAGGTCCTTCCTGCCGGCGGCTATGAGACTGTATAATGCCTCACCGGGGTGCCGTGCCGTCGGCAACATAGATCTGGAACTGTTGGGGTGCTAGGACCTAGTTTAACAATTATGCATCCATCCGTGAGTAACTCTGGTCCGTCAGCACTCATCCACTCAGGACCTATTTATTCATACAGGTCTGTATATACATACTCATGTACAGTTGTTATATTATATCACATGCAATATTGTAAGTAATTATTGGACGTAGGCATTCACTCAGGAGTGCATATTAGTATCCTGCCAGTTGCACCTTTTCTCATTGCTTTTAGTATATCGAATGTGCAATAAGTGCAGTTGTCTGTAATTAAACCCTGCGCACTAAGGACTGTATTTTAAGGGAATTACTATTATTACCCCAAATGATATCATACACACATTTAGCTATTAAAGTATCTCTTCCTGTCATTTACCTGTACAGTTTGTGTAAACATGCAAGTATTCACTTATCTGTAAATATAACTGTATACCTAACTGTACAGCTAATTTAACCATGCAAAATTTTCACTTACCTGTTCATTTACCCAGTCTGTCTATTAAGTAAACTATTATTACCCTCGCTCATATCATACGCATTTTTAGCTACTGAAGTATTTCTCTGCCATCGACCTGTATAGTATAGTTAACCATCCAACATCCACCAACGTATAGTGTACATATTCAGCCAACCACCCATACTATGCAATGTCCTTTTTATAGCTTTTTTTTGCACTCCAGATATCTTGTATTTCTATACTTTTTCATACTGCCGCTCTATGTATCATGTACCGTGTATCTGTCTTTTGTGTACTTTCGTTGTGGCATTTTGCACCTGCCCTGTGTTTTGTTGTAGCTGCTTGACAATGAAATTTCCCCCCCGGGGGATCAATAAAGTACCTATCTATCTATCTATCTACTCATTTTATTTAATTTTGCAGACGCTCTTATCCAGAACGACTTACAGGAGCAATTAGGGTTAAGGGCCTTGCTCAAGGGCACATCAACAAATTTTTTATCTAGTCAACTTGAGGATTCAAACCAGCAACCTTTCAGTTAATGGCTCAACGCTCTTATCCGCTAGGCTACCTGCAGCCTCGTATGTTCTTGTGTTTGAAGACAAGTAAGTAGTATATCACTACTCTCCTCAAACTGATAACAAGCAGTAATCATACCACATTTGAAGAGGGGTATCAGTAAACAGTTATGTCTAAATGGCAGTATTTAGCCTTGGTTAAGTAGGCTCTAGAAAGCGGCTGAGATGTGGGTCGTGAACTGCAGGCCATTAGGTGCTTTCAAAGCTGCCTGATTTACACAATTCATTAACGCCAGTAAAATTTCAGCCTGCATCATATTAAATGGTTACTTACTCTCAAATAGCCCCGCGGGAGTTGAATTGTTGGGTTGCAAATAGATTAAAGTTTATACTGAAAGAGAAATTGAGTTGAGAGTGAATCAATAGCATAATGGGCCAGTGAGAGGAGCCGGCTGCCTGAAATGAAATTACCATATTTTTAATCTTAATTTTCCACTCTGTTTATCTGACAGTGTGGATGTGCAATCCGAACAGATAATGAGAGAGTGGGATATTGACATGGCGGTCCTCTGGAGTGCTTGTTTCAGTGATTAAATGCTGTGATCTGTCATTACTTTGTGTCGGGTGTCAGGCTGGTGGCCAGGGCCCTGGGAGAGCTGAGGGAGGGCTGAGGCACACAGCAGCTGGAGCAGCCTGGCTCTGGGAGGGCTGAGGCACACAGCAGCTGGAGCAGCCTGGCTCTGGGAGGGCTGAGGGAGGGCTGAGGCACACAGCAGCTGGAGCAGCCTGGCTCTGGGAGGGCTGAGGCTCACAGCAGCTGGAGCAGCCTGGCTCTGGGAGGGCTGAGGGAGGGCTGAGGCACACAGCAGCTGGAGCAGCCTGGCTCTGGGAGGGCTGAGGCACACATCAGCTGGAGCAGCCTGTCTCTCCGAGGTGTTAATACACCTGACACAGCATTGACAGCATTCACATCCTGTCTGGGACTGCAGCGCACGCCACCATAGGAATACTCAGGGCACAATCTACAATCACAGTTGGCATATATATTTTCTGCTCGGCATTCGATAAGGCATTCGATAAGGCCTGCCACGAGAATGGCAACAACAAAGTTAGGATTATTAACCTGATACCTTCTACATTCCTCATAATAGGGCCGTTTTAAGACATATCTGAATAGGTGGGAAATAGCCATGCTGTCAACGTGGTGCTGATGGAGCTCTAATAAATAGCGGTCTGAGTAACACAAAGAGAGCCCTAGCTGGCCACACAATGAAGAGATAAAATACTAAAGGAGTCAGAACAACAGGGAGGCAATGAATTAAATGATGGATGAATTCAGACTGTGTCAGTTAGCCTGTCCGCATTTTAAAATACATATGACGTGGTGGTACAGATTTTTAAGAGGTGTGTGTAGGCATTCCTATAAATTGAGTGAACACATAATGCCACGACAAGTATCCAAAACAAGAGAAAATACTGCAAATTGTGAAAGGTTGTTTTGTTAGGGCTAATAAAGAGCTAGTCACGTGGCCATTTTGGATTGATGGGACAATGTTTTTCTTTTTTTTTTTACTTTTTATTGTGCCAGCATTTTCTTTTGTGTAGGATAATGCTGTTTGACAAATGGAAACAAATTCCATGGTGTAGGGAAGGGAATGGCAGGGAGTTGTTGTATCACACTGTGCTGAAAGACAGCGTAGCGAGAGACGCAGGTTTTTGTGGTCGGCTCAGACCTGACTGATCTCAGCATAAAGTACTTATTGAAGAGAGGGAGAAAATGAAAACAGGATTTCGACAGGATGTAGTGAAAGTAGGAGAAATGACGATGGGGGCGTTGTTCTTCTCTGGTGACATGGGGGACAGATCAGTATTACAAGCCAACGTACAATCATTGGACAATAAATTAGACAAGATACGATCATGAATATCCTACCAACAGGACATCAAAAACTGTAATATCTTATGCTTCACCGAGTCGTGGCTGAACGACAACATGGATGACATACAGCTGGCGGGACATACACTGCACCGGTTAGATAGAACAGCATACTCCGGTAAGACGAGGGGTGGCGGTCTGTGTATATTTGTAAACAACAGCTGGTGCACGAAATCTAAGGAAGTCCCTAGATTTTGCTCTCCTGAAGTAGAGTATTTCATTATAAGCTGTAGACCACACTATTTACTTAAGAGAGTTTACATCTATATTTTTCGTAGCTGTGTATTTACCACAACAATCGGATGCTGGCACTTTGACCGCACTCAGTCAGCTGTATAAGGCAATAAGCAAACAGGAAAACGCCCATCCAGAGGAGGCGTTCCTAGTGGCCAGGGACTTTAATGAAGGGACACTTAAATCAGTTTTACCTAATACATTTCTACCAGCATGTTAAATGTGCAACCAGAGGAAAAAAAACTCCACACACAGAGACTGTGCAACCTTTATTTAACTAGGCAAGTCATTTAAGAACAAATTCTTATTTACAATGATGGACTACACCGGCCAAACAAGGACGACGCTGGGTCAATTGTGCACCGCCCTATGGGACTCCCAATCACAGCCGGTTATGATACAGTCTGGATACGAACCAGATTGTCTGTAGTAACGCCTCTAGGACTGAGATGCAGTGTCTTAGACCACTGCGCCACTTGGGAGCCTGTGACTGATGTGATGTACTCCAAAGCTCTCCCTCGCCCTCCATTTGGCACATCTGACCATAATTCCATCCTCCTGATTCCTGCTTACAAGCTAAAACTAAAGCAGGAAGCACCAGTGACTCGCTCTATACGGAAGTGGTCAGATGACGCAGATGCTAGGCTACAGGACTGCTTTGCAAGCACAGACTGGAATATGTTCCGGGATTCTTCCAATGGCATTGAGGAGTACAACACATCAGTCACTGGCTTCATCAATAAGTGCATCGACGACATCGTCCCCACAGTGAGTGTACGTACGTATCCCAACCAGAAACCATGGATTACAGGCAACATCCGCACTGAGCTAAAGGTTAGAGCTGCCGCCTTCAAGGAGCGAGACTCTAACCCGGACGCTTATAAGAAATCCCGCTACGCCCTCAAACGAACCATCAAACAGGCAAAGCGCCAATACAGGACTAAGATTGAATCGTACTACACCAGCTCCGACGCTCGTTGGATGTGGCAGGGCCTGCAAACTATTACAGACTACAAAGGGTAGCACAGCCATGAGCTGCCCAGTGACACGAGCCTACCAGACGAGCTAAATCACTTCTATGCTTGTTTCGAGGCAAGCAACACTGAGGCATGCATGAGAGCATCAGCTGTTCCGGACGACTGTGTGGTCACGCGCTCCGTGACACAAGGCTGCAGTGCCAGACGGATTACCAGGATGTGTACTCAGAGCAAGCGCTGACCAACGGGCAAGTGTCTTCACTGACATGTCCCTGATTGAGTCTGTAATACCAACATGTTTCAAGCAGACCACATAGTCCCTGTGCCCAAGAACACTAAGGTAACCTGCCTAAATGACTACAGACCCGTAGCACTCACGTCTGTAGCCATGAAGTGCTTTGAAAGGCTGGTCATGGCTAACATCAACACCATCATCCCAGAAACCCTAGACCCACTTTGCATACCGCCCCAACAGATCCACAGATGATGCAATCTCTATTGCACTCCACACTGCCCTTGCCCACCTGGACAAAAGGAACACCTACGTGAGAATGCTATTCATTGACTACAGCTCAGCCTTCAACACCATAGTGCCCTCAAAGCGCATCACTAAGCTAAGGATCCTGGGCCTAAATACCTCCCTCTGCAACTGGATCCTGGACTTCCTGACCGCCCCCAGGTGGCAAGGGTAGGTAACAACACATCTGCCAAGCTGATCCTCAACAATGGGGCCCCTCAGGGTTGCATGCTCAGTCTCCTCCTGTACTCCCTGTTGACCCATGACTGCATGGCCAGGCAAGACTCCAACACCATCATTACGTTTGCAGACGACACAACAGTGGTAGGCCTGGTCACCGACAACAACGAGACAGCCTATAGGGAGGAGATCAGAGACCTGGCCGTGTGGTGCAGGATAACAACCTCTCCCTCAACGTAATCAAGACAAAGGAGATGATTGTGGACTACAGGAAAAGGAGGACCGACCACGCCCCCATTCTCATCGACGGGGCTGTAGTGGAGCAGGTTGGGAGCATCAAGTTCCTTAGTGTCCACATCACCAACAAACTAGAATGGTCCAAACACACCAAGACAGTTGTGAAGAGGGCACGACAAAGTCTATTCCCCCTCAGGAGACTGAAAAGATTTGGCATGGGTCCTCAGATCCTCAAAAGGTTCTACAGCTGCAACATCGAGAGCATCCTGACTGGTTGCATCACTGCCTGGTACGGCAACTGCTCGGCCTCTGACCGCAAGGCACTACAGAGGGTAGTGCGTACAGCCCAGTACATCACTGGCGCCAAGCTTCCTGCCATCCAGGACCTCTATACCAGACGGTGTCGGAGGGAGGCCCTAAAAATTGTCAAACATTCCAGCCACCCCAGTCATAGACTGTTCTCTCTGCTACAGCTTTTACCTCCAAGCCACAAGACTCCTGAACAGGTAATCAAATGGCTACCCAGACTATTTGCATTGTGTCCCGCCCCCAACCCCTCTTTTACGCTGCTGCTACTCTCTATGCATAGTCACTTTAACTATACCTACATGTACATATTACCTCAATTAGCCCGACTAACCGGTGCCTCCGCACATTGACTCTGTATCGGTACCACCTGTATATAGCCTACTGTTATTTTTACTGTCATTTTACTGCTTTTTATTTCTTTACCTATCTATTGTTTACCTAATACTTATTTTTTATAAAAAAAAAACTGCACTGTTGGTTAAGGGCTGTTTTACCTGTTGTATTCAGCGCACGTGACAAATACAATTTGATTTGATTTGATTTGAGATTGGGAGTCTTCTCTGGTGACATTGGGGAGAGATTGGGAGTCTTGAGTGATTCCCCTGAGACAGTGTGTTCAGCTTTTGTAAAGCACTGGCAAACTGAATATCTGACAAGTTCCCAAGGCCTGACATGACTATCTATGTACCGCTCTGAAAACAAACAACAAATAGCCCCTTTTAAGAGATTTGCTCTGACACTGAATGAAATGTGATAGAAAGTGGCATTATACAGTATCTTGTTAAAAAATTGATGTTTTATATTTTTTTCTGTGTTGTTTTTTGTCTTGTAAGACTTGAGTGACAAAAAAAAACCTGGGAGAACCATGTGACTTCCCTGTATTTCCTCCACAATCTATAAGAAAATGGTTTGTCTTCTCTCCACACTTTAAATCTGATTATTTGTATTAGTCTTGTAAATGTATATAAGGAGATAGAATACAAAACATTGACAACGTTGAAAAATATTTGACATTAACACATACTCTGACTGTATTTATTTATGTCAAACAAATTACAATGGTTTGATTGTTAATGCCACGATGACATTCCTTTCCATTCGATTGGGCATATCGTGCTCCCAGCAGTTTTTCCCCACCCCTAGCTGACTTACTTAGGACTGGATGCTAGTTACACCTCTAATTGTATAGCTAGGTGGCAGATGTACTTTTCTGGAGTGCAAGGTAAGCTCTCTTGGCTGCTATATGTCCCATTACCCTAAACTCTCTTCGGACAGAGCCTAACTGTCAAATGAAGATTAGTCATCGCAGTTGCATGTAATCAATTCCACCTTGTAAAGCATCATTGTGAAAGTCCAGGAACGCATGATTTTAAAATATACCTTCTGCTCAACATGTGAGAGATCATAACGTTGACTTAATTTGACTAACACCAAATTATATTATTATCATCATAGTTTTTCTCTCCAAATTAGCCACATGAAAAATGACAAGCATATATTACTGCTCCGTTACATTTCAAATATCACATGCAGAGTAAGTCCCCTGTAAAAAAAAAAAAAAAACGGGGAGATACTTTGAAAAAACCAACAGGCTTAGTGAGGCAGTGATCTCTACCTTTTCCTGCTGTTTTCAACTGGCTAAGCCTGTGGCCGTGTGAAAGGCCACCCGATAGGATACCCTTTGCATGCTTTAGCTCTGAATCCTGTGCATGCTCCGTCACCTTAGCAAAATGCTGTTTGATTCCTCAGCTGTGAGATAAAAGATCAAAATAGAGAGCTGGACAATAGGGAGGGTTTATCTCATCAGTAAATATGGTTACTTATTGCTTAAAGCTTAAGGAGGGAATGATTACTGGTGATGTCATTCCTTTGTTGGTAGATTGATGGAGCTTGAAGCAGGGGCCATTGGTGTGTGTGTGTGTGTGTGTGTGTGTGTGTGTGTGTGTGTGTGTGTGTGTGTGTGTGTGTGTGTGTGTGTGTGTGTGTGTGTGTGTGTGTGTGTGTGTGTGTGTGTGTGTGTGTGTGTGTGTTCAAGTATTTTTGGGCACGTGTATGTGTCACACAGTACAAGCTTTCCCTGTTAAACTTGATTCGACTTTAAAAGTGTGAAATGTATTTTAACTTTCTTTAAAAAATGTCCTGGTAAAAAAACCCAAAAAAAAACCATTTACTTTAAAGTCCCATCTGTCCAGGGGGGCTTTTATCCAGGGGGGTCGTGAGAGCGGTGATGTTCTGTGCATGTTAACGTGCAGCACTGGGAAAAGGTGCAGACAACTTGTGTCCGCCCAATATTGTTGGTCTCCGTTCACGTCGGTCCAACGGCACAGTGTGTCTTCTAGGGTTACTCTCTCATAATTTGTCCTAATGCAGAGACCCACAGGCTTGGTGGCAGGCCCACAACGGCCTCGTTGTATGGTTACTGTCAGCTCTCTCAAAATAAGGCTTCCTGTTCATTAGACTCCCTTTCACCTCTGCACAATGTGACGGCTTTGCTGCAATACTGAGTCGACGCCCATCTCTTCAATGCCATGTGGAGAGTTCTAAATAGTGTTTATGCAAGCCATTGTTGTCTTTTGTGCGGTCAGTCTTAATGCACACTGATTCGTCTGCTTTTGTTGCCTGGGATACGTTATCTTGCCTGTGAGCTTCAGATGCATACCTAGTCAGTCTAAAAGTGAACTCCCCACAGACAATGGTCTAGATGCCTGATAAAGTGGGACTGAGTGTACTAACTGGGCTGTTTTGTGTTTCTATACAGTTGCTTTAATGACTTCCGTTTGTCAATTCATTACTGTTTTAAACTGTGTAGTTCTGTTTCAGGATTTCTCACATACTTATTTCAATTTGAGTTCTTTGGAGAAAGATTTTACTGAATTATGTTGGTGGTTGCTGTTTTTTTCCCACTGGAAATTATGTGTGATTTTGTTATTACAAAAAAAGAGATGACACATTGCCCATCCCTGCTACAAACAGTTTCATAAACGTTTCCTTTGCTATGTACATCTGAATAATCCCAGACAATGAACTTGTCTCTTTTATGCCCCTCTCAAAACCCTTGTAATTACACCAAAATGAACCAACATTAATTGAAATGTGAGCACCCCATCTTAATAGTTGGAAAGTATAAAATCAGTAATGTTTTGTTCTTCCGGCTGTTCAACTATGATCTGTTATCTATGTCCACCTCCCGGATGGAGGAGACAATGTATGCAACCCCTGCATTGATTTGGACAGTAGCATTAATATTCACACTACTCCATATAATCATAGCACAGTCTACATGATTTGTTTTCATTGATTAAGTGACATTTCCCCAGCTCCTCACATCGTTGTTATTAATCTTTTTTGCATTGATATTATTTCAGTGTAAACAACAATTCCACCAAGTGGGAGAAATGACAAGAAACATGCAAAATAGCATCACCTCTACGGTGGTTAAACCACTTTAATAAGAGTCACTTTTTATCCAAAATCTTTATCACTTTAATCAATCTTTATAGACTTTTAGCCATATGTATATTTAAACAGCGTGGATTTAGAGAGGGAGTACCCCACTGTCAGGGGTTTGCTAATAGTTTTGCAAATCATTGTAGGCATGGTAATGAGGTCGCATTGCCAAGATCACTTCGCTATGCAGGCCATACTACAGCTTTGGTTGCCTCACAATGGTAGTCAGCTGGTTGAAGGTTTGATTGATGCAGGTATATTGTGATATACTATACTGGACACATCTCTGCTAGTGTTGGCTAGTGCACAAACAAGCACATCACGTTCATGCTCCATACTGTAATACTGTCTATGGTCCGGGAGGGAAATACAGAGAGTGTAGTCTAAAGTTGATGTTCTAACGTTTGTCACAGCCTGTCTGTTGTTATTTGCATCTGAGTGTCTGATATATAATTCTGACATATTCCTAAAATCAGCCTCCTGCAGTGGAGCTCCCACCATCCGCAATGGCGATTAGCTGTCTGGTAACAACCAGAGGATACACATGCCTGATGTAACCCAGTAAAATGGCAACCTGTCTTCTTCTGAGATGTATCCCTATTTACCTCACACAATGGAACATCCTGCTATGTTCTATCCAGGTCTATTCACCTTTTGACACCTGGCAACAAGGGCACATCCAATTTGGTGCGATTTCTTTCCTCCTTCCGGTTCATTCAAAAACAAGCTAACATAAAATACATTGGTCAAAACTATTAAATAGCATGCACTGATTTTATTCATTCTATGATGAGGAAAATATTGAAACAATTTTAAAGTTTGTTTTCAAGTAGTTTGAGCACTTGGAAGCCAACGTTCATTAGCATTAGAATTCTCATAAAGAATGACTGGCGATGTTCGCTAGTTAGTTTGCAAATATCCTAATGTTATCTACATAAAACATTTTGGCACGTTTTTTGTATTTGGCCATTGATATTCTGTGTCTAACAACATTGACATTTCAAGTATTGATCTTTGATTGAAAATGGATACAGCCTGTATGGATAATGACCATTAAATACAGTCTAATATGCTAAACTAGCTAACACCGGCAGTGATTATCTATGAGAATGCTAATGCTAACGAACGTTGGCTTCAGAGTGCTTAAACTAGGCTACTTGAAAAGAAACGTTTAAAAAAAATTCCAATCATTTTCCTCAACATAAAATGAGCATAACGTTATTGAATAGTTTTGACAAATGTAATTCATATTTCACTTGGGTCAAGTGGGCGGGGCATCATAAGGTAAATATGCAAAGACTTTTATTGTTACACTTATGATGGAGATGTTCTTACTCCTTATAAAGTAATGGCTTTACCTTGAGTGTCAATTGTCGTGTGGCTCAGTTGGTAGAGCATGGCACTTGCAATGCCAAAATTATGGGTTCAATTCCCACAGTACTGACGGTAATGTATGTACTCACTACTGTAAGTCACCCCGGATAAGAGTGTCTGCTCAAACGTGTGAAATTTCATTTCCTCACAATGTACAGCTATTTTATTTGCAAGTCATTTCTCTATGAGTTTCCGTCACCACTTACACCATACAGAGTTAAGTAACTTCTATAGAGAGAACATATCTGTTGTGTTTTACCATCTGTGATAGCTTTTTGAAAGAAGTTATAAAAAGGTGAAAACTACACTTGATTTGATCCTTCACAGTAATCTTTTACAGTAATCCTTTACAGTAATCGAAAGGAAAAGCTTTCCTCCATGCGGTAAAGTGTACCGGGTAGACTATCAGGGCTGTCAGTGGCAAAGTGGTTTCAGATAATCAAACGGTACCAGAGGCTTTCTCTGTGTCTTAAGGAGTATTAGTAGTAGTGTTATGAGTGGCAGAAGGTTAACAGTAGCATTAGCCGCTTATGCGTAAAGCCGACAGGTTCAAGTAATCACACTGACCTTCTGTCTGCTCAGGCTTGTTATCGTTGGTCAGACCACAATGGTTTCTATGAGGAAAATGAAAAAGATGACTGTGAGTGGAATACTTTAACACTCAGAGATACAGGTTGTAAAATAGACAAGCTGCACACTCACATAGGAATGCACACACGTGTGTACATAACAGGGCCACAGAAGAGGGCAGTACACTTTAGAGAACAATAGGCTAATAGTGACAGCACTTAATGCATTGTGGCTTCATTCCCACAGAGTAATGTATGTAAATTGTAAAGAATTTTGTAATGTATTTTTCCTTATACTGTATGTCGGACCCCGGTAAGACCAGCTGTCACCATTGGCTTTGGCTAATGGGGATCCTGATAAATGAAATCAAAAGTGCACGGAGAGTATGGATTAATTCAAGTACAAATCCATATTATATGTGTGTTCAGCTTGGTGTACTTTACCTGGTATTGACCTTATGGAGGAAAACGGGCCTATCGGATCAGTTTCTGGTAGGAACTACTATTAGGAACTGGACTAGCATGGGGGTAAAGTGATCAGTCTCTGGTAGGAACTACTATTAGGAACTGGACTAGCATGGGGGTAAAGTGATCAGTCTCTGGTAGGAACTAATATTAGGAACTGGACTAGCATGGGGGTAAAGTGATCAGTCTCTGGTAGGAACTACTATTAGGAACTGGACTAGCATGGGGGTAAAGTGATCAGTCTCTGGTAGGAACTAATATTAGGAACTAGACTTGCATGGGGGTAAAGTGATCAGTCTCTGGTAGGAACTACTATTAGGAACTGGACTAGCATGGGGGTAAAGTGATCAGTCTCTGGTAGGAACTACTATTAGGAACTGGACTAGCATGGGGGTAAAGTGCCTTATCATGAAAAACATCTAAAACAGAGGGTTTTGTGGGGAATGCTTAAATTTCGGCTTAAAGATTTTGCAAACAGACCAAACTAATTGGTCTTATTCTAAAAGCATGGATGTTCAGGGCATAGCCAATATAATTCTAACTAGATTTATAGAAGTGATACCTGAAAGGAACCTTGAGTTATAGCATTAAATATGCCTCATGCTTGCAAACTTTAAAAGTGGGGAAAAATGTTTCTCCCTGGCACTATAGATGCATAATGGTAATCTCCAATGCACAAGGCAGCTGCTGAGTGCAGGGTAGCACTGCATGCTTATGAATAGGAATTATTATAGGGCCTGGGACACATACTCAAAACAACCAGTGACACACAACTGTTTTTAAATCATCAACCCTGTCAATGTGCATATCCGTCCATAAGAGATAACCCTCAAAGCTCACAAGGTATCTAGTATCAGACAACCTATGTTTAGGGTTATGATACGTCCACATGTGCAGTATTTCATCATGTCTATTGGTGTGTTCTATTGGTGTGTTCTATTGGTGTGTTCTATTGGTGTGTTCTAGTTGTGTATGTGATTTTTGTAGAATAGACACATGTGTTTAGGAGAGTTTCTTAAAAGCTTCTCTTTTCCTTTGAGTTTAAGGGTTTGAGAGGTGAACAATAGATCTGTTAATTTGATCCTGCCACCTGAGGGGCCACCTGAGGGGCCACCTGAGGGGCCACCTGAGGGGCCACCTGAGGGGCCTGTGAAATCAGTGCTCTGCTCAGACAGCTACACCATGATTCCACTGGGCCACCACCTGCACACAGTCACACTCCTATCAGACGTACCACTTTAATTAATGTGCCAAACTCCTGCTGCAAGTTCTCTCAGAAGTGGCTGAGTAAATGTAGTGCAGGTTTAAAAGGTGGCTGGAGAACTGGCAACACTGTACTGTGGTGTTAGACAAGAAGATGAGTACCTCAGTGCTCTGATTAGGAACTGATTAGGAAGCCTCCCTTTTGTCCGAGGGACATCCTCTAACTGAAGACTTTGAATGTGCTGCTGTGAAAGTGATGAAGCTGAAATACAAAATAAATTAAGGTTACAAAAACACTGGCCCTTGTCCCATTGTTGTGGGTCACAAATCACAGAGTAAAAGGAACACAGCGTGGTCAAAATGTATTCTCCTCCTTCCCTCTCTCCTCTCCTCCATCCCTCTTTATTTCCCTCCATCCCTCTCTCCCCCTCTCTCCTCTCCTTCATCCCTCTTTCTTTCCCTCCATCCCTCTCTCCCCCCTCCATCCCTCTCTCCCCCATCCCTCTCTCCCCTCCTAAAAAAAAAATAAAATAAATAAATAAATAAATAATCTATCTATCTATCTATCTATCTATCTATCTATCTATCTATCTATCTATCTATCTATCTATCTATCTATCTATCTATCTATCTATCTATCTATCTATCTATCTATCTATCTATCTATCTATCTATCTATCTATCTATCTATCCCTCTCTCCCCTCCATCCCTCTCTCCCCTCCATCCCTCTCTCCTCCCTCCATCCCTCTCTCCCCTCCATCCCTCTCTCCCCTCCATCCCTCTCTCCTCCCTCCATCCCTCTCTCCCCTCCATCCCTCTCTCCTCCATCCCTCTCTCTCCTCCATCCCTCTCTCCCCTCCATCCCTCTCTCCTCCATCCCTCTCTCCCCTCCATCCCTCTCTCCTCCATCCCTCTCTCTCCTCCATCCCTCTCTCCCCTCCATCCCTCTCTCCTCCATCCCTCTCTCTCCTCCATCCCTCTCTCCCCTCCATCCCTCTCTCCTCCCTCCATCCCTCTCTCCCCCCATCCTTCTCTCCCCTCCATCTCTCTCTAACCCTCCATCCCTCTCTCCCCTCCATCCCTCTCTCCCCCTCCATCCCTCTCTCCCCTCCATCCCTCTCTCCCCCATCCCTCTCTCCCCTCTTCTATCCCTCTCTCCCCTCCATCCAACTCTCCCCCCTCCATCCCTCTCTCCCCCTCCATCCCTCTCTCCTCCCTCCATCCCTCTCTTCCGCATCCCTCTCTCCCCTCTTCTATCCCTCTCTCCCCCTCCATCCCTCTCTCCCCCTCTATCCCTCTCTCCCCCACCATCCCTCTCTCCCCTCCATCCCTCTCTCCCCTCCATCCCTCTCTCCTCCATCCCTCTCTCCCCTCCATCCCTCTCTCCCCTCTATCCCTCTCTCCCCTCTATCCCTCTCTCCCCCCTCCATCCCTCTCTCCCCCTCCATCCCTCTCTCCCCCTCCATCCCTCTCTCCCCCTCCACCCCTCTCTCCCCCTCCATCCCTCTCTCCCCCTCTATCCCTCTCTCCCCTCTATCCCTCTCTCCCCCTCTATCCCTCTCTCCCCTCTATCCCTCTCTCCCCCCTCCATCCCTCTCTCCCCTCTATCCCTCTCCCTCTCTCCCCCTCCATCCTTCTCTACCCCTCTCTCTTAATATTCATTAGGTTCATTATAGGCCACAAAGGATTGCCAACAAAACAGCTTGTGATTTTAGTTGAATTCATCCCCCTCTGAGGCCTGCAGGGAAATTAAAGTAGGTGACTAAACCACCGGAGGGGGAGCAGGCTTGATACATCTGAAGCTTTCAGTGATGCTAAAAGCCAAGCATATTCAAAATACACAAGAGCTGACCCCAAACAGATTGTGGGGGTTTAAATCATTAGTTTGCAAATTAAGCAAAAAGTAGATACAGTGAATATAAGAGTCAGCCCCCTCTGAATCTCCCCTTTCTCTTCACAGCGCCTCGCCCTCACCCAATCCAGAAATTAATAACGGATACGTAGCAACACTTCAGAGGGGAAACGCTCGCATCTCAAGCACCTGTTAAACAAATGCACTTAAGTCTGGAATCAAATTGCAGGCAGGTTCAAATTGCTGTAAAATCTTCCTTTAGATGATGTCCCCGGGGCGTGAGATTTATATAGCATTAGTTCTGCCTCGCGAATGTGCCACCACCATTCCACCTCACTGAAATATGAAGTGCTCTGATAAAGAGCTACAACAGATTCTCTCATTGTAGCGTGCAGCACTGACACGCTGAGCGGTGCCAGTGTAGGATGATACTGTCAGGAGTGTGCTGAGGCTCATCGAGAGCAGCAGTGGACTGAGAATCTACAACCTCTACACTGCTGGTGATGCCTTGGATGTTGTTGTAGCATGTCTGTTTATCAAATAGCAGATCTGAAATTAGTTGCACAATTCAACTACTTTAGATACTGAGTTTGTGGCATCATCATACCTGCTGGTTTGTAGTCTAAAGTTTGACGCACAAACAAAACAACACAAGATTCGCAATGAACTGCCATGTTGGCACGATTCAGGGTGCAAAGTGTAAGAGAAGCAACACAAAAGCATTCCAATTGTAAGAGTCCCCCTATTGAGTCTGTGTGTTTCAGTCACCAATCTGTTTTGTTCGGGATTCTTTTCAATTAGTTTACATTAGGCCTTTGCCAGAAAGGAACAGTGTATTGATTTTTTGTCCCTGCTTCCTGAGAGCGGGGTTAAGAGTGGTCTCTAGACCCTGCTCTGCCTGACTCCACCTGCATTGTGTCCCATAGAGGCCCTGCCCAAGTATCACAGGGACCCCACAAGAAAAGCACCCCAAGCTATAGGCCTAAGAGAAAGTGCCCACACACAATGTAGCTAGATGTGAAAGGGAGATTCCATGGATCGTTTGCTTACCCCTGAACACTGTCTTTACTTTCTTTGGTGTGGGATTCATTTAAATCATCCCTCCAGAATGTGGATGTAATCATTTGGATTTTGTGTCTAGATAGATAGATAGATAGATAGATAGATAGATAGATAGATAGATAGATAGATAGATAGATAGATAGATAGATAGATAGATAGATAGATAGATAGATAGATAGATAGATAGATAGATAGATAGATAGATAGATAGATAGATAGATAGATAGATAGATAGATAGATAGATAGATAGATAGATAGATAGATAGATAGATAGATAGATAGATAGATAGATAGATAGATAGATAGATAGATAGATAGATAGATAGATAGATAGATAGATAGATAGATAGATAGGTACTTTATTAGATACTAAATGTATATTTCTCATCAGCTAATTGTATAAAATGTTGCTTAGTTATAGTAAAAATACAAACACATTTTTATTTTATTGATAAATGCAGCAGCCATGTTTATGTTTACCCTGCATACAGTAATAGGTCTATATTATACATATTTATCCTCAGGGATGATATTCATATTCGATGATGTCTCCTTTCGCAGATTGATATTCACTTTGAAAAGCACCTGCCTAAAAAAAAACTATTTATGATGGAAGTTAAAATGCTATTGTAAAATTGCCTTTTCTCTCTTCCTGCTTGAAGGTTAACAATGTCCCATTAATATCTGGCAGGGTACCAATTTCCATGAATATACGGCAGGGTACCAATTTCCCATGAATATATGGCAGGGTACCAATTTTCCATGAATATACGGCAGGGTACCAATTTTCCATGAATATATGGCAGGGTACCAATTTCCCATGAATATAGGGCAGGGTGCCAATTTCCCATGAATATAGGGCAGGGTGCCAATTTCCCATGAATATAGGGCAGGGTGCCAATTTCCCATGAATATAGGGCAGGGTGCCAATTTCCCATGAATATAGGGCAGGGTACCAATCTCTTAACAAAATCAGAATGTGTCACATACTGAGCCTATTGTGGTCTATCAAAACAATTTATCAGGTTTCAAGTAGATACGTGTCTTCCAGGAGGGATAAGAATGTATTCCTATGAAAATGCATTAAAGAGTAAAGTTTGTCAACGACTCAGATAAAAACTTCACAGTCTGAATTATTTTTTGTGACGGATAATGAGGCTGCCTACAGGTTAGCAGGCCTCATTTCCAATCTCTGACAGCAATATGTGTCACAGCCCGCTTCATCCCGATTGCTCATGCTCAACACAAACCCTGGTCACTCTATATATGTAAATCACTGTCTTCAGGGCAAAAAAAATTAAAAAGGTGAGATTGGCACTTTAACCTCCATGGCCCCCTGCAAATATGTTCTAGTCTGATACATTATACTATTGCAAATTATTTATCAAGAAGATACAAGCTTGAAATTTCCCCCAAAATACTGCAATGTTCAGGTGGCAGCTGGAATGTTCTGCTCGACCGAGCAGCATCTATGAGGTCAGTATGGTGGGTCGGGACACACCATGCTGAGAATGTGAAAGAGTGGAGTACACTGTTTGGGTGGCATCTGCCCAAAAAGTTTGGAATGGAATATTGCTTTGTGGTCTCGGTTTAACCCTTTTTCAGAACAGAAGAAGCCAGAGACATTCATACCCTTGGTAGGGGGGGGGGGGGGCCCTACCAAGTGGGCACATGTTTTTGTGGCACCCTTCATGATTCAGTTTTAAAGTTATTTTCCTGCAATTCTACACATTTTGCCAAGGGGGGCGGAGAGAAAATGTTGCAATTTTAAAGCTAATTTACTGCAATTCTACCAATTTTGCCATAGGGTGTGGATACATTTTTGCGGTTTTAAAGCTAATTTCCTACAATTCTACACATTTTGCCATTACATATGCCATGTTAATGATATCTGAGTGACAATGACTAACAAAATCAACGGTGGCCCCCTGTGATTACTACAAGTTTAGATAACTGGCTAGACTAACTTACTAATCTAAGAATTGTTAGCTGACATGGCTAATTGATTGGCTGTCAGTGACTGATAAAACAAGAGGAAAACTGCTGACTTTTAATTCGCACGTCATGTTTCATACTAGTTCCTCACAATACAACTAATATAAACAGGTTAATGCCTCTATTTATTTGTCTTCACATGTGAGAGCATGTTTCTGCAGATCTATAGTTCCTCATTTTATTACCTAACTCTTATAAAAAAAAAAAAATGTATAACCTGTTATTTTGTTAGACATTTTTGGATAAACCTTCCATCTTTAATTGTCTTACTTGTAGTCTAATAGCCAGCTCTTGGTCCAAAACAAGTATGTGCCGTATATCAAAAACATCAGGCTACCATATGATACGTTTCAACTTGTTGATTTAGAATAGTAAATCAAACGACAGGGAAAGAAATGTATTTATTTCAGACAGTTTACCTTCTCTCCCCAAATTATTTATTTATTTGTGTTTTGATTTATTTCACCCTCTCTAAAAATCCCATTGCTTTTCAAGCCCCTTTGTTCTTGGTAAAGGGCCCTTTTACCTGGGAGAAATCTCCCATCTTAACGCAGATCTCCATTAATCTCCAGGGCCGCTGTGGCCTCTGTGGCCGCTGTGGCCTCTGTGGCCTCTGTGGCCTCTGTGGCAAGCTAGCCTTTTTGATGGGAATTGAATTTTATACTGCATTGTGGCTTGGATGCTCACAATGGCCTGGGTTCCTTCCTGTGTCTGCGCACAATCAGAGAGACCCAATTAAATAATTTGGTCCAATAAAGGGGACAAACGTATATGGAGGCCTAAAGTGAGGCCTCCAACATTTGCATTCTACCCTGTTCTGTATCATGTTAATTAATTTGCTTTGAAACCATAGGGGGAAGAACGATGGAAAACACAGCAGCTCATTGTAAGTGGTGCATGTCATAACAGAAGATTCTTTACATTCAGATGATGTGCTAATTCAACATTTTACAATATCATATCCTCTCTATTTCTCCGGAGTGTGGATAACACTATAGCAGTGTCAGAATAAGGTCGAATTTAAATACTGTTGCTATTTTTCACTCTATAATTTCAATGTAATGTAAGTTTTATCACATTCATGAAATATTCCCACATTTAAGGCTTACTTACTGTTTTGTGCCCTTCTTTTGTGTTTTATAATGGGTGTTATTTGTTCGATCCAATGTCTAAGTTGACTGGATGTTCTATTTGGAAATACATGTTGTTGTGTGGTTGCATGTGAGAAGGAGAGGACTTTTATCCGAATATCTGATAGTGGTAAATGATCACGCATTTGACTGTTATCATATGATCACGTGACTGCTATCTGAAATGCCTCTGAGAAAACATGACCTAAATTTATAGAATGTTAATCCTGAGATAAATATAACTAACTATGAATAGCCTCTGAGTTTGATGACTGTGTAGCCTACACATGGAGCCGTCTGTGGCCCTCTGTTAGGCTCTCCTGGACCGGCCAGTGTAAATGAAAGAAATGAGCCATGGAAAGGACACATTAGTACTTTCCCAAGAGACCGCATGGGGCTAAACTACAGCACACATACGCATGCACACGCACATACACACACACAACCACCTGAAAAAGAAAGTAAATTCTTCCCTACTTTTCCCATTTTCTTTTTGTTCCAGTATTTAGCTACACCGTTTCATGGCAAAACACTAGTGTGTAGTTCCAGTATTTAGCTACACCGTTTCATGGCAAAACAGTAGTGTGTAGTTCCAGTATTTAAAAACAGCAAAATGTAATAAAATGACTAGTTGAACTACATAGTTCACTAATGAGACAGACAGGGCTAAAGACTCAGAACCTAGGTGGGTCTGAGACAGACAGGGCTAAAGACTCAGGACCTGGGTGGGTCTGAGACAGACAGGGCTAAAGACTCAGGACCTGGGTGGGTCTGAGACAGACAGGGCTAAAGACTCATGACCTGGGTGGGTCTGAGACAGACAGGGCTAAAGACTCATGGCCTGGGTGGGTCTGATGCAGGAAGGGGATAATGAGAATCTGCAGCAAGTTAATCAGCTCATCTCTTTCCCCAGCACTTCCATTTTTTTGCTGTTTATTCCCCAGTCTACGGCCCCCAGGGGAGGGCTGTCTGTGAGGCAGCACCTGCAGCCTACATGCTCTGTGATTTAGGGCTGTAAACGCAGCTCCTGAAGTAGATTATGCTGGACAGTGATCAAACTTTATTTGCACTGTGATTAAACTGCTGATCAGACTGAAGCAATTCCCCTTTAGTAATGTTATACGGCTGGCCATGGTGTAAATGATTAACAGTGACTGAACGTGGCAGCCGGTCGGTCACCTCGCCGAAGCAATATCCCTGCAGCACTGTCCGGATCCTGGGAGCAGCCTCACTCTACCTTATCACACCATTCACTTTATATGGACACACTGAGTATAGATAAACATTACTCAATTCATCTACAGGACATGGATAATTTTGATCATCATCATTCAGTAGAAATAACATCTGGTGCTGTATAGATAGATTATTACTATTCCCATGTCATCATCTTCTCTACGTAGTGGTTGGTGGATATAGTGTGCTACAGATTGGAGCAGGCAGGCAGTGGAGGCTCTGCAGAGGAGGAATGGGAGGATCATAGGCCTCAGTGAATTTCATAAAAATATAAATAGATAAAACTATACTAAATATATTCACGTCAACAAATAATTTATTAAAACACAGTTTTTCAATGAAGGTCTACAGTAGCCTCAGCAGCACACTATAGGGTAGCACCATCGTGTAACCGGAGGACAGCTAGCTTCCGTCCTCCTCTGGGTATGTTGACTTCAATAAAAAACCTAGGAGGCTCACCCCCTTCCATAGAGTTACACAGCAATTATGACAACTTCTAGAGGACGTCCTTCAACCTATCAGATCTCTTGCAGCATGAACTGACATGTTGCAGACGACGTAACAGTAGTAGGCTTGATTACCAACAACGATAAGACAGGGACAGGGAGGAGGTGAGGGCTCTGGGAGTGTGGTGCCAGGAAAACAACCTCTCACTCAGCAAAACGAAGGAGATGATCGTGGACTTCAGGAAACAGCAGAGGGTGCACCCCGCGATCCACATCGATGGAAACGCACGAGAAGGTGGAAAGCTTCAAGTTCCTTGGCGTACACATCACTGAGAAACTGAAATGGTCCACCCACACAGACAGTGTGGTGAAGAAGGCGCCTCTTCAACCTCAGGAGGCTAAAGAAATTTGGCTTATCACCCAAAACCCTCACAAACTTCTACAGATGCACAATTGAGAGCATCCTGTCGGGCTGCAACACCGTCTGGTACGGTAACTGCACCGCCCATAACCGCAAAGCTCTCCAGAGGGTGGTGCGGTCTTCCCAACACATTACTGGGGGCAACTTCCAGCCCTCCTGGACACCTACAGCACCCGTTGCCACAGGAAGGCCAAAAAGATAATCAAAGACATCCTAGCCACTGCCTGTTCACCCCGCTATCATCCAGAAGGTGAGGTCAGTACAGGTGCATCAAAGCTGAGGCAGAGAGACTGAAAAACAGCTTCTATCTCAAGGCCATTGCCTATAGACACTATAGTCACAGGCCACTTCAATAATGTATCTGTACCTGCATCACCCATCTTTATGTATAAACTGTGTGCGATATGGCATCACCCATGTCATATACAGCGGGTGAAATAAGTATTGAACAAGTCACCATTTTTCTCAGTAGATATATTTCCAAAGGTGCTATTGACATGAAACTTTCACCAGATGTTGGTAACAACCCAAGTAATCCATTCATACAAAGAAACCAAAACAAATAAGTTCAGAAATTATGTTATGTGTAATAATGTGAAATGACACAGGGGAAAAGTATTGAACACATGAAGAAAGGGAGGTGCAAAAAGTTATGACTGTTTGTGTGGAAGAATGGGCCAAAATCACACCAGAGCAATGCATGCGACTAGTTTCTCCATACAGGAGGCGTCTTGAAGCTGTCATTACCAACAAAGGCTTTTGTACAAAGTATTAAATAAATATCAGTAAGTGTGTTCAATACTTTTTCCTTGTGTCATTTCACATTATTACACATAACTTAATTTCTGAACTTATTTGTTTTGGTTTCTTTGTATGTATGGATTACTTGGGTTGTTGCCAACATCTGGTGAAAATGTCATGTCAATAGCTCCTTTAGAAATATATTTACTGAGAAAAATGGTGACGTGTTCAATACTTATTTCACCCGCTGTATATATACTGTATTGTACTCTATACTTCGTCATTGACTGCTAAACAACCATCACTAGTAGGTGGGTGGGTGGTGAGTGGTGGGCGGTGTGTGGTGGGTGGGCGGTGTGCGGTAGGCGATGTTCTGTGGGCAATTTGCGGTGTGCGGTGGCCGGTGTTCTGTGGGCGGTGTGCGGTAGGCGATGTGCTGTGGGCGGTGGGTGGGCCACCCAGTCTGTGTGTGAGAGAGAGAATGACACATGGGGACTGGCTGAGTCATCAGGACACTGGTCCCTTTCACCTCTCAATGCTACCGAGACTAACCTCTTACTAACGCTCTGATGTTATGACACTCCCAGGGCCAAACAAAAGCAAACTTAGTGTCTGTTTCCGGTCAGAAACACCCAAACCTGCTTTACATGGGTCCCATTGGGCCAGGAGAGTCTACTGGAAACTGTCCCATTAAAGTCTACTGAAAACGTGGCCACATGTTGTTGGTAGCTGTGTTCATGTCTGCCATCTCAAAGACGCTAGACCTTATTAATGATATGAGTCATTCAAAACTAATATGACAATAATGCAAATTAAAAGAGAAAAAAATAAGTTATGATTTCAGCAACTGATTTCACATAGGATGTTGCATTGCATAAAGCCTCTTTAACACTAATTCACCCGTACACACACACACACACACACACACACACACACACACACACACACACACACACACACACACACACACACACATCACCTTAAAGCAAGCAAATATCTCCTGTAACTTTCCTTTGTATTGTGCTTAGACGACTAAGGTCTCCCACTGCATTCTGAACAGAAAGCACTCCAGCAATGACATAGTATAGTAGATGTCAATGCTTCAGCCTTCCTCTTTCTACTCAACGATCAGGTAATCTTAAACATTTACACAATGCACCAGAGTCTGAATAGACACAGTATCTAGTGCCCTGGCAAGGTCTCTTTTCTTTACCCTGCCTAAAGAAGTATTAACAAAGCAGCTTTACCTTGATCTTCCCCCATAATGCCAAGCAACAGCGTCTCTCCGTCATTTCTCAAGTATTTATTACCCTAGCCCTGATGCAAGGCGCATTTTAGAATAGGCGCTGAAAGACGGAAACATTACAGCAAGGTAGCATTATTGTACTGTAATGTACAAACAGCTGAGTAGAATGGAACGCAATGTTCATAATGGAATCTGAAAGCTTTCATTTTTGTTTTCATTGTCTCTCCTTTTTCTAAACAACCTTCCCTTTTCCAGCTATAAATGCAAAGTTCTTTGAGAGAAAATGAAGTGCATTCATGCTGCCTGAAAGGGGCTTTTAAAGTTGAGTACAGCTCTGACAAAAGGGTAGGTAGGCTAGCACTGGCCTGAGAATGACTCAATGTTTATAACGTTACCTAGAATGCAAGACGGCTGAGAAACGGATTAACACTTTCCACCAATGAATGAAACTGTGTCCAGCACGTATAGTAACCAAACCACAATACCAGTAGATCTCTCTGTATTCACAAGTAGAATGTAGGCAGGCAGGCAGGCAGGCAGGCAGGCATATTTTTGGGAGAAGCATATTTTGTTTCTTTTTTTAAAAAGACCACCAGTCAGGAGGATACAGACAGCTACATATACTTTTTTACATAGCATAATGATTATGGCTCTAGATTGCATGAATAAAAGTGATTATTTCAAGATTAAGAGTTGAGTACAATCTTTGTTGTCACTTGAGAAAGACACACATTGTTGCTGTTGAGTTCAGTCTGTGGGCTGAAAATGAAACAGACACTATTTTTCCGTACAATTTTTTTTTGGGGGGGGGCGGGGAATCTTTCTCCAGCATATTATTGCAGCTTTTAATTATTGATTTGGAAGCTTTGAACATATATGAAACTTGAAGATGAATGTACATTTACAATAAGATACAAAGAGCATTTTTTGTAGCTGTCAGCCCCCCTCCCTTAGTTCACAGCCCCCTACTCACTTCATTCTGCTAACTGGTGCTCAGAGCTCCCCCGTCGCTGACCACGCACCAGCCTCCCTGCACCAGCCTCCCTGCTCTGATAAACGGGCTCATTTGAATTGATGGCGGGCTGGAGGAGAAATAGATAATGCTAGATAATGTAGAGAAATAGATAATGCTTGATAATGTAGAGAAATAGATAATGCTAGATAATGTAGAGAAATAGATAATGCTAGATAATGTAGAGAAATAGATAATGCTAGATAATGTAGAGAAATAGATAATGCTAGATAATGTAGACAGTTTTCATTTCTTGTCACCCAATTAAACTGCAATTATCCCAAGTACAGGAGGAGGGAAGTGGAAATAATGGTCAAAGAATGAAGAACTGAAGCTCCCTGGGACTCTTTCTAGCAGACACATTAGCCCAGATTGGCTCTATTCTGATAAGAGGCCATTCCTCGAACTTGGCAGACCAGCAGCACCCTGCGGCTTAGACTAGAATGCCTGTAGAACGTGTGTGACATGCCTCAAAGTGTCTGGGATGAAAAATACCTAAATGTATACAGGTTATCTTTCAGCTAAAGTAATATGGCATTTGGATGTGAGCCCTTTGTGCCTTTAGTGAATCTGAGCACATCAAGGTTTTAGCCCCAAATAGTCCCTGTGGACTTTTTTTATGATGCAAATGCCCTGGACACGTTGTCGAGAGCAACACAAGTGTGTATTATGAGAAACCTTTGCCATCACTAGATAGCAAGTGACTGATCAGTGTAAGAACCCTGGAGTGGACTACACAGGGGTTCACAAACCTACTTACAATCCCGGGGCGAACCCAAATCTGCTTTGACCCTGAGCCTGTGTGAGTCTACTGTTCCTTCAAAGAATCAAAGAGAAGCTTCCTTCTGACATTGTCTGCCTGCAGTTAATCAGGAACACTTGAAACCCTCCACTGGCACAAAATCTAAGAAGTAAATGAATGATCTTTGTAATTACTGTTCCTCGTAGTAATTATCACTTGGGACAATTTATGGATCTCCTTATTGATTTGACTTGAACCTCAGCCGAGCATGATTTGGTCCGACATCAAGACAGACACTCTTGGGTGTCAGATATCTTATAACAGCTCTGTGGGGCTGAAGGGAAGCTAAGCTCTATGGATGTTGCTGTCACTGGCATATTTAGCTGATGGACATCCCACAGGATCATTCAACGTGATGTGTGAGGGTGCAGCTAAACCTAACCCTTCGGTGTAGCAAGCTGGTTGGGGTGTTGACCATAAAAGGAACGGAAGTGGAAACCAAAAGAATCGTTCATAATGACCTCACTTTAATCCTGACGCAACCGATTAACGCTTTGAAGTATTTGGTTTGTGAATGCCCCTGTGCCACTGTATCATTACTGCTCCCTCTCAGGCTCTATAGATAAACACACACAAAAAAACAGATTATTTAACTCATCAAGCAAACATCTTAATGCCCAAATACAGACTGCCTACCGTAGAATGCTTAAGCAATAAGGCATGAGAACCCGGAGATTATCATGCGATAGCTCCCGACTGAGGGCTGTTCTTAGGCCCGAGATGAAGCCGAGATTATCAAACATGATTTTAATTAGTACATTTGTTTTATTTCATCCTTTCACCAGATGATATAGACAGGTCAAAAGCCAGTTGTTAGTTCTGAGGTTCTGAAGTTGCAAACCAAACAGTCTGGTCGTTCATTCTTTAGGGATGTTTCGACCCAGTTGTTCATTATATTCATTTCACATTGCTATGTTAAACAAATCATTGGCATGTAGCTAGATGGCTAGCAGATGTTCATTGATGATGAGAGACAAGCACTTTAATAAATAATGATTTAATAAATAATTTATAAATAGTTCGTTATGGAGAATAGCTAGGTTAATGTTAACATGACTAGCTAGCTATTCAACTACAGCTAGCACCCAAACATCAAGCTACTTAAATGACAGAAAACTTTGTGCATTTTCATTTGTTTTACCTTCATTTTTATTGTCATTCTTTGGATATGCCCATTATAATGACCCTGATGAATTTATTTGCCTGGATCACATTCATATGAATGGCACGGTGGAGATTGCAAAAAAATGTTGCACAGGTCAGCTAGTAGCCCCACCTGCTAACATTAAACCCTGCTGTACCAAACCAAAGACTAGGCTAGTAGCATGGGGAAATGTTTTCTAGACTCTAGACTCTATACTTTTTTTCCCAGGAGTGATTAAGTTTATAAATTGACTGACTGGGCTGTGGGACAATGCAATGGATCAACCAATCAGCATCCAGGATCCAAATAACCAGTTTTATAATGATAAGTATAACGCCTTCAACAGTAGCATCTAATAAGACTGCAGCAGCGTGTGCTGCTCTGTGCACAGTAACTGCTTATGGAGAGGAGAGTGTACTCCACTGATGTGTCCATCAAATAATGAGATCACCTGAGATCGCCACAGCCCCTTTACATGGGACGTGCTGACAGGACACATACCCTCCCATTACTCACACTATCATTCAAAACACCACACGCTCACAGACACACACGCACAGACACACACACACACACACACACACACACACACACACACACATATATACATCAGAAATATAAACATAATGTAGCAGGTAGTTAATATAACAAATTGTGTTGGCCTCTATGTTATAACCCATATCTTTTAAAACACATCCCAGTCCTCTATGTTATGACCCATATCTTATAAAACACATCCCAGTCCTCTATGTTATAACCCAGACCATTTAAAACACATCCCAGTCCTCTATGTTATAACCCAGACCATTTAAAACACATCCCAGTCCTCTATGTTATAACCCATATCTTTTAAAACACATCCCAGTCCTCTATGTTATAACCAAGACCTTTTAAAACACATCCCAGTCCTCTATGTTATAACCCATACCTTTTAAAACACATCCCAGTCCTCTATTTTATAACCCAGATAATTTAAAACACATCCCAGTCCTCTATGTTATAACCCAGACCTTTTAAAACACATCCCAGCCCTCTATGTTATAACCCATATCTTTTAAAACACATCCCAGTCCTCTATGTTATAACCCATATCTTTTAAAACACATCCCAGTCCTCTATGTTATAACCCAGACCTTTTAAAACACATCCCAGTCTTACGGAGAATGGACATGTCAGACACCATCGCTATAACAGGGATAACTTGAGAGACGTGACATTTTGTTGCAGCCATCTGCAGGAACACTGTTATTTCACTCTCTTGAACAGAGAGATAAGGAAAGGATCTGTTGATAAAGCTGATGGAGGTGTTGGTACCAGGTTGCTGTGATCCTGGGCCTGATAAGGAAAGGATCTGTTGATAAAGCTGATGGAGGTGTTGGTACCAGGTTGCCGTGATCCTGGGCCTGATAAGGAAAGGATCTGTTGATAAAGCTGATGGAGGTGTTGGTACCAGGTTGCAGTGATCCTGGGCCTGATAAGGAAAGGATCTGTTGATAAAGCTGATGCAGGTGTTGGTACCAGGTTGCAGTGATCCTGGGCCTGATAAGGAAAGGATCTGTTGATAAAGCTGATGGAGGTGTTGGTACCAGGTTGCTGTGATCCTGGGCCTGATAAGGAAAGGATCTGTTGATAAAGCTGATGGAGGTGTTGGTACCAGGTTGCAGTGATCCTGGGCCCGATAAGGAAAGGATCTGTTGATAAAGCTGATGGAGGTGTTGGTACCAGGTTGCCGTGATCCTGGGCCCGATAAGGAAAGGATCTGTTGATAAAGCTGATGGAGGTGTTGGTACCAGGTTGCAGTGATCCTGGGCCCGATAAGGAAAGGATCTGTTGATAAAGCTGATGGAGGTGTTGGTACCAGGTTGCTGTGATCCTGGGCCTGATAAGGAAAGGATCTGTTGATAAAGCTGATGGAGGTGTTGGTACCAGGTTGCAGTGATCCTGGGCCCGATAAGGAAAGGATCTGTTGATAAAGCTGATGGAGGTGTTGGTACCAGGTTGCAGTGATCCTGGGCCTGATAAGGAAAGGGGGGCAGCTATACTGCACCTGCTGAATGGTGGGAAACAGTGTATCATGGCAAAAGTATTCTCGATGCCTGCAGGGATACAAGTGTCTTCTTTGGGATGTAAAGCACAGGACTCTGCGAGAGAGAACATTTGGGTGCTTTAAACAAATACAAATGTGCCCTGTGGGAGGTTGCAGGGATATCTGTGTTGAGACAATCTGACTTCATGACAAAAGGCTAAAGGTCGCTCTATAATGATTCAGGAAGTCTGTTTAGCTGCCGTTGTTATTTACTAGTTTTGCCTCGAGGTGTGGAGATTTCCCTCAATGGATGATTATATGTAATGCACTGACAAGACTTGGAGGTCTTATCAACCTTGTGATTTCCTTGTCCTACCTTCTCTGTAGCTTGTCTTGTTCCATAATGTGCTTTTAAATTTTTGCCATTATGAGTTATATCTGCAAATTCTCAGGTCCCCCCCCAACCACCCAACAACCCACGTCAATTCAACCTAGTGCTGAGTGAGGCAGGTGAGCTGTTTCTACTGCCAGTACCACTGCTGTATTACTGGTAGACAGACGCTGTCTACAAAACTGTACAATTCTGCATCTTTACTTCTACTTTGTACACTGCTCCTCTAGTTAATGCTAAAGACTGTATAAAGTCTAAAGTCTGCCCTGGGGAGCAATAAAGACTGTATAAAGTCTAAAGTCCGCCCTGGGGAGCAATAGAGACTGCATAAAATCTAAAGTCTGCCATGGGGAGCAATAAAGACTGTATGAAGTCTAAAGTCTGCCCTGGGGAGCAATAAAGACTGTATAAAGTCACAGTAACAGAAGACATGTTTGGCGCAAACCAAAGACAGCATTTGAGAACAAGAACCTCATACCAACTGTGAAGCATGGAGGTGTAAATGTCACGGTTTGGGGCTGCTTTGCTGCAGCAGGGCCTGGTCAGCTCACCATCATAGAATCTACTATGCACGTACAGAGTCAAGGTGCAGGGGTACAGTTTAGTTTTGGTAATTTGTACATGGCCTGTTTCCTTCTGGTCTTTAATGTCTTCCTATAGAAGGCCTGGTTCAGTCGTCCTATAGAAGGCCTGGTTCAGTCGTCCTTATCTCGTCCTACAGAAGGCCTGGTTCAGTCGTCCTATAGAAGGCCTGGTTCAGTCTGATCTTTAATGTCTTCTTACAGAAGGCCTGGTTCAGTCTGGTCTTTAATGTCTTCCTACAGAAGGCCTGGTTCAGTCTGATCTTTAATGTCTTCTTACAGAAGGCCTGGTTCAGTCTGGTCTTTAATGTCTTCCTACAGAAGGCCTGGTTCAGTCTGGTCTTTAATGTCTTCCTACAGAAGGCCTGGTTCAGTCTGATCTTTAATGTCTTCTTACAGAAGGCCTGGTTCAGTCTGATCTTTAATGTCTTCTTACAGAAGGCCTGGTTCAGTCTGATCTTTAATGTCTTCTTACAGAAGGCCTGGTTCAGTCTGATCTTTAATGTCTTCTTACAGAAGGCCTGGTTCAGTCTGATCTTTAATGTCTTCCCATAGAAGGCCTGGTTCAGTGTGGTCCTTAATGTCTTCCCATAGAAGGCCTGGTTCAGTCTGGTCTTTAATGTCTTCCTATAGAAGGCCTGGTTCAGTGTGGTCCTTAATGTCTTCCTACGGGAGGCCTGGTTCAGTGTGGTCCTTAATGTCTTCCCATAGAAGGCCTGGTTCAGTCTGGTCTTTAATGTCTTCCTATAGAAGGCCTGGTTCAGTGTGGTCCTTAATGTCTTCCTGCAGAAGGCCTGGTTCAGTCTGGTCTTTAATGTCTTCCCATAGAAGGCCTGGTTCAGTCTGGTCTTTAATGTCTTCCTATAGAAGGCCTGGTTCAGTGTGGTCCTTAATGTCTTCCTGCAGAAGGCCTGGTTCAGTCTGGTCTTTAATGTCTTCCCATAGAAGGCCTGGTTCAGTCTGGTCTTTAATGTCTTCCTATAGAAGGCCTGGTTCAGTGTGGTCCTTAATGTCTTCCTACGGGAGGCCTGGTTCAGTGTGGTTCTTAATGTCTTCCTATAGAAGGCCTGGTTCAGTGTGGTCCTTAATGTCTTCCTTCAGGAGGCCTGGTTCAGTGTGGTCCTTAATGTCTTCCTTCAGGAGGCCTGGTTCAGTGTGGTTGTCAGGAAGGGGGATGATACAGCAGGGCAGAAGACAGAAGGCAGGGCTGTGATCAGGCAAGCAGAAAGAAAAGTCCACCATATCAGGTACATGATCTGGAGCCTCCCTCCCCACATCTCCAACCTCCACCCTGATAGTGACCACACCTTCCTCTAGGGGGAAACACAGTATAGTCCAGCAGTTTGAAGTGGCTGACATTAGCTGGCTGTTTTGCTCAGATCAGTTTACTGTGTGAAAGAACAGATTTCTGATACCAGGAGGAGAAGTCATCTGCTCTCAAACTAATTATTATTTAGAAATGATTTGGATCTTTTAGCTCTCTGCTTTGGAGAATGACAGTAAACAGCAGAGTGCAGCTATGCACTGATATCAGTGAAAGGAAAATTAAGAGACAAACTGCACATCATCTAAGTGTCTTGTAGATGGGTTTTAATTACTGCAAGACCATAAGGTCAAGTCCTTGTCAACTATGTACTACAGTGCATAGCATATTACATACAAAGTTATAGGGATTTTACTGCATGTAAAACAACCAACTCGTGCTGCTATATCTGAAAATTCTCTCACCTCTTGGGCTTCAATTTTAGACTATATGATGGCTAAGGCTTTGGAGTGAACCATGTGAAATCTCTCCATGAAAATGTCCCCCGTGGGCTTGTTGTGCTGTGTGCCTTCCAGTTGCATCCTATTTTTCTTGTCAGCCTTATCACCAGTCAGTGTACTGTGAAGTGGGAGGGCTCTGCTCCCTCCGTCTCAGAGGATGGACCCAGGCTTTATCACCAGGTAATTCTCCCACTCTCACCAGCCCATCTTATTCCCACTCTAACCTCAGCCCAGGGAGAAGTAAACACAATACAACATAAAGGGTTGAAAAAACACTAATTTACATCAATGTATTAGATCTTAATTACAAGTGTTGGCCAAGCTGGGAGATATTATTACTGTTTCATTAAACAGAAAAGGCAGTGAATGAATCATTGCTCAAACAAATAGGGGTGAGTTTCAGGTGTGGAAATACTAATTGAATTGAGGGTTTAATCAGCAAGGCTTTATCTTCAGGAAAGTCAATCTGAGGGTGCACACTATAATCTGCTGGTCATGCTTCAGCAACAGGCTGATAAGAAACAGTTATTATACACAGTATAAATGTTCGGAATTTAATGGGTTTTATTTAGTAGGTAGTAACAATTATGAGGTTCATGATTATGAGAAGATGAAAAGCATCACTTTTCGTGCTCAATGGACTGTACACTTACTATCTACAGCTTATAACAACTGTTCCCTTTAATTTATTCATATAATTCATACCTATGTGCGTGTTTGCGTCATAAAAGGAGATGCCCTTCATAGTGATTCGCGCATTTCACTGTTGGAATGTTATCTAAAGCAATCACAGCTCCACAATAGGAGCAAACCATAGAGGAGGGTCAACTACAGCAGTCAATGGAGCTGAATGTCCCTTATAAATAGCGCATCCCATTGAATTCACCCAATGGTCCAATGTCATTCAATCAAATAACCTGTTTTCTTCATTAATAATTTTTCCTGCATGGTTTGAAGCACATTATCACTCAACGTATCGCATCAACCCCTCCTTTTCCTGTTTTACTGATGAGTTCAACACTGTAATGGCTGATGGGATGGGATGGACATGAGAATTTTCATGAGAACTAATTGAAAATACGGACAGGCTACGACTTTAGGACAGGATATATAGTATGTGTATGCAGTAATAATAATAATAATAATCATATGTAATTATAATAATAATGTGTAATCATAATAATAATATGTAATCATAATAATAATAATATGTAATCATAATAATAATAATATGTAATAATAATAATAATATGTCATCATAATAATAATAATGTGTAATCATACTAATAATATGTAATAATAATAATAATAATAGTAATAATAATAATAATATAGAAATTAGAGAAGGAAGGAAGGAAGGAAGGAAGGAAGGAAGGAAGGAAGGAAGGAAGGAAGGAAGGAAGGAAGGAAGGAAGGAAGGAAGGAAGACTCAATATTTACACTGTTCAGTAGGCTACCTATCTTACCAGCTGAGGTGTCATAAATTCAGACTCAGGTTCAAATGCAAATCATTCATGAAAGACGACTTTATATTTAATTCAATTTGGCATTAATTCATACACTATATCAAATTAAATGCAGGGACTACAAATTGGCATGTCAATTGTTTGATGCAGCCTTTTTTTCACATTTTCATTTTAATAATTATGCACAACCAAGAAGGTGCGGGAACAAACCACTTAAACAGACGATTTACTCAACGAGTCTTTCAGATAACTGTAATTGCTTAGTTGAATATTCAACTAATTTCGGTTGTCGATTCACCGCCCTTGGGAACGTCCTTTGAAGTGAAAGTGAAAGGGGAAATTCAGGAAAATAATTAATTTCACCAAGCGCGATTAGAGACACTCTACCCTCCTCAATATTTAGGCATATTTATGACAAACTGCTTTTCACAATATCAGAAAATTAAAGAAGACATTCTTTACCTAGTTATATTGCGTCTAGACATTTCTGTACCGTTTCTGTAGTACCAGGAACGGGCAGAGCCACTCAGCAAGCGATTAAGGACATTATACTGTGGAATGTAAGAGCCATTTCAGAGTAACCTATAACAGTAGGATATTTGGATCAAATAAAAAGTAAAGACCATAATTATTTAGAAATAAAATAGTGTGCAGGTCAAGTTTTAAAAAAACACATGAGAAATAAATATAAGAAATAAGAAGCTATACACAGGGTCAGTTCCAATACCAAATGTACAATGTTCAGAGTGATAGAGGTAGATATGTATAGGTGTGTGTGTGTGTGTGTGTGTGTGTGTGTGTGTGTGTGTGTGTGTGTGTGTGTGTGTGTGTGTGTGTGTGTGTGTGTGTGTGTGTGTGTGTGTGTGTGTGTGTGTGTGTAGAGTCCTGTGAGTGTGCATAGAGAATTTTTTTAAAATACAACGTTCAGCTCAGATAGAGAGAGAGAGAGAAAGAGAGAGAGAGAGAGAGAGAAAGCGAGAGAGAGAGAGAGAGAGAGAGAGAAAGCGAGAGAGAGAGAGAGAGAGAGAGAGAGAGAGAGAGAGAGAGAAAGCGAGAGAGAGAGAGAGAGAGAGAGAGAGAGAAAGCGAGAGAGAGAGAGAGAGAGAGAGAGAGAGAGAGAGGAGCCTATTGACGTTTTCATGATCACAGCTCAATCTCCCTGTCATTGGGTGGTTTATGCAATCAATTGTTTTAAAACAAGTATTTTATTTCATTTACGGAAACCCAGTGCTCGTAGTGATCTTACTGTATATTTTCAACGTACTCTTAAGCTAAGCCTAGACAACACTTCTCAGGAACAGTTTACTTTCGCTTACAAGCCCATTAAGTTCTTTAGCGCCTGAATATGTCTGACTACTTTTTTTAAATAAAGGAAGCCTAACTGATAATATTACTAATATATTATAATATAAGAATATATTATATCGTGATAATAATAGGTTAGTCATGATTATCCATATGATGATATGTTTTAAAGAACTGCACTATTAACTTCACCATAAAGGACATGAGATGAGGGGATATAGCCAAATGCATGGTGATGCGTTTTCCTCCGAGGCAGTCAGTGTGTGTCAGACGTACTGCGCATGCTCTTGGAGCGCTTTCACTTGCCTGCCTCTGAAAACCTTATTTCACATGGGGCAGCCCGGAGTTATCAAACATTTGCGTAAACGCCGGATTCAAGTGCTGAGTGGCAGTTAACATAGCTGTCGATAGCAGCAAAACAAGATAAGAACTACGCTAGGCATATTGCCTTCTGTCTTCTATGCAATATTCATTGTCCTCGTCGGACAGCAACATGCATCAGAAAACTTAACTTTTTACAGTTTCTCATCAGGACGCAGCGCATTGGGGACTTTTCCAAACGGATATCTTACAACGGTGTGATGAAGCACTGAGACTTTACGTAAGTAAACGAAATATGTTATTTTGAAGTATTTTATCTCACACAATTATTGTTTCTCTGCTAAATATATTTGAATTAGATCACTTAGTTTTATCATATATGTAGGCCTGTGTAACTTTGTTTTACCGTGTTAGGCAACCTGAGGATTCACTGTCACTAGAAAGAGACTTTACATATTGTCTGTGATATTTACTTTTTCAGACCGTAAGTACTTTGTACCAACATGTCTAAACCAATGGATCATGTAAAACGCCCGATGAATGCCTTCATGGTTTGGTCCAGAGCGCAGAGAAGAAAAATGGCTCAGGAGAACCCGAAAATGCACAACTCCGAAATCAGCAAGAGATTGGGAGCGGAGTGGAAACTTCTCACCGAGTCAGAGAAAAGGCCATTCATTGACGAAGCTAAACGACTGAGAGCCATGCACATGAAGGAACACCCTGACTATAAATACAGACCCAGGCGAAAGCCAAAGACTCTGATGAAAAAAGACAAGTTTGCCTTCCCAGTGCCCTACAATCTTGGGGAGCACGACGCGCTTAAAGTTAGCGGTTTATCTCATGGAGCACTTCACGAGCATCTATTAGGGAATCCCGATAAGGCGGCAGCGGCGGCCGCAGCAGCGAGAGTCTTCTTCAACCCGTCCATGTCCACGAACCCCTATTCGTTTTTTGAGCTCGGATCGAAGATGTCAGAGCTTTCTTCGCCCTCGTTTCCTTACCCATCTCTGGGGTACCCCGGTGGAACGGCTTTCTCTGGAACCGGCGGTGTCGGTGGAACACACAGCCACACTCACTCTCATCCAGCCCCGGGCAACCCAGGTTACGTGATCCCCTGTAACTGTACGGGCTGGCCCTCTGCGGGTCTCCAGCCACCGTTAGCCTACATCCTGCTGCCCGGGATGGGCAAACCTCAACTTGACTACCCTGCATATGCAGCGGCATTATGATAGCTTATTGGACGTAGGAGAAGTTTAAATGTGAAACAAATATTCATGCAAAAATGTATTATGCATGCACACACTTGTACATGTGATGAAGTGCTCGTCGTCTCAGATATCACATGTGTATGTACATTGATTGATGCCTTTATCTAAGGTTGGGTCTAATGCTTATCTAGAGAACTCTCTAAACTAATTTTCAGCCATCCTATGGTAAATCCCAGAGGGACAGAACAAAACGATGGCAGGAATACAGAGAGGAAGGGCCCTTGTCAATGTGAATACTAATTTGAAAGGTACCATATTTACTGGCTTTTTATCAAGTAGGCCGTTTAATGCCTCACACAAATCAGATGTCAACATGAACTGGCCATACTTATCTTGATATATTTTATGTGATAATTAAATATTGTTTAAGAAAATATACTCAATGGCTTTTATATGATTTATATTGTTGGTCAAGAAGGATTGCTAATTTATTGTGCGTTTGGCTACACATGTTGCTTTCCTGTTTCAATCAGAACGACATACGCCTGTAAATGTGTACAGATAGCCTAAATGATGCTAGTAGTTAATTTGGCTAGTTGTTGAGATGTGGCCTGGAATTGGCTGAGTGGTTGGACTCGAAATCCAGTTTATATTTTGAGTTTTCAAACACTGTTTTATAGAAGTCTGTAATATTTATTGTTTAGTGGAATCATTATGGTGACCCAGTCGACTGAACAGTGGACGTACCTTGTCCCTGTAACATTTGCACAGGAAATATGAAGTGCTTATAGGATGTAATTTATTTAAAGGAGTCACACTGCCAAGTATGACGAGCCTAAAAGTTGTTTTTATTCGACTACAATCGTTATCCTTTCTTTCAACATTGGCAATTCACAAAATTGTCTTTTATATTTTTTGTTTCTTGAGACCGCATTTATGTGCATAAGGAGCATCGTTCGTTTTTACTAACTCTTAATTAAATTGTATGTTTTGTGATTTATTTAATCACCACTTACATGTACTTTAAACTCTTAAATGCTATTCTGTTCATTTGTTGAACAAATGGTTATAATAAAGCGTATGGGACAAACAGGAAGAACCGCGCTGTAGTTCTTGTTGAATTGCTAACAAGATTTATATCTGAATTGCCGTGACATGATCAGCCCAGGTGGAGTGTAAGGTATCCTCCAAAGGCCGCTTTTGTTCGCGCTGTGAATAGCATTACTCGGAAATCTAAATCAACCCATTGTAATCAAGAGCCAAAACCTGATTTATCACAATTTTAATCGTGAATAGGAAGGAAGATAAAACTGAATGCGTTTCATTAAGTCCTCCCAGTAAAAACGAGCTCTTTGGGACTGTAGAACAGGCATCTCTTTGAGGTTTTAAACAGGGCCTGAATTAACTGTCCGCTTCCAATTACAAAACGCAACTAATTGCATTTAATGTATTTTTCTTATTCAATTAACATACTTGAACATTCTTCACTATGGCACAGTTTATCACCCCCCCCCCCCCCCTCTCTCTCTCTCTGTGTGCGTGTGCGTGTGTGTGTGTGTGTTGGGGATATCTCTGAATTTATGCTCATAATATGACATGTAATACATTGGACATGATATTTAAGCAAACGCCCCTCCTAGATTACATTAAGAAGTTAATTCATATGGATCAGAGCGATTATGCAAAACTAATTTGGACTGTCCAGGGATAATTATCTCCGACACGGTTAATTAAACCCTTTCACCACTCTGCATTCTCTTTTGTAAAACACCGATCACTTCTCTTCACGGAACTTTCTATTTCGCCATGGAAATAATGCGCAAGTGACCTTGTTTCATGCAGTATAAAATTACAAAATAACAAATTCAACATTTATCCTCTCAAAATTATTTATGCACTTTTGAAAACAGACGAAGTCAACATTTCAGGGGGACTTTTCTCTATATCTTTGGTCCCCATTCTGACATCAGTATTTTATAAACTGCAGTTTGGCCTTGTTGGGGAATAGCCTACACACACATCAGAAGAAAACGGAAAATTATATTTATTTAGATTTTAGTTTTCATGAAGGTATCACTTATTTGATAGTTTTTGGTTTGACGTAAACCAGAGGTTGTGAAAGGGCAGCCAACAGTTGGCTGACCGAAACGCCTGAGAAGGTCGCCAGGTTAATAAAAGAGCGCGCATTACCAGTTCAGTGACAAATTCCCTCTTTCTGTGGCCTTTTATTCTATTTTACTTAAGGAAATGGGAAGAAACCTGAAAGAACTGTTTCTTCACTGGGAGCGTTTAGACGGTCGAGGAGGTTTTGTCTGGAAACAAAACGTGGGTTGGGAGGTTTTTGTAAGAGTGTTGTTTGTTGAAGTGGAGCTCAGCAAAAAGCGTCTGCTTTCCTTCATTGTGATGAAAGCAATCAGTGGTATTTGGAAAACTGTTAGCATTGTGCACTTCTTCTGTGTCCATTATGGAGGATTTCTTTTCACAAGGTTTTTTTTCAGCCGATCCAGCTGGCCGGAGTGAATAGGACTGCAATGTGTACACGCTTTGTCCCTCCAAGCCCTTCAAGAAGCCCACTTTGAATAGAGTGAGTTGACACTGCATGACAGTGAAACAACACAATAAAAAAATACATGAGCACATGAATAGAAGCAGGAGCATAAATAAATAAAATGGGGAAGAGAAATATATTTAACACGATAGATTAGCATTAGAATGCAATCTACAAGACTGAACAATTGATGAATAGGTTTACCGGCCAAGACATAAATGAACTAAATGCCTTTTGAATAGAGACGCCTATGCTTTTCTTCTCCTTGGGAGAAAAGGGGCCTCAATGGGAAAGGTGGAGATGCAACTATGCAAATAACTGGGAGAAAACTTTTTCCTTAGAAAATGTTTTTCCAGAGTTGATTCTAAGATGGCAGGTCATAGAAATACAGAGTTGCAGGGCTGAGCTCTCTAAATGTCAGTGCCAGTGTTGAAAAGGCCTAAAACATTTTAAACAATCATGCTTATAACCAAGATTGAATTTCATTATAATTTCAAATGTTTCATTTAAACTGAATGCATGGAGACTGACTGATGATCATTCTCAAATCCCTCAATCACATCTCAAATGTCTATGATTGCTTTAGCTTCCTAGCCAAAACCATGGCCCCCAAAACACCATCTGTCATTTTCCAGAGTCACACTTGTAGAATCCAGAATGGCCGCAGTGGTATGTCTGTTGTGTGACAATCCAAAAACACGTTGTATACAGACAGTATAAATCAAGGTTTGACCATATTTGTTTGAAATGACATGATGTAGACATGTGAAGTTAGAGCAGGGTTTGAGATGGCCATCCCTCATCACTTAACCCATGGGGAATAGAGGGTGACACTGGGACACTGCTCCACTGGGACACTGCTCCACTGGGACACTGCTCCACTGGGTCACTGCTCCACTGGGACACTGCTGGGGTGAATATGGCCAACAACATGCAAGGAAGGAAAAGGCTTGGCTCAGCTTGTCTGTAGTTGATCATGTCCTTACACTTTTCCCCAGAATCTCACCTATTTATATAATTCTATTCAGGTCTGAAATTAAATACTGCAATACCTTTCTGTAAATCAATTGCATGATTCTGATAGAAATTAGAAATATATATTTGTCACAAAGTGAACAGGAGTCTAGAGTGGACAAGCAGCAGGCAGCCTTTCTTTCTTCATGTAATTGGCAGATGGTCACTTGCGTGTAGATATAGGACATTTAAATATAACTGGATATTTATACTAGCAATTGAAATAAACCTTTTGACCGACTCATACCCAGGTATGTCTTGAACATCTTAATACATACTGTATATGCTTATGGAAATGAGTGAGGTGCCTTGTATTTTGTATTTTGTATTTTTAATTGATTTATTATGGATCCCCGTTAGTTCGTGCCAAAGCAGCATCTACTCTTCTGGGGGTCCAGCAAAAATAAGGCAATTATACCATTTTAAAAACATTACAATACATTTCACAACATCACATTAAGTGTGTGCCCTCAGGTCCCTACTCTACTACCACATACTGTATCTACAACACAAAATCTATGTGTACGTGTGTGTAGAGTGCTGTAACGTCTCCTCAACGTCTGCGCTGAGGAGTCGGGAAGCAAGGGAGTGAATAATTTAATAAATAAACGAATATGAACAAAACAAGGAACACCAAACAAAGCACAGACAGGAAGCAGGAACAGAGTCAACAACGCCTGAGGAAAGAACCAAGGGGAGTGACAGATACAGGGAAGGTAATCAAGGAGGTGATGGAGTCCAGGTGAGTGTCATTAGGCACTGGTGCGCGTGACGATGGTGACAGGTGTGCGGGATAATCAGCAGTCTGGTGACCTAGAGGCCGGAGAGGGAGTATACGTGATAAGTGCATATGCTATCATCTGTGTGTGTATGCATGTGTCTATGTCTGTGCCTGTGTGTGTGTGTCTGTCTCTCCACAGTCCCAGCTGTTCCATAAGGAGTATTTTTTATCTGTTTTTAAAATCTTATTTCACTGCTTGCATGAGTTACTTGATGTGGAATAGAGTTCCATGTAGTCATGGCTCTACATAGCACTGTGCGCCTCCCATAGTCTGTTCTGGACTTGGGGACTGTGAAGAGACCTCTGATGGCATGTAAATGGGGGGTGTGGATGGGTGTCTGAGCTGTGTGCTAGTTATGGTTATGTTATGGTTATTGTATGGTTATGGCCTTGTCTTTGGGTTTGGGGATGACAGTTTGTGTATTGTAGTTTGTTTCCGGCATTTTTTAGCCTTCGCTGGTTAGAGGCATGTCCGGGATCACTGACATTTCAAAAATACTGGGACACCTGCTGTAAGAGAAAAACATATTTTCAACCTTCAATGATTTTTATTACACACCAACACAATGAACACTACATGTGTGTTATTCAGCATGCATCATATGGGTTACTGCTAGAGTAACCATAATATATACTTTTCCATTTATATTAGTTTTAGCATGTTGGCTATTACCATTATGTATTGGGCCTACTGGTTAACTAATGGTTGTTGGAATTTTTGCAGGGGACAACGTTTTTTCACCATCTTGCATGGTAAAGCCATGGGGTTAAACAATTTCCCCTTACTCAGAATGACACAATCACCTTGTGCTAGAGGAGTTTCCACAGTGTATTTGAAATAACTATGTCTCTCCGGTCACACAAGATCAATACAATAAAGCACTATGGTAGATAGATAGATAGATAGGTACTTTATTGATCCCCCGGGGGGGAAATTTCATTATCAAGCAGCTACAACAAAAACACAGGGCAGGTGCAAAATGCCACAACGAAAGTACACAAAAGACAGATACACGGTACATGATACATAGAGCGGCAGTATGAAAAAGTATAGAAATACAGGATATCTGGAGTGCAAAAAAAAAGCTATAAAAGGACATTGCGTAGTATGAGTGGTTGGCTGAATATGTACACTATACATTGGTGGATGTTGGATGGTTAACTATACTATACAGGTTGATGGCAGAGAAATACTTCAGTAGCTAATGCGTATGATATGAGCGAGGGTAATAATAGTTTACTTAATAGACAGACTGGGTAAATTAACAGGTAAGTGAAAATTTTGCATGGTTAAATTAAATTAGCTGTACAGTTAGGTATACCGTTATATTTACAGATAAGTGAATACTTGCATGTTTACACAAACTGTACAGGTAAATGACAGGAAGAGATACTTTAATAGCTAAATGTGTGTATGATATCATTGGGGTAATAATAGTAATACCCTTAAAATACAGTCCTTAGTGCGCAGGGTTTAATTACAGACAACTGCACTTATTGCACATTTGATATACTAAAAGCAATGAGAAAAGGTGCAACTGGCAGGATACTAATATGCATTCCTGAGTGAATGCCTAGGTCCAATAATTACTTACAATATTGCATGTGATATAATATAACAACTGTACATGAGTATGTATATACAGACCTGTATGAATAAATAGGTCCTGAGTGGATGAGTGCTGACGGAACAGAGTTACTCACGGATGGATGCATAATTGTTAAACTAGGTCCTAGCACCCCAACAGTTCCAGATCTATGTTGCCGACGGCACGGCACCCCGGTGAGGCATTATATAGTCTCATAGCCGCCGGCAGGAAGGACCTCCTGTGGCGCTCTCTGGCACACCGTGGTGGGATCATTCTGTGACTGAAAGAGCTCCTCTGCGTCATAACCATAGCGTGCAGAGGGTGGGTGACGTTGTCCATGATGGCCAGCAGTTTGGCCAGGATCCGTCTCTCTGCCACCTCCTCTAGAGTGTCAAGGCTCATCCCCAGGACAGAGCTAGCCTTCCTGATCAGCTTATTTACCCGAGAAGCATCACCTGCTTTGATGTTTGCTCCCCAGCACACCACTGCAAAAAAGATGGCACTGGCCACCACAGACTGGTAGAAGTTATGCAGTAGTTTACTGCACACGTTGAAGGACCTGAGCCTCCTCAGAAAGTAGAGTCGGCTCTGGCCCTTTTTGTACAGGGCCCCGGTGTTACCAGCCCATTCCAGTCTGTTGTCCATATGGACCCCCAAGAACTTGTATGACTCAACCATTTCCACATCCATCCCCTTTATAGGGACTGCAGTCAGTTGTGCCTTGGTTCTCCTGAAGTCCACCACCATCTCCTTAGTTTTGCTGATGGTGTGGTATGCAAAGGTTTTTTTCTAGTTTCTAATTACGGTCACACATGATCAATACAGTAAACCACTATGGTTTGGTATGCAAAGGTTTATTTCTAGTATGCAAAGGTTTTTTTCTAGTTTGACGTTATGGTCACACAAGATAAATACAGTAAAGCACTATGGTTTGATATGCAAAGGTTTTTTTTCTAGTTACACTTTATGGTCACACAGGACCGAATCCCCCCAGTACACCAGGAATCACCGGCCTGAGGAGAGAGACATGGAAAGTAGAAGATATGTTATTGTATGGAGGGGGCATTTGAAGGGTCTGAAACATCATTGACCTTCCGGAGGATCTTAAACGGACCCACATACTGGGGGCTTAACTTCCGGCAGGGCAGACGGAGGGGGAGGTCCAGTGTGGAGCGCAACGCCCCAGATCACCTCCCAGGGGACAGAGTGTGGCACGCCACGCGGGGCGTGAGCGGCAGACCAAACCTCCTCTGCTGACCTGAATCAGTCCTCCACTGCAGGCAAGTCACTGGGCTCGGTACCAGTCCACGGACACAATGGAGGTTGCCAACCCAGGACGGCCTGGAACGGACTTAACCCTGTGGAGGACTGGCGCAGGGAGTTCTGGGCATACTCCACCCAGAGAAGAAAGCGTGACCACTCACCTGGCCTATCTAGGCAATAGCTCCACAGGAACCTCCCCGGCTCTTGGTTAGTGCGTTCTGCCTGCCTGTTAGCCTGGGGATGGTACCCAGATGTGAGGCTGACCGCGACCCCCAGACGGGACAGGATGCCCTCCAGACCGAGATGTGAATTGGGGGCCATGATCGGACACAATATCCTCTGGAACTCCATACAGCAGGAAGACCTGCTGGAACAGGACCTCAGCAACCTGGAAAGCAGAAGGCAACCCTTCATATGTCGCTCTGACCGGGGCAAGTCTGTAACAAAGTCTACTGCAATATGTTACCAAGGCCGCTGAGGTACCGGTAAGGGGTGGAGCTTACCGGACCCATGACGCACTCTGGGGGTAGGATGGGGACCATCGGAGCCGGTTCTTGCCCCCGACCGTGCATGCGGGAGAGTGCGTCGGCTCTGCTGTTCTTGGTGCCTGGGAGGGTACGTCAGGATAAAGCGGAACTGGGCGAAGAACATCGTCCACCTGGCCTGACGGGGGTTAAGGCGCCGAGCAGCCCTGACGTATTCAAGGTTGCGATGGTCCGTCAGCCAGTGTCTCCACTCCTCCAGTGCCAACTTTACCGCCAGGAGCTCCCGGTCACCCACGTCGTAGTTCCGCTTCGCAGCAGACAGTTTCCATGAGTACTACACACATGGGTGCAGTTTCCGGGGATCTCCATGCTGCTGGGAGAGGACCGTCCCCACTCCAACCTATGACGCATCGACCAGATGTGGATCAGGATGGTGTAGCAGAGGTGCTCTGGTGAACCTGCCTCTCAGGTTGCGGAACGCCTTCTCCACGTCCGGGGTCCAGTGGAGGCTCTGAGGTTTACCTTTCAGCAATGAAGTGAGTGGCAAAACGATGGAGCTGAAGCCTTGGATGAACCGGCGGTTAAAGTTGCCAAATCCCAAGAGACGCTGGAGCTCCTTAATGTTCTTCGGAACTGGCCATGACCTGACTGCCTCCACCTTCAGCTCCTCCCTCTTGACCCCCTGCGTAGAGATGTAAGGAAGGAGACGGATGTTTGGTAGGTCGAGCTTTGTGAAGTATCGCGACCCCCTGCGCCAGTGACTCTGTGATGTAGATCTCCATAGATCTCCATCTGGTCCCGTTCGGAGGGGCAGTCACTTCGACGGTGGCCCCTCCTCCCGCAGAACAGGCACAGGCCCTGTCGACTCCGGCGGTCTCTCTCCTCTGCGGGGAGCCGCATGATTCCCAGCTCCATCACCTCCGGCTCCGGCTCCTCCTTACGGAGAGGAAGATAGGCTTGGCGGCCCAAATGGTCACAGTCTCGGAGTTGCCTGTCAATGACAATGGACCGGGCGATGAATGCGTCCAGCGACATGCTTCACTCACAGACGCCAGCTCCATCTGAACCTCCTTCCGCAAACCCCTACAGAATGCGGTTTGGAGAGCTGGCCCGTTCCAGCCACTGGACGCAGCCACCGTCCAGAACGACACCGCATACTTTCTCAGCCTTCCCCTGTTGTAGATGCAAAAGCTGCTCACCCGCGTCTCTCCCCTCTGCCGGATGGTCAAACATTGCTCGTAACTGGGAGATGAACTTGGGAAATGACTTCAGTTCCTCAGATTCGCTACCCCACAAAGCCTTTACCCAGTCGAGTGCGCGTCCGGTTACATTGGAGAAGGAAACCCTGACAACCCTCTGGATTGCCATCATATCGCTCCGGCAAGGCTCTCAAACCAGAATGCTGCTAGGTGCCCCACTCCCAGGTGAAGGGGAAGCTGTGGCACCACTCTGCTGTATCTGGGCTTTTTCACCTGGTCATGAGGGACATGAACTCCTGAAACGCTCCCATGAGCTCTCCCAACCAGACCAGATCCCCCATCGAGCTGTCCCGTGCTCATGGAAAGGGGAAAAAGGGACGAAAACCAAAACAAATTGAAAAAGGTAAAAAAAAAGGGCTGGTGGTGGATTAATGTGTGACAGTCGAGGGTTGAGCACAGAAAAGGAGGAGGTCGAACACAAACAATAAACGATACGCAGCTCAGAACAATAATCCACACACACCACTGAGGGAGGGGAACATACATAGGGAGTGCTATCAAGCAAGTGGAAACCAGTGTGTGTGTGTGTGTGTGGAATCAGGGGATGGGCATCAGGTGTGGGCACGTTACATCATTATACATCATCTTGGAAATACATATGTACATTTTCTCATCCAAAGCAATTTACAGGAGTTTTCACCTAGTCAGTTTAGGGATTCGAACCAGTGATGTTTGCGGTTACAACACAACCCTCTTAACTGCTAGGCTAACTCCCGCCCATATCACATACATAGTCTCATCATTGTCAACATATGCAAATGTTTTTTCTAGTTTCACGTTATAAAAAAAATATATATATATAATAATAATTTGCATCTGCACTACAGTAGACCAAGAGGCAACGTAAAGGTTTCTCTCGTATGATTTCAAGGCTTGGCTGTCTCAGATTTTCATAAACCCTTTTATGTGCCTATAAGACATTTGTAGATGCGAGATTAGGCAAATTAACATGCATATATAGCACTGGGTCAACTCTACATTGACCTCGGATAGATATACAGACGTTTCTACATTCCTAATTTGCTTGGGGCTACCCCACAAGGGCTTGGATTAAAACCTGGCTTCAATGGTTTAGTTGGATAACATTTAGCATTTTTCTCAGAGATGAATACTAATAAACCATCATCAGCTCTTTGTTGTGTTTTATTTCATGGATTGATATACTTATGTAAACGTTTTTGGAACAGATCTGTATATTCTACACTGAACAAAAATATAAATGCAACATGCAACATTTTCAACGATTTTACTGAGTTACAGTTCATATGAGGAAATCAGTCAATTGAAATACATTTATTAGGTCTTAATCCATGGATTTCACATGACTGGGCAGGGGCTCATTTGGGAGCCAGGCCCACCCACTGGGGAGTTTTTCTCCACAAAATGGCTTTATTACAGACAGAAATACTCCTCAGTTTCATCAGCTGTCAGCTGGCTGGTATCAGACGATCCTGCAGGTGAAGAAGCCGGATATGGAGGTCCTGGGCTGGCGGGGTTACACGTGGTCTGCGGTTGTGAGGCCGGTTGGACGTACTGCCAGATTCTCTAAAATGACATTGGAGACAGCTTATGGTAGAGAAATTAGCAATAAATTCTCTGGCAACAGCTTTGGGGGACATTCCTGCAGTCAGCATGCCAATTGCACACTCCCTCAAAACTTGAGACATCTTTGATATTGTGATGTGTGACAAAACATTTTAGAATGGCCATTTACACAAGGTGCACCTGTGTAATGATCATGCTTTTTAATCATCTTCTTGATATGCCACACCTGTTAGGTGGATTGATTATGTTTAAAAAAAATGTAAACGCTCACTAACAGGGATGTAAACAAATTTGTGCACAAAATCTGAGAGAAATAAGCTTTTTGTGTATATGGAAAATTTCTTGGATCTTTTATTTCAGCTCACACAACATGGAACCAACACTTCACATGTGTGACAAAACATTTTAGAATGGCCATTTACACAAGGTGCACCTGTGTAATGATCATGCTTTTTAATCATCTTCTGTATATGCCACACCTGTTAGGTGGATTGATTATGTTTAAAAAAAATGTAAACGCTCACTAACAGGGATGTAAACAAATTTGTGCACAAAATCTGAGAGAAATAAGCTTTTTGTGTATATGGAAAATTTCTTGGATCTTTTATTTCAGCTCACACAACATGGAACCAACACTTCACATGTTGCGTTTATATTTTTGTTCAATATAGTATGGGTGGAGGCAGAGAAATCTACTGCTATAGGGCAGGTTTCTCTGTTAAGAACCTCAAAGACATCACTGACTTCTCCAGCTCATTTTAGGCAAATCAAAGTGTGAAAAAGTAATTTCCTGGAGCAATCTCTCCATCATCAGGTTGCTTCAAGAATGTTTATGAAGGCTATGCACCGTATTACCTGTAATCTCCAGAGAAGGACCAGCTACATTTCTTATTTCTCTATGCTCCCAGGAGGGGAAAATGCCCCCAAAATATCTTCCTTTGCACCTTTCCCACCAAACCTCCATGTCTCATATCAAAGGCTCCAAAGCATACATGTCACTGTGCCCAAGGTGACCAGAAGAAATTAGAAAATCTCTACAGTACATTCCCATAAACATTCCACATCCTCTGAAGTCTAGCTCCACTTTCAGGAGGTCCAAGTTTGTTTAAAAGTACATAATGCAATGGGTATATGGACTCCTGCTGGGGCTCAGAGAGGCATTCCGATATTAGAAACAGGGGGGTTAGCTGAAGGTGTCCCCTCTTGCCCAGGTGAGAGCATGGTGGAGAACATGGTATTTATTTATCACATTTACTCTAACATTATCCATGGGTATCTCTGAAATATATTTGAAGTGTATATTTGGTCTTTGACCGCAAATTTATTTTACGAATCCATATTATTGAAGGCCACCACAAGATAACACATTTTTAACAAATACATAACTGGGTTGAATTCCAAAAACTTCACCTATGCCTGTACTGTCACTGTGGTCCATTACTTTGTTGCTGCAGGAGGTAATTGGTGAAACTACTTCCTGTTTGTACAACATCACACATTGGAGTCACTGAGGAAGGATATCTGTGATCATCTGTAAGTATTGCTGGCATAACTATAAACAATTACATAACCATACACAATTACATAACTATAAACAATTACATAACTATACACAATTACATAACTATACACAATTACATAACTATAAACAATTACATAACTATACACAATGACATAACTATAAACAATGACATAACTATACACAATTACATAACTATAAACAATTACATAACTATACACAATTACATAACTATAAACAATTACATAACTATACACAATTACATAACTATAAACAATTACATAACTATACACAATTACATAACTATACACAATTACATAACTATAAACAATTACTCAGGGAAGGTTTAAATGGTCATCAAATTACTCATAGTTTTCCTCCAGGCCAAGAATTCATCCAATGAAGTCAAGCAGTTACACAAGATGTGATCTTCGCATGAAAGGACTAAATTATGATCTGCTGTAGATACAATGCCATCAGTTGTCTCAGTGGTCAGTTCTCTTGTGTTGTGTGGCCTGCCAGACAAAGCTTTCTAGGTCATCTAGAAACCATTTCTAGAGAACAACTTGACTTTATTGACAGGATCAAGATTAGACTCTACCTGTAGAAAGTATGCATTGCCTTTTGCGAATTGGAGTGGTATGTCACAGATAGAGTATAATTCAAAATGGTGTTTTTAGTAGCATCATCATTTCATCATTTCATAATTAATAATCATTATTAAAAAAAAAAGAATGCTGAAAATCCGGTGTTTCTATGTCAAACGGTTCTGTTATATTGCAGTAATCTGTGATGTATAGTATATGAAGTGTAACATTGGGATGCACAAAAACACAAAATTGATGCTATACTCTATATTGAATACATTTATACCACACTGTATATTTATACCATGTTCTATATTTTTACCATACTCTAAATTTATACCATACTCTATATTTATACCATACTCTATATTTTTACCATACTCTATATTTATACTATACTCTATATTTATACCATACTCTATATTTTTACCATACTCTATATTGAATACATTTATACCACACTGTATATTTATACCATACTCTATATTTATACCATACTCTATATTTATACTATACTCTATATTGAATACATTTATACCATACTCTATATTTATACCATACTCTATATTTATACCATACTCTATATTGATACCATACTCTATATTTATACAATACTCTATATTTATACCATACTCTATATTTATACTATACTCTATATCTATTCCATACTCTATATTTATACTATACTCTACATTTATACCATACTCTATATTGAATACATTTATACAATACTCTATATTTATACCATACTCTATATTTATACCATACTCTATATTTATACCATACTCTATATTTATACCATACTCTATATTGAATACATTTATACAATACTCTATATTTATACCATACTCTATATTTATACCATACTCTATATTTATACCATACTCTATATTTATACCATACTCTATATTGAATACATTTATACCATACTCTATATTCATACCATACTCTATATTGAATACATTTATACCATACTCTGTATTTATACCATACTCTATATTTATACCATACTCTATATTGAATACATTTCTACCATACTCTATATTCATACCATACTCTATATTGAATACATTTATACCATACTCTATGTTGAGTACATTTATACCATACTCTATAGTTATACTATACTCTATATTTAATCCATACTCTATATTAATACCATACTCTATATTTATGCCATACTCTATATTGAATACATTTCTACCATACTCTATGTTGAATACATTTATACCATACTCTATAATTATACTTTAGTCTATATTGAACATATTTCAACCATACTCTATATTTATACCATACTCTATATTGAATACATTTATATCATACTCTATATTTAAACTATACTGTATATTTATATCATACTCTATATTTATTACATTTATACCATACTATATATTTATACCATACTCTATATTTATACCATACTCTACATTTATACCATACTCTATATTGAATACATTTATACCATATTCTATATTTAAACTATACTCTATATTTATACCGTACTCTATATTTATACTATACTCTATATTGACTAAATTTTTACCATACTATATATTTATACCATACTCTATATTTATAACATACTCTTTATTGAATACATGTATACCATATTCTATATTTATACCATACTCTATATTTATACCATACTCTATATTGACTACATTTATACCATACTCTATATTTATACCATACTCTATATTTATACCATACTCTATATTTATACCATACTCTATATTTATACCATACTCTATATTTACACTATACTCTATATTGAATACATTTATACATACCATATATTTATACCATACTCTATATTTATACTATACTCTATATTGACTACATTTATACCATACTCTATATTTATACCATACTCTATATTTATACCATACTCTAGATTTATACTATACTCTATATTTATACCATACTCTATATTTTTACCATACTCTATATTGACTACATTTATACCATACTCTATATTTATACCATACTCTATATTTATACCATACTCTATATTTATACTATACTCTATATTTATACCATACTCTATATTTATACTATACTCTACATTTATACCATACTCTATATTTATACTATACTCTATATTTATACCATACTCTATATTTATACAATACTCTATATTTATACCATACTCTATATTTATACTATACTCTATATTTATACCATACTCTATATTTATACTATACTCTACATTTATACCATACTCTATATTTATACTATACTCTATATTGGATATATTTACACCATACTCTATATTTATACCATACTCTATATTTATACTATACTCTATATTTATACTATACTCTATATTGAATACATTTATACATACCATATATTTATACCATACTCTATATTTATACTATACTCTATATTGACTACATTTATACCATACTCTATATATATACTATACTCTATATTTATACCATACTCTATATTTATACTATACTCTACATTTATACCATACTCTATATTTATACTATACTCTATATTGGATATATTTACACCATACTCTATATTTATACCATACTCTATATTTATACTATACTCTATATTTATACTATACTCTATATTGAATACATTTATACCATACTCTATATTTATACCATACTCTATATTTATACCATACTCTATATTGATACCATACTCTATATTTATACCATACTCTATATTTATACCATACTCTATATTTATACTATACTCTATATTTATTCCATACTCTATATTTATACTATACTCTACATTTATACCATACTCTATATTGAATACATTTATACAATACTCTATATTTATACCATACTCTATATTTATACCATACTCTATATTTATACCATACTCTATATTGAATACATTTATACAATACTCTATATTTATACCATACTCTATATTTATACCATACTCTATATTTATACCATACTCTATATTTATACCATACTCTATATTGAATACATTTATACCATACTCTATATTCATACCATACTCTATATTGAATACATTTATACCATACTCTGTATTTATACCATACTCTATATTTATACCATACTCTATATTGAATACATTTATACCATACTCTATATTCATACCATACTCTATATTGAATACATTTATACCATACTCTATGTTGAGTACATTTATACCATACTCTATAGTTATACTATACTCTATATTTAATCCATACTCTATATTAATACCATACTCTATATTTATGCCATACTCTATATTGAATACATTTCTACCATACTCTATGTTGAATACATTTATACCATACTCTATAATTATACTTTAGTCTATATTGAACATATTTCAACCATACTCTATATTTATACCATACTCTATATTGAATACATTTATATCATACTCTATATTTAAACTATACTGTATATTTATATCATACTCTATATTTATTACATTTATACCATACTATATATTTATACCATACTCTATATTTATACCATACTCTACATTTATACCATACTCTATATTGAATACATTTATACCATATTCTATATTTAAACTATACTCTATATTTATACCGTACTCTATATTTATACTATACTCTATATTGACTACATTTATACCATACTCTATATTTATACCATACTCTATATTTATAACATACTCTTTATTGAATACATTTATACCATATTCTATATTTATACCATACTCTATATTTATACTATACTCTATATTTATACCATACTCTATATTGACTACATTTATACCATACTCTATATTTATACCATACTCTATATTTATACCATACTCTATATTTATACCATACTCAATATTTATACCATACTCTATATTTATACTATACTCTATATTGAATACATTTATACATACCATATATTTATACCATACTCTATATTTATACTATACTCTATATTGACTACATTTATACCATACTCTATATTTATACCATACTCTATATTTATACCATACTCTAGATTTATACTATACTCTATATTTATACCATACTCTATATTTTTACCATACTCTATATTGACTACATTTATACCATACTCTATATTTATACCATACTCTATATTTATACCATACTCTATATTTATACTATACTCTATATTTATACCATACTCTATATTTATACTATACTCTACATTTATACCATACTCTATATTTATACTATACTCTATATTTATACCATACTCTATATTTATACAATACTCTATATTTATACCATACTCTATATTTATACTATACTCTATATTTATACCATACTCTATATTTATACTATACTCTACATTTATACCATACTCTATATTTATACTATACTCTATATTGGATATATTTACACCATACTCTATATTTATACCATACTCTATATTTATACTATACTCTATATTTATACTATACTCTATATTGAATACATTTATACATACCATATATTTATACCATACTCTATATTTATACTATACTCTATATTGACTACATTTATACCATACTCTATATATATACTATACTCTATATTTATACCATACTCTATATTTATACCATACTCTATATTTATACCATACTCTATATTTATACCATACTCTATATTTATACTATACTCTATATTTATACCATACTCTATATTTTTACCATACTCTATATTGACTACATTTATACCATACTCTAGATTTATACTATACTCTATATTTATACCATACTCTATATTTATACCATACTCTATATTTATACCATACTCTATATTTATACCATACTCTATATTTATACTATACTCTATATTTATACCATACTCTATATTTATACTATACTCTACATTTATACCATACTCTATATTGAATACATTTATACCATACTCTTTATGTATACCATACTCTATATTTATACCATACTCTATATTTATACCATACTCTATATTTATACCATACTCTATATTGACTACATTTATACCATACTCTATATTTATACCATACTCTATATTTATACTATACTCTATATTTATACCATACTCTATATTTATACTATACTCTATATTGAATACATTTATACTTACCATATATTTATACCATACTCTATATTTATACCATACTCTATATTTATACCATACTCTATATTTATACCATACTCTATATTTATACTATACTCTATATTTATACCATACTCTATATTTATACTATACTCTACATTTATACCATACTCTATATTGAATACATTTATACCATACTCTTTATGTATACCATACTCTATATTTATACCATACTCTATATTTATACCATACTCTATATTTATACCATACTCTATATTGACTACATTTATACCATACTCTATATTTATACCATACTCTATATTTATACTATACTCTATATTTATACCATACTCTATATTTATACTATACTCTATATTGAATACATTTATACTTACCATATATTTATACCATACTCTATATTTATACTATACTCTATATTGACTACATTTATACCATACTCTATATTTATACCATACTCTATATTGACTACATTTATACCATACTCTATATTTATACCATACTCTATATTTATACCATACTCTATATTTATACCATACTCTATATTTATACCATACTCTATATTTATACCATACTCTATATTGACTACATTTATACCATACTCTACATTTATACCATACTCTATATTTATACCATACTCTATATTTATACTATACTCTATATTGAATACATTTATACATACCATATATTTATACCATACTCTATATGTATACTATACTCTATATTGACTACATTTATACCATACTCTATATGTATACCATACTCTATATTTATACCATACTCTATATTTATACCATACTCTATATTGACTACATTTATACCATACTCTACATTTATACCATACTCTATATTTATACCATACTCTATATTTATGCTATACTCTATATTGAATACATTTATACCATACTCTATATTTATACTATACTCTATATTGACTACATTTATACCATACTCTATATGTATACCATACTCTATATTTATACCATACTCTATATTTATACCATACTCTATATTGACTACATTTATACCATACTCTATAAGTATACCATACTCTATATTTATACCATACTCTATATTTATACCATACTCTATATTTATACCATACTCTATATTGAATACATTTATACATACCATATATTTATACCATACTCTATATTTATACCATACTCTATATTTATACCATACTCTATATTTATACCATACTCTATATTTATACTATACTCTATATTTATACCATACTCTATATATATGCCATACTCTATATTTATACTATACTCTATATTTATACCATACTCTATATTTATACTATACTCTATATTTATACCATACTCTATATTTATACTATACTCTATATTTATACTATACTCTACATTTTCACCATACTCTATATTTATACTATACTCTACATTTTCACCATACTCTATATTTATACTATACTCTACATTGGCACCATACTCTATATCTGACATAGTACAGGTGTCTTTTTTTATTTTCATAACCATGTGTGTGAGGTGTATACTTTTGTTATTAAATATATTTTTTTAATACTACCAATCAACACTCTGTGTGACCTTATTTAGCCCACTGCAGTAAAACTGTATCAATATCATATCTACTGTCAACATCAAGTACAACTTACACATAGGAGTAAGAGGATTTGAACATGAATCAAATTGTCATAGCTGTAAGAGACCAGGTCTACAGATGTAGGATCTTAATGTGATCTCAGATGTAGGATCTTAATGTGATCATGTTGGTAACACTTTATTGACACCCAGCGACCTGTCATAACCATGTCTTGACACTGTCATAAAGTATATTTTCTTAGTCTAAGTGACACAGGATGGTCATAATGCTTCATGACAGAGTCATAAAGTGTATTTTTTACAAGATGTTTAAAATATGATGTAAAAACATGACTGTAAAGAATTCATAACAACAACAACAAAGAATTTAAGAAACAACGTTTCAAATGTAAGGAAACTTCTGACATTAGATTTTTGGCGACCCCACTACTGAATATCACTGTTCTAAATGGAGTCATTTAAGGTTACGCACCACACCCTAGTAGGGATTGTTTTCCCTCTTAATCACATCACTATCAACATTTACCAGTTGAATGTGGACACAAATGTATGTATTTAAATATGTCTGAAATACTGTATAAAATATGCAATTGAGGTGATATTTCATTAAATATGTGCAGACTTGCATTTAGTGCAAATCCCTTTTTCTGGACACTGGATGGAGTCAGCCTAAAAGCTTTGGTTTAAATTTTTTAAGATACTCCAGGACTTAATCAGACCAGATTTTGGATAAATACTTTTTAAATCTTTCTATCTGTAAAATACTAAAGACATGTACGGAAAATAAATGTTTGGCACATTTTTCTAAGCAACATATCAATTCTGAAGAACAACACAGTATCTAAGGATAACCACACACACATTGTTGAATGCAGATGCTTCTGAAGCTAAGAAAAATTAGATGGCGTGTGGGAGGAGTCTGACTTTCAGGAAATGGCAGTTAAAGACAAGTACATTGAATTTAGACTACCAATCAGCAACTCCTCTAAGTTGCTACACATAGTCCAGTTTGTAACATTCTCTATGAAATCGGCTTTAAAATTCTGTGTGATTCAATGTATTGAACTTTGAAATTATGGATGCATATCCATTTAAAAGCGGTTAAAATGCATGAAATGTTGATGACAGTAGTATGATAAACTAAAGAAAATATACATTTACATTACGCTTTTGAAATGTTTATGTTTACACTTTAAAATAGTCATATTAAAGGACCAAACTACCAAAACATCTAAAAATGTATAAGTAGCCTGCTTGGTGAGTTTTGTACATTATACAGTATTTTACCTTAAGACATTTACAGTCAAATAAGCAGTGTGATATGTACGTTCTTCTGATGTGATGAGATGATCTATGATCTGACTGATGGAGACATGACAGATAAGTAAAAACATTGTGCTAAAGGAAATAATAAGCCAAACATGTATTTATGTAGACACACACCCATCGTGCTGCACAGTCAATCAATATACGTATATTAACAAAGTTAGAATTTGTTGAAATATTTCATCCTAATACTGTTCAGTTTGCACCAAGAGAATCCACTCTCCCCTTCAAAAAACCCCAAAGCGTCTGTTGTGTGTAGGATTACTTTGTGAATCCTTCAATAAATTAAAATACGATGGAAGATGTACTGCTTTAAAAAATATTCTGTCAACTGACATGACATTTTTTGTTCCATTTCCAAATGTCCGCTGGCAAAGATTGTCAGCTCTCATGTGAAATTCTCAGGTTTTTAGGGCAAACTATATCTATCGGAAAGAGAAATTATGAACTTGAAGAGCTGATGCCCTGAGGAGCAGTCACAAATAATTATATCCTTCTATAAGACACAGGCAAAGATAAGTACCTGGCAGTTGGCACACTCTCTGCTGCATATGCCTATCAATAAAACAGATTATTTTCACTGGTTATTACATTGGAGATCTGGAGGGCTCCTGATTACACCTTTAATGAGTAGGAATGATTCCTTCCCACACTCTCTACAACAACTTGAAGTGAGATGTAATGCTATTTCTCCCTTCACTTATTAAAATCAAATCTTGCCCACATTCATGCATAGGTTTTATTTATTCACATTTGAACAGGATTATAATATGCAAAGCTTGATTTGGGATTCACTCTGTGCATTGTGATATCATGGTTTTGCACACACATTCTGCATACTTGCTTTAATTAACAACTGCAGCAAAATAGATCATTGCCAAATGATACGTTGTTCCATTACTAATCTCCGTGTACTGAAATGTTAGAATCCTCAGCACCCACTTTAGTGGATGACAACTTTGGCTTTATCAGTGGAAGGAGGTGCACCACCTGGTTTACATAGCTCCTCTGCAGAAGAGCTGCCGTCAATATTGGATTCTAAAAAGCAAAAGGTGAATTTAATCCCGATTTCCTGATGGCTGTTTATGTTGTTATTATGTTGAATCACTCATGGCATCAACAACAGCCCCATGTCTACTGTGACAGAAACACTTGAAACTTATTTTTGGCCTTTACGCTGTCTCTGTAGATAGTACAGACTATTTACATACATAATTTGTAAATGTAATATGTAAATGGAGGGAATCATTATTTATTTATTATAATACTTTAAATTGTATATAGATACCTCTGTACAATGCCTTCAGAAAGTATTCATACCCCGTGACTTATTCCACATGTTGTGTTACAGCCTTTTCTCTCACCCATCTACACACAATACCCCATAATGACAATGTGAAAACATGTTTTTAGAACATTTTCCAAATGTATTGAAAATGAAATACAGAAATACAGTATCTAAGTTACTTAAATATTCACAGCCCTTTGTGAAGCACCTTTGGCAGAGTTTAAAGCTGTAAGTCATTCTGGGTAAGTCTCTAAGAGCGGTGCAAAACTGTACAATATTTGCCCATTATTATGTTTTAAATTCCTCAGGCTCTGTCAAGTTGATTGTTGATCGTTGCTAGACAGCCATTTTCAAGTCTTGCCATAGATTTTCAGGCCGATTTAAGTCAAAACTGTAACTAGGCCACTCAGGAACATTCAATGGCGTCTTGGTAAGCAACTCCATTGTATATTTGGCCTTGTGTTTGAAAGGGGAATTCGTCTCCCAGTGTCTACTGGAGAGCAGACTGAACCAGGTTTTCCTCTAGGATTTTGCCTGTGCTTAGCTCTATTCCCCAGTCCTTAATGATTACAAGCATACCCATAACATGATGCAGCCACCACCATGCTTGAAAATATGAAGAGTGGTACTCAGTGATGTGTTGTGTTAGATTTGAGCAAAACATAACGCTTTGTATTCAGGACAAAAAGTAATTTTCCTTGCCACATTTTTTGCAGTATTACTTAAGTATTACTTAAGTGGAACATATCACTCTGTCATTTAGGTTAGTATTGTCGAGTAACTAAAATGTTGTTGATCCATTCTCAGTTTTCTCATATCACAACTATTAATCTCTAACGGTTTTAAAATCACCATTGGCCTTATGGTAAGATCCCTGAGCGGGATAGTAGTGACAAAGGGATATATTGTTTTTTTACACATCTACCAATTGGTGCCCTTCTTTGTGAGGCATTGGAAAACCTCCCTGGTCTTTGTGGTTGAACCTGTGCTTGAAATGTACTAGTCGATTGAGGGACCGTACAGATAATTTTATGTGTGGGGTACAGAGATGGGGTAGTCATTAAAAAATCATGTTAATCACTACTATTGAACACGGAATGAGTCCATGCAATTCTCTATTTAATCAATTTTAAATTCAGGCTGTAACACAACAACATGTAGGAAATGTCAAAGTGTGTGAATACTTTCTGGAGGCTCTGTATGTCCTGTCTGTGCTTCTGTAGTGTATTCATGATCACAACTGCTATGGGACCCATGTCATATTCAGCAGCAAATGCACATTTTCAATCTTTAAACATGGTCAGCAGATGAAACATGCCATTATTTTTGTACTCATTAAGAGCATGACTTCATACCTTAAATGGAAAATAATGTCAAGGTCTTCGTAACAAATCTATTATGAATGGTCCACTCACATTTCACGTTACTGTTGTGAACATATCGAGCACGTTGTCTATTCCTCTTCATGACAGTAGAATTTTATAGAACAGTAACGACTCTTGATCAAAGCATTTGCATTGGCTTTGTTTTGAGGTGCTTTGAAATTGTCCTGGATGTAACATGTTCATTGATTCAGTACAGGTCAGGAGGAGGAGAGAGAAGGATCGAAAAACGAAGAAGGAGCGAGATAAGAAAGAAAGAAAGAAAGAAAGAAAGAAAGAAAGAAAGAAAGAAAGAAAGAAAGAAAGAAAGAAAGAAAGAAAGAAAGAAAGAAAGAAAGAAAGAAAGAAAGAAAGAAAGAACAAGAAAAAGAGAGGGAAGAGAGAGAGAGAAGAGAGAGAGAGAGAGAGAGAGAGAGAGAGAGAGGAGAGGGGAGAGAAGAGAGAGAGGAGAGGGAGGAGAGAGAGAGAGAAGAGAGGGAGTAGAGAGAGGAGAGAGAGAGAGAGAGAGAGTAATCAGAGGTCTGTCCATCCGTCCTAAAAACAGCATCACCAGGCCTGACATAACATGTGGACATTCCTTATTCTGTCCTCAGTCAGTGAGAGGCCCTTCATTTGGCAGTGTGCTTTTTTACGTAACTTAGCTACATGGTCTTATTCTGCCCTGTTGCCACTTTAAAGAGCATATGAAATAGTGCCTATGTAAATCTGCCAACACACACTATACACACACACACACACACACACACACACATTATTCATAGTATTTTTCATGTATTTGTTTTCTCTTTCTTGTTATTTTTAAAGTCGTCATAGTGTTCTTAGTTTGGATTTGTGTTGCTGTTCCTGTCCAATAGTGTTCTGTGTTATGTCATGTTCTGTGTTATGTCATGTTCTGTGTTATGTCATGTTCTGTATTATGTAATGTTCTATGTTATTTCATGTTCTGTGTTATGTCATGTTCTGTGTTATGTCATGTTCTGTGTTATGTCATGTTCTGTGTTATGTCATGTTCTGTGTTATGTCATGTTCTGTATTATGTAATGTTCTGTATTATGTCATGTTCTATGTTATTTCATGTTCTGTGTTATGTCTTGTTCTGTGTTTTGTCATGTTCTGTATTATGTCATATTTTGAATTATGTCATGTTATGTGTTATGCCATTTTTTGTGATATGTCATGTTCTGTATTATGTAATGTTTGTGTTATGTCATGTTTTGTATTATGTCAAGTTTTGTATTATGTAATGTTCTGAGTTATGTCATGTTCTGAGTTATGTCATGTTCTGTATTATGTCATGTTCTGTGTTATGTCATGCTCTGTGTTATGTCATGTTCTGTGTTATGTCATCTTCAGTATTATGTCATGTTTTGTGTTATGTCATGTTCTGTACTATGTCATGTTTTGTGTTATGTCGGATCCTGGCCAAACTGCTGGCCATCATGGACAACGTCAACCACCCTCTGCATGCCATGGTTATGATGCAGAGGAGCACTTTCAGTCACAGACTGATCCCACCACGGTGTGCCAGAGAGCGCTACAGGAGGTCCTTCCTGCCGGCGGCTATTAGACTATTTAATGCCTCACCGGGGTGCTGTGCCGTCAGCAACATAGAATATATAAAATATTAACCTACCTGTTCATTTAACCAGACTGTATATTAAGTAAACTATTATTACCCTCACTTATATCATACGCACATTAAGCTATTTAAGTATTTCTCTGCCATCTACCTGTATAGTATAGTAAACCATGCAAATATTCCTTATTTAGCTATATCAACTTGCAATATTTTAATAATTGTATTTCACCTAACACTCTTTAACAATGTATAGTGTATATATTCAGGCATTCACCCCTACTATGCAATGTCTTTTTATAGCTTTTTGCACTCCAGACTTCTTATATTTCTATTTTTTCATACTGCTGCACTATGTATCATGTATCGTGTATCTGTCTTTTGTGTATTTTCGTTCTGGCATTTTGCACCTGCCCTGTGTTTTGTTGTAAATTTCCCCTCTGGGATCAAGATAGATAGTATCTATCTATCTATCTATCTATCTATCTATCTATCTGCTAGTGGGGATCCCAAAAATAAATAAATAGAAAATGTCAACCTGACTCCACGGCTGACATTTCAAACATAAAATCACTAAACAGAACATACATTAAAGGATAATGGCAGAGCAGGGGGTTTAAGCAGAAACCTGAAATTCAAGTTTTGGCGAAGAGAGCTGACCCAAATTTCCTGCCCCTTCTTCTCAGTAACATGCTTCTGCAAGCCTTGGGCCCGGGGGTGACATCGTATCCCTTACGCAGGGATTGCCAGTGCATTTACATAGCATGGTTAATGGGAGATCAACACCAGGAAAGCGTCTGGAATATAAAGCTTTCTTGTAAAAATAATGAGCGAGCGATTGATCCGTACTCAAACAAACCGGTTTGCTGGGTTAATACCAAAGGCAGATTAAAGCCAGTGCCAAAAAGTGCCCTGGCATGCAATGCCTTTCGCTTAGAGGGTCGCCAAACATGTCATCACATTAGCACATGGTCAAGGAGTACATCCTACCTCTGTCATAATCTGCTTTCCTGCACAATTAACCTTCTATAAAAAGGAAAAAGAGGTAATCACAGACGACCATCTTTTAGTTCTTAGGTTATTTTTCCTCTTACTTTGCCACTTGCTGTGCTGGTACTAAGTGTGAAAGTTATGACAACACAGAAACACTGATGCTTTATTGTGCAGAGACCGCTGGCTGGCCACTGTGTTTTAATGAAGCCAGACAGAGACGGATTAGTAGAGAAAGAGAGAGAGAGAGAGAGAGACAGACAGAGGGACTCCAAACAAGGCTGGATCTTGCCTAGCCCCAGAAATCTGATATTAGAGAGGGTCTGGTGGCAGGAGATTTTTTCTGAATAAAATAATTGATAATTTCATCGTGACAAAGAGAGGAAACGACGAACGAGAGGAATAAATAACAGAATAAGGGGAATGAAGTGCTGAGGAAAAAGAGAAATAAAATCCATAGATGACACCTGGTTCCATTCTTCCGGTCTCGCCTTTCGCTGCTCTTCTCCTCGCAGCACGGCGCGCTAAGCTGGGAGCTGTAATGTCATTAAATTGCAAATGCTTTATTTGTATTTTTTTTTCATTTCCGACACACACTGTTTACTTATCTGGCAAAAAACATATGTTGGAAGGAATCCGTTCAATTCTGCCCATTGCCTTGGGTGAAAGTACAATAGAAACGGCCCACTGAGCTCCCTCTGTCCTCTGCTGGTAGCACTTTGCCTTATCTACAAGGCTGCTTAGCAGCAAACTGGCGAGTTCAATGAAAAATGAAGATACAGTGTAAGATAAGGGAAGAACAGTGAGGGGAGAAATGCTTGGAGAGAGAGAGAGAGAGGGTCATCCTATTGCAAATTATTTCACTCCTCTCCATCTGCATAAATGACAATTTTTAAGGCATCTCCAGCGTCTGTATATTTTTCTCACTCTGCCACACATTTAATTTCACGCCCCATGTTCTGAATATGCTTAAATCATATCTCTGATACACCTTTAAGCCAGAGGAAAGAGGCTGGGGAGGGGGAGGGGGGCCAAATGAAAGATAAAATGATGTGATTTGCACTACAAGTCTATTACTTTATGGCATTTACATATAGTTTAACTGATTTGTTCTACCACCTTCCGATGAGCATTTGGGCTTGGTTAAATACATATAAATCACTGTTGAAAAAAAATGGAATTCTCAGTTGTAGTGGAAAGTTTTTGAAGGGTGCACTATCTTCCATCTACTTGTCCCCTTGCTCCCCCAGTAAACCTCCGGCAGACACACTGAGGGGGTTGGCCCCACAAAGACACAGGCATGGACAGATTGTGACCTGTGAGACCCCAGTAGTCCCGCCTCAATGTTCAGAGGAGAGATGGTCTGGGTCTGGCTCAGATTTGTAAAGACAAGCTGTACAGCGGTATGATGATCCATCTCAAGGCATCCACTGAACAGACCACACTGCAACAACATGGTCTTTACAATAATGGTGTAGATGTAGTCTAGAATACTTTCAATGATAGCATTCAATAGTGCCTAGCTACATGTCAGATATAGCCAGGCTGTCAGACGGCTGTGTTTGATGGGGAAATTTGATCTGAGAGAGGAAAGCCCACCTCTCAGAGTAGGGAAGGAAAAGGTCTTGGATTGGCCTGGGAGTGAAAGGGTTCTTCTTCTTCATTATCTGGCCCTTTACATTTAAATACTCTCACTATCTTTTGTCTCTTATTTCCCCTCTATTTTAAAAGCAGAGTCTGTGTTTCTTGTAGCACAGGAGGTTGGTGGCACTTTAATTGGGGAGGACGGGCTCGTGGAGCAGACCAAGTGGAATTATATCAAATACATCAAACACACGGTTTGCAGGTGTTTGATGCCATTCCATTTTCCCCGTTATGAGGTAACATCCGACAGTAGGCTGGTTGTCCTGTGTTGAATCATAGTCTCCACCCAGGTCATGTGATCAGTCGATTAGCATACACTGTCATCTGGTCATTAACAGTTTAAAAACCCTACACATGCGTTGTGTTTGCTTTATGTACAAAGCATAAACTGCTCAACCAAACTCTTCCCTCAGCCATGCGTTTTTTAAATGATTTGAACGCTGTAAATAACTCCAAAACCTCTCCTTATGTGGTTTTACCCCTGGAGCACTTCGGAACTTATCTGGGCCGCCTTGTGCCGCCTCTAATGCCTGCATTATATGCTCAAATGTAAATCAGTAAGCTGCCAGGGAGGTGGGCGGGAAGCACTGGAAAAATAAATCACTGAATGGTCTAGCCAATATTCGGATTTTGGCATAGTGAAAAATAGTCATTTTGTTTTCAGCAGCCAATTCCACAACAATATACCATATTTTATTCCCTTGTTGTGCTGTAATTGTTGAACAATTCTGTCTCTGCTTGGCAGATCCTGAGACCTGGGGACAGACAGAGGAGCAGAGGGTAAATGCTTACCTAAAGAGGATCATACGTTATAGGCTCTTGACAGGGCTTGTGAGAAGAGCATTGAACACTTTAACCCACTCAACACTCTCTTTATCCCTCTATAACTTTAATGTATTCTGATTGAAAAGTGCCCAAAGTCTTTTCTGTACTGTTAATTTCCATCTCTAATGGTACAAAGGGACAGATTACTAATTAGGCCCTTTAAATGCATGTAATGAGCGTTGTTTCTAGGCTACTGTAGGTTGCCCGTTATACAGTGCATTCGGAAAGTATTCAGACCCCTTCACTTTTTCAACATTTTGTTACATTACAGCCTTATTCTAAAATAGATTAAATATTTTAAATATTAAATATATCAATCTACACACAATACCCCATCATGACAAAGCAATAACAGGTTTTTAGAAATGTTTGCAAATGTATTAAAAATAAAAACGGAAATATCACATTTAAGGATTAAGACGCCACTATATCTATAGGCTACACCGCCCAGTTCAATATACAGTAAGCCATTGCCTGGCATGGTTGGTACTTGAAATGGTGTCAGTTAAAGTACAAAGCTTTCCATACCCAGGTTATTTCATGGTGTGTTTGGGAAAGCATCATGAAGGCAATCTAGGTGGCTTGGTCAACCATGCCTCTAAACAAAGACCACAAACAACACAACACTGCCCCCTGAAGTCATTTAGACGTACTGCATACTGCCTGGTACAGTATGTTACATTTAGATTTCTCTCTCTCGCTCTCAAACAATTCAACAGGTATAAGTAGATGTCAAAGCATCCTTTCAGCTGAGAGAACACATTGTATCTGAATGTCTTCCATAAATCAAATCAAATTGTATTGGTTGCATACACATGTTATTGCGGGTGTAGTGAAATGCTTATGCTCCATAAAGGAAATAAGGCCAGGTCTTTCTTGGGCAGCCATGAATAAGAGTGTGATCATCCAGCATATTCCAATCTAGTTCACTTTAACAGTGTGATCATCCAGCATATTCCAATCCAGTTCACTTTAACAGTGTGATCATCCAGCATATTCCAATCCAGTTCACTTTAACAGTGTGATCATCCAGCATATTCCAATCCAGTTCACTTTAACAGTGTGATCATCCAGCATATTCCAATCTAGTTCACTTTAACAGTGTGATCATCCAGCATATTCCAATCCAGTTCACTTTAACAGTGTGATCATCCAGCATATTCCAATCTAGTTCACTTTAACAGTGTGATCATCCAGCATATTCCAATCCAGTTCACTTTAACATTGTGTGATTGCCTCAGCAGGCGTGACAATCTGAGGGCAGAAATATCTCTTTCTATCAATAAGACTGAGGTGCTGTGAGTGTGGGTTTCACAAATCAGGGGATTCAGCTGCTCCTCCACTTAGACTGAGGTGCTGTGAGTATGTTAGAGAAGGGGTATTCAACCTGGGGTCCCCGGTCCCCTAGGGGTCTGCACAGGTACTGCAGGGGGTCAGCAAAAAAATGTATATATAAAAAAGTGGATTTTTGGTTTGTTTTATTTCAATGTTTTTTTTTAAATAGCTAGCAACAACATAATAAACACATTTTACATGATATACCTACAGCAGAAAACAGGATAATATATTCTAATTATTTATTAGAAATGTATTTCTCAACTCTTGATATTGAGCAAATCACCCTCATTGGATCTAATTATACTCACTGGAGTATCTGACACAGGCTTTAAAAAAGCACCCACGAGTACCAGTCATGGCAAGTGCTCCTGGCTGCTGGTACGCTTTCCTGACTTGGACATACATGTCAACACATGGCTAACCTTTGTTTAACCAGCTAATCAGCTGCTATTAGGAGAAATGTTTTTGGAGTTACCTTTCTAGCTAATAGTCTATGTTAGAGTGGGGAGGTCAAAATAATGAAAAACTATTTACCAAATCTGTTGATTTCTTCTCCTTGCCTTTATCATTTACCTGATAAGACAAGACATGTGTATTCTTCTTGTTTTGCTAACATATGGTGGGGGTCTCTGGGTTGCCGGTTTGGCTAGGTGGTGTTCCCTGTGCAAGAAAAGACCCCTGGATTAGAGTACTGGTTTAAATCAGGGGATTCAGCTCCCCGTTAGGCTGTAGGTGCTCTGAGTATGTTAGAGCACAGGTCAGCCAGATAATCAAGAGGCCGCTCTAAACATGAAAAGAACTGTCTTCCAAAATGGAAGGCAGTCAGGAGGAGATCAGGTGGGACCATCAGGTGGGACCAATGAGAGGGCAGGTGCGCGTGTGAAGAACAGGCACAAGATTTTCCACTAGTTACCACAGCCACAAAGTCAAAATTGGCTATATTATTTAAAATTAAGTATGGTTAAGGTAAGGATTAGGCAGGGTTTATGACTTTGCGGCTGTGTTAACTAGTGACGATCAGGCACTAGTTACCACACGTGTCCTTCTTATATCACTACACTCGTAACATTAGAATCATTAGAAACTTCTATTCGATCAAACAAGCCACATGTAGCAAATAATCCCTTAAATATTTTGGTAGCCAAATTCCACACTCTCATTGACCTCCATACAAAAACTCCTCGCTTGGTGAGTGAAAAAAAACAAAGAACGCCACCTGCTGGAGAAGACAGATTTTGGGCCCAGTTATCCCTCTCTTCTCGCCTCTCCATCTCTCGTTAGTGTTCGTTTAAATCAGGTGATTCAGCTGCTCCTCCAATCAGTTCTTCCCGTTTTCAGACCACTGAACTCTGTTTTCAGTGAATGAAACCGTGCTCTCCGTTACCATTATAAAAAGCCCTATTTCTCTCAACCAACCCATTATATTCCTTAAAATGTGTGCAGAGCATAACACACTGGTCAGAATATTCACATAGTCGTTAAGGAAATGGGTGCATTTTGCCATCAACATGGTAATAAGTAGATCATTTCACAAATTAAGCATCTGTGATATCTTTTGAAATTATTAAAGGAGAATGACAATTTGCAGCACTTCAAAGGCTGAGAAGCACTTCCCCTTCACGCAACGCTGGCCTTTCATTTGGAACTTTCCATTTGAGAACAGTGTCACTTCCAGTGGGGCTGATACGGAGGACTCTCGACACAACCGGGCCACATTGTCTCCCAATCAAAAGAAGACAACACTGTATGCATATTCCACGCCAGTGCAATTAGCAGCTCAAAAAATCAACAGCGCTCAAATTGTTCTCATACAATGTTCAACCAGTGAAAAAAAATCAAAGGGTAATATAATTAATAATGTGAACGAGGTGAAACAAATGGAAAGCATAAACAGGCACAATACTTCCTCATCTACAATTTTAAAGGTGATTTGCATATTACACAATAGAAGCATACTTTTTGATATAATAAAGTATACAGTATGTATCCAAATCCAATTTTATTCATCACATGCTTCGTAACGAACAATGAAATCCTTAATTTTATGTCCTTCCCAACCATGCAGAGAGAAAGAAAATAGAGAAATAACAGAAAAGTAATAATATAGGTATCAGTAGGTGCCACATCTCAGGAAATACATTTTAAGTTTGAATAGAACCCATTTACCTGGATATTCTGCTACTGTCACAAGCTATAGCAGGACAAAATGGTGACACATTACCTTGTAACATTGGAGTGCTGGACTACTGTGACAAGCTGCACTTATACTTATACCACTGTTCATACCCACAAATACTTATTTTCCAGTACACTTGCCGCCACAGTATTTCAGGGAGCTGATTCTGCCCCAGAAATGGCTCTCTAGCACCACCATGTGTTTCAATGGAGGCGTTGGGGTTCCACATGACACAGAGTTCCCATTTCACCACATGCAAAAGCTTCAGTGAAAGATAATGTAATTAATTCAAAGTGCCCCGAAGATCTATTGAAATGAATGGTAAATCAACAGGATTTGTTTTGTCCAAGAAAATGTGATTGTTTGTGGGGAGAAATATCTTGAAACTGTACTTCTAGGTGTAAAGAAACTGGAAATGCATTTCTGTATACTGTATGAAAAGGTACATAATGAGAAGCATATGCACACAGTCTAAAGTTGTTTTGTTTTGTTAAAAAGTGCATACTCATTGAGGTTTGGGAAACATTCAGTGGAACATATGATTTCAAAAGAGCTCCTTAGGGATATATGAGATGATTCCAGTGTGACTAGTTAAAATTATAGAGCTCCTTAGGGATCTATGAGATCAAATCAAATTGTATTTGTCAAGTGCGCTGAATACAACAGGTGTAGACCTTACAGTGAAATTCTTACTTACAAGCCCTTAACCAACAATGCAGTTGTGAAAAAATGTGTTAAATAAATAAATAAATAAAAATATATATATATCTTTTAAATTTAAATTTAACCTATTTAACTAGGCAAGTCAGTTAAGAACAAATTCTTATTTACAATGACGGCCTACCCCGGCCAAACCCTGACAACGCTGGGCCAATTGTGCACCGCCCTATGGGACTCCCAATCACGGCCGGATGTGACACAGCCTGGATATATATAGATGAGGTACCTGTACAGAGTCAATGTGCGGGGGCGCAGGTTAGTCGCAGGTTAGTCGGTTAGTAATTGAGATAATATGTACATGTAGGTAGTGTTAAAGTGACTATGCATAGATAATTCCAGTGTGACTAGTTACATTGAAAGAGCTCCTTAGGGTTCTATGAGAGGACTCCAGTGTGACTAGTTCCATACCATTGTAGATGTAAATTATAAAAGTACACACACACACACACACACACACACACACACACACACACACACACACACACACACACAAAGAAAGAAGAAACCAACAAACAAACCCTACCTGAGACATTCACATTTACAGTTCCATATGTTAAACAGTGTAGACCATATAACAGTTAACAGAGAAAGGTAGACTTGGATGATAGAAGTCATTTCATACTAAACTATGCCTTTTTGCAGTAAAGGCACCAAAGTTGAGGTTGAAGTTCATACCTGCTGCCAGAGGGCAGTCTTAAAAATTAGTGGTAGAGTTCACAGCAATGATGTGGTCAATACGTTCCATTAAAAACTGGGTGGTTCAAGCCCTGAATGCTGATTGGCTGAAAGCCGTGGTATATCAGACAGTATACCATGGGTATGACAATACATGTATTTTTACTGCTCTAATTATGTTGGTAACCAGTTTATAATAGCAATAAGGCACCTCTGGGGGTTGTGATATATGGCCAATATACCACGTCTAAAGGCTGTGTCCTAGCACTCTGCGTTGCGTCGCGCGTAAGAACATTCCTTAGCCGTGGTATTTTGGCCAAATACCACACCCCCTCAGGCCTTATTGCTTAAATAAGACACAGATGGAGATAATTCAATTTGATGGTCTTCGTCACTTTGGAATTTCCAACTCATTCATCACGATGACAGATAGCATTGACAGTGAACTGCAGGCCTACAAGGAATTCAACCGCTAGTGGTGTGAATGATGTAAAATAGCTTGTTACTGTGATTTTTAATTGAGGGCGAGCATTGTGCAAACATACTAACAACATTGTTATCTGGGCTCTTAAAATACACTCTGTGGCTATTTGTATCACTTGTCCACAGAAATCTTAGTTGGCTAACAAAATTATTCTTGGGAAGAACAGTTGAATTCCTTGTAGGCCTGCAGCCCACTGTCAACGCTATCTGTCATCGTGCTGAATGGGTTGGACATTTCAAAGTGAGCCTTGAAGATTTATTTTCTGGAAAATGGGAAAGACTAATTAGTTCCATATCTGTGTCTTATTGAGCACATCATTGTTGTAAACTGGTGTACAAATCAATTTACAGGGAGAAAGTAGAAGATTACAGCAGATGAGGGCTCTTGTGCTGGGGTTGGTCTGTTTTGTGACATGGTCTGATTCTACAGAGGCTCAGTTTCCTCGAGTGTGTAGCACGGTGGAAGGGATTGGCTCAAAGCAGTGCTGCCCTGCCCTCGCCTCTGATCCTGCTAACGTGTGTGGAGTCTGCAACACCACACTAAGCAAGGGGCACCACCAAGCAGGCGGCACCATGAAGACCAAGGAGCTCTCCAAACAGGTCAGGGACAAAGTTGTGGAGAAGTACAGATCAGGGTTGGGTTATAAAAAAATATCTGAAACTTTGAACATCCCACGGAGCACCATTAAATCCATTATTAAAAAATGGAAAGAATATGGCACCACAACAAACCTGCCAAGAGAGGACCGCCCACCAAAACTCACAGACCAGGCAAGGAGGGCATTAATCAGAGAGGCAAAAAAGAGACCAACGATAACCCTGAAGGATCTGCAAAGCTCCACAGCGGAGATTGGAGTATCTGTCCATAGGACCACTTTAAGCCATACACTCCACAGAGGCATGTGGGAGACTCCTCAAGTATATGGAAAAAGGTACTCTGGTCAGATGAGACTAAAATTGAGCTTTTTGGCCATCAAGGGAAACACTATGTCTGGCGCAAACCCAACACCTCTCATCACCTCGAGAACACAATCCCAATACAGACAGAAGTTGGAAGAAGAGGCTGTACCGACTTCAGACCAGTCCTGTGAAGCTTGTGAGAGTCTCATCTTTCCACAGAGGGGTCATAATAGCACAGGTGTCTAGTGGCACATTAATTGGGGAGGACGGGCTCATAGTAATACCTGAAACAGAAAAACACATGGTTTCTTGTGTTTGATACCATTCCAGTAACTCCAGTCCAGACATTATTATGAGCCGTCCTCCCCTTAGCAGCCTCCTGTGCATAATAGTTTTGTAGGTCAAACCGTTCGGACGCTTTAGAAGTTTTTTGTGAGAAGACGATTTTCAGGATGTCTCATGTTCTGACAAACACCGTTCTAGCGCTACCTTTCACCGCAGATGCGGAAGGGCGATGTCGGCGGAATTGTTGGATTGAGTATGTGGACACCTGCTCGTCAAACATCTCATTCCAAAATCATGGGCATTAATATGGAGTTGGTCCCCACTTTACTGCTAGAACAGCCTCCACTCTTCTGGGAAGGCTTTCCACTAGATGTTCAGCCACAAGAGCAATAGTGAGGTCGGGCACTGATCAGGCCAGGCGATTAGGCCTGGCTCGCAGTCGTTGTGTTCCAATTCATCCCAAAGGTGTTCGATGGGGTTGAGGTCAGAGCTCTGTGCAGGCCAGTCAAGTTCTTCCACACCGATCTCGACAAGCCATATCTGTATGCACCTCACTTTGTGCACAGGGGCATTGTCATGATGAAACAGGAAAGGGCCTTCACCAAACTGTTGCCACAAAATTGGAAGCACAGAATAGTCTAGAATGTCATTGCATGCTGTAGCGTTAGGATTTAAATTCACTGGAACTAAGGGGCCTTGCCCGAACCATGAAAAAGCCCAAGACAATTATTCCTCAACCATCAAACTTTACACTTGGCACAATGCATTCAGGCAGGTAGCGTTTCCTTGCAACCCCCGAACCCAGACTGCCAGATGGTGAAGCGTGATTCATCACTCCAGAGAACGCGTTTCCACTGCTCCAGAGTCCAATGGCGGCGAGATTTACACCACTCCAGTCGACACTTGGCATTGTGCATGGTGATCTTAGGCTTGTGTGCGGCTTCTCGACCATGGAAACCCATTTCATGAAACTCCCAACGAACAGTTCTTGTGCTGACGTTGCTTCCAGAAGCAGTTTGGGACTCAGTAGTGAGTGTTGCAACCGAGGACAGACAATTTTTACACGCTGGGCGCGTCAGCACTTGGCTGTCCCTTTCTGTGCGCTTGTGTGGTCTACCACTTCGCGGTTGAGCCGTTGTTGCTCCTAGACCTTCCACTTCACTATAACAGCACTTACCATTGACCAGGGCAGCTCTAGCAGGGCAGAAATTTGACGAACTGACTTGTTGGAAAGGTGGCATTCTATGACAGTGCCACATTGAAAGTCACTGAGCTCTTCAGTAAGGCCATTCTACCGCAAATGTTTGACTATGGAGATTGCATGTCTGTGTGCTCGATTTTATAAACCTGTCAGCAACAGGTGTGGCTGAAATAGCCAAATCCACTAATTTGAAGAGCTGTTCACATACTTTTGTATATATAGTGTATTTCTAGCTTAAACTGACGGATTTTGATGGGGAGGTTTGAAACTAAAATCTCAAAAACAACTTCTATCGTTGGATTTGAACATGCAACTCTTGAACTTTTCTTGAACTAAAGCCTAACAGTAACTAACAGTACGCCTACAATTTATCTGATTATACATGTATGCAACTTTCATGTTATTGTAATAAATGATCCTACTAAGAAGACCAATTGAAAAGTACTTATTTCTTCAACATAAAATCCTGAGGGTAGAACGTTTGAGCAAAGTCATATGACTATTCAGCCAATAAGAATAACTTACAAGGGATGAGCCTATACAGAATAATGACTATATACTGACTATATACTTTCACTCACCATTTATCAGTCACATGCCAGATCATAGGTAACAGGGAAAGTCCAGCTAATGACACAAGCACAAAGCATTTCAGCTATTTCTGACGTACCAAACATCATATGTCTTCATTGATGTGTTTGGAGCTCCTCCCACGGAACAAAGAATGCTTGGTTCTCAGAGGAATTCAACAATCAGTTGATGACTTTTTCTGGGGTATGAGAAATATAATTCTTAGTAATACAGTATAGAGACACACGATATGATTAGCCTATCATGATTTAGGGTTAAATGCATGCTATGTCATGAGATAAAAGGGAAACGAACAGGAAACCAAAAATCCTATCTGTAATTATGCAAATGTAATATCAATCAGTTGTATTTCATATCTGGCAAAAATAACCTTATAAATGAGAAATTACTCTAAGTAGAATTGATGACTAGATTATAGTTATAAGAAGGTTATCATGATAGAGTTATACTTTTTGGGGGACTAACATTGTGATATTCACATTAGATGGGTAGCCTAGTGGTTAAGGGTGTTTGGCCAGTAATTGAAAGGTCACTGGTTCAAATCCCCAAGCCAACTAGGTGAAAAATGTGTTGATGTGCACTTGAACAAGACACCTAATAATAATTGCTCATGTAAGTTGCTCTGGATAAGAATGACTAAAATGTTTTAAAAAATGGACCTCTAGATAATTTATGCTCTAACCAACACCCCATGTATTTTGGCCTGAGGCATTTCTCTGGTATGAGTGAAGCTCATAGTTGTCTGGTGTCAGGTGATTACCACGAGACCTTAATCCTTTCTGCCCATATTTAAACAGAGCACATGAATTGGAGGCTTTGTTAAAGTTGATGAGACTGACCGGAACACAGTCTACTCTCAGGCTGGCTCTTAGTTAACATTTATGACTGTAGCCAAATGTTAGACACACAACTGAGGAGCGTTACATATTTAATTCCATGCACTTTTGGAGAAACTAATTGAGCTTTTGGAGGAACTAACTAATTAAGCATTGCTGTGAACTGGGGTACAAACTGATTTGTTAGTGGACAGACATGGACAGAAGAGGACCAGAGGTGTTGAAGACGATGAGGGCTCTTGTGCTGGGGTTGGTCTGTTTTGTGACATGGCCTGATTCTACAGAGGCTCAGTTTCCTCGAGTGTGTAGCACGGTGGAAGGGATTGTCTCAAAGCAGTGCTGCCCTGCCCTCGGCTCTGATCCTTCTAACGTGTGTGGACTTTTATCTGGACGAGGAAACTGCTCCGACATCAGAGTCAGTACCAAACCCTGGGGTGGACCGTATAGGTTGAGAAATGTTGACGATCGAGAAAGGTGGCCGACCAAATTCTTCAATCAGACATGCAGGTGCTCTGGTAAGTAACATATTAATAAAGTGTTACATTTAAGTGTTAATTGCAAATAAGTGTTTAAAATTGCATAAAATATGTGTTGTTTAGATCACATTATAATTCATTGTTAAAGGTTAAACATTGGTAAATTGTTTTGTTTAGATCACATTAGAATTAGTTTGTTAATATCATATCATCAATTTGAACATTAGGTATTTGACAATATCATATAATCACTTTGAACATTAGGTATTTGACAATATCATATAATCACTTTGAACATTAGGTATTTGACAATATCATATAATCACTTTGAACATTAGGTATTTGACAATATCATATCATCAATTTCTCATATTAATGTATTCATTACTAACATTTATTCCAATAAGATTTATTTACAGTAAACCTCATTTCTTGACCATTCCCATAGACTGGACTTTTTTTTTTTATATTCCCTCCCTGTGTCTAGGTAACTTTGGTGGCTTTGACTGTGGACAGTGTAAGTTTGGCTGGACCGGTCCAAACTGTGACGTGCGTAAATCCCCGGTGGTGAGGAAGAACATCCACTCTCTGACTCCAGCAGAGCTCCAGGAGTTCCTGGATGTGTTGGACCGGGCCAAGAACACCACCCACCCAGACTATGTCATTGCCACACAGCACTGGCTGGCCCTTCTGGGGCCCAATGGAACCCAGCCCCAGTTCTCCAACATCTCCATCTACAACTTCTTTACATGGCAGCACTACTACTCTGTCAGAGATACTCTTTTAGGTAAAACACCCACTGATTATTTTCTGAAGTCATACGTTTACATGATAAAATTATATTCAACCTTCAAACTAATCCCTTTTTGGTTGAAACATGAATGAAAATGTAAGACAAGTGGCACAGTGGTCTAAGACACTGCATCTCAGTGCTAGAGGCGTCACTACAGACACCCTGGTTCAATTCCAGGCTGTATCACAACCGGCTGTGATTGGGAGTCCCATAGGGCGGCGCACAATTGGCCCAGAGTCGTCCAGGATTGGCCGGTGTAGACCGTCATTGTAAATAAGAATTTGTTCTTAACGGACTTGCCTAGTTAAATAAAGGTTCAATTTAAAAATTAAAAAATGAATTATAAATGACTCACTTGTTATGTTACCTACTACTGTAGTTGTGAGTTATATATGACTCTCTTTACTGGAAAGCTAGCAGAAGAGAACATTCAGAAGTTGCTCCTAAACAACGTTATTTGTTTCTTCTGTAGGTCCAGGTCGTCCGTTCAAGGCCATTGACTTCTCCCACAAAGGACCAGCGTTCGTCACCTGGCACAGGTACCACCTCCTTAGTCTGGAGAGAGACCTGCAGGTAAAAGTGGATTTGATCGCTGAGGACATGAAGAACAAAATAGCTTCAAACATTGAAAATGAAAGTAAAAGGTTCCCCTCTTCTGCAGAGACTGACTGGCAATGAGAACTTTGCTGTTCCATACTGGAACTTCGCCACAGGGCAGACAGAGTGTGACGTCTGTACAGACTCTCTCCTGGGGGGGCACAACCCAGATGACTCCTCCCTCATCAGTAACCAGTCCAGGTTCTCCAATTGGGCCGTGGTGTGTGACAGGTGCGTTGTTGGACAGAAATTTGTTTTAAACATTTTGGGCATGTTTTCCTGAAACAGATTAAGCCTAGTCCTGGACTAGAAAGCATGTTTACTGAAGGATTTCCATTGAAAGTGCTTTTTAATCCAGGACAAGGCTTAATTCATGTCTAGGAAACCAGGCCTGTATGTACTGTATATAATATACCTGTGCTGTTTATGCTTTGTGCACGTATGCTGGTTGTTATACTACTGGGTACAGGTTCATCCTGTGTTTTGTACCAGACTCAGGGTCCTTAAATGTTGCTTGAATCTTTCCCTCTCCCCAGCCTGGATGAATATAACCGCCTGGTCACTCTGTGTAATGGGACCAGTGAGGGACGTATAAGGAGAGGTCAGATGGGAGGAGCGAGGACCAACACAAGTCTGCCAACCATGAATGATGTCAGGAGCTGTCTAAACCTCAGAGACTTTGACAATGCTCCCTACTATATTAACTCTACCTTCAGCTTCAGGCAACCTAAACTGTTCACATTGACCTGGGACCTTTCACATTCACCTATAGGGTGTTATTCAATGTTATTCAACAGTTGAATAACCTCTCTAAATAGTTTCTGACTTCCAAATATACTTTGTCTCCTATACAGGAATGCTCTTGAAGGCTATGACAAGCCAGATGGAGAGGCAGAGCTTGACTCCTCAGTGAACAACCTGCACAACCTGGTCCACTCCTTCCTCAGTGGAACCAGTGCTCGGTCTCACTCTGCAGCCAATGACCCCATCTTTTTGGTAATTATCTACAGTGGCTTGCGAAAGTATTCACCCCCCTTGGCATTTTTCCTATTTTGTTGCCTTACAACCTGGAATAAAAATTTATTTTTGGGGGGTTTGTATCATTTGATTTTCACAACATGCCTACCATTTTGAAGATGCAAAATATTTTTTATTGTGAAACAAACAAGAAATAAGACAAAAAAACTGAAAACTTGAACGTGCATACCTATTCACCCCCCCCCCCCCCAAAGTCAATACTTTGTAGAGCCACCTTTTGCAGCAATTACAGCTGCAAGTCTCTTGGGGTATGTCTCTATAAGCTTGGCACATCTAGCCACTGGGATCTTTGACCATTCTTCAAGGTAAAACTGCTCCAGCTCCTTCAAGTTGGATGGGTTCCGCTGGTGTACAGCAATCTTTAAGTCATACCACAGATTCTCAATTGGATTGAAGTCTGGGCTTTGACAGGGCCATTCCAAGACATTTAAATGTTTCCCCTTAAACAACTGGAGTGTTGCTTTAGCAGTATGCTTAGGGTCATTGTCCTTCTGGAAGGTGAACCTCTGTCCCAGTCTCAAATCTCTGGAAGACTGAAGCAGGTTTCCCTCCAGAATTTCCCTGTATTTAGCGCCATCCATCATTCCTTCAATTCTGACCAGATTCCCAGTCCCTGCTGATGAAAAACATCCCCACATCATGATGCTGTCACCACCTTGCTCACTGTGGGTATGGTGTTCTCGGGGTGATGAGAGGTGTTGAGTTTGCGTTATTATTTTTATTTCACTTCACCAATTTGGACTATTTTGTGTATGTCCATTACATGAAATCCAAATAAAAATCAATTAAAATTTCAGGTTGTAATGCAACAAAATATGAAAATTGCCATGGGGGATGAATACTTTTGCAAGGCACTGTAGTTGGTGTGGTTGTCTATGAGTCCATGAATTTGACTGTCATGTGAGATTCTGGCAGTTGGTCAGATTTCTGTGCAGACAATGTTTTACAGTTACATAACACTCTCTATAGGTGTTTTACAGTTACATAACACTCTCTTTATAGGTGTTTTACAGTTGCATAACACTCTCTCTCTAGGTGCTCCATGCTTTCACTGATGCCATTTTTGATGAGTGGATGAGGAAGTCTGTTCAACCAAACTCCAGCTTCCCAGATGAGATGGCTCCCATTGGTCACAACAGACATTATAACATGGTGCCATTCTTCCCTCCTGTGACCAATGAGGAGATTTACGTGGCTTCTGATCAACTGGGATATTCTTATGCCATTGAACTCGATGGTTGGTGATGTCACAGACAATTGTCATCGACTTTCTCTTGTTTTATTAGTAGGTCAATGAAATAAGAACACTTTGATAAAGATCTTGTTGCATTAAATCTCTTCTATCTCTTCCTCAGCTACAGACGATGGATTTGTATTTCTGCTGGGGTCCAGTCTGGGTGGGGTTTTCCTGGGTCTCCTGGTTCTTCTACTCGTTCTGGTGCTCTACTTGCAAAAGCGTAGGAAACACGGCTTTGAACCACTTATCAAAGCAGAGTTCACCAACAAAAGGTACACAGAGGAAGCCTAGAGACCGTAGGTACACTTTGGCAGTGTTTTGCAGAAGGAGTTCTATTTTGGTGGCCTCTGGTACATTCTAATGCATTGATTCCATCTGAATAGCACAGCGAAATGATTGAATACTTCATCGAGTTTACCTGCCAGATTGGAAACATGTGTTGTGGTATTGCATAGAAAGACATTACTTTTTTCAATAAAGGAAAATGTATTGTTTGTTGTTTGGATATTGTCAAGGTCTATATGATCATGACTATATTCTATGTAAGAGAACATTAAACCTTTTTATAACATTTAACCTGTCTTCTCTTGAGATTAAAGACTTATGTGCAGTTTTGCTACAAGATATGAATTGCCACAATGTTTGAATAAAACGCATAATTTGAAGAACAAACAGAAAAATGAAGCAAATAGTCTGCATTATCTTGAAGATAAATTAAAGGCTTTGTTTATCCATGTTTCTCTTTTTTTAAGCCTTAAAAGTCAAAACCGTTAGGGGAGGGTTCTACTAAACAGAAATATGAACGCAACAATTTCTACGATTTTACTGAGTTATAGTTCATATAAGGAAATAAGCCCTAATCTATCGATTTCACATAAATGGGAATACAGACATGCATCTGTTGATCACAGATACCTTAAGGTAGGCATGTGGATCAGAAAAATAGTCAATATCTGATGTGACCACCATTTGCCTCATAACATCTCCTTCACATAGAGTTGATCAGGCTGTTGATTGTAGCCTGTGGAATGTTGTCCCACTCCTCTTCAATGGCTGTGAAGTTGCTGGATATTGGTGGGAACTGGAACACGCTGTCGTACACGTCGACCCAGAGCATCCCAGACATGCTCAACATGTGACATGTCTGGCGAGTATGCAGGCCAAGGAAGAACGGAATTGTGTACAGATCCTTGCAACCTGGGGCTGTGCATTATCGTGCTGAAACATGAGGTGATGGAGGCGGATGAATGCCACGACAATGGGCCTCAGGATCTCGTCACGGTATCTCTGTGCATTCAAATTGGCATCAATAAAATGCAATTGTATTTGTTATCCGTAGCTTATGCCAGCCCATACAATAAACCCACCATGGGGCACTCTGTTCACAACGTTGATATCGGCAAACTGCTCGCCCACACAGCGTAATGCACGTGGTCTGAGGTTGTGAGGCCGGTTGGACGTACTAACAAATTCTCTAATTCAATGTTGAAGGCGGCTTATGGTAGAGAAATTAACATTCAATTATCTGGAAACAGCTCTGCTGGACATTCCTGCAGTCAGCAGCCAATTACACGCTCCCTCAAAACAGACATCTATGGCATTTGTCACGGTGCGCTTTATATAAGGGACGGTAGACAGAGCGCTGGTGAAGTGTCATCCTTTTTATTGGAAATGAGGTATTCTCGCGAAGCATTTAACAAATAAAAAGGAGAGTGAAAAAATATAACTAGTACAAAACAAAACACGGTGACTTGCTTGCTTGCTTGCTTGCTTGCTTGCTTGCTTGCTTGCTTGCTTGCTTGCTTGCTTGCTTGCTTGCTTGCTTGCTTGCTTGCTTGCTTGCTTGCTTGCTTGCTTGCTTGCTTGCTTGCTTGCTTGCTTGCTTGCTTGCTTTCTGTTTAACACGGCAGACAAGCAGGAACAATGATCCACACACAGGTGGATTTGTGTGGAGCTTAAATACCATCCCCAATCAGAGACAACGCTAGACAGCTGTCTCTGATTGGGGATGATAATCTCCCTGATAAGTGTGTGAGGACTTGGTTGTGTGCCCCTCTCCTCCCCTAGGTGGGAGTAAGAGGCCTTACCACAACCAAGCCCTCACAGCATTGTGTTGTGACAAAACTGCACATTTATAGTGGCCTTTTATTTTCCCCAGCACAAGGTGCACTTGTGTAATGATCATACTGTTTAATCAGCTTCTTGATAATCCATCCACCTGACAGATGTGGCATATCTTGGCAAAGGAGAAATGCTCACTAACAGGGATATAAACAAATTTGTGCACAACATGAGAGAAATACGCTTTTTGTGCATATGGAAAATGTCTATTTCAGCTCATGAAACATGGGACAAACACTTTACATGTTGCGTTTATATTTTTGTTCAGTGTATATGGAATTGTTTTAAAATGGTCATACCATGGATCATTTAGCTATTTGATTTTGAATTCTAGGACCCCACGTAGGTCTCCCCAGTGGTGGAAAAAGTACCCAATTGTCATACTTGAGTAAAAGTAAAGATACTTTAAGAGAAAACGACTTGAGTAAAAGTCTAAAAGTATTTGGTTTTAAATATACTTAAGTATCAAAAGTAAAAGTACAAATAATTTCAAATTCCTTATATTATGCAAACCAGATGGCGCCATTTTATTTTTTATTTATGGAAAGCCAGGGGCACACTCCAACACTCAGACATAATTTACAAACTAAGCATGTGTGTTTAGGGAGTCCGCCAGACCAGAGGCAGTAGGGATGACCAGGGATGTTCTCTTGATAAGTGCGTGAATTTGACCATTTTCTGTCCTGCTGAGCATTCAAAACGTAACGAGTACTTTTGGGAGTCAGGGAAAATGTATGGAGTAAATAGTACATTATTTTCTTTAGGAATGTAGAGAAGTAAAAGTAGTCAAAAATATAAATAGTAAAGTAAAGTACAGATACCCCAAACAACTACTTAAGTAGTACTTTAAAGTATTTTTACTTAAGTACTTCACACCACTGGTTATCCCAACAAAACCAGTCATAAGGAATAAAGTTTTGAAGTGTCGGTCTTATATCTAGGAGATCATGCTATATCTAGGAGATATAAGAACGCTCAGGAATATACTGTATATATTTTTTGGGATACATATTTAACAACATTTTTTTGTGGGCACAAAACTCCCATTCATTTTTTAATCCGGTACCAGGTTACCTTCAGACAAGACCCGTGATACTTCTGGGGGTCGTAGAGCAGGTTTCCCCAACTGGCTGCGGCAGGCTGAATTTGGCCCCCCAAGTTTTCTGATTGATTTAATGTCTGTGATATTCTGTTGAAAAATAATAATGTGCAAATAGTCATAATTAAAAAAAATAGTATTTAACAAGGCAAGTCAGTTAAGAACAAATTCTTATTTACAGTGACGGCCTACACCGGCCAAACTCGGACGACGCTGGGCCAATTGTGCGCCGCCCTATGGGACTCCCAATCATGGCTGGTTGTGATACAGCCTGAATTTGAACCAGGATGTCTGTAGTGATGCCTCTAGCACTGAGATGCAGTGCCTTCGACCGCTGTGCCACTTGGGAATTATGTGTTTCTCGGATTTACAGAATAATACGAAATGCTCTGAGACCAGGTTGGTGAGAGACCCAATTATCATATTTGGACCAGAATGAGGCTCTCCACTACCCATTGTTCCTGCAGTGATGATTCACCATCTTCATCTGTTTTTATAATATATCTGCAGATAAGTCGCAAAAAAGCCTAGGCCTACTAGTAGCCTATGAAAATGAGGGAGCCAAATGAACAACTCTCTCTCACCGCGCTCCAAATGAACGACTCTCTCACCACGCTCCAAATGAACGACTCTCTCACCGAGCTCCAAATGAACGACTCTCTCTTACCGAGCTCCAAATGAACGACTCTCTCTTACCGAGCTCCAAATGAACAACTCACTCTCCCAGAGCTCCAAATGAACGACTCTCTCTTACAGAGGTCCAAATGAACGACTCTCTCTTACCGAGCTCCAAATGAACGACTCTCTCACCGCGCTCCAAATGAACGACTCTCTCACCGCGCTCCAAATGAACGACTCTCTCTTACCGAGCTCCAAATGAACAACTCTCTCTCCCAGAGCTCCAAATGAACAACTCTCTCTCCCCGAGCTTCGGTAGGCTATACTAGATATGTTTCCATTAAGTTTGCATAGAAAATGTGACAATTTGCCTGCTAGGGTGCGTTTCCATTTAACTATTATCATGAAAACAGCTGGACACAGGGCCGGCCCTGGGCATAAACTATATAAGAGGTCGCTTAGGGCCCCCAGCCGCTAGCTGGCACCCAACATTTCCTCTATGCCTCATGGCAAAATGGAGAATATTACAAGAAATGTACAAAAAAAATCTCTACCATCAAGAGGGAGACCACCAAATGTTTCACCCGCGAGGTGGGGGCCCGAAAACCAAATCTCACTTAGGGCCCCCAAATAGCTAGTGCTGGCCCTGGCTGGACGTAATGACGTCAGATCTAAAAAATATATATATTATTAGCAAAAACCTACAGTGTCGAATAAAATGTTTGTGCACAATTGGCCCAGCGTCGTCCTGGTTTGGCCGGGGTAGGCTGTCATTGTAAATAACAATCCGTTCTTAACTGACTTGGCTAGTTAAATAAAAAGGTTAAAAAAATATATATATATGTATATTGTTAAGTGATGACATCACGAGACCCACGTACCTTCAAAAGTATTCGTCAGTCATAATTTGTTCGAAAAATGCTGTTTCCTTCATCATTTGTCACAATAAAGATATTTGACAAAAGACAAAGCCACCTATCAAACGGATAAAAATGTTGTAGGTCTCTAGAAAAGGTATCCTATATCTGCCGTTTCCATTACGCGTTTTACAACATTGCTTTTGTCGAATAAACATGGGTCAATGGAAAGCTGCCTACTGACTGACGAGAAGAGCGTCACTCACTTTAGCGTTACTGTCTGGCATCACCGGCATTTTAGGAAACGAAACCTGGGAAATCCTTTGGTTTACTTGTCCAGATGCGATACCATGGAATGGATGTATAATCACGTTGAGTGATTTATGAATGGATATAGGACATCGACTTTATTCAGTCAGTTCAACACCTTTAATAAACTAGTCAACACTTGCTGTTTAGTTGTCAGTCAACACACAGTAAATAGCCTACTATGCGCCACCACTCCGCGTGGCTGGCTACGTGAAACACGGGAAAGAAACTAATTCATGTGTCAGAAAACAATAATTAGCAGAAGTCGTGGATTTAGACTAATCGTTACCACTTACATTACATGAGCATCATGCTCTCCTCCATGTGAAGAGATTCGACAGCAACCAGAGATCTGGATCCTCATGTCTCCACCCTAACAATAGGAGTCGTTGTCCCAAAGTCGGGAAGTCAGGCAACAACTTAGGTCCAAAATAAGTCCATGGATAGCAATGTAAAGTAACCAGGAACAATGTGAAACCTGCAGATAGCACTGTAAAGTAACCAGGAACAATGTGAAACCTGCAGATAGCACTGTAAAGTAACCAGGAACAATGTGAAACCTGCAGATAGCACTGTAAAGTAACCAGGAACAATGTGAAACCTGCAGATAGCACTGTAAAGTAACCAGGAACAATGTGAAACCTGCAGATAGCACTGTCAATGTATAACCCATAAGATTGACATTATCCTGTATTTTTCCCTAACTGAAGAATCCGTTATATCTTTATTTTTTGTATTATGCATTTCAATAATGTTTTCTTGAAATTACAACTGTAAGTCATCAAATTGCAAAGCTGTTATCATCTTTTTAATAAATATTTATTTGCAAGAAAGAGTAACAAAACACGGATGCAAACATTTTAATTGCATTAAAAAACTGTAAGGCATTTTTGTTTGTACGGTCTTTATGTTCACTAGATCATCAACCTTAATGGCTTGAATCAGATTTCCAATTCCAAGCAACAGATATCATGACCTTATTTTTTTGTTACAATAGAATGCATTTGATCGTATGAAATGTTGATGAATAATGTTTCTGAAACATTTGTTTGACATTAATTTGCTGATCCATAAACATCGATTTTCAAGACAAAATATTGGAAATATATTACCATTAAAAGTGCAATGATACACAAAATAAAAAAACAGCATTCTGCAAGATAATTATTCATAATAAAGAATCTTATTTTAAGGACAAACTGACAAAATGTTTTGTTCTCCATCATTTTACACATCATTAGCCTTACATCCATGAACACTAATACTGATTTATCAAGAGGCAACGAAGCAAGCTCACACAATGTATATGCTGCAATAAGTCCATTAAAAGACCATGATAAAAGCTGAAGGATGTTAGTATAATACTAACTCCTTTATTATGTAAGCTTAGCTGGCCTTTGTGGTTTACTGAGTTGACCGGCTGGCCCTCTGAGAACACTGAACACAGACTGGTTTTGTTGGCTAGCGTTTGGGGGGGGGGGGTCGGTACAGTACTCTCCTTCAGTAATACCAATCCTGTCCTAGTCTCTGTACGCATGCTCTACTGCCTATCCTCACTAGAGCATTCAACCCTGTCAAGACACTCTACCTCCTATAATTCTCATTTCACAGGTGTCTGTGGTCGGCATTGAGCCTGTCACCGCAGACAGAACCCCTCAGGCACCAGAGATAAATCCAGGGGCATTTTCAGCCTTCAATGTGCTTTTTAAACTACCACAATTTGGCACATCATCTTCTTGATCCTCAGTCATTATTTAATGTTTTTAGTAATGAATTCATTTAATACAGACAGTCAATGTTGTGTTTACTGTACACGAGAAGGGCTTGCTAGAACTGTTAGAACATGGTGTCTTGCCTTATCTAAATGGGTCTTTAGAATGACAGATGGGAAGTTGAAGACCACATTGTTGGTGATGAAAACCCTTTGCAAGGCAGATTAACATACAGTATGCTTGTGAAGTTAAGCATGTGAGGTTAAAAAAGTTGAATTAACATTAAAAACATATCAATCCTGAGTTATCAGGTAAAGATTAATATCCGAGGATATACAAAGAAAAAGAAAAAAAGTGACAATTAAAAGGGACTAAATTAATGTAAAGCTTCAATAACCTCCAACCAATCAATGCAGGCCGATACTTTGGCCATTCTCTTATTCTTTCCAATGATTAGACATAGTGGATATCACCATAGAACATAAAGCAATATGTCTGATGAGGTTCTTTGTGATATGATAACACATGCACTCAAAAGAACAGAATGCAGCAGATGGTAGAAACTAATTTTAGATAAGAGTAATACACAGTGTTGGGGATCAGTGAACTACATGTAGTTCAACTAGTAATTTAACATAATAAGTACATTTTGCAGTATCTTGGTGGTAGTTGAATTAAATTCTAATCTTGGTAGCGTTTTCAGTAGTGTATTACCTGTTAGCCATATAGCAGTGTAGCTAACTACTGGAACTACAAACTCTTTATGCAAAATATGGGTGAAGTAGGCGGGAATTTCCCTTATTTAAATTCTTCGGCATCAGACCTGCCTAATTCTCACTTGAAACATAGTTGTTGTGTTTAATAGGCTAAATTACACATTCTGTCAACACAAGTTGCAATTTGTAGTCAATTACATTTTCAGATTTACTGATGATCATTAATTCATCAATAAGTAGTTTGGAAGTAGTGAACTACTTTCTAAAATTAAAAAACTTTTGTTAACTATATACACAGTTGAAGTCGGACGTTTACATACACCTTAGCCAAATACATTTAAACTCAGTTTCACAATTCCTGACATTTAGTCCTAGTCAAAATTCCCTGTCTTAGGTCAGTTAAGATCACCACTTTATTTTAAGAATGTGAAATAATAGTAAAGATAATTATTTATTTCAGCTTTTACTTCTTTCATCACATTCCCAGTGGGTCAGAAGTTTACATACACTCAATTAGTATTTGGTAGCATTGCATTTAAATTGTTTAACTTGGGTCAAACGTTTGGGTAGCCTTCCCACAGTAGGTTGGGTGAATTTTGGCCCATTCCTCCTGACAGAACTGGTGTAACTGAGTCAGGTTTGAAGGCCTCCTTGCTCGCACACACTTTTTCAGTTCTGCCCACAAAATGTCTATAGGATTGAGGTCAGGGCTTTGTGATGGCCACAACTTTGGAAGTATGCTTGGGGTCATAATCCATCTGGAAGACACATTTGCGACCAAGCTTTAACTTCCTGACTGATGTTGCTTCAATATATCCACTTAATTTTCCTTCCTCATGATGACTTGTGAAGTGCACCAATCCCTCCTGCAACAAAGCACCCCTACAACATGATGCTGCCACCCCTGTGCTTCACGGTTGGGATGGTGTTCTTCGGCTTGCAAGCCTCCCCCTTTTTCCTCCAAACATAATGATGGTCATTATGGCCAAACAGTTCTATTTTTGTTTCATCAGACCAGAGGACATTTCTCCAAAAAGTACGATCTTTGTCCCCATGTGCAGTTGCAAAACGTAGTCTGGTTTTTTTATGGCGGTTTTGGAGCAGTGGCTTCTTCCTTGCTGAGTGGCCTTTCAGGTTATGTCGATATAGGACTTGTTTTACTGTGGATATACAGTCATCTGAAAAAGTTTGGACACCCTTGAGAATTTCCATGATTTCCATTTACAAATAATTGGGTGTTTGGATCAGCAATTTCATTTTGATCTATCAAATAACTGATGGACACAGTAATATTTCAGTAGTGAAATTAGGTTTACTGGATTAACAGAAAATGTGCAATATGCATCAAAACGAAATTAGACAGGTGCCTAAATTTGGGCCCCAACAGAAAAACCACATCAATATTTAGTAGAGCCTCCTTTTGCTAAAATAACAGCCTCTAGACGCTTCTAATGAGTGTCTGGATTCTGGATGAAGGTATTTTGGACCATTCCTCCTTACAAAACATCTCTAGTTCAGTTAGGTTTGATGGTTGCCGAGCATGGGCAGCCCGCTTCAAATCATCCCACAGATTCTCAATGATATTCAGGTCTGGGGACTGGGATGGCCATTCCAGAACATTGTACTTGTTCCTCTGCATAAATGCCCAGGTAGATTTTGAGCAGTGTTTTGGGTCGCTGTCTTGTTGAAATATCCAGCCCCGGCGTAACTTCAATTTTGTGACTGATTCTTCAACATTATTCCCAAGAATCTGCTGATATTGAGTGGAATCCATGCGACCCTCAACTTTAACAAGATTCCCAGTACCGGCACTGGCCACACAGCCCCACAGCATGATGGAACACCCACCAAATTTTACTGTGGGTAGCAAGTGTTTTTCTTGGAACGCTGTGTTCTTTTGCCGCCATGCATAACGCCCCTTGTTATGACCAAATAACTCAATCTTTGTTTCATCAGTCCACAGCACCTTATTCCAAAATGAAGCTGGCTTGTCCAAATGTGCGTCTGCATACCTCAATTGACTCTGTTTGTGGTGTGTGTGCAGAAAAGGCTTCTTCCGCATCACTCTCCCGTACAGCTTCTCCTTGTGCAAAGTGCGCTGAATTGTTGAACGATGCACAGTGACACCATCTGCAGCAAGATGATGTTGTAGGTCTTTGGAGGTGGTCTGTGGGCTGTTTGTGACCGTTCTCACCATCCTTCGCCTTTGCCTCTCCGCTATTTTACTTGGCCTGACACTTCTGGCCTTAACAAGAACTGTGCCTGTGGTCTTCCATTTCCTCACTATGTTCCTCACTGTGGACACTGACAGCTTACATCTCTGCGATAGCTTTTTGTAGCCTTCCCCTAAACCATAATGTTGAACAATCTTTGTTTTCAGGTCATTTGAGAGTTGTTTTGAGGCCCCCTTGTTGCCACTCTTCAGAGGAGAGACAAAGAGAACAACAACCAGACTTGTGGAGGTCTACAATGTTTTCTTTTGATTTTCCCATGATGTCGAGCAAAGAGGCACTGAGTTTGAAGGTAGTCATTGAAATACATCCACAGGTACACCTCCAATTGACTCAAATTATGTCAATTAGCCTATCAGAAGCTTCTAAAGCCATTACATAATTTTCCAAACTGTTTAAAGGCACAGTCAACTTAGTGTATGTAAACTTCTGACCCACTGGAATTGTGATAGTGAATTATAAGTGAAATAATCTGTCTGTAAACAATTGTTGGAAGAATTACTTGTGTCATGCACAAAGTAGATGTCCTAACCGACTTGCTAAAACTATAGTTTGTTAACATGAAATCTGTGGAGTGGTTGAAAAATGAATTTTAGTCAAGTGTATGTACATTTACGACTTCAACTGTGTGTGTGTGTATGTGTGTGTGTGTGTGTGTGTGTGTGTGTGTGTGTGTAATATATATATATATACACACACATATACACACACACACACACACACACACACAGTATATATATTGTATTATTAGCTCTATTAATATTAGGGTAGCTTAACTTCTTCCAGTGTGAACTAATTGGTAGCTTGGTAAACTATATTTTCAGAGTAGCTTCCCCAACACTGGTAATACAATTTATTACTTTACCTGATTAATATTCCCAACAAACATGTTTAATTCGTATCATTAACTGTCAATGTAGATGTAATCAATACTATTTAAAGCAGAGGAACCAAGGTAGAAATCAACAATTATTGTGAACGCCGTACTGTTTCTAATTTTGTATTTGATTTTGGGGTCGTCTGAGGTTTGTTATATGAATGAAGAAATGCACTTCTGACCTGTCAACAAGTAAAATACCTGCCAACTGAGAACACCTCATAGTATAATATGGTATAACAGTAAACAGTATACCATATTAAACATGTTCTAGTTGTGACTCCTGGTGACCTCTAGGTGCAACTTCTCCACATTCTCACAGTGATAAAACATAATAACCTTCTATAGCATTGAAAAAATAAATTAAAAAAAGGACCAAAAGTGCAAGGGATTTTTCTCATGGAGACCTAATAACATCTGCCTTATGCCAGACAAAAGTAGTTATTTAGAGCTTCTTGAACCATGTTTAACAGGAGAGCATCAATTTCTATCTTGGAGTGACGGCAGTCATGTGAAGTCCTGCCTAAGGATGGACTCAACAACCAGACACTCTTTGGGAGGAGGAAAGGGGAACCAGGATGCATGACTGCTGTCTCCAGAGCAGAGTAGACCCCTCTATCTATCCGAAAGGCCAAGGCTGCCTGTATACGGTCTGCTTGACTGTAGCTCTAGTTTGCTTGGGTAGAAAAACACAGCGTAAAGAGAGACCCTACTGTTCACGTTGGGTGAGTTCCACCAGCATTATCTCCATAGCCTGTGCAGTGCCAGGGCTGAGAGGGCCAGGCTGGCCGGCAGGGCTGCTGAGGGGGAAGGGTGTGTTGCTGCTGCTGAATCCTCCACCGGGCCACTACCGCTCCGGTCCGCTCCCACCACTGGGGCCTCGGTGCTGGCAAAGTCAAACTCCGTGATACAAGCCTCCGTGCAGCCGCTGCCACTGCCCGAGCCACTGCCCTCGTCGCCTGGACAACAGCACAGGAAGACACAGAGCACAATGAACAGTCCATAGATATACAGAGAGCGGAACTAACAGAAAGAGGAACTGACAGAGAGAGAGGAACTGACAGAGAGAGAGGAACTGACAGAGAGAGAGGAACTGACAGAGAGAGGAACTGACACAGAGTTGGACTTTGCCAGCACCGAGGGAGGAACTGACAGAGAGAGGACTATTGATACAAAATACAGACTTTTAATGTTAAAGTGAAAACATGAATACAGAATCAATTATTGCAGTTTTTGAATATGAAAAAGGTTAACTACAAAATCAACACTGCATGGATACTGTATTTTTCAACAATATACACTACCGGTCAAAAGTTTTAGAACACCTACTCATTCAAGGGTTTTTCTTTATTTTTACTATTTTCTACATTGTATAATAGTGAAGACATCAAAACTATGAAATAACACATATCGAATCATGTAGTAACCAAAAAACGAATCAAAAATATATTTTATATTTGAGATCTGCAGAGAAGAATGGGAGAAACTACAGGTGGGTCAAGATTGTAGCGTCATACCCAAGAAGACTAGAGGCTGTAATCGCTGCCAAAGGTGCTTAAACAAAGTACTGAGTAAAGGGTCTGAATACTTATGTAAATGTAATATTTCCGTTTTGTTTTTTTTTCCCCAAAAAAATGAAAAAGAAAGTTAATCCATTTTAGTATAAGGCTGTAACGTAACAAAATGTGGAAAAAGTAAAGGTCTGAATACTTTCTGAATGCACTGTATATATACACACAAAATAAACAGTTTGCGGAGTGTTACTTACTTGAGTCTTGAAAGTAGATATCATTGCCATTGTAGGCATTTTTTAACTTGTTTGTCATCACTCTCAGAGCCATGATCTGCTGGCGAATGAACGTGTCCGGCCTGGTGATGTCCACACCCACCTCAGGGTTATTCACCTGATTGGTCAATCCGTCTTTCAGAACCTCTGGGAAATACCTGCCAGGCCAGACAATAACCATGCCTTTTCATTTCATACATATTAAAAAGAGTTCCCATAGTTACCCATGCAACTGTTTTTTTTAAAGAAATCAGGTCTTATGCACACCGAGGCAAACACCAGTTTGTTAGGCGATTACTAGAACATTTCATGTGGAACATTGGAGCAACTTTGAGACTTGGGGTGAATGAGAGTAATGACAGAGCAGTTAATGACACTGGACAGGCTGTGGGCTCTGCACCCTCCAGTTGGATAAGACAGGACAGAGACAAAGGCTGGACCCACCATGTAACTCTCTACAGTGTTTTATTTTGTACCCTGCTCTCCTTCTGACAGGTTGGAAGGAATAGCACAGGTCTGTCAGGGGTGACCAGGGTGAGTAGAGCGAGCTCTTGAAAGGCACTCGTCTCGGGATGTTTTGACATACTTTGAAGATATTTCTCCAGGGAAAGTGTTAAGGGGGTCACTTCCTGTTAATTTCACAACTCAATCACCATTGCCACCCAGCTAAGGCTGTGCAATGCTATACTTCATCACTCCAACACTAACTTTGTTTCCCCACATCCACCTGCCAGTGCTGCTCTGAAACAGTCAGACAGCTTCTGAAAACAACACACTGAGGTATACTTTTTTACCTGAGAAAAACCTAAACTCTCAAACAAAATCTTTTTTCCTACTGTTACGCAAAAAAACATCTAAACATCTGTCTGACAATCTATTTGGAACACCTACACAACCACACAAAATCACAGTTTATATTGGTCAGGCAACAAATCTGATGCTTGTTTACATGGTAACAGTGCCTTCAGCATCTTCAGTTATGTTTCTATCTCAACCTTTGAGTGTTCAAACCAGAAGAAAACCAGTAGGGAAACCAGTAGGGAAACCAGTAGTGAAAACCAGTAGGGAAACCAGTAGGGAGGTATGTTCCTGCAGCTAGACAACCTGGCATACCAAGAGATCACAAGTCACAATTCAAGAACGCTGGGATAAAATGCAAGTTCTATGTAATTATCATACACATAAGACACAAATAAATATTACATTCATAATGACTGAATGAGAAACAGAAATTAGTAATGCTATTAATATTAAGTGAAGTCACCCAGCATGTTGAGTCATTGGGACTATAAGGTTATATCTGAATTTTTTTGTCAAAAATGAGTTAGTCACATATAATTGATCTTTAGATGGAGAAGTTTGATTTTTTTTAAATAACACTTTAAGTGAAACAAATGAAGAACTACAAAGTTATCTGCATAAACCCATTTAAACCTGGCACTATAAGGTTCTATCTGCAATCCAATTACAAGACTGAACAAATACAGACGGACCAGTCCGAACTCGTCTTTGCCATGTCCCTCTAAGTATGTTCTAGGCTAGTCTTGCCAGCAATAATGGCATGCAAGCAAAAAAACTAAGCTGTAAGAAATCTTAAAAGCAAATGTTGTCAAATCTTTGTTCAGTGATGATCGTAATTAGTCTGATGATCATAATACAGGTCTTAATGTATTTAATGATGTGTTATTCAGTTATGCATTCAAATAGCTACAGTAGTCTTAAAAACATAATTCTCTGAAATAACCTTATGGCTGAACACAGATTGACATTTCAGAGGCATAAGGTTCTATCTGCGATTGCACCCTCCTAAAAAACCTGATCTCAGGAGCTTGATACTCTGTACTTCAGGTACCTTTAAGGTGAGAACCTTAATGGGGTTTGAAATAAGAATTCACTACAAAACAGTTCCGAGATCTGGGATGTGAAAACTTTGATGCTCAATATCTCATTACTATGCTTTGAGCAGATAGAACCTTAGAGTCCCAAGGTCACTAAGTAATATGCAAATAAAAGTAAAAGTTATATTATGACTTTGGAATAATAGTAGTTTATTAGTCTCGACTTTTGGGACAAAGCAGAATTTAACTTCAGTTTTCAAACATGTTGGCTGCTAATACAATTAATTCCAGCAACGAGGCATCATGCTGGTTATAAAAAGACATCAAAGCAAATGAAAACCATCAATAAAGATGGAATCCGCTTCCCGTCGATGCCACTCCGGGCCGCCCCAGTGCTTATGTAGTTTTTTTCACTTTGAACAAAAACTGGCCTTCTGGGAAAGGTGTGTCTTTGCGCTAAATCCTGCCCACTCTAACGATCCTGCTGGAGCATGGCTTCGGAGCTGGAGAGGAAGGGAAAGTCACTTTCAAGCTACAGCCACCAGAAACAAACAGAGCAGACGAAGCCAACAAGCTAGCTAACTTGTTTGCAGATGAACTGTCCTGGTAGCAGGGACAACATTTTCGGAACAAATGTAGACAGAAACAAGCATCATCCTTGGTTTTTAGATCTAAATCAATTCGACCCCAAAAGAGAAAAAGAAGCAACAAAAAGACTGATCAATCCAGAAACCAGATAAACATTGGAATTCATTTTGAAAGGTAGCGAGCATTGAAAGGTTGAAAGTGTGAAGCTGAAATTTTATGGACTGGTAGGTAAGTGTTGTATTGTGTTTTTATTCTGCTTGCTAAGTTAGCTGCTAACCTAAGTATGTTCAATGTTCAAGCTAAATAACATGGGTACTTAGCTAGCTAGCTAACATGTATTGTTTTGTACTCAAACGAATCTAACGATAGCATCATGTAGCTACACTGCATAAACTCCACAAGATGCCCAAATGCCTATTTCAACTAGCTAGGTGTTCAGGTATGCAGATTGTTGACATGATAACATTATTGGGTTTGGTTTGTAGATGATAATGCTAGCTAGCTGGGTGGTCAACAGCATTTTCGGCCCAAAACCACTCCAAAAGGTGCATCAGGTTTTAAATGCAGTACAGTAGCATCACACAAACATGTATTTATGCAAAAACCCCAACACTGAAAGAGAGGTAAGAAATGCTGTATGCATTTTTTGTTATGCTTCGTGATTCAATAATGATTTGGTTGCTAAATCGACCAAAATAGTTAGCTATGTTTGCCTGTTCAGCACATTGCCTGCCTATATTCCTACCTAGCAGTGTTGGGATTAGTTACCTGAAAGAGTTATATATTTAACAAAAGTGTTACTTTCATGAATTTGCTAGAGGGAGCAAGGCGGGATCTACCGAACATATGCTACTTACTAACACAGGTTTGATCACTTGTTTCTCCTTTAATCTCTGGCGCTGCTTTCCTGTGCTAGTATACAAGTGCTACGCTATCATTTGGGCTGCTTAATTAGCCATATATCCTGTAAGCCAAACATTTGCAGTTTTCTTATCTTTTCATTCAAGATATTTCTCTCGAGCCATGAGTTCTGGTTATAGAACTCATGTAGGACTCATAGAGATGTAATAGAGGCCACACTTGCCAATAGTCGGGGGAGAGCCATCTATGGGCTTTGCCATTACAGAAGCGATCAATGGCAAAGATCAGAAGTTTGTGGGCCCTCTATGCATTTCTATGGACAGCAGCTGTCATAACATTTCTCCAAACAGTCTTTCTCCACTCGCTCGAGAACTAAATGAGGATACAAGTCGAGATCGGATTGTTTGACAAAGTAACCGTAATAATATTACCAATTTCAAAAAGTAACGTGTTACTTTACTCCGTTAGTCATAAAAGTAATCTGATTACGTAATGCACGTGTCAAACTCGTTCCACGGAGGGCTGAGTGTCTGTGGGTTTTCGCTCCTCTCTTGTACTTGATTGATGAATTAAGGCCAATAATTAGTAAGGAACTCCCTTCACCTGGTTGTCTAGGACTTAATTGAAAGGAAAAACCAGAAGACACTAGGCCCTCTATGGAATGAGTTTGACACCCCTGACATAACGCATTACCCCCAAACACTGCTACCTAGTGTTAACTACCCACCAGAAAGACTGAATGAATATCCATCTATGTTTCATCTGCATTACATAATTATTAGTAGACCATGGGCCATCAAGTAATAGAATGGATACAGCTGTAGTCAACAGAGCATTGATGGTTGAATTCATAAAAGATCCATATGTTCACTATAATTTACTCATATTATCAAATCCAAATCAAAATGTATTTGGCATATGCACAGGATACAGTGGGGTGTATACGGGAATATGATTTTGTATTGTACCATATACTATTGCAGTAACAATTATTTTTATTTTGTTATGTAGAACAAGGAGTACTTTGGCAATTTCTTAGTCACTCTTCCAACCTTTCAAAAAAATGTCCAGTGTAATGTTTATCCAGATTCTGGATAAGTCAGGATTGGAATAGCCTTTTTCCATCTTTTTTTTCCTCTTTTGGGGTCGAGCTGATTCAGATCCAAGAACCAAGGATGATGCTTGTTCTGTCAACATTTTCTGAAAACATTGTCCCTGCTACCAGGACAGTTAATCTGCAAACAAGTTAGCTGGAAAAGCTAAAGGAAGCTCATGCCTCAACCCCCATGTTTTTGTTCAAAGTGAAAAAAACAACAGAAGAAGTGAGGCGGCCTGGGGTTGCCCACAGTTTGCAAATTTCAGCTTTAAAGGGCTTCTCCGGGGAAGGCATCTGTTAAGACTCAGTTTGTTTGGCTGTTTCTATGTCTTCAAACTCCTTGGAGGACTGTGGAGACATAGCAGTGACTGTATTCCACTTGTTTTGCAGAAATGTCAAGGCTCTCCAATAGCTAGCTGCCGTAATTTGGGCCAGTGCAAAATACATAATCAGAATGGTTCTTATTTCAGGGATCAGACATATTTTGGATGTAATTTAGTGCTAGTTTACCCAAGTGTTCAGCCTGTGCTCAGGTGTAAACACTTATTGTAGTCCAGTCTTACCTGCCCTTGGTGTGCCCATTCCAACACTGGTCATCATCGGTGGCATTCCCTGCGGTCACCCTGTGTGGCTGGCAGATGTCCTCAGGCAAGTTGGACCAGAACTTCTTGAACAGCTTCAGTTTCTCCTTGATGTCAATCACCTGAGCATGTGAAGGAAGGAGAGACAGATTTAACAGCATATTGACTTGGGGATGAGACTATGGTCCATAAGAGCATATTGACTTGGGGATGAGACTATGGTCCATAAGAGCATATTGACTTGGGGTTGAGACTCTGGTCCATAAGAGCATATTGACTTGGGGTTGAGAATATGGTCCATAAGAGCATATTGGCTTAGGGTTGAGATGCTATGTTCCACAAACTCATCAGGAAAGGCTACAGTATATTGGGATAAAGACTGCAGTGTACACTTGACACTTTATCATGACATTGAACACAGATAGTGCCGCTAAAAGAATTATCAAATTGTCAGTTTACATTCTAAGAGGATACATGTTTAATAGCTCAAGGAGATAAATAACCTGTGCCCTATAATGAATGGATGGGATAAAGGCTAATGTTGATAAAAGCTTAGTCCAGACCATAGATATAGAATATTGTATATCTCTATGGTCCAGACCAGCACCCCATCCTCAGACACATTTATATAGCAACCACAACATGCTTAGTGACTTGCACCATAAACCTTGGTGTCTTCTAAACCACTTGAGACGAAAGAACGGCCGGACCTCCTCAGCCATTTCACCAGCTGTCATCATTAGCTGCTCTATGGTGAGAAACATCTCGGTTCCCGGGGCAAAAACCGTGTGATATCCTGGAGCACGAGTACAGGACAAGGTTGCTTCTTACCGTTCTACGACAGCTGCTGGGGGCTGACGCTGTCGTAGTCCATGTGGGGTCAAACATTAGGAGGACTAGCTCGCAACTGCTGAAAATGTATTTTAACGAACTGAGCATGAAAGATTCCAAAAAGCGGCCAATTATTTCAGGCCCGGTACCATCGCTGGGCCGCAGCTGTGAAATATTCAGCAGGCTACTGGCATTACACACCTGGCTAAAATACTGCAGTAGCTCTGTTGACATAACTTTTATAGATAACTTTGGAAACGGAGTCCATCCAAATCGTCCTGGCGCCTGTACCCTGTCCGCGCATTTCAAGGCTGTGTTGAGTCAATTACTTCTGTGACCCAAACCCTGCTCAGAAAATACCTACCTTTGTGTCTCTGAGTAGTCGTAGTGCTGCTGCAAATGTACATTGTCCCAGGGATGTTGGCAGTCATAATGTAAGTAACCTAATTTATGTCCCTCTAACTCTCCTGAATGCTTCTGTCATTCCTACAGCTATTGCATGCAATAATCATGCCCCTATGAACCTGAGTTATACTGTTAGCACTGAGGAGGTTTGCCCTAGTAGGAAGTCCACTGTGTACAGCTAACACTGCACTCTCAGCTCAAACATAAGTATCACTGTCATGTATACCTCTGATAAGCCTCCCAGTAAATCAATAAAAACTATCAAGAATCCCCCAAAAGTGGTCAAAATAGCCCACATGAACATATGTAGCCATTAATTTACAATCTGTAGAAACTATGAGAAGAGAAAGGTTCCGAACTTTTGTGAAAAATATATGACAAAATATAACTCAAACCTGGATGAGATGAAACCTTCAGAGATGGGAGGGGTTGAGGGTAGATGAAGGATGGGTTTAAAAACAAACAAAAGATAACTATTGTAAAATACACTGTGTCCGTAACATGTATATAGTACTGTATGTACAGTTGAAGTCGGAAGTTTACATACACTTAGGTTGAAGTCAGTACCACTCCACAGATTTCATGTTATCAAACTATAGTTTTGACAGGTCGGTTAGGACATCTACTTTCCAACAATTATTTACAGACAGATTATTTCACTTATAATACCCTATATCACAATTCCAGTGGGTCAGAAGTTTACATACACTAAATTGACTGTGCCTTTAAACAGCTTGGAACATTTCAGAAAATGATGTCATGGCTTTTGAAGCTTCTGATTGGCATAATTTGAGTCAATTGGAGATGTACCAGTGGATGTATTTCAAGGCCTACCTTCAAACTCACTGCCTCTTTGCTCGACATCATGGGAAAATCAAAAGAAATCAGCCAAGACCAAGTCAAGCAATTTCCAAACACCTAAAGGTACCATGTTCATCTGTACAAACAATAGTACGCAAGTATAAACACCATGGGATCACGCAGCCGTCATACCGCTCAGGAAGGAGACGTGTTCTGTCTCCTAGAGATGAACGTACTTTGGTGTGAAAAGTGCAAATCAATCCCAGAACAACAGCAAAGGACCTTGTGAAGATGCTGGAGGAAACCGGTACAAAAGTATCTTTATCCACAGTAAAACGAGTCCTATATCGACATAACCTGAAAGGCCGCTCAGCAAGGAAGAAGCCACTGCTCCAAAACCGCTATAAAAAGTCAGACTACGGTTTGCAACTGCACATGTAAACTTCTGACCCACTGGGAATGTGCTGAAAGAAATAAAAGCTGAAATAAATCACTCTTTACTATTATTCTGACATTTCACATTCTTAAAAAAAAATGGTGATCCTAAGACAGGACATTTTTACTAGGATTGTGAAAAACTGAGTTTAAAGGTATTTGGCTAAGGTGTATGTAAACTTCCGACATCAACAGTATAAGCTGGAAGTAAAAGCCTAAGTGTTGTTGTTCATTAGTTTACTCCAGTTAGGGGAGGGATGGTAAGGTCAGGGGAAAATAATAAAGGAAAATATATATATATTTTTCAAAATATCTTTATATTGTCGGGGGTTTGGAAATGATGCAGACAATTACATTGATGGAAGCCACAATATATCTGCAATATTAAAGCTGATCTACACCCCCCCCAAAAAAAACGTGTACCCTAAGAAACAAGGTTCATGAAATCGTTAACTTGCTAGTAACAGATAACATTCACATTCTGACTCTCTCTGAAACTCACTTACATAAAACCTTACATAATTAAAACATCTATGGAAAATACAGAAATAAAAAATGGGGATGGTGTTGTGGTTTATATTCAGTCATATTCCTGTAAAGATTAGAGAGGATCTCATGTTAAATACTGTTGAAGTAATATGGCTGCAGGTTAATCTGCCTCACCTAAAGACCATTCTGGTGGGAAGCTGCTGTAGACCACCAAGTGCTAAAAGTCAGTAGCTGGATAATATGTGTGAAATGTTTGATAATGTATGTGATATCAACAGAGGTACATTTTCTGGGTTACCTAAATATTGACTGGCTGTAGAAAACTGCTCTAAAGCAGTATTCATATACATTGGATGTAGTGATCCTAATATAGTAGCCATATCTAGGAAACCCAAAGTTCCAAAAAGCTGGGCCTCATACAGTGTATAAGAGGTCATTCAATACTTTTTGTAGTGATTCTTATCTTGATTATGTAAATAATATTTGCTGGTCTGTGGTGTGTAATGAGGAGCAAACAGACGCTGCACTTGACACATTTATGAAATTGCCTAACCCAGTTACTAAAACCCACTGATACTGCCAACTACTTGAGTTATTTTTTTTATATGCAAGATTAGCCAATTTAGGCATGACATGCCAACAACAAATTCTGAACATCACATCCATGCATAACTGGCCGAGACAAACATTGTAATTCTGTAAAGTGAGTGTGGAAGAGGTAAAAAAATTATTCTTGTCTATCAACACTGACAAGCCACCTGGGTCTGACAACTTGGATGAACAATTACTGAGGATGATACTGCCACTCTCATTTGCCATCTCTTCGATCTGAGTCTAAAGGAAAGTGTGTGCACTCAGGCCTGGAGGGAAGAAAAATTCATTCCGCTACCCAAGAACAGCAAAGCACCTTTTACTGGCTCAAACAGAAAACCAATCAGCCTGTTACCAACCCTCAGTAAACTAAAAAGGTGTTTGACCAGATACGATGCTTGATGAAAGCCAGTCAATATTTAGGTCACCTAGAAAATGTACCTCTCTATTGATATCTAATACATTATCAAGTATTTCACACATATTATCTAGATACTGACTGTTAGCACATGGTGGTCTATAATAGCTTCCCACCAGAATGGTCTTTATGTGAGGCAGATAAACCTGTAGCCATATTACTTCAACAGTATTTGACATGAGATCCTCTCAACACTAAACACGTCAGCTACTACAGCAAGTGAAATCACTGCAACACTTAACAAAGAGCTGCAGTCAGTTTCAGAATGGGTGGCAAGGAATAAGTTAGTCCTAAATATTTGAAAAACTGAAAGGATTTTATTTAGGACAAATCATTCACTAAACCTCAACTAAATATCGTAACGAATCATGTGGAAATTGAGCAAGTTGAGGAGACTAAACTGCTTGATGTAACCATGGATTGTAAACTGTCATGGTCAAAACATATTGATGCAACGGTTTCTAAGCTGGGGGAAAGTCTGTCCGTAATAAAGCGCTACTATGCTTTCTTGACATCACTATCAACAAAACAAGTCCTACAGGCCCTAGTTTTGTGGCACCTGGACTACTGTCCAATCATATGGTCAATTGCCACAAAGAGGGACATAGGCTAATTACAGTTGGCCCAGAACAGAGCAGCATGACTGGCCCTTAAATTTAACATTGATAATATGCATGTCAATCTCTCCTGGCTCAAAGTGGAGGAGAGATTTAATTCATCACTGCTTGTATTTGTGAGAGGTATTGACGCATTGAATGCACCGATCTGTCTGATTAGGAGACTAGCACACAGCTCAGACACCCATGCATACCCCACAAGACTGTCCACAGTCCCTAAACACAGTACTACACAGAGCCATGACTATATGGAACATTATTCCACATCAAGTAACTCAGGCAGGCTGTAAAGGCAGATTTAAAAAATAGATAAAACTACACCTTATGGACACACACACACACTATACACGCATACATTTGGATTTTGTATTGTAAATATGTTGTAGTAATGGGTAGTAATGTGTTGGAAAGTGTAATAATTTAACTGTATGTATATAGCCTTAAAATTGCTGAACTCCAGCAAGAGTAGCTGCTGCCTTGACAGGAACTAATGGGGATCCATAATAAACCCCAGGAAGAGTAGCTGCTGCCTTGGCAGGAACTAATGGGGATCCATAATAAACCCCAGGAAGAGTAGCTGCTGCCTTGGCAGGAACTAATGGGGATCCATAATAAACCCCAGGAAGAGTAGCTGCTGCCTTGGCAGGAACTAATGGGGATCCATAATAAACCCCAGGAAGAGTAGCTGCTGCCTTGGCAGGAACTAATGGGGATCCATAATAAACCCCAGGAAGAGTAGCTGCTGCCTTGGCAGGAACTAATGGGGATCCATAATAAACCCCAGGAAGAGTAGCTGCTGCCTTGGCAGGAACTAATGGGGATCCATAATAAACCCCAGGAAGAGTAGCTGCTGCCTTGGCAGGAACTAATGGGGATCCATAATAAACCCCAGGAAGAGTAGCTGCTGCCTTGGCAGGAACTAATGGGGATCCATAATAAACCCCAGGAAGAGTAGCTGCTGCCTTGGCAGGAACTAATGGGGATCCATAATAAACCCCAGGAAGAGTAGCTGCTGCCTTGGCAGGAACTAATGGGGATCCATAATAAACCCCAGGAAGAGTAGCTGCTGCCTTGGCAGGAACTAATGGGGATCCATAATAAACCCCAGGAAGAGTAGCTGCTGCCTTGGCAGGAACTAATGGGGATCCATAATAAACCCCAGGAAGAGTAGCTGCTGCCTTGGCAGGAACTAATGGGGATCCATAATAAACCCCAGGAAGAGTAGCTGCTGCCTTGGCAGGAACTAATGGGGATCCATAATAAACCCCAGGAAGAGTAGCTGCTGCCTTGGCAGGAACTAATGGGGATCCATAATAAACCCCAGGAAGAGTAGCTGCTGCCTTGGCAGGAACTAATGGGGATCCATAATAAACCCCAGGAAGAGTAGCTGCTGCCTTGGCAGGAACTAATGGGGATCCATAATAAACCCCAGGAAGAGTAGCTGCTGCCTTGGCAGGAACTAATGGGGATCCATAATAAACCCCAGGAAGAGTAGCTGCTGCCTTGGCAGGAACTAATGGGGAACCATAATAAACCCCAGGAAGAGTAGCTGCTGCCTTGGCAGGAACTAATGGGGATCCATAATAAACCCCAGGAAGAGTATCTGCTGCCTTGGCAGGAACTAATGGGGATCCATAATAAACCCCAGGAAGAGTAGCTGCTGCCTTGGCAGGAACTAATGGGGAACCATAATAAACCCCAGGAAGAGTAGCTGCTGCCTTGGCAGGAACTAATGGGGATCCATAATAAACCCCAGGAAGAGTATCTGCTGCCTTGGCAGGAACTAATGGGGATCCATAATAAACCCCAGGAAGAGTAGCTGCTGCCTTGGCAGGAACTAATGGGGATCCATAATAAATACAAAAACATGGATGTTGTATTATGGATGGACATGTTTCACAGAAGTTGAAGGGTGCCCCCATTATCTGTCTCCCCCTGTCACGCGGTTGGCTGCAGGTTAAATTGTAGTGAACCTGTAGTTGAACATGAAAGGTGCAGTACTGACAGAGTTCGCTGCTTTAGGCCCCACCACTGCTTTTGATGTGTTCATCCTGTCACACGGATGCCAAAGCACTTTAGCAGCTCTGATACTGCTGCCCAGAGGGGTCAGGACTCAGGGCTTAGGGCACTAACATCACTGGCCATGTTTAAATAAACCCACAACTGACTGCACCAGGAGACCACACTTCAGGGATACACTGGATGTGTCCCAAATCGTACCCTATTCCCATTGTACAATACATAGTCATTAACACCAAGCAACATACTAATATCTGCATATACAGTACATCTGTCTATTATAGCTGTATGAGTTACAACAGAGAGATCCCATGTGATCCCACTTTGAACAAATACAGAGATTACATTGACACATCACTGACACCTCCCCCATATCGAGTGACCCATGATTCCCTGGTGACAGATGATCTGAGGAACTGAACGTACTGTACCGTGCAGCTAGAGAACTACTGGGGGTGAGGGCCTGTCTTGGTGAGGGGCTGTGGGAGGCTGTCTTGGTGAGGGGCTGTGTGGGTGAGGGGCTGTGGGAGGCTGTCTTGGTGAGGGGCTGTGTGGGTGAGGGGCTGTGTGGGGGCTGTGTTGGTGAGGGGGCTGTGGGAGGCTGTGTTGGTGAGGGGCCTGTCTTGGTGAGGGGCTGTGGGAGGCTGTCTTGGTGAGGGGCTGTGTGGGTGAGGGGCTGTGGGAGGCTGTCTTGGTGAGGGGCTGTGTGGGTGAGGGGCTGTGGGAGGCTGTCTTGGTGAGGGGCTGTGTGGGTGAGGGGCTGTGGGAGGCTGTGTTGGTGAGGGGCCTGTCTTGGTGAGGGGCTGTGGGAGGCTGTCTTGGTGAGGGGCTGTGTGGGTGAGGGGCTGTGGGAGGCTGTGTTGGTGAGGGGCCTGTGTTGGTGAGGGGCTGTGGGAGGCTGTCTTGGTGAGGGGCTGTGTGGGTGAGGGGCTGTGGGAGGCTGTGTTGGTGAGGGGCTGTGTGGGTGAGGGGGCTGTGTGGGGGCTGTGTTGGTGAGGGGGCTGTGTTGGTGAGGGGGCTGTGTGGGTGAGGGGGCTGTGTGGGGGCTGTGTTGGTGAGGGGGCTGTGTGGGTGAGGGGGCTGTGTGGGTGAGGGGGCTGTGTGGGTGAGGGGGCTGTGTGGGGGCTGTGTTGGTGAGGGGGCTGTGTTGGTGAGGGGGCTGTGTGGGTGAGGGGGCTGTGTGGGTGAACGGATGGTTGGAACAGGAGTTAAGAGATTAATTTAGTCTAGTCTGTATTAGAGGTTAGAGAATAAATGAGGGCTTTAGCTTTATGTTCCTGATATCACATACATTAAAGGGAGTCTAATTGCATAGACATGAAACTATATGACTCCAGATTTAACTGGCTTTTATTGAGTAGTTAGATATTCTCGTTGATTTAGGTGGTGATATATTCACAAAATTCAGTTTCATAACAAAATAACTGAATACATTAAATATGTATTTATTTTATAGAGATGTATTGCGATCGCAACGTCATGTCTGTCCCATTATAGAGTCTGTGTGCATACGGGAAGCGCCATTGAGGCCATCTCCATTTTAAAGTAGTCAATGTTCTTATTTTACTACTTCTATGTGTTGATAAACAAACTGAAAGGGTGTACAGTATACTGCCACCTAGAGAGTGTTGATTGAACAGGTATAAAGCCATAGTTGGCTATTTACTACCACCTGCAGATATGGAACGTTTGCTCGCAAGTATAATTCATTGGCTGATGCTTCCTGATAACCGGGATGGGATTATGTGATCCTTCCTTAAACCATAGGAAGTCCCACCTAGTTGACTACTTCAAAATTGTAAAACTGGCTTTTGGACACTAGAGTACTCTATGCATCTCCACGATTTATTTATAGCATATATTCTATGAACATTTAAATATATAACTGATATTCCTACAGAGCGAACCATCTGACTGATATTCCTACAGAGCAAACCATCTCCAGAGAGGGAACATTTAATTTTATAACATCCAAATGAAATTTTACTTTTCTACCTCAGCCTCAAATACTTCAGTACACCAAAGTAGTGAGACTAAAGAAAGAGGAGACGAGAACTACTGAAAGAGGAGACGAGAACTACTGAAAGAGGAGACGAGAACTACTGAAAGAGGAGACGAGAACTACTGAAAGAGGAGACGAGAACTACTGAAAGAGGAGACGAGAACTACTGAAAGAGGAGACGAGAACTACTGAAAGAGGAGACGAGAACTACTGAAAGAGGAGACGAGAACTATTGAAAGAGGAGACGAGAACTACTGAAAGAGGAGACGAGAACTACTGAAAGAGGAGACGAGAACTACTGAAAGAGGAGACGAGAACTACTGAAAGAGGAGACGAGAACTACTGAAAGAGGAGACGAGAGAGGAGAAGAGAGAGTGTGCTTTTTCATAAGTAGACCAGATGCAATTTACTTCTATAAACTGTTTTTGGATATCTGAGTCAGTCTCCATCTTTATTCTGCAGTTCCTATGAATAAATAAAATGGTATGAGGACTGGATCAATAAATTGATACTGGCAGGCTGGCAGTATAGCATACTATGACCACTAGATGGCACTCCATCTCTGAGAAATTTAAGGAGTGTGTATGGCAGGGTTTTCCAAACTCGGTCCTTAGGACCCCAAGGGGTGCATGTTTAGTTTTTTACCCTAGAACCACACAGCTGATTCAAATAATCAACTAATCATCAAGCTTAATGCAGACAGTATTAAGCAAAACCCTGTACGCACATACTCACTCACTCACACACACAAACTCAATAAATAAAAAATTTGCTGTGCTACAAATTGGTTACATAGGCCTATATACACTGTATATACAGTATAAACATGCATATGAGTTTACACAAGATATTGCAAGGCATCGTATAATATAAATATCTTCATGCATTTAAGGTAAAATGCAGAGATACATAGAGATCCTCATAATGTAAAGATGAGCTCTCCATAGCACCACAAACACTGGGAAGTGGAGGCTGAGCAGCACTGACTGACAGGTACAGTATGTACAGGTTATCAATGAGGAGGGAATATGAAAGGGAGAGAGGGAGAGACAGTGAGAGAGAGACAGTGAGAGAGAGAGACAGTCTGTGAGAGAGAGAGAGACTGTCTGTGAGAGAGAGAGACTGTGAGAGAGAGAGATAGATACTGTGAGAGAGACAGAGACAGACAGAGACAGACAGAGACTGTGAGAGAGAGAGACTGTGTGAGAGAGAGAGACTGTGAGAGAGAGAGAGACTGTGAGAGAGAGAGAGACTGTGAGAGAGAGAGAGACTGTGAGAGAGAGAGAGACTGTGAGAGAGAGAGAGAGACTGTGAGAGAGAGAGAGACTGTGAGAGAGAGAGAGAGAGAGAGAGAGAGAGAGAGACTGTCTGAGAGAGAGAGAGAGTGTCAGAGAGAGAGAGTGTCTGAGAGAGAGAGTGTCTGAGAGAGAGAGTGTCTGAGAGAGAGAGTGTCTGAGAGAGAGAGACTGTGAGAGAGAGATAGAGACTGTGAGAGAGAGAGATAGAGACTGTGAGAGAGACAGAGAGAGACAGAGAGAGAGAGAGACTGTTCTACCTCACACACCCCAACTCCAATAACCACCAGCCCCCCTTCTAACCCACCCACCCCTTCCACATTAGCCCCAAAGTCTACCAACCTCCAGTCTACACCATCCAGACCAGAGCAGACTGACATCATCCTACTCATGGACTCCAATGGCAAATTTCTTCAGGAAAGTAAACTCTTCCCTCATCAACAAACTAAAAAGATGTGGTGCCCTACAACCCAAAGTGCAATGGAGCTCCTCAGCGAGACTCAGCTGGGATCACCAAGCCATATAATAATACACACTGGAACCAACGACCTGCATGCACAACAAGAGAGGGTAGCCACATCACTAAACAGGGTAATAGAAAAGGCCACCTCCACTTTCCCCAACACAAAGATAGTGATATCCACTCTTCTCCCGAGGACAGATTTCCACCCAGCCACTATCCAACGCATCAACGCCAGTCTTTCCAGAGATTGTGCCCTGAAACCAAATGTTCACTTGGCCCGCCATCCTACCCTAAACCTAGACTGCCTCTATGACCATGTACATCTTTACAAAGAGGTAGTTCCCACTTTCGCCAAAACATTGAAAGATGTGGCCCTGGGACGTCAGACCATTACATCCCACAGGACCAACAGACCAGCTCCTACACCACTCAGACCTACAAAACACCCCAACAGATCTAGAACCAAAGCCCCCCCACCGAGAGAAGAGTATCGCCAACCACACAACCTCCCACACCCATCCCAGCTGAAACCCCCTCCAACCTACTACGGATATGAACTTCACCCAGCCAAACCTGAAGCTCTCCTGCCCCCATCAACACACCGACTCATCCAACAAGAACCACACACAGACAGACGGACCTACGCAGAGACTGTGAAAGGAATAACAAACCCAACCCCTGTACAAACCAACATCCCCTCAAATTCCCCAACCTCAGCCCACCCATCCCAATCACTACAAGATGTATTACATCAGATGGTAAATCTTCTTTGCTCTCGTCTTATGAACCAGTGATGTAGATATGTATGTATGTGCATGCAAAAAAAAAAAAATATATATATATATATATATATATATATATATATATAGTATTTTGAAGGTATTCAAAGAACACCTTACTTTATTATTATTATTATTTTATTTTTCTTGACAGTTAAAGAGTATTATATATGTTTAATTGAAATATTTTGAATGTATATCTCATCTTAAACACTAAATATCATCCCTAAAATATATGGATTTTAAGTCATTCACTATCTCATGTTGGAACATCCAAGGAATAAGATCTGCTTTTGGCCTTAAGAGCAGAGATATAGACTTTATAAGAGAAGTTATAGGTTCTGATGTTATTGTTCTACAGGAAACATGGAATAGAGGAGAAGGACCCACTGGTTGTCCATTAGGCTACAGGGAGATTATTATTGTTGTCCATTAGGCTACAGGGAGATTATTATTACCAGTTGACCCAACTACAACCAATAACCTCCCAACAAACTTACACACACACAAAACACACACATTTGAATTTGAAAGACTGTGTGAGAGAAAGACTGTGAGAGAAAGACTGTGAGAGAAATACTGTGCGAGAGAAAGACTGTGTGAGAGAGAGAGAGAGAGTGAGAGACAGAGAGACTGTGAGAGAGAGAGAGAGAGAGAGAGAGCGAGAGAGCGAGAGAGCGAGAGAGCGAGAGAGCGAGAGAGCGAGAGAGAGAGCGAGAGAGCGAGAGAGCGAGAGAGAGAGCGAGAGAGAGCGAGAGAGAGCGAGAGCGAGAGAGAGATATTTTTTTTTTTTTGATGTATGATACTTTGGCAATATGTACATTGTTGTGTCATGCCAATAAAGTGAATTGAATTGAGAGACAGAGTGAGAGACAGAGTGAGAGAGAGAGAGACTGTGTGAGAGAGAGAGAGAGAGAGAGAGACTGTGTGAGAGAGAAAGAGAGAGAGAGACTGTGTGAGAGAGAGAGAGAGACAGAGAGAGAGAGAGAGAGAGAGAGACAGAGAGAGAGAGAGAGAGAGAGAGAGACTGTGAGAGAGCGAGAGAGACTGCGAGAGAGACTGCGAGAGAGACTGCGAGAGAGAGCGAGTTAAAGGTGTAATTATTAAACATGGTCCTCTGGTTAGAGTAGAGAATACTGCTGACATGGGGGTTAAAGGTGTAATTATTAAACATGGTCCTCTGGTTAGAGTAGAGAATACTGCTGACATGGGGGTTAAAGGTGTAATTATTAAACATGGTCCTCTGGTTAGAGTAGAGAATACTGCTGACATGGGGGTTAAAGGTGTAATTATTAAACATGGTCCTCTGGTTAGAGTAGAGAATACTGCTGACATGGGGGTTAAAGGTGTAATTATTAAACATGGTCCTCTGGTTAGAGTAGAGAATACTGCTGACATGGGGGTTAAAGGTGTAATTATTAAACATGGTCCTCTGGTTAGAGTAGAGAATACTGCTGACATGAGGGTTCACTGTGAAGATACTCATTTCCTTTCATGTGCCACTTTGATGAACACAGTTACATGTTGCATCACAACAAGCTGTTAAATGATAGCTGGTAGTAATATTATCTTCTTTCAACCCTGTTCACTTGCATTCCCTGTCGAGGAAATAAATACAGTGTAAATCGCAGGTTGATGTTTATCGTCCTGGAGGCAGAACTGAGCGATTTCCGCTTGATGGGCCAGATGCAAAGTAAAAATTGTCTATAAACAAAAATGTATAAAAACAAATATTAGCTTTTTGGTCTTAGGGTTAGATATTAGGGTTACCAGTGTGGTAAAGGTTGGGGTTAGCAGTGTGGTTACGGTTAGAATCAGATTTTATGACTTTGTGGCTGTGCTAGCTAGTGACCGCAGCGCTGCCTCCAAAACGCTAACCTGCGTACAAATCACTGTAGACTTAATTTGCCAAGTCTGATTTATGGTAGTAATAATGTCCAGGATATTTGATAAAGAATATCATAATAATCATCGAGAGAGTACTGCTACTGTTCAGAGTTTCTGTATTTTACTAGCTAATCTTACAGTGGGGTCTTTTCGGGTAAAACATCCCAGGACCTTTTCTCAAATAGCCTGGGCTTGTCTCTCTGCTTCTGAACTCATATGTACATTCTGTTTTATTCATCACGCCATCTATAATCCATCTCTCTTCAAAGCACGGAGCAGTCCTTTAAGCTTATTACAGAATATTTAGAATACCTCCAGAGGACGCGTGTCTGCTGATTGCACCGACATGCAGGGATGGCCACAGAACGTAATTGGGAAATGTGAAAGTAGTTTCAGGACTGCTGGGTATCGAGGCTTTCTGAGCTTCAAACAACATTTCCAGTCTCACTTGTTTGTATTCATATAATGAAATGCATACCGTTGCCACCAAGGTCATGAAAAAAAGGGTTAGGTTTGGACAGTGTGAAAAATATTGAAGATTAAACATGAAATTAAACAAAGAAGATCTAATGCTGCAGCAGAGTCCAGCCTAGTCTGCTGCCTACTCTCTCTCCCTGTCCTGAGTCATACATCTCTCCCCCTCTCTCTGTTTCTCTCTTCCACTCCTTCTCTCTCTGTCCCTCTCCCTGCAGCTGTCTGCAGGCAGATTACCAGTGGGAAACCAGCAGGTCTAACTAATGGATGTAAACAACAGTACTGGGGATTAATCCAGCTGTAAACATGATTAAAAAGGAAGCTGTAACGTGCTAATGCTGGCAGTAAATAACACTACCTGTCATACAGCAGACATGACTTTACTTTTAAACTCGGATCAACTAAAGTGCCTTCAAATTCAAAGCAGTGCGTTCCAAATCAAACATATGGTGCCGACTATATTTGCTCATTGTGGGAAATAATTGGGTAGTTCGGGTTAGACAAATACATGGGCAGAATATTTACACACGATTATCATTACCAAGGCTACAACAGTACAATACATCACACCATTCTAGAAGCAAAGATTTGATGAACATAACTATATATTTATTATTTAGAGGAAGAAATAAACCTAGAATATCTGTGTGTATTGATCAAATGACACCTGCCATATCACTTCAGTCGTTGGTGTTCAGATGCCCTTGACCTTCAGATCAAAAGCTGACATGTCACCCTCCTCTCCTGGCTGCTCTACAATGCTGCCAGGCCCCATATCCAACCTCTTAACTATCTACTGGATGAAAAAAGACCAAGGTGACTAACCTGCATGTCCAAATATCAATGTCCATTGGCTGTCAGACTGCAGAGATGAGATGTATAAAAAAGGGGGCATTTCAAACATATTTTAGTTTACATTTTTATTAAGGCAAAGTGTCACTTCCCCTTAGTGTCTTCAATGTCACTTAAAAAGTCCACTTTGATGATAAATCATCTGTTTAATTATGGGTTTTCTAAATGAATAACAAGGATGTCATCACTGCTGCATATAAACATCGTTCAGTCACAGGTCCGCTACTAAATGAGTGTAATCATAGCCTGTACAGAAGGTCTGGCTGCAGAAACAACAAGGGCTAGAGAACTCCATTATCACATTATTTTCCATGGCAACCGTCACTACTGTCTGCATTAAAATCGGTTTTCATTTGATATAAATTCTGTATTCTAGCTGCATCTCAATTACAGTACCGAGCTGTATTCTAGCTGCATCTCAATTACAGTACCGAGCTGTATTCTAGCTGCATCTCAATTACAGTACCGAGCTGTATTCTAGCTGCATCTCAATTACAGTACCGAGCTGTATTCTAGCTGCATCTCAATTACAGTACCGAGCTGTATTCTAGCTGCATCTCAATTACAGTACCGAGCTGTATTCTAGCTGCATCTCAATTACAGTACCGAGCTGTATTCTAGCTGCATCTCAACTACAGTACCGAGCTGTATTCTAGCTGCATCTCAACTACAGTACCGAGCTGTATTCTAGCTGCATCTCAACTACAGTACAGAGATCAAGGAGTCTGCTCTCTGCACTAAACTCCTGTCATACTCAAAGTGTGAAAAGCACTGAGTTGGAATGGATGACCCTTGACCCCAGACACGTATCTCTGTCCACAGCAACATTTCAGCTTGCTCATCAGCACTGTTGGTTCTCATGCTGGTTCTAGCTATCAGTAGAGTGATTCAGACCTGGGATAAGGGCTGAATTAGACAGCCCTGCCCTTTGTCAAGGTTGGTAAAATATATGTTACAGTACCGGTTACAGTGCTGCACTGTATTCAACAAAAGTGGAATCCAAACAATCTTAAAAAACATGATCTATGCTTTTGAAGACTGCAGATGTCCTTGTCCCCTAGTCATTCTCCATTCTCCAGCTCCAGTGTGGAGAATGGTGACGGTGCGGTGAGGCCCCGTTGGTGTGTGTCCCTCGACACGGCTATTTAATCACTGGTGTCTAACACCTCATAAACCCTTCCTCCTGGGCCTGGGTCTCGTCATAAACAGCACAGCTTCTCAACCACAACACACCATCTGTCCCAAAACCCACTCTGCATATTAAAAATCTAGAACAAAAATAATATTGGCCCAGCAAAAAACACATACTGAGTAAATTAACTCTGTGATTGTGTTTTGAATAAGACTTTCCACAATAAGACTCAGCATTGTGTGTGTCCTTGGAAGAGAACTGCTGTATCTGACAGGTGACAGGGTTCAATGCTTATAGAAGGTAGTGGATGTGTGGGCTCATTTCACCCTAATCAATAACATCCAGAGGGCAAATACAAACATGTTTCCCCTCTGTGGCGGCATATTGGGCGACCCCTAAAAGAGATCAAACAGCTTTTTATGCGTCTAGGTTATGCACAGACAGGACGGACATACCTGAAAAGTTCTTCCTTCAGACTCGGATCAGGCAATGACACGGTCAGTCTTTACAGTAACTTCAAAGGGTCGTTTGTATCATGAAACTATAGCCAACTGCTGTACACTGACTGGACACAAACCTGATGCCATTGGCAAACGACCATCCATTACTGTAAAGACTAAGTTAATATATCCATGAATAATACAGTAACTGAAGTGTTCGCACTGTCTTCAGCAGCATTCTGAACTTGTCACATTTTATCAGCCACGTTCTGAACTTGTCACATTGTATCAGCCACGTTCTGAACTTGTCACATTGTATCAGCCACGTTCTGAACTTGTCACATTGTATCAGCAGTACTCTGAATTTGAATAAAGTGCTTCAATCAATGCCAAACTGTGGCGAATTTGTGGTACACTCTATGTCATAAAAGTGTTTGGAAGCCATTGACTATTTATCCATGCTGCAACAGGTGGAGGCCAATCATCTTGCAGCTGCAGCCCTCTAGCCCCTGCCACAGCCCCACACTCAGCAGCCAAGTCCTACCCCCAACTCCAGCTCTAAACCCCAGCTGCCCTAAGTCTGAGTAGCCCCAGCCTCATGCAGCCCCCGACACCCTGCTTTGGTTCCGTGATTACGTCTCTACATTAAATCTGCCGGAGCAGAAGGCTGTGATTTAACACAGCGATCCCAGCATGGCGGTGGCGTGTCCTGCCTGTGTATCATTCCAATGCCCAAGAATGATGGCACCATACGTCTGTGACAGCCCTGACTTTGTGACTGTTTTTAAAAGGCTTCCCGGCAGCAGCACATACTTGACATGAAGCGAGAGTCTTATTGTCATTCAAATGGAACTATTATTTTCGGGTTGATTTGATTTAACTTTGGAACAGTGGGAGAAATGAAACAGGATCTTTCTCAGTGTTACGGTAAAACAAAGACAAGAGAGGCCACAGAACAACGGAAATGAAAACGTGTCACCACTCACAAGGCTCCACATACTGTATATCACCTGTTGGAATGTGCAATCCTCCCGTTAGACAAGAGGGTAGCATACGTAGAGCAATGATGAAACAACACGCATATCCACAGAGTAACGTGGAGCGACTTTAACCATGATCCAGTGTATCTTCAATTACAGCAGGAGAACAGTTATGACTGGTGTCACATGTTGTTTATGGTGACAATAAACTGCTGTTTTGATTCAGTTCCCAAATCTATATTGAATTGTAGCGTTTATTTCTAAAGTACCTTGAGGAAATGTTTTATTCTACACTATTCAACACATCAGTATTCTTGTATGAGAGAAATCTTTTAACATAATTTCCTGTTTCTATCTTGTTACTTCTATGGATCCTGAAATAGCTGTAATAGTGTTGTTTCAGGGGACGCATAATTACCTGTTAACGGCTTCTCTCTCAGAGGGGTTTGTTCAAGTTCCATCACAGTCCACTTCTTTCTAATTGAAACCTTCATGGATAGATAATAACATTGAGAGGACAAGACAAGACCAAATACGTACTGCCTGAAAAAAACAATAAGTGTGTTATAGTGTATCATGTTCAACTAATGAAATATATACAGTATGTTAGTGCTCTGAAAATCTAGCAGTAAACCTACTGTATTAACACAGTATGTCACTGTGGCACCAAAACTACTGTATTAACATACAGTATTCCTCTGTATTAACATACAGTATGTCACTGTGGCATCAAAACTACTGTATTAACATACAGTATTCCTCTGTATTAACATACAGTATGTCACTGTGGCACCAAAACTACTGTATTAACATACAGTATTCCTCTGTATTAACATACAGTATGTCACTGTGGCACCAAACCTAATGTATTAACATACAGTATGTCACTGTGGCACCAAACCTACTGTATTAACATACAGTATGTCACTGTGGCACCAAGCCTACTGTATTAACATACAGTTTGTCACTGTGGCACCAAGCCTACTGTATTAACATACAGTATGTCACTGTGGCACCAAACTACTGTATTAACATACAGTATGTCACTGTGGCACCAAACTACTGTATTAACATACAGTATGTCACTGTGGCACCAAACTACTGTATTAACATATAGTATGTCACTGTGGCACCAAACCTACTGTATTAACATACAGTATGTCGCTGTGGCACCAAGCTTACTGTAATAACGCCTACTGTAATAACATACAGTATGTCACTGTGGCACCAAACTTACTGTATTAACATACAGTATGTTACTGTGGCACCAAACCTACTGTATTAACATACAGTATGTCACTGTGGCACCAAACCTACTGTATTAACATACAGTATGTCACTGTGGCACCAAGCCTACTGTATTAACATACAGTATGTCACTGTGGCACCACATCTACTGTATTAACATACAGTATGTCACTGTGGCACCAAATCTACTGTATTAACATACAGTATGTCACTGTGGCACCAAACTACTGTATTAACATACAGTATGTCAATGTGGCACCAAACCTACTGTATTAACATACAGTATTCCTCTGTATTAACATACAGTATGTCGCTGTGCAGTAATAGTGACATCTTTAAGTTGCTCTGACTACTGTACTGTATATAAAGTACCCATGTTGTTCCTCACTCTCGCTTGCAGGTTCCAGTGGGAGACAAAGGGGGTGAACAGGATCCAACAACAAGTGACTTCTTTCAATTAGTTGCTGTTATCGCAGCTATTTTCCCACAGTCAAATTGACCCAGCATGCCGTATTCATAGTAGCCCCATTTTACATATCTTGCCGAATACCCTGGGCTCTGTCCCTCAGCGACTAGGCAGTTAGGCAATACACTTTATCATGGTGCACTCAATTTATCAAACAGGGATCCCTTGGTGAGGCAAAATGACAGAATATTGATGAAATGTTTGTAAGTTTGTGCTAGCTATTTGCCCATGGCTAGAACTGGAGAAGTAGTTAAGCGAAAGGAGATGATTAAAGGGAAGCTAAGAGCAATCACAGGCCGTCTCTCCCCCGGCTGGGCCGTCTCTCCCACGGCAACACCATTAGTTAAGATGAAGGAATGATCCATAGATGGAGACCCGGCTAACAGGAGACCAAGAGGAACTTCATGTGAAGACGCCCAAAATTATTAATGCCAAATCCCTTGATGATTATAGCACTGTTGCGCCAAGTATGACATCAAATATCTGCGTATTAATAGCCATATTTATTTTTCAAATGACATGCAGTTAGTTTCAAGCTATGCACAGAGGTTATTGGTACTGCCATATTCACATAGTAAAAAGACTCATTATGAGATAACAACTAGTGGTGGTTGGTGAGAGTGGGTGTGGTGGTGGGTGGTTGGTGAGAGTGGGTGTGGTGGGGATAGTAGTCCTGGTGGTGGTGGGTGGTTGGTGAGAGTGGGTGTGGTGGGGATAGTAGTCCTGGTGGGTGGTTGGTGAGAGTGGGTGTGGTGGGGATAGTAGTCCTGGTGGGTGGTTGGTGAGAGTGGGTGTGGTGGGGATAGTAGTCCTGGTGGTGGTGGGTGGTTGGTGAGAGTGGGTGTGGTGGGGATAGTAGTCCTGGTGGTGGTGGGTGGTTGGTGAGAGTGGGTGTGGTGGGGATAGTAGTCCTGGTGGGTGGTTGGTGAGAGTGGGTGTGGTGGGGATAGTAGTCCTGGTGGGTGGTTGGTGGTTGGTGAGAGTGGGTGTGGTGGGGATAGTAGTCCTGGTGGGTGGTTGGTGAGAGTGGGTGTGGTGGGGATAGTAGTCCTGGTGGGTGGTTGGTGAGAGTGGGTGTGGTGGGGATAGTAGTCCTGGTGGGTGGTTGGTGAGAGTGGGTGTGGTGGGGATAGTAGTCCTGGTGGTGGTGGGTGGTTGGTGAGAGTGGGTGTGGTGGGGATAGTAGTCCTGGTGGGTGGTTGGTGAGAGTGGGTGTGGTGGGGATAGTAGTCCTGGTGGGTGGTTGGTGAGAGTGGGTGTGGTGGGGATAGTAGTCCTGGTGGTGGTGGGTGGTTGGTGAGAGTGGGTGTGGTGGGGATAGTAGTCCTGGTGGGTGGTTGGTGAGAGTGGGTGTGGTGGGGATAGTAGTCCTGGTGGTGGTGGGTGGTTGGTGAGAGTGGGTGTGGTGGGGATAGTAGTCCTGGTGGGTGGTTGGTGAGAGTGGGTGTGGTGGGGATAGTAGTCCTGGTGGGTGGTTGGTGAGAGTGGGTGTGGTGGGGATAGTAGTCCTGGTGGGTGGTTGGTGAGAGTGGGTGTGGTGGGGATAGTAGTCGTGGTGGTGGTGGTTGGTGAGAGTGGGTGTGGTGGGGATAGTAGTCCTGGTGGTGGTGGGTGGTTGGTGAGAGTGGGTGTGGTGGGGATAGTAGTCATGGTGGTGGTGGGTGGTTGGTGAGAGTGGGTGTGGTGGGGATAGTAGTCGTGGTTCAACAGCTCAGACACGAGACGTATTATAAAAGGAAAACCAACCACGCCGCGGACACCGACTTCCAGATAGGCTGAACACCTTCTTCGCTCGCTTTGAGGATATTACAGTGCCACCGACGCGGCCCGCTACCAAGGACAGTGGACTCTCCTTCTCAGTGACTTACGTGAGTTAGACATTTAAGCATGTTAACCCTTACAAGGCTGCTGGCCCAGATGGTATCCATAGCCGCGTCCTCAGTGCATGCGCAGACCAGCTAGCTGTTGTGTTTACGATTATATGAAATCTCTCCCTATCCCCGTCTGTTGTCCCCACATGCTTCAAGATGGCCACCATTGTCCCTGTACCTAAGAAAGCAAAGGTAACTGAACTAAATGACTATCGCCTAGTAGCACTCACCTCTGTCATCGTGAAGTGCTTTGAGAGACTAGTCAAGGATCATATTACCTCGACCTTACCTGCCACCTTATACCCCCTTCAATTTGCTTACCGTCCCAATAGATCGACAGATTATGCGATCGTCACCACATTACACACTGCCCTGTCCCATCTGGATAAGAGGCATACAGCGGGTGAAATAAGTATTGAACACGTCACCATTTTTCTCTGTAAATATATTTCCAAAGGTGCTATTGACATGTCATTTTCACCAGATGTTGGTAACAACCCAAGTAATCTATACATACAAAGAAACCAAAACAAATCAGTTCAGAAATTAAGTTGTGTAATAATGTGAAATGACACAGGGTAAAAGTATTGAACACACTTACTGATATTTATTTAATACTTTGTACAAAAGCCTTTGTTGGTAATGACAGCTTCAAGACGCCTCCTGTATGGAGAAACTAGTCGCATGCATTGCTCTGGTGTGATTTTGGCCCATTCTTCCACACAAACAGTCTTCAAATCTTGAAGGTTCCGTGGGCCTCTTCTATGAATCTTGATCTTCAGTTCTTTCCATAGATTTTCAAATGGGATTTAAGTCAGGTGATTGGCTGGGCCATTCTAGCAGCTTTATTTTCTTTCTTTGAAACCAATTGAGAGTTTCCTTGGCTGTGTGTTTGGGATCATTGTCTTGCTGAAATGTCCACCCTCGTTTCATCATCATCCTGGTAGATGGCAGCAGAGTTTTGTCAAGAATGTCTCGGTAAATTTGCCCATTCATCCTTCCTTCAATTATGTTAAGTTTGCCAGTACCATTTGCTGAAAAGCAGCCCCACACCATGATGTTCCCACCTCCAAACTTCACTGTTGGTATGGTGTTTTTAGGGTGATGTGCAGTGCCATTTCTCCTCCAAACATGGTGTGTATTATGACATCCAAACAGTTCAATTTTGCTCTCATCTGTCCACACAACATTCTCCCAGTATTTCACTGGCTTTTCCAAATGTTGTGCAGAAAACTTTAAACGAGCTTCAACATGCTTTTTTTTCAGCAATGGAGTCTTGCATGGTGAGCGTGCATACAGACCATGGCGGTGGAGTGCATTGCTTACTGTTTTCTTTGAGACAACAGTACCTGCTAATTGCAGGTCTTTTGAAGCTCTCCACAAGTGGTCCTTGGCTCTTGGACAACTCTTCTGATTATTCTTTTCACTCCTCTGTCAGAAATCTTGCGAGGAGCACCTGGTCGAGGCAAATTTATGGTGAAATGATTGTCTTTCCACTTCCGTATTATGGCCCCAACAGTGCTCACTGGAACATTCAGAAGCTTAGAAATGCGCCTATAACCAATGCCATCATTATGTTTTGCAACAATTAGGTTGCAAAGGTCTTGAGACAGCTCTTTGCTTTTACCCATCATGAGATGTGTCTTGTGACACCTTGGCAATGAGACCATTTTGTAGGCCATCAGTTGGGACTGAACCAGCTGATATTAATTTGCACTGACAGGGGGCTGGACTGCTTTTTAATTACTGATAGTTTTCAGCTGTTGTCTTGGCTTTCCATGCCTTTTTGCACCTACCCTTTCTTCATGTGTTCAATACTTTTTCCCTGTGTCATTTCACATTATTACACATAACTTAATTTCTGAACTTATTTGTTTTGGTTTCTTTGTATGTATGGATTACTTGTGTTGTTCCATGTCAATAGCACCTTCGGAAATATATTTACTGAGAAAAATGGTGATGTGTTCAATACTTATTTCACCCGCTGTACCTATGTAAGAATGCTGTTCATTGACTACAGCTCAGCATTCAACACCATAGTACTCTCCTAGCTCATCATCAAGCTCCAAGCCCTGGGTCTGAAACCCACCCTGTGCAACTGGGTCCTGTACTTCCTGATAGGTCGTCCTCAGGTGGTGAAGGTAGGAAACAACACCTCCCCCTCGCTGATCCGCAACACTGGGCCCCACAAGGTTGTGTGCTCAGCCCCCTCCTGTACTCCCTGTTCACCCATGACTGCGTGGCCAAGCACGCCTCCAACTCAATCATCAAGTTTGCAGACGACACAACAGTAGTAGGCTTGATTACCAACAACTATGAGACAGCCTACAGGGAGGAGGTGAGGGCTCTGGGAGTGTGGTGCCAGGAAAATAACCTCTCACTCAACGTCAGCAAAACTATGGAGATGATTATGGACTTCAGGAAACAGCAGAGGGCGCACCCCCCCAAACCACATCAATGGATTGGGGGGTGCCACACAGTGGATGTGTACGGCAAGTTCCTCGCCGTACACATCACTGACAAACTGGAATGGTCCACCCACACAGACAGTGTGGTGAAGAAGGTGCCTCTTCAACTTCAGGAGGCTAAATAAATTTGGCTTGTCACCCAAAACCCTCACAAACTTCTACATATGCACAATTGAGAGCATCCTTTCGGGCTGCATCACCACATGGCTGTGCCACTTGGTACGGTAACTGCACCGCCCATAACCGCAAAGCTCTCCAGAGGGTGGTGCGGTCTGCCCAATGCATTACTTCCCGCCCTCCTGGACACCTACAGCACTCGTTGCCACAGGAAGGCCAAAAAGATCATCAAAGACATCAACCACTCGAGCCACTGCCTGTTCACCCCGCTATCATCCAGAAGGCGAGGTCAGTACAGGTGCAGCATTTTCTATCTCAAGGTCATCAGACTTCTAAACAGCCATCACTAACACACCAGAGGTGGCTGCCTTTAGACACTGATTAGAAATCACAGGACACTAAGGAATAGAACACTAGCCACTTTAATAATGTATCCATATCTTGCATCACTCATCTCTATGTATAAACTGCACTCTATACTATTCTACAGTATCTTAGTCACTCTAATTGTGTTTACATACTGCATTACCCATCTCATATATATATACTGTACTGTACTCTATACTACACCACTGACTGCTAAACAACCATCTCTAGCACATCAGAGATTGCTGCCTATAGACATAGGCTAGAAATCACTGGCCACTTTAAGGAAATGAAACACTAGTCACTTTAATAATGTTTCCGTATCTTGCACTACATACTGTATGTATAAACTGTACGCTATACTATTCTTCGGTATCTTAGTTACTTAATTGTGTTTACATACTGTATCACCAATCTCTTATATGTACAGTATACTACATACTATAAAGCTTACTATGCCACTGTATCTTAGTCCAATGCAGCCCTGACATTTATGTATACTGTATACTCAATCCATTCCTTGTATTTGGGTATATGTTGTGTAATTGTTAGATATTACTTGTTAGATAGTACTGCACTGTCGGAGCTAGAAGCACAAGCATTTCGCTACACCCGCAATAACATCTGCTAACCACGTGTATGTGACCAATACATTTGATTTGATTTGAGAGAGCATGGTGCCTTGTTGTCTTCCTGTTGTTTAACACACAGCTTATATCCTCCCCTTGTTTCACAATATCATCTATTTGTGGATTGCTAATTCAATAAATAGAAAAAAAAGAAAAGAAAACACCACAACTATGTTGTATAGGGAATGACTGGTCCTTAGATTATAAACTATTTTCTGAATTCTACAACGAGAGAGAAAATACTAGTATCCCCATCTCCTCATCCCATAGAACCACGATGATAGAACCACGCTGATAGAACCATTTGCTAACTTCTCACCTGTTTGTTCATCCTCATTCCCTTGAAACCACCTGGCAAATTATTTAGCATACAAGTGGCTCTAGAGGCCTTGAAGAAAACACTAAACCACTTGTGTCAAACCCATTGTGATTTGCAACATTCTGAAAGCAGTCTCGGGTGTTATCCAAGATTGCTGGTATTTGCTGAATTTGTCAGGATACCATTTTCAACCATTACATTTGTATGCTTGAGTACCGCCCTTCGTTCAGAGATTCCTAAATACACTGTCAAATAATAGGACTATCCATTTTTACACTGTTTATTTTCATGTGGTTTCGGGAAAACTAACAATTATGTTAGAATCTGTGGAATCTACATAATAGCATGGCTTGGCCTAGAGGGGACAAATACCAAGGCCAACTTATTTCCATTAAGCCGTATCCAAAACAAGAACATTTCAGTGGCTTTAAGAGATTCTGGACTGCAGATGTTTATTTATGGGTCAAGTCTTTGGAGAAGGAGAGGATGAAGGCTTCCTGGCAGTGGTATAACCCAGGCCACCACACGTGTTCCAATGCGTATGGCTGCAAATCACACAGGATATGTACAGTTGAAGTCGGAAGTTTACATACACTTAGGTTGAAGTCATTAAAACTCATTTTTCAACCACTCCACATATTTCTTGTTAACAAACTATAGTTTTGGCAAGTCTGTTAGGACATCTACTTTGTGCATGACACAAGTAATTCTTCCAACAATTGTTTACAGACAGATTATTTCACTTATAATTCACTATATTACAATTCCAGTGGGTCAGAAGTTTACATACACTAAGTTGACTGTGCCTTTAAACAGCTTGGAAAATTCCAGAAAATGATGTCATGGCTTTAGAAGCTTCTGATAGGCTAATTGACATAAATTTGAGTCAATTGGAGGTGTACCTGTGGATGTATTTAAAGGCCTACCCAAACTCAGTGCCTCTTTGCTCTACATCATGGGAAAATCAGAAATCAGCCAAGACCTGAGAAAAAAATGGTAGACTTCCGCAAGTCTTGTTCATCCTTGGAAGCAATTTCCAAACGCCTGAAGGTACCATGTTCATCTGTACAAACAATAGTACGCAAGTATAAACACCATGGGACCACGCAGCCGCCATACCGCTCAGGAAGGAGACGCTTTGTCTCCAAGAGATGAACGTACTTTGGTGCGAAAAGTGCAAATCAATTCCAGAAAAACAGCAAAGGACCTTGTGAAGATGCTGGAGGAAACAGGTACACAAGTCCTATATCAACATAACCTGAAAGGCCGCTAAAAAAAAAAGCCAGACTACGGTTTGCATCTGCAAAGATTGTACTTTTTGGAGAAATGTCCTCAAATAGAACTGTTTGGCCATAATGACCATCGTTATGTTTGGAGGAAAAAGGTTGAGGCTTGCAAGCCGAAGAACGCGATCACAACCGTGAAGAACAGGGGTGGCAGCATCATGTTGTAGGGGAGGGACTGGTGCACTTCACAAAATAGATGGCAGGAAAATTATGTGGATATATTGATGCAACATCTCAAGACATCAGTCAGGAAGTTAAAGCTTGGTCTTCCAAATGGACAATGACCCCAAGCATACTTCCAAAGTTGTGGCAAAATTGCTTAAGGAAAATAAAGTCAAGGTATTGGAGTGGCCTTCACAAAGCCCTGACCTCAATCCTATAGAACATTTGTGGGCAGAACTGAAAAAGCCTGTGCGAGGAAGGAGGCCTACAAACCTGAGTCAGTTACACCAGCTCTGTCAGGAGGAATGGGCCAACATTCACCAAACTTATTGTGGGAAGCTTGAGGAAGGCTACCCGAAACATTTGACCCAAGTTAAACAATTTAAAGTCAATGCTAATTGAGTGTATGTAAACTTCTGACCCACTGGGAATGTGATGAAAGAAATAAAAGCTGAAATAAATCACTCTACTATTATTCTGACATTTCACATTCTTAAAATAAAGTGGTGATCCTAACTGACCTAAGACAGGGAATTTTTACTAGGATTAAATGTCAAGAATTGTGAAAAACTGAGTTTAAATGTATTTGGGTAAGGTGTATGTAAACGTCCGACCTCAACTGTATAGTTGTTTCAAATGAATGAGAGACTTAATTCTATGAGATCCAATTTTCCGAGAGACCTTAAATCTACTACGCTCCAGAGAGAAATTGGTAAATATAAGTAATGCAATTTTACAGGTATAACAGGTAGCATTTAAACCACTAAGAAGGAGCACAATTTTAGCTCAGAGGGCAGAATATAAAATTCAGCTGCATCAGACTGTTGTTGTGTTCCAAGATGATGCCCATCTAGCTAATGAAGATACACTGTAGCGTGGTATCTAAGGCACTGATCTGAAGCTATCCAATTTCCTTTACTCCGCATGAGGCGCCACATCCATGCACAGCTAGAGGACTTTAGTCTCCCAAAAAGCAATCAATGAGGCCAGCACAATTAATTTACATCCCCACAAATGAACTGGGGATGGCGAGCACACAGATTTGCAAGTACATGAAAATGGACATCAGCCTATCGAGTTACAGAAATCTGAATATAATTGCACAGAAATAATCTAACAGGGTTAACAACCTGTTGCAACATCCACATTCAGTTGTGCACTAAATTATGCTGAGATGGAGCAATATCTAAATAAAAAATGTTTAAGTGCATATAATCCTAACCAAATGATTTGTAAATAGCAACAAAACATTATAGAACCATGGTGATAGGGCGGCGCACAATTGGCCCAGCGTCGTCCGAGTTTGGCCGGTGTAGGCCGTCATTGTAAATATGAATTTATTCTTAACTGACTTGCCTAGTTAAATAAAGGTAAACTTTTTAAATATATTTATATATTATTTGATAATTCAATCATTTCACTTTTTCCTGCTTTTCATGTGATTGAAATTATCCAAAATGATCCATGCAGTAAACAGGTTGCGTATCCATGCAGTAAACAGGTTGCGTATCCATGCAGTAAACAGGTTGCGTATCCATGCAGTAAACAGGTTGCGTATCCATGCAGTAAACAGGTTGCGTATCCATGCAGTAAACAGGTTGCGTATCCATGCAGTAAACAGGTTGCGTATCCATGCAGTAAACAGGTTGCGTATCCATGCAGTAGACAGGTTGCGTATCCATGCAGTAAACAGGTTGCGTATCCATGCAGTAAACAGGTTGCGTATCCATGCAGTAGACAGGTTGCGTATCCATGCAGTAAACAGGTTGCGTATCCATGCAGTAAACAGGTTGCGTATCCATGCAGTAAACAGGTTGCGTATCCATGCAGTAAACAGGTTGCGTATCCATGCAGTAAACAGGTTGTGTATCCATGCAGTAAACAGGTTGCGTATCCATGCAGTAAACAGGTTGTGTTTCCATGCAGTAAACAGGTTGCGTATCCATGCAGTAAACAGGTTGTGTATCCATGCAGTAAACAGGTTGTGTATCCATGCAGTAAACAGGTTGCGTTTCCATGCAGTAAACAGGTTGCGTATCCATGTAGTAAACAGGTTGTGTATCCATGCAGTAAACAGGTTGTGTATCCATGTAGTAAACAGGTTGCGTTTCCATGCAGTAAACAGGTTGTGTATCCATGCAGTAAACAGGTTGTGTATCCATGCAGTAAACAGGTTGTGTATCCATGCAGTAAACAGGTTGTGTATCCATGCAGTAAACAGGTTGCGTTTCCATGCAGTAAACAGGTTGCGTATCCATGCAGTAAACAGGTTGCGTATCCATGCAGTCCAGACAAGAATGCATCAGGAGAAGACACTGAATAAAACTAGACCTTAACTTGTGCAGTAAACAGGTTGTGTATCCATGCAGTAAACAGGTTGTGTATCCATGCAGTAAACAGGTTGCGTTTCCATGCAGTAAACAGGTTGCGTATCCATGCAGTAAACAGGTTGCGTATCCATGTAGTAAACAGGTTGTGTATCCATGCAGTAAACAGGTTGTGTATCCATGTAGTAAACAGGTTGCGTTTCCATGCAGTAAACAGGTTGTGTATCCATGCAGTAAACAGGTTGTGTATCCATGTAGTAAACAGGTTGTGTATCCATGTAGTAAACAGGTTGCGTTTCCATGCAGTAAACAGGTTGTGTATCCATGCAGTAAACAGGTTGTGTATCCATGTAGTAAACAGGTTGCGTTTCCATGCAGTAAACAGGTTGTGTATCCATGCAGTAAACAGGTTGTGTTTCCATGCAGTAAACAGGTTGTGTATCCATGCAGTAAACAGGTTGTGTATCCATGCAGTAAACAGGTTGTGTATCCATGCAGTAAACAGGTTGCGTTTCCATGCAGTAAACAGGTTGCGTATCCATGCAGTAAACAGGTTGCGTATCCATGCAGTCCAGACAAGAATGCATCAGGAGAAGACACTGAATAAAACTAGACCTTAACTTATACTAAATGGTACAATAAAGGCACGGCCGATCATCAAACACCAGCCGTTAAAGGCCCTCTCAGCCTGACACTCTGTAGTGTCTTCATCTCCCTTTGGACGTTCAAAGATCCATTGCTCTTTCAGGACTGTGATGGTGGATGGTGACAGGATGTCAGGCAATTAAGTAATCATTACTCATGGAGCTGGAGCCTGGAGGTGGGGTGGCTCCTCAGGGTTCCCACATAAACACCGCAACGCAGCCAGACGACACACAGACACTTCCTATGCACCAGCCATCCCAGGCTCACATCCTTTGACTAGCTAATTCAGCGATGAAGTCAGACACTAACTCAGAATCAAAGGACTCCTTAGCTTTTCAAACACTCAATATCACCGGAAGTGTTAGATAATGATGATATCAGGGAAGTTGAAGGAGGACGGTGAGTGGTGTTACTGATAATATCAGGGAAGTTGAAGGAGGACGGTGAGTGGTGTTACTGATAATATCAGGGAAGTTGAAGGAGGACGGTGAGAGGGATGGAAGTGAAAGAGGAGGTGTCCCTCAGGGAATCCAGACAGCTATGATGATGAATAAACAGACAGGAGCAGTGATAACTGCTGCATCTGTGGGAGACTGCAGCTACAGTAGGAGAGACAACAGAACCCTGGGTAATAACTGGCAGCTACCTGGCAGCTGGAGGTAGGCTGCTTCAAATGGGGGAAATGCATGTAGAATGCATCTGGATGAGCAGACATCCCCACAAACCCAAGCCTAATGCAAACTGCAGCAACCTACAGTATTGCCTCCGAGATCGCAGTTAATGACTGAACCCTATCACTCCAGCTTCTGGATTCATATTTTGGTTGTCGAATCATTGATTGTTAGTTAATAATTTACTGCAGTGGGCTAAATATGGATCACAGTGTGTTTCTTGGTAGTCTTAAACAAACCTACTTCGAAACAAAAGTATGCACCTCACTCACATTTTTATGGGCTTAAAAAAAAGGAGACACCTGTACCAGTTGAAATGTATTCCATTTTGAGTTTGCATCCCAACATTACACTTTATATACATCACAGAAGCCTGAAATATAACACAACTGTTTGACATAGAAACACTGGATTTTCTGATTTTTATAAAACATTTTGTAATGTTTATTAATTATGAAAAAATAATAATAACATTCCACCCATGAGGCCACTAGGTCATTTGACTGCAGGAAAGGGCTACAGAATGATGAGGCTACAGTACCATACCATATGTCTGTACTATATCCATACTACACTTGAATACCTCCTATAACTAATGCATCAATGAAAATACATTCTGACATACAAAATGCATATTGTACTCAGAAATAGATACATCAGCAGAAAGTCATTTCTCTGTGGGCAGTGTGATTATTTTAAGACCATGTCCAGCTTCACATTTCATGCTAATGACGGGCTTTGCATAAAGAAAAGCATACCACTGTGTCTGTTTAACATTCAGGCTCTCTCCACCACCACAACAACTCCTTGCATTATTATTGAATGAACTCTATGGCATCATGAAACAGAGAGAGGACTGCTGACTGAGGAAAGCTACAGTACTCTAGTAACTAAAACGAGTTATGGAGCCAGGAAGATCTATGAACCAACCAGCACAGCAGAGAACTAGACACCCCCTGGCTACAGTGCACATGGATCCTCATAACGGACACCCTCATCAAGTGTCCTTGTCTAGCCATCACATGTCCATAATCAGCCTCTGTCACTCACCTCAACATCTAAAGGGAATCTCCAAGCTGGCTAATTGCCCAGTTATTCACGAAGCAGTCTGCAGGCCTCATTTCTCTAAGTCTAACATTTGAGCAGCCAGCCAGACAACGACGATGACGTCCACTGCCACCACCGCCACCCCCGGTCCTGGTGGTACCCCTGACTGCTACATACAGCACCGGTCCTGGTGGTACACCCGGCTACTACCTACAGCACCGGTCCTGGTGGTACACCTGACTACTACCTACAGCACCGGTTCTCGTGGTACACCTGACTGCTACCTACAGCACCGGTCCTGGTGGTACCCCTTACTACAGCACCGGTCCTGGTGGTACCCCTTACTACAGCACCGGTCCTGGTGGTACCCCTTACTACAGCACCGGTCCTGGTGGTACCCATTACTACAGCACCGGTCCTGGTGGTACCCCTTACTACAGCACCGGTCCTGGTGATACCCCTTACTACAGCACCGGTCCTGGTGGTACACCCGACTGCTACCTACAGCACCGGTCCTGGTGGTACACCCGACTACTACCTACAGCACCGGTCCTGGTGGTACACCCGACTACTACCTACAGCACCGGTCCTGGTGGTACACCCGACTACTACCTACAGCACCGGTCCTGGTGGTACACCCGACTACTACCTACAGCACCGGTCCTGGTGGTACACCCGACTACTACCTAGAGCACCGGTTCTCGTGGTACACCTGACTACTAATACAATGTTTAACAGCCAATGTTGTTACCATAAAACACAGAGGCCATTACTAAGGTCTCAAAAGCTCAAAAAATGCAATGCTTTGTAAATCAAACAGACTACTCTGCAATAACATAAAAAGGTTATTTAAAAGAGTACTCTTATGGGAGTAGCTTCTAAGACAGTGGCTGAGTTGGAATATATATCAGGTATACCGTTGGGGCTTTGGATGTCACTGTGCTTGTTTACAACAGTAGTTACCAGGCAATACACAACCCTATCTCGTCTGTACAGATGTCGGAACTTAATATGATCCATTCCGTTGCAGGAGTAAAATAAGATTTGAATGAATATTCAATATTTAGAATCACTATAGCAACATGAGCAACTACTGCTAGCAATTCACCAAACAACTATCCTATTTTTTCTAATTAGTAGGCTTGCATTATGATTAAATCATACAACTATCAAAACACATTAATATTATTAAATGACACGTTCAATATAAAATGGTTTTATATTTGTTGATGTCCTGACAAATCTGCATGATAAATTATAACATTGGTGCATCTATTTCTATCTTACATTGTGATGTTGTATACTCCTGAATAATATCCTGGGATATGGTGATTATCCTGGTGGCTGGGAGGTTCACAACAAGTTCTTTACATCTGCAGGGTCCCAGGGTGGGATGTCCTTCAACCTGGAACAAGCAGAGACAAGGGGGGAGAAATTAACTGCTCAAATTGAAATGCTGCCACAAGTTGCTGAAGCCACAACTACTTTTATTAATGTACAATCGTTTTGATTAGAGTTTTGCATTTTAGGCTTGGTCAAGTTGTTTACAGTCAGAGTAGAATAACTTATCCTCTAATTTGAACTAGTAACACAATAGGGGAATGTATCACCGCCCGCAACCTCAGGGCTCTCCGGAGGGTGGTGCGATCTGCCAAGCGCATAACCGAGGCAAACTACATGCCCTCCAGGACACCTACAGCACCCAATGTCACAGGAAGGCCAAAAAGATATTCAAGGACAACAACCACCCGAGCCACTGCCTGTTCACCCCGCTATCATCCAGAAGGCGAGGTCAGTACAGGTGCATCAAAGCTGGGCCCGAGAGACTGAAAAACAGCTTCTATCTCAAGGCCATCAGACTGTTAAACAGCCATCACTAGCACATCAGAAGCGGCTGCCTATAGACTAGAAATCACTGGCCACTTTAATAATTGAACACTAGTCACTTTAATAATATTTTTTGCATTACTCATCTCATATGTATATACTGTATTCTATCCTGTTCTACTGTATCTTAGTCTATGCCGCTCTAACATTGTTTGTCCAAATATTTATATATTCTTTATTCCATTCCTTTACTTTAGATCAGTGTGTATTGTGTGTATTGCTGTGAAATTGTTAGATATTACTTGTTAGATATTACTGCACATTTCACTACACCCGCAATAACATCTGCTAAATATGTGTATGTGACCAATAACGTTTGATTTGATTTGAAAGTGGCAAGAGAAAGTTAGGGAACGTTAGCTAGGTAACGTTAAACAGACACTGCATGCAGCTAGCTAGAAAAACAGGCCCATCATCAGAATGCACATATTATTTGGCTGGCTAGCAAGCCTAGACTGAACAGAGCACAGCTGGCTAAATTTCCTGTTATTCATCAGATGTTGTTAAAATGTCTTACCTCCAAACGAGTCGGGCAGGACCATTTTCTCTTGCCAAGCCATTGCAATGGACGGAAATGCGATCAGGTGCTCACTTTATTCCCTCCTCGGCGAAGGATACATGGGATTGGGACATGCCAATTTTGACGTCCTGCTTAGAAATTCTGCCTCAAAAGGCAGCATCCTTATTACCACCAGTTGAACCATCAATACGCGCTAAATTCACCCACACAGCTGATCTCAATTGCAACCATTATTGGTCCCCTTATTGCTGCTCAATAAAAGATGATGTCGGTGTCCTGTTGCAACCAAAGTCTTTCAAGATATATTAGCACTCTGGTTGGTTTTGTCATCGCAACAACTTTGAACAGACTAAGGGCGATTGATCTATACCAAACAAAAATATAAACAATTTAAAAAATGTAAGGAAATCAATTTAAATAAATTCATTAGGCCCTAATCTGGATTTCACATGATTGGGCAGGGGGGCAGCCATGGGTGGGCATAGGCCCACCCACTGGGGATCCAGGCTCAGCCAAACAGAATACATTTTTCCCACAAAAGGGATTTATTACAGACAGTAATACTTCTCAGTATCATCAGTTGTCTGGTTGGCTGGTTAAAACCCCGCAGGTGAAGAAGCCAGATGTGGAGGTCTTGGGCTGGCGTGGCCACCTCCAAACAACGTTGGAGGTGGCTTATGGTAGAGAAATTAACATTCAATTATCTGGCAACAGCTCTGGTGGACATTCCTGCAGTCAGCATGCCAATTGCATGCTCCCTACAAATTTGAGACATTTTATGTTATCCAAAGGTTTCTGGTATGGTCTTTTCTTATCAAGATCGGCGGTAAAATATCCCTGGACTGTCCATATTTGAAACCACATCAAGGTCAATTAGGGGTTTGAGTTATTTGTGCCTGACATGGTAGGTCTATATGTACGCACTGAAGGCAGTGGTCCTAACCGCTAGACCACCTCGGGCCAAGATTGAACTCAATTTTGACAGTTCATTTGTAACCTTCGGATACACTAGACACTTGTATGTCATAGTCTAGTGGATACCAATATCTATCTTGTGTTATTCAGCTATATAAAACAACAGTTGTTGATGTGTAGGGTTGCAATTCAAATTATTATTTTTACATGTATTTGAATGTAGCGTTTCCTAGGCCTAGCGTTTGAGCGAGTGAAAGAAAACATTATTTTGATAGCAAGCCCTGATCCCAATGACTCGACTGTCCCCGCATGGAGAGTAAGAGAACTGCTCATTGTCAGCCACTCAAGGCTCATTTGAATTTCCAGATGCATCAGGAAAATTCTCAGCGACAAAAGAGTGATCAAGTTAAGATCCGACATCTGTAATTATTATTTTTCAGTGATATTAGGGAGTAGGGCATAGGAGACAGTAAAAGACAATAGAGTCCCACACAAAATGATAGAAGTTAACAGTAGAATTCATAAAGCTTACACTGTGTTGCATTGCACTCCAGACAATCCTCTGGTTGGCAGCATAGAATAGAAAAGAGAAGCATTTTAATTAAATAGGCATTGGAGGAGGAAGAGGTACACACACAGAAATGATCCAAATACATACACTACCGTTCAAAAGTTTGGGGTCACAGAAATGTCCTTGTTTTTTAAAGAAAAGCATGGAATAGCCTTCATTTCTCAGAATAAGAATAGACTGACGAGTTTCAGAAGAAAGTTATTTGTTTCTGGCCATTTGGAGCCTGTAATCGAACCCACAAATGCTGATGCTCCAGATACTCAACTAGTCTAAAGAAGGCCAGTTTTATTGCATTTATAACAGTTTTCAGCTGTGCTAACATAATTGCCAAAGGGTTTTCTAATCAATTAGCCTTTTAAAATGATAAACTTGGATTAGCTAACACAACGTGCCATTGGAACACAGGAGTGATGGTTGCTGATAATGGGCCTCTGTACGCCTATGTAGATATTCCATTACAAATCAGCTACAATAGTCATTTACTACATTAACAATGTCTACACTGTATTTCTGATCAATTTGATGTTATTTTAATAGACCAAAAATTAGCTTTCAATTACAATGACATTTCTAAGTGACCCCAAACCTTTGAACGGTAGTGTATATCCGAAGACATCAGAGTCCTTCTAAAAGAGTTAAGAGGAACAAAGTCAAGGGAAATAATAATTACTATTCATTAATGAAATACATGGAAGAAAAAGTATTCTTATAATGGTATTCTGGCTTTAGCACAAAGCCATGCAGAACATAATTTTCTCAATCCATTTATTATTTTCCTGTGTTACAAAACAGTGTTGACTTTGAATTGAGTCCATAATTGAAATAGTGCTGTCCGAATGAAAAGAAGATATGTGCGTAAGTTGAAAAGTTTTCAACTTGCAGCTACGAATGTTATACATCAAACAGACACATATTGAACAGATAAACACATTTGGAATACGTTCAAAATTAAGTGCTTGAGGATTATTGAGAGAAATACATTTCTCAAGGTTTTTTGTTCTCCTACAAAAATAGCACTGCATGATAGAGACAGACTTTTCAAATCAGCCAATTTGGCAAGCCTTAACTCCTGGCCACACATTACCACACATTACCCTCTGCATGCAGACAGAAATACTGTAGTCGGACCGTCAACTTTATATTGACCTCTACCTTTACCAAAACACCAAGTTCGGTGTCACTGTGATAAAAATCGGAACAAGTTTTAATGAAACAAAACAAAGATAAATCTGATCGATAGCAAAGGTTTACTTTATACAGCAAACACCTGACACTGTCAATCTCACACCTCCATGAATCTTTTCTTTCTTATTTGTGACACAAAGACAGGAAAATAACAGGTTGCTGCACACTTCTCTTTACCGTCCTGGGGTAAAGCTGAGAATTTGTTTACAAAAACGGATCGATAGAGAGAGAGTGAGGCCTTGAACGGAGGGCGTTTTAATCAACAGTGTCAAGACAGAAAGACAAATGATGTTTACTCTGAGGCAGTGGCCCTGTGGGCTGTGTGCCTCTGTCTCTCCTTACCAGTCTCTCCAGGCTGGTGCCAGCTGCAGTGGTGGGCCGCTCCTCTGGGCTGTAGGGCCTGAAGCGGGCGTTGAACACATCCGAGACGCCCCGGGTAGACCTGCCACCCATTCCTGAGGGCTTTGGCTGGCCGCAGCCTTGAAAAACCTGCAATTACACACAGAAGGACATCCAACTGTTAGACTGCGAGAGAAGCTTGAATTACCTGGGATGTGGAAAGGACGGAAAACAAGATGTTTTGATAAGGCCTACGGCCTTGTGGATCCTACGGCCTTGTGGATCCTACGGCCTTGTGGATCCTACGGCCTTGTGGATATTACCAACATGACAGTGCTTAAAGTCACATTGATCTAAACAGAGACTGTTTTTCAACTGGTGCATAACCAGCCTATTATAATATAGTGGAGTTCACTTTTTAAAGGATTATGGGCAATTCACCACATATACTATGCAATAAAGATAAACAAAGCTGTACCATGAGAAAGCTATTGGAGGATTTAGCCTTGAACGAGAGCAAGCATTCAACATTGTGTAGGCTGAAGAATCTCCTCACAACCACTTCAATTTATTCTTGCAATGACTACAATTTTGTGGGCAAAGTAAAAGGCAGTAAAACACAGGAAATACATTAACTTCAGTTAGTTGAACTAAGATTATCTAACCAATGGGGAACATGTAATTCAAATACAAAGACCTAAGATTGGATTTAACGAGAATGGGTTGCAATACTCACCTAAAGCACGATCCAGTTGTCCTACTGCCTTAACGTGGGAGTACAGAACAAGTAACGCCATACACTTTTAATGAGTGTGTTATTGGACTCTAGACATTTTATTTGCTTTTGGGAATCAGTTTTATTAATTTGGTTGACATACCTTGTAGGAGAGCTGGACACTGTTATCTTGCATATTCATGATGGCCTCTGAAATCTTCACATCAATGGGCTCCATGACAGACTCAATGTTGAAGGGTCCCTCCAGCCTCTGTGCCACCAGCAACATGGCATCTGTCACGAGAGAGAGAGAGAGAGAGAGAGAGAGAGAAATTTAGCCATAATGACTGCCAAAAAACTTTGCTTGAGTTTGAGGATTTATGAGAGTCAAGAGAAAGAAGATTATCTTACATTCATTTTCATATTGAATGCAAATGGATCTCTTCAGCAAAATGTACAGTGCCGTCAGAAAGTATTCATACCCATTGACTTATTCCACATTTTGTTGTGTTACAGCCTGAATTCTAAATTGATATTTGTTCTCACTCATCGACACAATACCCCATAATGACAAAGTGAAAACATGTTCTTAGAAATGTTTGCACATTTATACAAATATTGTACAATATTTGCATATTATTATTTTTTTAATTCGTCAAGCTCTGTCAAGTTGGTTGTTGATCATTGCTAAACAGACATTTTCAAGTCTTGCCATAGATTTTCAAAGGAAATGTAAGTCAAAACTGTAACTAGGCCACTCAGGAACATTCAATGTCATCTTTGTAAGCAACTACATTGTATATTTGGCCTCGTGTTAAACGTTACAGTCCTGCTGAAAGGTGAATTTTCCTCCCAGTGTCTGTTGGAAACCAGACTGAACCAGGTTTTCTTCTAGGATATTGCCTGTGCTTAGCTCTATTTCATTTATTTTTATCCCCCCAAAAACTCCCTAGTACTTGCCGATGGCAAGCATACCCATAACATGATGCAGCCACCACCATGCTTGAAAATATGAAGAGTGGTACTCAGTGATGTGTTTACCACAAACATAACGCTTTGTTTTCAGAACATAAAGTGCCTTATTGAAAACAGGATGCATGTTTTAGAATATTTGTATTCTGTACAGGCTTACTTCTTTTCATTCTGTCATTGAGGTTAGTATTGTGGAGTAACTACAATGTTGTTGATCCATCCTCAGTTTTCTTCTATCACCTCCATTAAAGGGATACTTCAGGATTTTGGAAATAAGGCCCTTTAGCTACTTCCCCAGAGTCAGATGAACTTGTGGATACCAATTGTATGCATGTCCAGTAGGAAGGAAGTTGGAGCTAATTTTGCGAGCCAACGATAACTAGCATTAGCACAATGACTAGAAGTCTATGGGTATCCAAAGTGTACCAATAGACTTCCAGTCGTTGCACTAATGCTAGTTAGCAATTTAGTTACGTAGCGCAAGTTAGCAACTTCCTTCAAACTGCAAGCAAAGACATAAAAATGGTATCCACGAGTTCATCTGACTCCGGGAAAGTAGATAAAGGGCCTCATTGCCAAAATCCTGAAGTATCCCTTTAAACTCTAACAGTTATAAAATCACCACTGGCCTCATGGTGTAATCCCTGAGCGGTTTTCTTCCTCTCCAGCAACTGAGTTAGGAACGACGCCTGTATCTTTGTAGTGACTGGGTGTATTGATACACCATCAAAAGTATAATTAATAACTTCAACATGCTCAAAGGGATATAACATTTCAGCTTTTTGTATTTTTACCCATTACCAATAGGTTCCCTTCTTTGCGAGGCATTGGAAAACCTCCCTGGTCTTTGTGGTTGAATCTGTGTTTGAAATTCACAGTTTGACTCAGGGATCTTACAGGTAATTGTATGTGTGGGGGTACAGAGATGAGGTAGTCATTCAAAAATAATGTTAAACACTATGATTGCACACAGAGGCCATGCAACTTATTATGTGACTTGTTCAGCCAATTTTGAAAACTTTATGAAGGTATTCAGTATATACACTGAACAAAAATATAAATGCAACAGGCAACAATTTCAAAGATTATACTGAGTTACAGTTCAAATAAGGAAATCAGTCAATAAAAAATAAAAAAAATTAGGCCCTGATCTATTGATTTCACATGACTGGGAATACAGATATGTATCCGTTGGTTGTGTGGCCATTTGGACGTACTGCCAAATTCTCTAAAATAACGTTGGAGGCGGTGTATGGTAGAGAATTGAAGATTACATTCTCTGGAGCATGCCAATTGCACGCTCCCTCAAAACTTTAGACATCTGTGGCATTGTGTTGTCAAGCAAAACTGCACATTTTAGAGTGGCCTTTTATTGTCCCCAGCACAAGGTGCACCTATGTAATGATCCTGCTGTTTAATCAGCTTCTTGATATGCCACACCTGTCAGGTGGATGGATAATCTTGGCAAAAGAGAAATGCTTACTAACAGGGATGTAAACAAATTTGTGCACCAAATTTGAGAGATTTTTGTGCGTATGGAACATTTCTGGGATCTGTTATTTCAGCTCAATAAACATGGGACCAGCACTTTACATGTTTCGTTTATATTTATGCAACATGCAAAACACGTGTAATTTGTTATTTGTCAATATTCATCTGTCATACTTGACAATAGTGTCTCATCATAACAAATTGTTATGTGGATATGACACATTGATGTGTCTCAGTGCAGCAATACATTATTATGTAGCATGAACGCTTCTGGGGGTAAATTCAATTTCTATGTAGATTAACTCAATAGATTCAATATAATTTAGTTATACAAAATAAAACGAACAGTGCTGATGAGTCATTGTTTTAATAGAATCTCTCAAAGCAAAGCACTTTGAGGTCTTATTTACATCCGCCCCGGGCACGGACGCTATAAGGTCACTTAATACCACTGTGTGGACTGTATAGCATTATCCCAACACTGCATTTACTTACAGCATTTCAATCACTGGTCTGGAACACTAATAACAATGTGATCCTTGAACCAAAGAGATCAACGATGTCCAATTCAGAATAAATACACATCTCCTCGTCTCTCATAGTAATTGTATACTGTATAAGACAAGTCTGCCTGCCTGCCTGCCTGCCTGCCTGCCTGCCTGCCTGCCTGCCTGCCTGCCTGCCTGCCTGCCTGCCTGCCTGCCTGCCTGCCTGCCTGCCTGCCTGCCTGCCTGCCTGCCTGTCTGCCTGCCTGCCTGCCTGCCTGCCTGCCTGCCTGCCTGCCTGCCTGCCTGCCTGCCTGCCTGCCTGCCTGCCTGCCTGCCTGCCTGCCTGCCTGCCTGCCTGCCTGCCTGCCTGCCTGCCTGCCTGCCTGCCTGCCTGCCTGCCTGCCTGCCTGCCTGCCTGCCTGACCTTTCCTGTGGCAGTCCTCATGAGAGCCAGTTTCATCATAGCCCTTGGTGGTTTTTGCGACTGCACTTTTGACTGACCTTCATGTCTTAAAGTAATGATGAACTGTCGTTTGTCTTTCCTTATTTGAGCTGTTCTTTACATAATATGGACTTGGCTTTAAAGATTTTTCTTTGCAACTCTGCCTAGAAGGCCAGCATCCCGGAGTCGCCTCTTCACTGTTGACGTTGAGACTGGTGTTTTGCGGGTACTATTTAATGAAGCTGCCAGTTGAGGACTTGTGAGGCATCTGTTTCTCAAACTAGACACTCTAATGTCACTTGCTCAGTTGTGCACCGGGGCCTCCCACTCCTCTTTCTATTGTGGTTAGGGCCAGTTTGCGCTGTTCTGTGAAGAGAGTAGTACACAGCATTGAATAGCCTTCATTTCTCAGAACGAGAGAGAGAGAGAGATACTTTATTGATTCCCGAGGGGAAATTTCTTTGTCAAGCAGCTACAAAAAAACACAGGACAGGTGAAAATTGCCAGAACGAAATACACAAAAGACAGATACACGATACATAGTGTGGCAGTTTGAAAAAGTATAAAAATACACAGAAGTCTGGAGTGCAAAAAGCTATAGGAAGGCATTGCATAGTATGAGTGAATGACTGAATATATACACTATATTATACAGTGTTAATCAGTGTTACCGTGTTAAAATGATACAATTATTGCAAGTTGATATAAATAAAATATATAAAATAATATAAAATATATTACTTACATTTACTTACAATATTGCACGTGATATGATATAACAACTGTATATGAATATGTATATACAGTCCTGAATGAATGAGTGCTGAATTATTAAGTCCTGAGTGAATGAGTGATTACAGACCAGAGAGTTACTCACGGATGGATGGATGGATGGATGTTAAACTAGGTCCTAATACCCCAACAGCCCCAGGTCTATGTTGCCAACGGCACGGCACCCAGGTGAGGCGTTAAATAGTCTAATAGCCGCCGGCAGGAAGGACCTACTGTAGCATGGTGGGATCAGTCTGTGACTGAAGGTGCTCCTCTGCATCATAACCATGGCATGCAGAGGGAGGGTGACGTTATCCATGATGGCCAGCAGTTTGGCCAGGATTTGAATAGACTGACGAGTTTCAGAAGAAAGTGTTGTTTCTGGCCATTTTGAGCCTGTAATCGAACCCACAAATGCTGATGCTCCAGATACTCAACTAGTCTAAAGAAGGCCAGTTTTATTGCTTCTTTAATCAGCACAACAGTTTTAAGCTGTGCTAACATAAGATAATTACAAAAGGCTTTTCTAATGATCAATTAGCCTTTTAAAATGATAAACTTGGATTAGCTAACACAACGTGCCATTGGAACACAGGAGTGATGGATGCTGATAATGGGCCTCTATACGCCTATGTAGATATTCAATACAAAATCTGCCGTTTCTAGCTACAATAGTAATTTATAACATTAACAATGTCTGATCAATTTGATGTTATTTTAATGGACAAAAAACTTTTGACTGGTACTGTATATGTATGAATGAATGAATGAATGAATGAATGAACGAACGAACATACGTATTAAGCCTATGCTACATTAACCAAATGAAAACAGTTCTGTAGCAATGAGGTTTGTGCAGTAGGCCCTATACATAATCACTGCAAATGGGCTATGCTTGAATTGTCCTGCCAATGTTGTTGTTCTCAGACCATTTTGAAATTGCTTTTTTTTTTAGGTATATGATCACACTGGTCATTTATAATTAGTTGTATTATTCGTGAGGCACAGCTGAGTGAGCATAATAATTTGTTTTTTATTTTTACTGGACTGATGGCCTGCATCTGACGGTCAGTCTGAAGGAGCAGCGGTGAGGTTGCCTCTCGTCTGACTCACCGTCCCTCCACTCTCCCTCCCTCCGCTGAGAAAAGCGAATACAGCTGATGGCGAAACTCGCACTGCATTAATTATTTCTCATGCACAATTCATGTTGTTACTCCTATGATCAGAGAAAGTGAAATATTCCTCAATATTAAAAAAGGCACTAATAATAACAACGCAAGCTTATCGGAACACTTTGCTATACTCATTTATTGTAGCTGCAGTGCTGGTTGTAGCGTGTGTAAGTATTGAGAACACCCATTTTATGGCTTATAAAAAAGCTGAACAAAGTGTTGACAGTGTCTCTTTCATGTTTTTAAAGTTTTAAAATCTCATAGTATCAACTTTGCTGTGCGTTTGAGGTTTCTTGGTCTCGAGGAAACGGTTCAGACACGGTGACCTGAGATATCAGACTGGCCAGCACTTGATGTGCTCTCTGGTCCTGCCAGTTAGGCGAAGTTCTACCTTCAGACACATGAAATGGTTAAAAAATGGAAACAGTTTGCATTCCCGGTGCTAGGGCTGCTGAATCAAGTGTACCTACCACCAACAGTGCAAAACAAATAAAAAAAATAGGTACACAAGGCTTTATCGTTGTTTTTTTTTACAGAAATGGTTGGTGATCGACAAGGAATGCCTTGGAGATCGACCAGTCGATCGCGATTGGCCGGTTGGTGACCATTGATCTAGAAGATATCAGCTCAGGAAATATTTTTGTTTTTTTTTGGGCACATATTTAACCACTCATTTTTGTTGGCACAAAACTACCTCCATACTTCTATTAATTTGTATGGGTTACCTTCAGACAAGTCCTGTGGACTTGTGGGAGCCGTAGAGCAAAACGGAGATCATCGTGTTCGTGAGGGTCTCCCCTTTCCATAGAGTGGTCATAATAGTTTGTAGGCCAAACTGTTCGGACGCAACAGACGTTTTCGTGATAATACGAATTTTCAGGATGTCTCATGATCTGACCAACTTTAGCTCGGTCACCTTCCACCGCAGATGCGGAAGACCAACACAGGCGGATGTGGTGGATTGATTTTCGGGAAATTTCTAGCTTAAATTGACACATTTTGATGGGGATTTTTTATTTTATTTTACTTAGATTGACCCTAATTTGCTCCCATACTACTAATACAACAGAGCTTTTTTTTATGTCTTCACCAGGCGCACAACCATCCCAACATCCCAGTTCCTTTTTGTTAAAATACAATAAACATTTTAATACATTACAGTCTTCTTCTGAAATGGATTAAATACTTTTCCTCATCAATCTACAAACAATCTTGGTTTCATCAGACAGAGCATCGTGTTTCCCATGCCTTTAGGCAAACTCCAAGCAGGCTGTCTTGTGCCTTTTACTGAAGAGTGGCTTCCGTCTGGCCACTCTACCATAAAGGCCTGATTGGTGGAGAGCTGCAGAGATGGTTGTCCTTCTGGAAGGTTCTCCCATCTCCACAGAGGAACTATGGAGCTCTGTCAGAGTGAACATCGTATTCTTGGTCACCTCCCAAGGCCAAGGCCCTTCTCCCCCGATTGTTCAGTTTGGCCTGGAGTCTTGGTGGTTCAAACCTTCTTCCATTTAAGAATGATGGAGTGCACTGTGTTCTTGGGGACCTTCAATGCTGCAGAAATGTTTTGGTACCCTTCCCCATATCTGTGCCTCGACACAATCCTGTCTCGAAGCTCTACGGACATTTACTTCGACCTCATGGCTTGGTTTTTCCTCTGACATACACTGTCAACTGTGGGACCTATAGACAGATGTGTGCTTTTCCGAATCATGTCTAATCAATTGAATTTACCACAGGTAGACTCCAATCAAGTTGTAGAAACATCTCAAGGATGATCAATGGAAACAGGATGCACGTGAGCTCAATTTCAAGTCTCATTTACATATGAATACTTATGTAAATAAGGTATTTCTGTGCTTTATTTTTAATAAATTTGCAAACATTTCTAAAAACCTGTTTCGCCTTGTCATTATGGAGTATTGTGTGTAGATTGTATCTAATCCAAATTTAGAATAAGGCTGTAACGTAACATAATGTGGAACAACGGAAGAGATCTGAATACTTTCTGAATGGACTGCATAATAGTGAAACTCCCAGTGTCCCATAACTAGGCTACTTTAGATGATTGCAGAATATGGATGACAGTGGTCTTTGGGGACCTGCTATCACTAATGGCAGGGAGAAGAGCTGAGAAATGGCTGGGCAACGTTACCTCAGTTAGCTCCGGTGCTAGATCTAATGTCTGGGCAACGTCACCTCAGTCAGCTCCGGTGCTATATCTAATGGCTGGGCAAATTTACCTCAGTCAGCTCCGGTGCCATATCTAATGGCTGGGCAAATTTACCTCAGTCAGCTCCGGTGCCATATCTAATGGCTGGGCAACGTCACCTCAGTCAGCTCCGGTGCTATATCTAATGGCTGGGCAACGTTACCTCAGTCAGCTCCGGTGCCATATCTAATGGCTGGGCAACGTCACCTCAGTCAGATCTGGTGCTATATCTAATGGCTGGGCAACGTTACCTCAGTCAGCTCCGGTGCTATATCTAATGGCTGTTCAACGTTACCTCAGTCAGCTCCGGTGCTATATCTAATGGCTGTTCAATAAAGGTATGTTCAATAAAGAATTGAAAACGTATAATTTGTTAGTTAGTTTGTTGGGCTTCACCCTACTGTTTGCAGGTGATCTGGTGCTTCTGTCCGCAACCAAGGAGAGCCTAAAGCAGCACCTACAGTGGGGAGAACAAGTATTTGATACACTGCCGATTTTGCAGGTTTTCCTACTTACAAAGCATGTAGAAGTCTGTCATTTTTATCATACGTACACTTCAACTGTGAGAGACGGAATCTAAAACAAAAATCCAGAAAATCACATTCTATGATTTTTAAATAATTCATTTGCATTTTATTGCATGACATAAGTATTTGATACATCAGAAAAGCAGAACTTAATATTTGGTACAGAAACTTTTGTTTGCAATTACAGAAATCATACGTTTCCTGTAGTTCTTGACCAGGTTTGCACACACTGCAGCAGAATTTGGCCCACTCCTCCATCCAGATCCTTCAGGTTTCGGGGCTGTCGCTGGGCAATACGGACTTTCAGCTCCATCCAAAGATTTTCTATTGGGTTCAGGTCTGGAGACTGGCTAGGCCACTCCAGGACCTTGAGATGCTTCTTACGGAGCCACTCCTTAGTTGCCCTGGCTGTGTGTTTGGGGTCGCTGTCATGCTGGAAGACCCAGCCACGACCCATCTTCAATGCTCTTACTGAGGGAAGGAGGTTGTTGGCCAAGATCTCGCGATACATGGCCACATCCATCCTCCCCTCAATACGGTGCAGTCGTCCTGTCCCCTTTGCAGAAAAGCATCATCCCAGCCTTTTGAGATCTTGCATGGTGCCCCAGACCGAGGGAGATTGACTGTCATCTTGAACTTCTTCCATTTTCTAAAAATTGCGCCAACAGTTGTTGCCTTCTCACCAAGCTGCTTGCCTATTGTCCTGTAGCCCATCCCAGCCTTTTGCAGGTCTACAATTTTATCCCTGATGTCCTTACACAGCTCTCTGGTCTTGGCCATTGTGGAGAGGTTGGAGTCTGTTTGATTGAGTGTGTGGACAGGTGTCTTTTATACAGGTAACGAGTTCAAACAGGTGCAGTTAATACAGGTAATGAGTGGAGAACAGGAGGGCTTCTTAAAGAAAAACTAACAGGTCTGTGAGAGACGGAATTCTTACTGGTTGGTAGGTGATCAAATACTTATGTCATGCAATAAAATGCAAATTAATTATTTAAAAATCATACAATGTGATTTTCTGGATTTTTGTTTTAGATTCCGTCTCTCACAGTTGAAGTGTACCTATGATAAAAATTACAGACCTCTACATGCATACATACAGAAAATCACATTGTATGATTTTTAAGTAATTCATTGTGACTGACCCAAATTAAGAAAATCCTTGACTATGTACAGACTAAGTGAGCATAGCCTTGCAATTGAGAGATAGGCAGACCTGGCTCTCAAGAGAAGACAGGATTTTTTGTATTTATTTATTTCACCTTTATTTAACCAGGATATTTGCCCACTGTCCACAAAATGAGGTGGAAACTGAGCTGCACTTCCTAACCTCTTGCCAAATGTATGACCACATTAGAGACACATATTTCCCTCAGATCACACAGACCCACAAAGAATTTGAAAACAAATCAAACATTGATAAACTCCCATATCTGTTAGTGAAATACCGCAGCGTGCAATCACAGCAGCAAGATTAGTGGCCCGTTGCCATGAGAAACGGACAACCAATGGATTTATCTATTTATCTTCCCCCACTATTTGTACTACAACAATTTCCACATTGCTAAAACACTATAGCTACTAATATAACACTATAGCTTCCAATATAACACTATAGCTGCTAATTGGGGAGGAAGGTAGCCGAGTGGTTAGAGCCCATAACCGAAAGGTTGCTGGATCTAATCCCCGAGCTGACAAGGTAAAAATCTGTCCCTGAACAAGGCAGTTAACCTGCTGTTCCTAGGCCGTCATTGTAAATAAGAATTTGTTCTTAACTGACTTGCCTAGTTAAATAAAGGTTAAACAAATAAAAATATTACACTATAGCTGATAATATTACTGTTAATTTCTAATAGTTTTTTGTTTCTTCTCACTTTTGTTTATTATTTATTTCACTTGACAAAGTAAACATATGTTTCACATGCCAATGAAACCTATTTGGTTTTAAATTGAATTGAGAGCGAGAGAGAGCGAGAGAGACAGAGATAGAGAGGGGGGATTGAAAGCGAGACAGAGAGTAAAGAAAAGAGGGGGGAAGAGAGAGAGAGAAAGCGAGCAAAGAGAGAGTAGAGAGACCGAGAGAGAGGGGGGATTAAAGAGAGTAAGCAGAGAGGGAGAGATGTAAATAAGACCTTGCTTTGAGAAATTCTATTAAAACAATGACTCATCAGCACTGTTCGTTTTATTTTGTATAACTAAATTATATTGAATCTATTGAGTTAATCTACATAGAAATTGAATTTACCCCCATAAGCGTTCATGCTACATAATAATGTGTTGCTGCACTGAGACACATCAATGTGTCATATCCACATAACAATTTGTTATGATGAGACACTATCGTCAAGTATGACAGATGAATAGTCAGTTTAAGCTTTTTTGCATTGGATCCGTCTCAATCCACCGCATCTGCGGTGAAACGTGACAGAGCCAGAGAGATGTTTGTCAGACCACAAGACATCAGGCCATGAGACATCCTGAAAATCTGTCTTCTCACAAAATCGCCTAGAGTGTCCGAACGGTTTGGCCTACAAACTATTATGATCCATCTAGGGATCTGTTGTTCCATGTATGAATATGTTATTCAATATGTTTGTATGGTCTAATAGCAGTAAAGCCAATTTTTTTTTACATCAAATATTTTTGGGGATATATATTTTTGGATACTTCAAAATCAAATAGTTAAATCATCCTTGGTATGACCTTCTTAAAACAATACCATATAGCTTAGTAGATCCGCCCCCACCCATTACTGAGAGGTGTATAAAATCATCATAGACAAACGTTGGCAGTAGAATGGCCTTACTGAAGAGCTCAGTAACTTTCGACGTGCCACCGTCATAGGATCAAATTTCTGCCCTGCTAGAGCTGCCCCGTTCAACTGTAAGTGCTCTTATTGTGAAGTGGAAATATCTAGGAGCAACAACAGCTCAGCTTTGAAGTGGTAGGCCACGCAAGCTCACAGAACGGGACCGTCGAGTTCTGATGCGCGTAGCTCGTAAAAAATTATCTGTCCTCGGTTGCAACACTCACTACTGAGTTCCAAACTGCCTCATGAAATGCATATCCATGGCCGAGCAGCCTTGGTGTCCACGGTGACAAATCAACATAAGCAATGCCAAGTAACGGCTGGAGTGGTGTAAAGCTCACCACCATTGGAAACGTGCTGGAATAATTAAACACACTTCACCATCTAGCAGTCTTTCCCTCCTGAAGGTTTTCACTCCAACCTCAGATGTTACTAACCTGATAAATCTCATCAACCAGCTAATTATTAGCCTTGCATCCAAAACGTATCCTGGCTGCAGTTGTGTTTGGCTTTGAATTTCATTTGCATTGATAAGACGGACAACACAGTCGTGAAAAAGGACGGCAACTCCTCTTCCCCCTCAGGAGGCTGAAAAGACTTAGCATGGGCTCTCAGATTCTCAAAAAGTTCTACAGCTCCACCATTGAGAGAATCTTGACTGGCTGCATCACCCCTTGATATGGCAACGGCTCAGCATCCGACATCAAGGTGCTACAGAGGGTAGTTTCAAAAGACACCAGCCACCCAAGTCAGACTGTTCTCTCTGCTACCGCACGGCAAGCAGTACCAATACACGAAGTTTGAAACCAGCAGGATCCTGAACAGCTTCTACCCCCAAGCCATAAGACTACCAAATAGTTATCCAAATAGCTATTCGGACTATATGCATTGACCCACTTTGTACTAACTCTTTTGACTCATCACATACGCTGCTGCTACTGTTTACTATCCATCCTGTTGCATAGTCACTTTACCCTTAACTATACGTACATATCTACATTAATTACCTTGTACCCCTGCACATCGATTCGGTACTGGTACCTTGTGTGTATATGGTCAAGTTATCGTTACTCATTGTGTATTCCGTGTTTATAATTTTGTTTCTATATTTTTCTCTCTGTAAGCATTTCATTATTATCCTACACCTGTTGTTTACGATGCATATGACAAATAACATTTTATTTTATTGATTTGAAGAACGACGTTTTGGAGAAGCCTAGTTACCCTGACTCAATGGTCACGTGGTATTTGACTGGTGTGCCAGTAACATGGTCATCGTAACAGCCCTAGCTAACTGCAGTTATCTGCAGTTAGCCACAACGCTGCCTCCCTGAGGAGAAAAAGGCATGTGGCAGCATCCTCTACCTACATGGAGAATGAATAAGTCTTATTTATGAGGAGAGCACAGAATCTGATCCACTGTGACTGGGCTGCTGCGAGCCAAGCTCAGCTCTCCCAGTCATCACCGTTGCAGTTTGGAGATAGGCCATCGGCCAAAAGGATGAAATCTGGTTATCATCACCACACAGCAAATAGGGCCCATCTTGTCCTATTTTGAGACGAGAGGCCAAAAATGATGATGAGGGTGCTGCTAGCGACAGTAGTTTCATTAAAAATGAACAAACTAGAAAGAAAGACTGAGCATCTTTCTGAAATTGGATGATATAAACATATTATTTTTAGATGTAATTTAGCCACATTTATTTGAATTGAAGACTGTATTACAGTATGTTGTAATATAACCACAGAAAAAGGGAAAGCCTGTCCTATAGACATTGTCCTATCTTCAGCTATCGAAACGGTTGCCCTCGAACATAAAGGCCATCTGCGACAAAACCTCCAGTAGACAAGGACAACTAAGGAAAGTGAAAAGGCCCATCTCTGGCTCCGAAGGAATCCCTGGGATGAAAAATGGCTCTCATGTAATTTGGATTCTGTCAAAGCATAGCTCATCTGCGGTTCACTCAACCAACGAAAGGTGCAGTATGGCACTGAGAACAAAAAAAAAAACAGCATTTTGTTCCTTGTTCACAATTTGTCCTGATAAAAAAAGTCCTTGAGCCCACACACACACACGAACACATGCACACGCACACGCCAGAGATTAACAGATGAGACTATCCACTGCTCTTTTGAAACATTCATAGCTATGATAGACAATATTTTTCTCTCAAGCCTTAAAAGCTTTGTGCAAATGGCAATTTCCTTTCCTAAAAAGCTCTCTATTCATTCACAGAGTTAGTTTACAAATGACCACATCACACCAGACAGTAGCCGATTCCTGATACCTTTCTCTGGAGATTTGTTCTTTCTGGATTAATAGATCTCATGAGGCAGGCTATTTGACTTGCAAAGCATACAAATAGTCAAACAAAATGAAACGTGGAAGAAAGTGGTTATTGCTGGTTTGAGTGTACAGTATATGTCTAGAGGAGATTGAAATGCTCCCATCTGATGGTATGAACCCAAACGCTGACACTACTCATATCATGTTCAGCTTTACAACTGGAGAAGCAGCAGAGGTCTGACACAGCTTGCCTTTAATCTCAGGATAACACTGGGGAAATAGCCTCATTTTAAACACAGCCTTGAATATTTAATTTACAGATAAAACGGTCTACATAGAAGACGCCCTTTCCAGCATAACGACAAAAATAAGGCCCCCTTCGGGGGAATTCCGACCCTGGTTAAGCGGGCGTAAATGGAACGTAATTCCCTTTTGATGGACTTTTCTCTCTATGTGTATTCTGAACTTGAACTTAAGCATTAGTTGGGGTGGAGATCTATGAAATAAAGGTGTGTCGAAGATGTGTCGGAGATGTGTCTACGTAGGGCTGTCCCCGACTAAATAAATAATTGGTCGACCAAGAGTCATCTGTTCTTTCGACCAATCACACCCTATGTTTGAATAAAATTAACGATAGATAGATAGATAGATAGATAGATAGATAGATAGATAGATAGATAGATAGATAGATAGATAGATAGATAGATAGATAGATAGATAGATAGATAGATAGATAGATAGATAGATAGATAGATAGATAGATAGATAGATAGATAGATAGATAGATAGATAGATAGATAGATAGATAGATAGATAGATAGATAGATAGATAGATAGATAGATAGATAGATAGATAGATAGATAGATAGATAGATAGATAGATAGATACTTTATTGATCCCCCGAGGGGGAAATGTCTTTGTCAAGCAGCTACAACAACAAAAACACAGGGCAGGTGCAAAATGCCACAACGAAAGTACACAAAAGACAGATACACGGTACATGATACATAGAGCGGCAGTATGAAAAAGTATAGAAATACAAGATATCTGGAGTGCAAAAAAAAAAAGCTATAAAAGGACATTGCATAGTATGAGTGGTTGGCTGAATATGTACACTATACATTGGTGGATGTTGGATGGTTAACTATACTATACAGGTCGATGGCAGAGAAATACTTCAGTATCTAAAAATGCGTATGATATGAGCGAGGGTAATAATAGTTTACTTAATAGACAGACTGGCTAAAAGAACAGGTAAGTGAATATTTTGCATGGTTAAATTAGCTGTACAGGTAAATATACAGTTATATTTACAGGTAAGTGAATACTTGCATGGTTACACAAACTGTACAGGTAAATGACAGGAAGAGATACTTTAATAGCTAAATGTGTGTAAGATATAATTTGGGGTAATAATAGTAATTCCCTTAAAATACAGTCCTTAGTGCGCAGGGTTTAATTACAGACAACTGAACGTATTGCACATTCGATATACTAAAAGCAATGAGAAAAGGTGCAACTGACAGGATACTAATAATATGCATTCCTGAGTGAATGCCTACGTATGTAGGCTACTGAGTTTGTGTGATGCTTTAAGCATTGCAATTAAAAATTAAGACACACAAATGACTACAGAGGGAGCCAGAGATCAACATAGCCTCTTCCCGACCTTGCTCCTCTTCGCAGATTCTGCCATTATGCTCCTGAACTTGCCGGTAATAATAACACCAGCTGTCAGCTAACCTTTCCATTTGGAGTCCCAAGTTATTGTACCATTTGTACTTTTTTGCGTGCCAGTTATGATTTTCAGATGCACATTTTCGTGGAACAGTTTCATTTCATTTATCTCAAAAAACAATGTCATGTGGTTAATAAAAATTCTATCTATATTAAAATGAGGTAGAAAATATCCTGATAAAAATAAACATTCTATAAATCACATTGGCTACGCATGGCCTTTCTGCGAGGAACTTGAAACATTGTATCAACTATTAACTTGGTTGTGCTAGCAAACTTCCAACATTGTTATTTCCTCTTTCATGCTGAGTGGTTATCGAAAGGGAGAGAGCTGGAAAGATTTTTTGAATACTAAAAACAGACTTTGTTTACTTGCTGTTTGAGGCGAAGAAAATATTACTTTGAGAAGCTCCACAGTGATGGTGAGTTAAGCCAATCAGAAAAAGTATCAGATCCCCAAAGGGGAACATTTATAGGCCTACATTTGTGTGCAGGCCAGGTAGCCCAGGCTTACTTCTATGTGTAATCAGGTGCGTGTCCTTACTCAAGATTGACAGAAGCACTTCAAAAAAAGACAATGAATAAATTGACAACTCGTAAATGGAATGAAATAAACCAAAACCTTTTTCTCACAAGTGTAGCCTAGGTTATGCGCTTTGCAAACAACGTGCCAACTCCTACAATGACAATGGTACGACTGTAATAATAATATATTGAATGCATTAACAGAAATTACTGTGACCAAACAAACATTGTAGATTAGCAATTATGGTAATTAACGGTAAATGTACTACTGGTGATACTGGTGTGCCATCCCCGCGGCCTCCACAATGGGATTAGTCCACTCAGATAGCAAGTGGGAGGATTTTCAGCAGTTGAATTACATTTATTCACTAAGCGCAAGGGAACCAAGCCTGCAAAGCCCAATAAGCACCTGCATAATGTAAGTCTGAATAAAAACTACTGAGAAGTGCGTAGGAAAGGCGTGCGTTAGAAATGTGTCAATCGGGCCGAAAGTGAATAGGAGTAATCCCTTAAGACTCAAGAGGATATGGATTGGAGAGAAAACTCGTGAACAGCGTAAAATTACACTTTAGAATGGGCCTCCCGAGTGGCACAGCGGTCTAAGGCACTGCATAGCAATGCTAAAGGCATCACTTCGATTTCGCAGCCAACCGCGACCAGGAGACCCATGAGGCTGCGTACAATTGGTCCAGCATCTTCCGGGTTAGGGGAGGTTTTTGCCGGCCGGGATGTCCTTGTCCCATTGCGCTCTAGCGACTCCTGTGGCGGGCCGGGCGCATGCACGCTGATGCAGTCGCCAGTTGGACGGTGTTTCCTCTGACCCATTGGTGTGGCTGGCTTCTGGGTTAAGCGAGAAGTGTGTCAAGAAGCAGTGCGGCTTGGCAGGGTCGTGTTTTGGAGGATAGATGCCTCTCGACCTTCCCCTCTCCCAAGTCCGTACGGGAGTTGCAGTGATGGGACAAGACTGTAACTACCAATTGGATACCATAAAAATAGTAGGCTCAAATTCACAGGCGTTTGAGAATCAACTTTTCTAGCATTTACGCATTATTTATGGCAGGTTTTTAAATCTGATAATAGATGATTAGAATAAAATGATTACATATGTAGAAACTGATTTTACCCTTTGAGTTGCGCTATTATTTTGATGTTGTTCTTAAACCTAGGCCTACATAGGTGTGTATTGCTCTCAGCAACACAGAATAGCAACATATACTTCCAAATGTTACACTATTAGAATAGGATGTGCTCGCATGACAGCTGTAATTACATACAAAACAGGAAAATGCTGCATGCATCTGACCACGGATCTATAATGCAAGCTGACAGGGGCGTTTCAACTATTTTGTCCACAAATATGTAGAGGAAATCCTTGTTTCCAGTCAACATCCATTTTCTCCTCGTAAAACCACATTGGGGAACACATGCTCACCACAAAACCCAACGTGATCTGCACCCAGTCTCACCAGCTGGACCGATCTGAAATCAGAGAAGGAATGTGACCAATGCAATGAAAAGCTTTTTTTTAGACGCAATGACTCCTGCAGGCACACAGCTATATGACACCCATTTCTCTATATATATATAGAGAGAGATTCTGAAGATTTGTAAAAGAGTCACCAAACAAATATATATATATACAGTTCAAGTCGGAAGTTTACATACACTTAGGTTGAAGTCATTAAAACTTGTTTTTCAACCACTCCACAGATTTCATGTTAACAAACTATAACACTTGTTTTACAGTGGATATACAGTGGGGAGAACAAGTATTTGATACACTGCCGATTTTGCAGGTTTTCCCACTTACAAAGCATGTAGAAGTCTGTAATTTTTTATCATAGGTACTCTTCAACTGTGAGTGATGGAATCTAAAACAAAAATCCAGAAAATCACATTGTAGGATTTTTAAGTAATTCATTTGCATTATATTGCATGACATAAGTATTCGATACATCAGAAAAGCAGAACTTAATATTTGGTACAGAAACCTTTGTTTGCAATTACAGAGATCATACATTTCCTGTAGTTCTTGACCAGGTTTGCACACACTGCAGCAGGGATTTTGGACCATTCCTCCATACAGACCTTCTCCAGATCCTTCAGGTTTCGGGGCTGTCTCTGGGCAATACAGACTTTCAGCTCCCTCCAAAGATTGTCTATTGGGTTCAGACTGGCTAGGCCACTCCAGGACCTTGAGATGCTTCTTACGGAGCCATTCCTTAGTTGCCCTGGCTGTGTGTTTCGGGTCGTTGTCATGCTGGAAGACCCAGCCACGACCAATCTTCAATGCTCTTACTGAGGGAAGGAGGTTGTTGGCCAAGATCTCGCGATACATGGCCCCATCCATCCTCCCCTCAATACGGTGCAGTCGTCCTGTCCCCTTTGCAGAAAAGCATCCCCAAAGAATGATGTTTCCACCTCCATGCTTCACGGTTGGGATGGTGTTCTTGGGGTTGTATCCTTCTTCTTCCTCCAAACACGGTGAGTGGAGTTTAGACCAATAAGCTCTATTTTTGTCTCATCAGGCCACATGACCTTCTCCCATTCTTCCTCTGGATCATCCAGATGGTCATTGGCAAACTTCAGACGGGCCTAGACATGCGCTGGCTTGAGCAGGGGGACCCTGGATTTTAATCCATGACGGCGTAGTGTGTTACTAATGGTTTTCTTTGAGACTGTGGTCCCAGCTCTCTTCAGGTCATTGACCAGGTCCTGCCGTGTAGTTCTGGGCTGATCCCTCACCTTCCTCATGATCATTGATGCCCCACGAGGTGAGATCTTGCATGGTGCCCCAGACCGAGGGAGATTGACCGTCATCTTGAACTTCTTCCATTTTCTAATAATTGCGCCAACAGTTGTTTCCTTCTCACCAAGCTGCTTGCCTATTGTCCTGTAGCCCATCCCAGCCTTGTGCAGGTCTACAATTTTATCCCTGATGTCCTTACACAGCTCTCTGGTCTTGGCCATTGTGGAGAGGTTGGAGTCTGTTTGATTGAGTGTGTGGACAGGTGTCTTTTATACAGGTAACAAGTTCAAACAGGTGCAGTTAATACAGGTAATGAGTGGAGAACAGGAGGGCTTCTTAAAGAAAAATTAACAGGTCTGTGAGAGCCGGAATTCTTACTGGTTGGTAGGTGATCAAATACTTATGTCATGCAATAAAATGCAAATTAATTATTTAAAAATCATACAATGTGATTTTCTGGATTTTTTTTAGATTCCGTCTCTCACAGTTGAAGTGTACCTATGATAAAAATTACAGACCTCTACATGCTTTGTAAGTAGGAAAACCTGCAAAATCGGCAGTGTATCAAATACTTCTTCTCCCCACTGTAGATACTTTTGTACCTGTTTCCTACAGCATCTTCACAAGGTCATTTGCTGTTGTTCTGGGATTGATTTGCACTTTTCGCACCAAAGTACGTTCATCTCTAGGAGACGCGTCTCCTTCCTGAGCGGTATGACGGCTGCGTGGTCCCATGGTGTTTATTCTTGCGCACTATTGTTAGTACAGCTGAACGTGGTACCTTCAGGCGTTTGGAAATTGCTCCCAAGGATGAACCAGACTTGTGGAGGTCTACAAATTATTTTCTGTGGTCTTGGCTGATTTCTTCTGATTTTCCCATGATGTTGAGCAAAGAGGCAATGAGTTTGAAGGTAGGCCTTGAAATACATTCACAGGTACATTTACTCAAATTATGTCAATTAGCCTATCAGAAGATTCTAAAGCCATGACATCATTTTCTGGAATTTTCCAAGCTGTTTAAAGGCACAGCCAACTTTATGTAGGTAAACTTATGACCCACTGGAATTGTGATATAGTGAATTAATAGTGAAATAATCTGTCTGTAATCAATTGTTGGAAGAATGACTTGTGTCATGCACAAAGTAGATGTCTGAACCGACTTGCTAAAACTATAGTTTGTTAACATGAAATCTGTGGAGTGGTTTAAAAATGAGTTTTAATGTGTATGTAAACTTCCGACTTCAACTGTATATATATATATAATAGATGATTATTCTAATCATCTATTATTATATATATATATATAAATATACAGTGCCTTCGGAAAGTATTCAGACCCCTTGACTTTTTCCACATTTTGTAACGTTACAGCCTTATTCAAAAATGTAATACACACAATACCCCATAATGACCAAGCAAAATAGGTTTTTAGACATTTTTGCAAATGTATTACAAAAAAATGTTTTACATAAGTATTCAGACCCTTTACTCTGTACTTTGTTGAAGCTCTTATGGCAGCGATTACAGCATCGAGTCTTCTTGGGTATGAAGCTTGGTAGCTTGACCAACACCAGTAGCTTGTCTTTTTAACACCAGTAGCTTGACGCTACAAGCTCGGCACACTTTTATAGATACATTTAACACCTTCTGGGAACAGGAGTTACAGGAAGGACAGAGTCCACCCAAATAATCTTGGCTCCTGGGCCGAGATTCACAAAACACTTCTTACACAAACACTTAAGAACCTTCTTAAGATAAAAAAAAAAAAGAAGTTCATAAGATTGATCGTAAGTACAATTCATCAACAATATCTTAAGATTTCCTGATTTTCTTAGGAACTTCTCAAATATCTTCAAGAATCTTCTTAAGATGTTTGTTGCTTGGCAACCAATTTAGCGAGCTATCTAGCTAGAAATGGCAATCATTTTAGCATATTTCTTACTGAGATTATGGTTCTAAAACATGTTCTTGGGTTTAAAATAATCAATACGCAGCCAGGGCGGCGCACATTTGGTCCAGCGTCGTCCAGGTTTGGCCGCGATAGGCCGTCATTATAAATAAGAATTTGTTCTTAACTGACTTGACCACTTAAATAAAAGTTAAATAAAAAAAGGGGGAGGCTTGCAAGCTGAAGAACACCATCCCAACCATGAAGCACGGGGGTGGCAGCATCATGTTGTGGGAGTGCTTTGCTGCAGGAGGGACTGGTGCACTTCACAAAATAGATGGCATCATGAGGAAGGAAAATTATGTGGATATATTGAAGCAACATCTCAAGACATCAGTCAGGAAGTTAAAGCTTGGTCGTCTTCCAAATGGACAATGACCACAAGCATCTGGCCTCCATTGACAAAAAAAGTATACAAAATTAGCCAATCAACGTTGAGCTAAACTGAGCGCACTGGAAAAAAAAGTGTCAAGGGAAGCCGGCTTGGATTTGGCGTCACTCCTATCAAATCCCATTGAGAGCATACATCATTGACAGAAAAACTTGAATTGTTGCATCTCATTGTGTTGTTGTCCTCCGGTGGCTAGCTAGACAGCTAGCTAAAATGTGTCCTTTCCTAAATTAGTCATGGATGGAGATAGGGATTTGGACTTGTGGTTTTACTTAATACTCCGTGTTGGCCAATTCTGCATGGCAAGCGGTACTGGAGCACCAAGTCTAGGTCCAAAAGGCTTCTCAGCAGCTTTTACTCCCAAGCCATAAGACTCCTGAACAGCTAATCAAATGGCTACCCGGACTATTTTTTTATTTTTCATTTAACTAGGCAAGTCAGTTAAGAACAAAATCTTATTTACAATGACGGCCTACCAAAAGGCAAAAGATCTCCTGCGGGGACGGGGGCTGGGATTAAAAATAAATAAATAAATAAATAAAAATAAATAAAATATAAATATAGGACCAAACACACATCACAACAAGAGAGACAACACAACACAATCAAAAGAGATACCTAAGACAACAACATAGCAAGGCAGCAACACATGACAACACAGCATGGTAGCAACACAACATGACCTCCTAACCCCACTTTTACGCTGCTGCGACTCTCCGTTTATCATCTATGCATAGTCACTTTAACTACCTACATGTACATATTACCTCAATTAGCCCGACTAACCGGTGCCTCCGCACATTGACTCTGTATCAGTACCACCTGTATATAACCTCGCTACTGTTATTTTTACTGTCATTTTACTGCTTTTTATTTCTTATACCTATCTATTGTTTACTTAATACTTATTTTTTATTAAAATACTGCATTGTTGGTTAAGGGCTTGTAAGTCAGCATTTCACTGTAAGGTCTACACCTGTTGTATTCGGCGCACTTGACAAATAAACTTTGATTAGATTTTTTAATGTACAGCTATTCTGGTCCAAGCATTAATTCGTACATTGTTGCGCCCCTGGCCTGAGAGGATGACAGTTTAATATGTAGCTAGATGTAGAAGGCTAATGCTAACGTTGACAACGAATGGAAGTTTTAGGCTGGGTTTCTCTATACGTTTTTCTACTTGAACGAACGCGCACCCCTATGCAGAGGGAGACCAGTAATTTGGTCTCCCTCTGCATAGGGGTTGTATGCATATCTATGAACGGGTGACATGACTCGTTCGGCCAATAGGCTGCTGCCCCTGAACTCATTCTTTTGAGCAAGGCATTTTGACACTGGGTTTTACAGATGAGCCAGCAGTTTGATGAATAACGTGAGTTTGACCTTTAATAAAACCCTGTTGCGCTAGGTCCCTACTGACTGACTTCATTAGCTGCTGTGGTGTTGAGGCAATTAATTAGATCAATGGTTAAACAAATGTAAGGACAGGAAACACAATTAATGAACAATATATTCACTATTTCCATTCCCTTTAGTGTGGTGCCCTTGCAGAATAGGTAAATCTTTTGGCCAGTTCTGAGGTCTAATTCTCAGCCACAGGCAGTCCTTTACTGCTGGGATTTTTTTTCTCTCCCTTCCTATGATATATTTTATTCATGAGGAAATCTTCACAAAGGACAGGAAATGTTGTTGGTTAGAAATTAATTGTGAGGTTGTGGCTGTCTCCGGTTGCCCCAGTGAAACAAATCACACAATTAAAAAGACATTTGCAAATAAAATCAGTGTGGTGACATACGGCCTCCAGAGAGAACGACACTAGTCAGTATCACAACGAAGCCAAATAATAGAACAGAAAGCTGTGACATGCAGTACCCCTTTGATTTCTCTCAGAGTCAAAGCCAATGGGTGGGTAATCTTGTTGTGTGAGAGTCTATGTAAAAATAACCAGCCATTACACAGAGTATAAAATTCTATTCTCGTTGATGAGAATTAAGGAGAATTTTGAGAGATTGTCAAGAGGTATCGATTCTCGAGACATTACTGTAATGTAATCTTGCGTATTTCTTACATCTGGAACGCTCCCTCCGGAGGTCGCACACGACACTCGCCAGACAGTTGCGACCCCTATAAGCATGGTAGTGTAAACACAATTGTCTCACTGGTCCTAAAATTCATACAGTAAAAAAAATACTAATAGCACAGCAAACATTTTGTCTTTATGTTTGAGACTTGTTTTATTTCGTTTTAACCTGAAATTGCAGTAACAGCCTGTTACATTCTGAAACTGTCACTGTATCTTTAAGACAGGGTGTTATTCCACACCTTGGCTGCTCTGAGCCACCGTCCAGGCAGGAAGCATGCAGCAAGAAGCTGATCAACTCATCAGGGGAATTATCAAAGTTTTCAGTCACAATTTTGCATTTACCTCATATAATGATTTGTATAATGATGATATTGATCAAATGAAGCCTGGTTTGTTTTAAGGTAATATGCTGAAACTGTACTTTTATATTCATATGAGAGGGGTAAACGTTCATGTTTGATATGCTAACGTTACTAGCTAGACATGTCATTTAACAAGATATCTTATTTAATTTGGCATGAATACAACCAGTCATGATAGTAGGCTACCTGCGCATGTTCATCCACTCCAGAATCCAAACAGTGCATTTGTGTCATTTGATGAATGGAATGAGACATCTGTTAAAAAACACCAAAAAGTGTAATGACATTCGCCGATTGTAATGACACTCTTGTAGCCTAAATTAATTTATGCGTCTTGCTGACAAAAATAAATTTGGGGGTAGAAAGAAAAGTTATCCCTGGATGACAAGTACAGCCACATGGTGCAAAAGTCGTTTAAACAATGACAGTGGTGGGGGGTTTGTTAAATTAGCATTATTTAATGAGGGGGACTCACCTCTCATTCAGGGTGTCTAAGACCCCCCCCCTGGATTTTCCACTCTGTCCTAAACCCCGGAGGAGTTGGTGAACGCAGCATATGTTCAGTGAGGAGTAACCTGGTGTGGACTGACAGATGTTCATCAGTTAGCCTACTCAGATGATTCATCCAATCAAAAAATATAATCTCATCTAATTTTACTTCACATGACTAGTCAGCTTTTCTATTACTGGATCAAATAAAATAACATGTATTTATAAAGCCCATTTTACATCAGAAGATGTCACAAAGTGCTTATAAAGAAACCCAGCCTAAAACCCCAAACAGCAAGCAATGCAGATGTAGAAGCACGCTGGCTAGGAAATACTCCCTAGGAAGGCAGGAACCTAGGAAGAAGCCTAGAGAGGAACCTCTTCTGGCTGAGCTGGGTGGAGATTATAAGAGTACATGGCCTTTAAGGCCAGATTGTTCTTACTGGCATATAATATGTACATACATTTTGTAAAACCAAACAATCCCTGGAGTGAACTGATTCACATGCATGCCATAATTCTACTGCAGTGATGAATATAGAACGTAGGTTGAATAAAGGATGTCTGCCACCTGTTTCCATAATTCATAGACTGAGCTGTTCTTGTTTTTTCATGCAGAGTAGCGAGAGGTCAGCATGGATTTATCCTGCAATGGGAACAAATGGATTACAGACTGGCCACTCAGTGGAACCAATATAATCCATGATTTATTGCTTCTATTTTAATTACATGAATAAGAAAAACAAAGCGTTTAACCATTTTGCTTGAATTTAGCTGACAGATTTGCATCTTTAAACATTTGTCCTTTATACGGTCTGATTCATGTGAAAACAGCAGTAGACATATGTTCGATGTGCAGGCAGGTGATATACATAGATAAATGCTGTAATGTTTAATCTGATACTTCTTAACCACTGGCTTAGTCTGGAAATGTTTTGGTAACAATTTCTTGGCTACTGTATGTAATATGTGTGATAACTACGCCATTACCTTCTACGATCAATCAATCTCTACAGGTACAGCACCTTTCCACTCAGCCCTTTTCTTAATAGTTTGAATTGTTGAAATTAAGTTCTGCTTATTTAAGCAGTGAATTCTACTAGGGTTCGCTGAATATTTCACATTTTGTTCTCTGTGAAATACATCAGTCATATGTTATTCGCTTGGCCCATTTACTTCCCGCCTAAGGCAAGAAAAAAAAAAGGCTGCAAACTTACTAGCCTTACCAACTGAGAGAGAAATAAAACACACCACATTTTCTTTGCATAAATTAATTACTGAAAGCAGGTTCCCATAGGGGTATATCATTTGGGTTGGGTTGGCAGTGGGGGCTGGCTATGGGCACACCATCCTATATAACTACTGTCCATACTGTCTATACACACCATCCTATATAACTACTGTCCATACTGTCTATACACACCATCCTATATAACTACTGTCCATACTGTCTATACACACCACCATGTCTTGAGATGTTGCTTCAATATATCCACATAATTACTGTGGATATAGATACTTTTGTACCCGTCTCCTCCAGCATCTTCACAAGGTCCTTTGCTGTTGTTCAGGGATTGATTTGCATTTTTCACACCAAAGTACGTTCATCTCTAGGAGACAGAACGCGTCTCCTTCCTGAGCGGTATGACGGATGCGTGGTCCCATGGTGTTTATACTTGCGTACTATTGTTTACAGATGAACATGGTACCTTCAGGCGTTTGGAAATTGCTCCCAAGTATGAACCAGACTTGTTGAGGTCTACAATTCTTTTTCTGAGGTCTTGGCTGATTTGTTTTGATTTTCCCATGATGTCGAGCAAAGATGTACTGAGTTTAAAGGTAGGCCTTGAAATACATCCACAGATACACCTCCAATTGACTCAAATTATGTCAATTAGCCTATCAGAAGCTTCTAAAGCCATGACATCATTTTCTGGAATTTTCCAAGTTGTTTAAAGGCACAGTCAACTTAGTGTGTGTAAACTTCTGACCCACTGGAATTGTGATATAGTGAATTATAATTGAAATAATCTGTCTGTAAACAATTGTTGGAAGAATTACTTGTGTCATGCACAAAGTAGATGTCCGAACCGACTTGCTAAAACTATAGTTTGTTAAGATGAAATCTGTAGAGTGGTTGAAAAATGAATTTTAATGACTTCAACCTAAGTGTATGTAAACTTCCAACTTCAACTGTATATTTATATTCCATACTGTCTATACACACCATCATATACATATATATTTACATTCCATACTGTCTATACACACCATCATATAGATATATATATTTATATTCCATACTGTCTATACACACAATCATATACATATATATTTATATTCCATACTGTCTATACACACCATCATATACATATATATTTATATTCCATACTGTCTATACACACCATCATATACATATATATATTTATATTCCATACTGACTATACACACCATCATATACATATACAGCGGGTGAAATAAGTATTGAACACGTCACCATTTTTCTCAGTAAATATATTTCCAAAGGTGCTATTGACATGACATTTTCACCAGATGTTGGTAACAACCCAAGTAATCCATACATACAAAGAAACCAAAACAAATAAGTTCAGACATTAAGTTATGTGTAAGAATGTGAAATGACACAGGGAAAAACTATTGAACACATGAAGAAAGGGAGGTTCAAAAAGGCATGGAAAGCCAAGACAACAGCTGAAAACTATCAGTAATTAAAAAGCAATCCAGCCCCCTGTCAGTGCAAATTAAAATCAGCTGGTTCAGTCCCAACTGATGGCCTACAAAAAGGTCTCATTGCCAAGGTGTGACACAAGACATCTCATGATGGGTAAAAGCAAAGAGCTGTCTCAAGACATTCGCAACCTAATTGTTGCAAAACATAATGATGGCATTGGTTATAGGCGCATTTCTAAGCTTCTGAATGTTCCAGTGAGCACTGTTGGGGCCATAATAAGGAAGTGGAAAGACAATCATTTCACCATAAATTTGCCTCGACCAGGTGCTCCTCGCAAGATTTCTGTGAAAAGAATAATCAGAAGAGTTGTCCAAGAGCCAAGGACCAATTGCGGAGAGCTTCAAAAAGACCTGCAATTAGCAATTGGTCTCAAAGCAAACAGTAAGTAATGCACTCCACCGCCATGGCCTGTATGCACGCTCACCACGCAAGACTCCATTGCTGAAAAAAAAGCATGTTGAAGCTCGTTTAAAGTTTGCTGTACAACATTTGGAAAAGCCAGTGAAATACTGGGAGAATATAGTGTGGTCAGATGAGAGCAAAATTGAACTGTTTGGATGTCATAATACACACCATGTTTGGAGGAGAAATGGCACTGCACATCACCCTAAAAACACCATACCAACAGTGAAGTTTGGCGGTGGGAACATCATGGTGTGGGGCTGCTTTTCAGCAAATGGTACTGGCAAACTTCACATAATTGAAGGAAGGATGAATGGGCAAATTTACAGACATTCTTGACAAAAATCTGCTGCCATCTACCAGGATGATGAAGATGAAACAAGGGTGGACATTTCAGCAAGACAATGATCCCAAACACACAGCCAAGGAAACTCTCAATTGGTTTCAAAGAAAGAAAATAAAGCTGCTAGAATGGCCCAGCCAATCACCTGACTTAAATCCCATTGAAAATCTATGGAAAGAACTGAAGATCAAGATTCATAGAAGAGGCCCACGGAACCTTCAAGATTTGAAGACTGTTTGTGTGGAAGAATGGGCCAAAATCACACCAATGCAATGGATGCGACTAGTTTCTCCATACAGGAGGCGTCTTGAAGCTGTCAAGTATTAAATAAATATCAGTAAGTGTGTTCAATACTTTTTCCCTGTGTCATTTCACGTTATTACACATAACTTAATTTCTGAACTTATTTGTTTTGGTTTCTTTGTATGTATGGATTACTTGGGTTGTTTCCAACATCTGGTGAAAATGTCATGTCAATAGCACCTTTGGAAATATATTTACTGAGAAAAATGGTGACGTGTTCAATACTTATTTCACCCGCTGTATATATTTATATTCTGGACTCTGACATTGTTTTTTCTGATTTTTCTTAATTTCTATTGTTGGGGATTTGTGTGTATTGTTTTAGCATTGTCTGTTATTACTGCACTGTTGGAGCTAGAAACAATAAGTATTTTGCGGCACCTGCTGTAACATCAAATCAATCAAATTAGATTTGATCTCTGTTTTCATTAAAAACATAATGTATTCCTTTCAGAGAGTAGCAACATTCAGATACACCAATATAGTGTATCTAAAGCAGGGCATAAACGTAAGCTTTGCATTGGCACACAGCTATCCTGAGAAGAGACTGATGTTTTGGAGCATTCCATATTTAGCTAGCCTGACTGAATGAATGGAAGAACAGCTGCATTGAATGAACATCTGTTTTGGCCTGCTCTAGGCAGTGCTGCCAGAGTCCCTCTTCTACCCCCTACACACTGAAGACAAGTGAAGGTCAGGCTGAGGGTAATGTGGATGACTGCCTTTTTGTCCAACTTCTTTCAGCAGTTCTTATGCACTGTGTCAGAGAGTGACATTTCCTGCTGGTGGAGTTCTAGCAGCGAAGAGCTGCTGAGGGAAAAATCATTGCTATCAGAAGCTCAGCTTCCAGCTGTAAAGGATTTCTCAATCCTTGGTTGAATGAGCTTTTCACCTATCCGGTATCTCGTCTAGTCAGTGGAGCAGACACATGCTGTTGGGCTGGATAGATGCCACTGGAATCAAGATGAAGATCTTTACGTACCCCTATACGGGTTGAAAATGGCAGATTTGGACACTGATATGCACCTAAATTGGAACGCAGTGGCTGTACAGTAGCATGCTACACATGACGTCAGAGCTCAGGCTCTGTGCTTCACAGCTCTGTATGACGTCAGACCTCTGGCTCTGTGCTTCACAGCTCTGTATGACGTCAGACCTCTGGCTCTGTGCTTCACAGCTCTATATGACATCAGACCTCAGGCTCTGTGCTTCACAGCTCTGTATGAAGTCAGACCTCAGGCTCTGTGCTTCACAGCTCTGTATGACGTCAGACCTCTGGCTCTGTGCTTCACAGCTCTGTATGACGTCAGACCTCTGGCTCTGTGCTTCACAGCTCTGTATGACGTCAGACCTCTGGCTCTGTGCTTCACAGCTCTGTATGACGTCAGACCTCTGGCTCTGTGCTTCACAGCTCTGTATGACGTCAGACCTCTGGCTCTGTGCTTCACAGCTCTGTATGGGTTTTGACTGACAGCCGTTCTGAACATGAGCACCGCACATCAAATCAACAGTGTAATGTTTGGATTCAGTCTTGTGTCAGGTGAACTGTTTTGTCCTCACCTTTAATCTAATAATTTTCCCATAATCCCCAAACTTGTAATTGCTACCATGGTTATGCATATGCTTCCCATATTTCTTCTCTAAGAAACATCAATGTATCCCTATCCATATAGGCCAATTCCCACAAGTGTAAGGGGTTAAGCTCTGATGCACGTTCCATGTCAGTCCAGGCTTTTGTGTTCTATTTTCACTCAAAGCCCTGAAGTCACCAGCTTCTCCCTTCTACTCACAGCAACTGGAATAGCTGGAGGTTTTCATGTGAGTTTGAAGTACATTACTACACTGTAGTGCTATTCGTGGATGAAAAGGCATGTTGAAGTGTATGATAATCCTACATTGGTTTCTGAGCTTGTATGCAAACTAAATGGATTTCATCATCACGGCAGAAACCAACAAAGCTCATGTTATTGGAGGTAGCAGTTACTTATTTGCGCAGTTAATTGTTTTTAAAAAAACGACTTAAAGCACAACGAGAAGCACAGGACACGTGTTATAACTACTGTAAACGACTTAAAGCAGGATCGATATTTCTTTGTGGTTGGACCTTGAGCTAATTGAAAATCTTTGAGCCTATAATGAATATGAAATATGATATATGATATAATATAATATATACAAAAAAATATGATATAATATATAACATTTAATCTACATCCTAGGAACAATCCTGAAATTTAGAGTATGAAAAATTAAAACCTAGAAAAAAAGGTATTTCAGGTAGGTTGTCCAAGAATTAGTGCTACAGTCTAGACCACTCAGTTATCAACTAGAAGAACATAAAAACACACCATAGTGAAGGTTTCTTTAATACACTTAAATAAATCTTATAATAAAGTGGTGTAGCCCACAGGTACTGTTGGACCTTCACTTTACTGCCTGATGTAGCCCACAGGTACTGCTGGACCTTCACTTTAGTGACTGATGTAGCCCACTTTAGTGACTGATGTAGCACACTTTAGTGACTGATGTAGCACACTTTAGTGACTGATGTAGCCCACAGGTACTGCTGGACCTTCACTTTAGTAACTGATGTTGCCCACAGGTACTGCTGGACCTTCACTTTAGTGACTGATGTAGCCCACTTTAGTGACTGATGTAGCCCACTTTAGTGACTGATGTAGCCCACTTTAGTGACTGATGTAGCCCACAGGTACTGCTGGACCTTCACTTTACTGACTGATGTAGCCCACAGGTACTGCTGGACCTTCACTTTACTGACTGATGTAGCCCACAGGTACTGCTGGACTTTCACTTTACTGACTGATGTAGCCCACAGGTACTGCTGGACCTTCACTTTAGTGACTGATGTAGCCCACTTTAGTGACTGATGTAGCCCACTTTAGTGACTGATGTAGCCCACAGGTACTGCTGGGCCTTCACTTTAGTGACTGATGTAGCCCACAGTAGAGAGCCTTTGAAGCGGCTGAGCTCTGTAATAGGACATCAGACAGTAAACACTGTACTTCCTGTGATGGAGATGTGGTTTTCCCTGATAGCTCTGACTTTGCTCACAGCTGCTTGTTTAAATAAATGTACTTCCTGTGATGGAGATGTGGTTTTTCCCACTGGCTTTCCTAAGTTGAATGCACCAATTTGTTAGTCACTCTGGACAAGAGCGTCTGCTAAATGACTAAAATGTAAATGTAAACACATACGATCAGCTTACATTTAACTGTGAGTAACAAGGTTCTCACAGTCAAACTCATTTTACCATTGAATATTAATCTTACGCTGCTCCACATCTCAGTGCGCTGTACTTTACATTGGGCCTCTGCTGTTCTGGAACAACAGAGATCTGTGGCCCTATTTCAACTGCTAGTTTCTGACAGTGGCATTCTTGACATGTGTCTCTAAAGTGCATCTCACAGCTAGCCTGCTCTGCTTTAGATCACTCCAGCATGTCAAAATGAAGGCTCAAAACTGAAGAAGGCATTCTAATAAATAAATAACTGGCATGTTTGTAATCTCCCCGAGCTGAACGAGCTCCTCTTGAACTGCTTTTCACAAAGCTTGGCTTTCCCCATAGTGTATTTCTACCACACTGCAAATGCTCATTCAACACAGCACGAGCCCAACGGCCAATGAATAATGGCATTTTCATCCAGTATAAAATGAAAAAGAAGGATTGAAACAGTAAAACGCACCTTAACACCCTTATCACAGTGGCCAAATCCTGCCCATGGAACCAAATGCAGACAAATCACAACACTAAACAACTATACAACACTGAATGCATGTTTTATACGAAGCAAGGTCAGATCAGTCCAAATCCCAGTCACAGACAGAGGGAAGGAGGGAGTGCTCTTACCGATGTACTGGTTCCACTCCGGGTCCAGATCGGCCTGGTTGGCGAGGCAGCCCTTGATGACGTTCAGACAGTAGTTGTTGCAGGGTTTCACGGAGGGCATGGCTTGGCAGTAGGGGCAGTACATCATCTTGGTCAGCGCTCGGATACACGCTGGGTTGCTGCTTACCTAGCAGGTGGATAGAGTGTGAGAACAAAGGACAGCTATACATGGGACACAACATACAAGGATGTTCTACACATGACAATGTGTTTCATGTATATTAAGAAATGACCTGATGACCAGAGGTAAAATTATGTTCTACATAAAACACCATAATTCAACACAACATTTCTGTCCAGGATCACGACACAACGAGGGTGAATAGTGAGAATAGTAAGAGCATTCTAAGGTGCTTTCTCTCTTCAATACAGCAATACAACACAATTCTCGCGAGGTCAACTGAAGTTCTAGAACGCTAAGCTTAAGACACTGTTGAAAATGTAAATAAGACAAGCCGGCTGCCCCACTGTCCTTATCTACAGTGCATTCGGAAAGTATTCAGACCTCTTCCCTTTTTCCACATTTTGTTACGTTACATTCTTATTCTAAAATCGATTAAATAAAAAATGTTCCTCATCAGTCTACACACAATACCCCATAACAACAAAGCGAAAACAGGTATTCAGTAGGGAGGCACCGATTAATCGGCCAGCAATCGGTATCGGCGGATTATAGGCAAAAAATGTAATAATCGGTATCTGCCGACTACTTTAAAATGTCTGATTACTTGCGACCGATTGTGGTGTCTGAAAAGACATCATGCTTACCTAATTTTTATAATAGGCTAACGTTTTTTTCTCCAGTCACTGTGTCAATGAGAGATAATATAGTGCCAGGCTGATTTGTTGTATATAAGGTGAGAGCATGCCGAGTTTCTACAAACGACAGTTGCAGCTAAGAAGACCGCCGCCCCTCCCACCAACCGGACTCCATCAGTAGCCACACTATTTGAAAATGCTAGAAAAATTAGCCAGGACAGTGCAAAAGCTAAAGGTATCACAGAGAAAGTTATGGAATTCATCGTCTTAGATGACCAGCCTTTCTCAGTTGTGGAGGACGTTGGTTTTCGAAGGCTGACGGAGCATATTGAACTGCGTTACACACTGCCTAGTAGGCGTTATTCCTCCGATGTGTGCTTACCAGAAATGTACAACGTTGTAGCTACACACATACAAAAGCTTCTGGCCCATGACAACTTAGCTATCAGCTTTACAACAGACATTTGGAGCGCCGATGTAAGCCCGATGAGTATGCTCAGTCTCACTTCACAATGGATAGATAACGGTTTCACGTTGAAAAGAACGATGCTGCACGCACAAGAGTTTTCCGGTTCACACACAGCAGATGTCATCCATGCGTCATTTGATCAAATGTTTGAAACATGGAAGATTGATAAATCACAAGTCCATGCAGTGGTAAGGGATAACGCGAGAAACATGGCGTAAGCTATGGAGGACAGTGGTCTAGCCAGCATAGTGTGCATGGCACTCACACTTCAGCTGGCAGTCAATGATGGCATGTTGTGTCAGCGGTAGATTCAATTGATTGGACATGATTTGGAAAGGCATACACCTGTCTATCTAAGGTCCCACAGTTGACAGTGCAAGTCAGAGCAAAAACCAAGCCATGAGGTCGAAGGAATTGTCCATAGAGATCCAAGACAGGATTGTGTCGAGGCAGGGTACCAAAACAATCCAAGAACATAGTGGCCTATATCATTCATAGAAAAAGTTTGGAACAATCAAGACTCTTCCTATAGCTGGCCACCTGGCCAAACTGAGAGATCAGGGGAGAAGGGCCTTGGTCAGGGAGGTGACCAAGAACCTGATAGTTACTCTGGCAGAGCTCCATAGTTCCTCTGCAGAGATGGGAGAACCTTCCAGAAAGACAACCATCTCTGCAGCACTCCACCAATCAGGCATTTATGGTAGAGTGGCCAGACGGAAGCCACTCCTAAGTAAAAGGCACATGACAGCCCGCTTGAAGTTTTCCAAAAGGCACCTAAAAAACATGATTCTCTAGTCTGATGAAACCAAGATTGTGCTTTTTGGCCTGAATGCCAAGGGCCACGTCTGGAGGTAACCTGGCACCATCCCTACGGTGAAGCATGGTGGTGGCAGCATCATGCTGTGGGGATATTTTTCAGTGGCAGGGACTGGGAGACTAGTTTGTTTCTTAATCTTGTTACTGCAGCTCAGCCCTCTATGAAATAGCTATTCCCTAACCACCATTTCGGTCAGTGCTTCAGTTTGCTTTCGTGTGTGTGTGTGTGTGTGTGTGTGTGTGTCTACATATTTTATGCATTTTATTAAGTGTCTGAGATTCTTGTTATTCTGGCCAAAATATATCAAATCACTTTCAATTTAAATTTCATCAGAGTTATTTCCAATTCATCTCAACATCTTTAAAATAAATGAAAAACACCTAGTGTCTGTTCTGAATTAAAAAATACATTCTGAAAGAAGTCTCATTTTACACAAGGCTCAAACTATTTTGTGTATTTCAGACCAAATCCAACAAAGGGAGGACTTGATATGTACCAGTGGGAGAAAGGGAGTTGTCAGGAACTACTCTAAACTGTCCTAAGTGGTTTCTGAGCTGTCTTCATGTTTGATATGATTGGACCCCAGCTTCTCTGAACCCTCCAGTGAGGATTGCTGAGGAGAAGGAGAGGTGGAGGTATCATCAGCTGCCTCCACAGAGTCAGGGAGTAGACCAGGAGCAAATACATACACTACCCTGACTGACTGATACGCCTCAATTACATACACTACCCTGACTGACTGCTACGCCTCAAATACATACACTACCCTGACTGACTGCTACGCCTCAAATACATACACTACCCTGACTGACTGCTACGCCTCAAATACATACACTACCCTGACTGACTGCTACGCCTCAAATACATATACTACCCTGACTGACTGCTACGCCTCAAATACATACACTACCCTGACTGACTGATACGCCTCAAATACATACACTACCCTGACTGACTGATACGCCTCAAATACATACACTACCCTGACTGACTGATACGCCTCAAATACATACACTACCCTGACTGACTGACACGCCTCAAATACATACACTACCCTGACTGACACGCCTCAAATACATACACTACCCTGACTGACTGATACGCCTAAAATACATACACTACCCTGACTGAATGATACGCCTAAAATACATACACTACCCTGACTGAATGATACGCCTAAAATACATACACTACCCTGACTGAATGATACGCCTCAAATACATACACTACCCTAACTGACTGATATGCCTCAAATACATACACTACCCTGACTGACTGATACGCCTCAAACATCAATCTAGCTTCCTCCATCATTGGATTGATTTAACACACAGCCTGATGCTGATCCCTCACACAATGCCATGTTCCCACTGACACCCCCACAAACTCACAGTTGTGGAGCTGCAAGTTGAAGATATCAAGGGGGTAATCTCTGGTACCTGTTGTCACTACAATCTCTGGTACCTGTTGTCACTACAATCTCTGGTAACTGTTGTCACTATAATCTCTGGTACCTGTTGTGACTATAATCTATGGTACCCGTTGTCACTACAATCTCTGGTACCTGTTGTCACTATAATTGCTGGTACCTGTTGTCACTATAATCTCTGGTACCTGTTGTCACTATATGTGCCTTCAATATCTGTGAGATTTCCGATTGCTTTGTTCAGCAGTTGTGTTTACCAACAACTGTTGGTAAACACATTTCATACATTTAACATTGATACTACAATATGTGTCTTTTTCAGATTCCAATTTCATTCATTGAACCTGAGATGCACTTTATTTTAAAATACTCTACTGAGAGAATCCTTAATGTGCATTTCCGTACAGTAAGATATGGTATAGCGTTGCTTCCTCCTTTTTCAATTTGCAGAACTGACACCTGACAAATGCTTTCTTCCTCCACAAATGGCTTTGGTGCAGACCAGCACTCAGTAAGTTGCCATAATGTCTGCTTGACTCTCCCCTATCTCCCTGGACTGCTGGCTTCTTTGAGTGCATTACAGCATTTGCAGAGCAGGTATTTTTCTAATGATTATAGCTCATCAAAGAGGGTCCTATTATTAGAATCAATCAATAGCCACATCACTGCTTTGCAACATTGAATAATAGAAATGCACTGTGTGCCCATAATGAGAATGCACTGTTTGATACCTTGAGAAATGTTTGAGCCTTGATATATCTGTGGGCATATATTTTAATTAATTTAAGAGGTTTAGAAAATCAGCAAACATTAGCAAAGGGTCAGAAACTTTCTGGTACATTTCTGAACATTTTCCATGGGAAGTTAAGCCCTGGAATTTGGGGAACTTTGCTTAAATTCATCAAAAAATAACAGTGACCTTTTTTGTGGGATACACATAAGGCAATTCTAGGTCTTGTGGCATATTTTGGTTAAACTATCTCCAATTCAATGGAATTGCAACCCTCTGCAAGCACAGTGCATTCTTCCATCGCATGTGCAGTGCACTCTTCCATCACATGTATAGCTGATTCTCAAGATCTTGCACACTAATGAGATGCTATTGAGCCCACACCACTACACTGTCTGAGCCAAGGACTACATGCTTTCTGGTAAGTTTTGATTACAATACTGGGTGGGTGAATATATTTTATATGACATACAGTGGGGAGAACAAGTATTTGATACACTGCCGATTTTGCAGGTTTTCCTACTTACAAAGAATGTAGAGGTCTGTAATTTTTATCATAGGTACACTTCAACTGTGAGAGACGGAATCTAAAACAAAAATACAGAAAATCACATTGTATGATTTTTAAATAATTAATTTGCATTTTATTGCATGACATAAGTATTTGATAACCTACCAACCAGTAACAATTCCGTCTCTCACAGACCTGTTAGTTTTTCTTTAAGAAGCCCTCCTGTTCTCCACTCATTACCTGTATTAACTGCACCTGTTTGAACTCGTTACCTGTATAAAAGACACCTGTCCACACACTCAATCAAACAGACTCCACACACTCAATCAAACAGCTGTGTAAGGACATCAGGGATAAAATTGTAGACCTGCACAAGGCTGGGATGGGCTACAGGACAATAGGCAAGCAGCTTGGTGAGAAGGCAACAACTGTTGGCGCAATTATTAGAAAATGGAAGAAGTTCAAGATGACGGTCAATCTCCCTTGGTCTAGGGCACCATGCAAGATCTCACCTCGCGCAGTGTGTTACCATTAGTAACACACTGCGCCGTCATGGATTAAAATCCTGCAGCGCACGCAAGGTCCCCCTGCTCAAGCCAGCGCATGTCCAGGCCCGTCTGAAGTTTGCCAATGACCATCTGGATGATCCAGAGGAGGAATGGGAGAAGGTCATGTGGTCTGCTGAGACAAAAATAGAGCTTTTTGGTCTAAACTCCACTCGCCGTGTTTGGAGGAAGAAGAAGGATGAGTACAACCCCAAGAACACCATCCCAACCGTGAAGCATGGAGGTGGAAACATCATTCTTTGGGGATTCTTTTCTGCAAAGGGGACAGGACGACTGCACCATATTGAGGGGAGAATGGATGGGGCCATGTATCGCGAGATCTTGGCCAACAACCTCCTTCCCTCAGTAAGAGCATTGAAGATGGGTCGTGGCTGGGTCTTCCAGCAAGACAACGACCCAAAACACACAGCCAGGGCAACTAAGGAGTGGCTCTGTAAGAAGCATCTCAAGGTCCTGGAGTGGCCTAGCCAGTCTCCAGACCTGAACCCAATAGAAAATCTTTGGAGGGAGCTGAAAGTCCGTATTGCCCAGCGACAGCCCCGAAACCTGAAGGATCTGGATGGAGGAGTGGGCCAAAATCCCTGCTGCAGTGTGTGCAAACCTGGTCAAGAACTACAGGAAACGTATGATCTCTGTAATTGCAAACAAAGGTTTCTCTACCAAATATTAAGTTCTGCTTTTCTGATGTATCAAATACTTATGTCATGCAATAAAATGCAAATTAATTACTTAAAAATCATACAATGTGATTTTCTGGATTTTTGTTTTAGATTCCGTCACTCACAGTTGAAGAGTACCTATGATAAAAATTACAGACTTCTACATGCTTTGTAAGTGGGAAAACCTGCAAAATCGGCAGTATATCAAATACTTGTTCTCCCCACTGTATTTGAACTCGTTACCTGTATAAAAGACACCTGTCCACACACTCAATCAAACAGACTCCAACCTCTCCACAATGGCCAAGACCAGAGAACTGTGCAAGGACATCAGGGATAAAATTGTAGACCTGCACAAGGCTGGGATGGGCTACAGGACAATAGGCAAGCAGTTTGGTGAGAAGGCAACAACTGTTGGCGCAATTATTAGAAAATGGAAGAAGTTCAAGATGACGGTCAATCTCCCTTGGTCTAGGGCACCATGCAAGATCTCACCTCGTGGGGCATCAATGATCATGAGGAAGGTGAGGGATCAGCCCAGAACTACACGGCAGGACCTGGTCAATGACCTGAAGAGAGCTGGGACCACAGTCTCAAAGAAAACCATTAGTAACACACTATGCCGTCATGGATTAAAATCCTGCAGCGCACGAAAGGTCCCCCTGCTCAAGCCAGCGCATGTCCAGGCCCGTCTGAAGTTTGCCAATGACCATCTGGATGATCCAGAGGAGGAATGGGAGAAGGTCATGTGGTCTGATGAGACAAAAATAGAGCTTTTTGGTCTAAACTCCACTCGCCGTGTTTGGAGGAAGAAGAAGGATGAGTACAACCCCAAGAACACCATCCCAACCGTGAAGCATGGAGGTGGAAACATCATTCTTTGGGGATGCTTTTCTGCAAAGGGGACAGGACGACTGCACCGTATTGAGGGGAGGATGGATGGGGCCATGTATCGCGAGATCATGGCCAACAACCTCCTTCCCTCAGTAAGAGCATTGAAGATGGGTCGTGGCTGGGTCTTCCAGCAAGACAACGACCCAAAACACACAGCCAGGGCAACTAAGGAGTGGCTCTGTAAGAAGCATCTCAAGGTCCTGGAGTGGCCTAGCCAGTCTCCAGACCTGAACCCAATAGAAAATCTTTGGAGGGAGCTGAAAGTCCGTATTGCCCAGCGACAGCCCCGAAACCTGAAGGATCTGGATGGAGGAGTGGGCCAAAATCCCTGCTGCAGTGTGTGCAAACCTGGTCAAGAACTACAGGAAACGTATGATCTCTGTAATTGCAAACAAAGGTTTCTCTACCAAATATTAAGTTCTGCTTTTCTGATGTATCAAATACTTATGTCATGCAATAAAATGCAAATTAATTACTTAAAAATCATACAATGTGATTTTCTGGATTTTTGTTTTAGATTCCGTCACTCACAGTTGAAGAGTACCTATGATAAAAATTACAGACTTCTACATGCTTTGTAAGTGGGAAAACCTGCAAAATCGGCAGTATATCAAATACTTGTTCTCCCCACTGTATTTGAACTCGTTACCTGTATAAAAGACACCTGTCCACACACTCAATCAAACAGACTCCAACCTCTCCACAATGGCCAAGACCAGAGAACTGTGCAAGGACATCAGGGATAAAATTGTAGACCTGCACAAGGCTGGGATGGGCTACAGGACAATAGGCAAGCAGTTTGGTGAGAAGGCAACAACTGTTGGCGCAATTATTAGAAAATGGAAGAAGTTCAAGATGACGGTCAATCTCCCTTGGTCTAGGGCACCATGCAAGATCTCACCTCGTGGGGCATCAATGATCATGAGGAAGGTGAGGGATCAGCCCAGAACTACACGGCAGGACCTGGTCAATGACCTGAAGAGAGCTGGGACCACAGTCTCAAAGAAAACCATTAGTAACACACTATGCCGTCATGGATTAAAATCCTGCAGCGCACGAAAGGTCCCCCTGCTCAAGCCAGCGCATGTCCAGGCCCGTCTGAAGTTTGCCAATGACCATCTGGATGATCCAGAGGAGGAATGGGAGAAGGTCATGTGGTCTGATGAGACAAAAATAGAGCTTTTTGGTCTAAACTCCACTCGCCGTGTTTGGAGGAAGAAGAAGGATGAGTACAACCCCAAGAACACCATCCCAACCGTGAAGCATGGAGGTGGAAACATCATTCTTTGGGGATGCTTTTCTGCAAAGGGGACAGGACGACTGCACCGTATTGAGGGGAGGATGGATGGGGCCATGTATCGCGAGATCATGGCCAACAACCTCCTTCCCTCAGTAAGAGCATTGAAGATGGGTCGTGGCTGGGTCTTCCAGCATGACAACGACCCGAAACACACAGCCAGGGCAACTAAGGAGTGGCTCTGTAAGAAGCATCTCAAGGTCCTGGAGTGGCCTAGCCAGTCTCCAGACCTGAACCCAATAGAAAATCTTTGAAGGGAGCTGAAAGTCCGTATTGCCCAGCGACAGCCCCGAAACCTGAAGGATCTGTATGGAGGAGTGGGCCAAAATCCCTGCTGCAGTGTGTGCAAGCCTGGTATAGAACTACAGGAAACGTATGATCTCTGTAATTGCACCAAATATTAATTGTACCAAATATTAAGTTCTGCTTTTCTGATGTATCAAATACTTATGTCATGCAATAAAATGTAAATTAATTACTTAAAAATCATACAATGTGATTTTCTGGATTTTTGTTTTAGATTCCGTCTCTCACAGTTGAAGTGTACATAGGATAAAAATTACAGACCTCTACTTGCTTTGTAAGTAGGAAAACCTGCAAAATCGGCAGTGTATCAAATACTTGTTCTCCCCACTGTACATTAAATGTTGTTAACTAGTAAATAGTAGCCTACAGCAAAGTGTGTTTAAATCATTTCTAACTTGTTAACAATTTCTGCTAGTTAGTTTGTGCTACCATGTTGGTTTTAGCCTGCTAACTAATTGTTAACAAAACATGTATCTTACAAATGAGTTGTTTAATCTAACTGCTTAACTATTTATCTGTACATGGAATTGTATTTTGTTTTTTTTACTCCACAGAAGGTATTTGCCCTTGATTTTTCTAATCTTTACAGGAAAATGCCACGGGCACTATCTGATGTGTGGAGACATTTCACTGAAGCTAATATAGAAGGAAAAGCTGTGTACATTTGCAAATACTGTGCTAAACCATATGTGAAGAATGAAACAAAGATGCAGAATCATCTGGCAAAGTGCATAAAATTCCCTCAGCACTCACAACAAGCAACCTCTGACAAAAGGCCCTCTACTTCTATTCGAGGTGAAAATTATGAATCAGACACCTTATCGATGGCAAAAGCTCATGGTCCTACTCGAATCAGAAGTTTTGACTCAATAGAGGAAAGTAGTCAGAGAAATGCTGATGAATGTCTTGCTCGAGCTGTGTATGCAACTGGTTCACCTCTGATGCTCACAGGCAATGTGTATTGGAAGAGATTTCTGAATGTTCTTCGCCCAGCATACACTCCTCCAACCAGACATGCTTTATCTACTCATTTGCTGGATGCAGAGTCTCACAGAGTTCAAGTGAAGGTCGAGCAAATCAGACTGTATTGCAATCATCTCTGATGGGTGGTCGAATGTTCGTGGGCAAGGAATAGTTAACTACATCATCTCCACCACTCAACAAGTATTCTACAAGAGCACAGACACAAGGGACAAAAGACACACCGGTGTCTGCATTGCAGATGCAGTCATCAGTGACAATGGACCACAGAAGGTATTTGCACTGGTGACAGACAATGCTGCGAACATGAAGGCTGCTTGGTCTAAAGTCAAGGAAAAGGTTAGGTATGTGAAGGGTCATCAAGTTATAGCAGCAATCTACCTCACCAAGCAAAGTGAGAAGAATAAGAGCATCACATTGAAGCTGCCCAGCAACATCCGTTGGGGTGGTGTTGTCATCATGTTTGGAGGGGAAGGAGTCTCTCCAAGAAATGGTCTGAAATATCACAGTCTGCCGATATGGACAGTCCCATCAAGAGGATCTTGGATGATGTATTTTGGGAGAGAGTGGTAAGCAGCCTGAAACTCCTGAAACCTATAGCAGTAGCCATTGCACGGATTGAGGGAGAAAATGCCATCCTGTCTGATGTTCAGTCTCAGCTTGCAGATGTGAGAAGAAATCCATACTGCAGTTCTGAAATACATCAAAAAAGGGTGAAGACTTCTGCCTGAAGCCCATACACGCCGCAGCGTACATGTTGGACCTCGAGTATGCTGGCAAGAGCATCCTGTCTGGTGCAGAGATCAACAAGGCCTATGGTGTCATCACTACTGTGTCTCGCCACCTTGGCCTGGGTGAGGGCAAGGTTCTTGGCAGTCTGGTGAAGTACACTTCCAAGCAAGGGCTTTGGGATGGAGATGCAATATGGCAGTCGTGCCAATATATCTCATCAGCCACCTGGTGGAAGGGACTTTGTGGATCTGAGGTTCTTTTCCCTGTTACCTCCATCATCCTCCAAATCCCACCAACATCAGCCGCCTCAGAGCGCAACTGGTCCTTGTTTGGGAACACACACACCAACCCACGCAACAGGCTGACCAATACAAGGGTTGAAAAAGTGGTGGCCATCCGGGCAAATTTGAGGCTTTTTGAGCCTGACAACGAGCCATCCTCAACAAGGTTGGAAAGTGACAGTGAAGATGAGGCCAGTCTGATGTTCAAGAGGTGGACATTGAGGAGGTCCAGGGAGAAGACATGGAAGCCTGAGCGGAAGACAACCAAAGCTTTAGTTTCTAGACTATCATTTTACAGATGCGATGGATCATTGGGAATCCTTCAATATTCCCTTTCTTTTGTTGTTTAGTGAAATCATCCCATGTGAAGAGGCAACTCATTTAATTAAAGTTCAATTCGTAACTATTTTTATTTATTTATATCTATTGGAAGTATTTAATCATTTGCATTTTGTCAACTTATGATAAGGTAAAAGGTTTATGTTTCTGTCTCCATATGATATGGTAAATATATCCAATGCATAAAACATCTACATTTAAATGGTATTAATATTAATTCCCATATATTCCCAGTTAATTCCCATATATTCCCATTAATTCCCAGGGAAAGTTTCCACCTCTGAATATTCCCCAAAATGTGCAACCTGAGTGGCGCAGTGGTCTAAGTCACTGCATCTCAGTGTGTCACTACAGTACCTCGTTCGAATCCAGGCTGTATCACATCCGGCCGTGATTGGGAGTCCCATAGGGTGGCGCACAATTGGCCCAGCGTCGTCCAGGTTTGGCCAGGGTAGGCCGTCATTGAAAATAAGAATTTGTTCTTAACTGACTTGCCTAGTTAAATAAAGGTGTAAGGGCTGATACATGCTTAGCTAATTAATATGTTAATCTGCAACAAGAGTTACAACTGCTTCCGGCAACTGGATTGCGTCACGAGGCTGGGACCAGCCTGCACGCCAACGATAGGCTGAGTAAGTTTAAACCACACTCAGCCTCTACTCTGACAGGCCAGCAAGGAGCAGGAACTATTCTGTCGGGAGTATTTAAGGAAGAACAAAGGATAGGACTCGCTCTCTTCTCTTCTCTAGGCTCTTCTCTTCTCTAGGTGCTCTTCTATAGCGCTGCTCGCTGACTCTCTCTCGCGCTCTCTTGCGCTCTCTCTCTCTTTTCTAGCCCTGCTTGCTGTTTGCCCTGCGTGGTGTCACAGTGAGCCTGTATATACGAACGTCATACTTACCATTTAAGGGTTTGCTAGAATAAAATGCATAGATGATTTAAACTGTGTAGTAATCCTTTCGTTCCAATACCAGATTTGAATTGACGCAACCTTAACAAAGGTTGAATATATATACAGTGGGGCAAAAAGGTATTCAGTCAGCCACCAATTGTGCAAGTTCTCCCACTTAAAAAGATGAGAGAGGCCTGTAATTTTCATCATAGGTACATTTCAACTATGAGAGACAAAATGAGAAAAAAAAATCCAGAAAATCACATTGTAGGATTTATAATTAATTTATTTGCAAATTATGGTGGAAAATAAGTATTTGGTCACCTACAAACAAGCAAGATTTCTGGCTCTCACAGACCTGTAACTTCTTCTTTAAGAGGCTCCTCTGTCCTCCACTCGTTACCTGTATTAATGGCACCTGTTTGAACTTGTTATCAGTATAAAAGACACCTGTCCACAACCTCTAACAGTCACACTCCAAACTCCACTATGGCCAAGACCAAAGAGCTGTCAAAGGACACCAGAAACAAAATTGTAGACCTGCACCAGGCTGGGAAGACTGAATCTGCAATAGGTAAGCAGCTTGGTGTGAAGAAATCAACTCTGTGAGCAATTATTAGGAAATGGAAGACATACAAGACCACTGATAATCTCCCTCGATCTGGGGCTCCACGCAAGATCTCACCCCGTGGGGTCAAAATGATCACAAGAACGGTGAGCAAAAATCCCAGAACCACACGGGGGGACCTAGTGAATGACCTGCAGAGAGCTGGGACCAAAGTAACAAAGGCTACCATCAGTAACACACTACGCCGCCAGGGACTCAAATCCTGCAGTGCCAGACGTGTCCCCCTGCTTAAGCCAGTACATGTCCAGGCCCATCTGAAGTTTGCTAGAGAGCATTTGGATGATCCAGAAGAGGATTGGGAGAATGTCATATGGTCAGATGAAACCAAAATATAACTTTTTGGTAAAAACTCAACCCGTCGTGTTTGGAGGAGAAAGAATGCTGAGTTGCATCCAAAGAACACCATACCTACTGTGAAGCATGGGGGTGGAAACATCATGCTGTTTACTGTGTAACTCTGTGTTGTTTTTGTCGCACTGCTTTGCTTTGTCTTGGCCAGGTCGCAGTTGCAAATGAGAACTTGTTCTCAACTGACCTACCTGGTTAAATAAAGGTGAAATAAAAAAAAATGCTTTGGGGCTGTTTTTCTGTAAAGGGACCAGGACGACTGATCCGTGTAAAGGAAAGAATGAATGGGGTCATGTATCGTGAGATTTTGAGTGAAAACCTCCTTCCATCAGCAAGGGCATTGAAGATGAAACGTGGCTGGGTCTTTCAGCATGACAATGATCCCAAACACACCGCCCGGGCAACGAAGGAGTGGCTTCGTAAGAAGCATTTCAAGGTCCTGGAGTGGCCTAGCCAGTCTCCAGATCTCAACCCCATAGAAAATCTTTGGAGGGAGTTGAAAGTCTGTGTTGTCCAGCGACAGCCCCGAAACATCACTGCTCTAGAGGAGATCTGCATGGAGGAATGGGCCAAAATACCAGCAACAGTGTGTGAAAACCTTGTGAAGACTTACAGAAAACGTTTGACCTCTGTCATTGCCAAAAAAGGGTATATAACAAAGTATTGAGAAACTTTTGTTATTGACCAAATACTTATTTTCCACCATAATTTGCAAATAAATTCATAAAAAATCCTACAATGTGATTTTCTGGAATTTTTTTGCCTCTCATAGTTGAAGTGTACCTATGATGAAAATTACAGTCCTCTCTCATCTTTTTAAGTGGGAGAACTTGCACAATTGGTGGCTGACTAAATACTTTTTTGCCCCACTCTATATATATATATATATAGAAAAGCAGTACCTCCAGTGTAGTGTCTTAGTCATAAGCTGTAAACTGCTGTGATGTGACGTAGTGCAGCAGCCCCCCAGCAGCACTAGGCATAGATGTCACATGTCACAGTAGCCCAGGCTGACCGGACACCTCCTCTGGGGTGTCTTATTCCATTATGCTTACACCCTATCTCTCCTGATGAGTTGAGGCCCAGTGGATCACATGACCCGTGTCACAGGTCCCTGGGTAATGTTAGAGTTGAGGTGGGGACCCGGCGGCTGCCAGGGAACCCAGGATGTGTGTCACTACCACAGACACTAACAAATCATCCTCATAAAGAGGGTTTCATCAGGAAATGATGGCCTGGAGGTACATGACTTGATCACAAGATTGAGGTTCACAGAGTTCACCATGCTTGCCCCGTAATGAATGACCCGCAGTGGAAAGGTTTAGTTTGTTTTATGTTTGTGCATTATACATCTGATTCTCCGCAGGCAGCCTATTGCCTTGGGTTTCCTTGCGCCTTTGACCCCACATAGCTGCGCTAACATCTGCATGACGCACACCCCATCATGAATTATGGTGAACATAAACCCATTGTCCAGCAACAGTTGCAAAAGGACTCCATTTCCAAACAGGATATTAACTGTTTACTAGCCTTGGTGTCCAGGCTTCTCCTCTTCTCCTCTGGCAAGCCTTCCTTCATGACCTGTAAATTGGTATAGAATCAACTTGATCCCCTCTGTCGAAGACGCTTGGACCTTCTTTTTTGATATTTTCAATGGTATTGTTAACAATAAAGAAAATGACCCAATAAAGAAAATGATAATTAAAAACAGGTTCAGTCCCTGGTTCGACCGTAATCTAGAGTTACTCAACCTCAAGAATTGCATTTGGCGAAAGGCTCGGCACACGCATACTCAGGCTGACTGGCTCTCGTTCAGGCAAATGAGAAATAAGTGCACTCAGGCTATCCGGAAGGCCAAAGTTGGTTACTTTAAAGAGCAGTTTTCTCTCTGTGGATCTAACCCCAAGAAGTTCTGGAAAACGGTTAAAGACCTGGAAAATAAACCCTCCTCCTCACAGCTGCCCATGTCCCTTAAAGTTGATGATGTGGTTGTTACTGATAAGAAAAACATGTCTGAGCTCTTTAACCACCACTTCATTAAGTCAGGATTCCTATCTGACTCACCATGCCTCCTTGCCCGTCCAACATTTCTTCATCTCGCACCCCCTCTGTGCGACTAGTCCCGATGCTCCTCCATCTTTTTCCCCTAACCCGCTACAAAGTTTCTCTCTGCAGGCAGTCACTGAGTCAGAGGTGCTAGAGGAGCTCCTTAAACTTGACCCCAAAAAAACATCTGGGTCAGATGGTTTAGAACCTTTCTTCTTTAAGGTTGCTGCCCCTATCATCGCCAAGCCTATCTCCAACCTTTTTAACCCGTCTCTCTTCTCCGGGGAGGTTCCCATTGCTTGGAAGACCACCATGGTTAGTCCTTTATTTAAAGGGGGATATCAAGCTGATCCTAACTGCTATAGGCCTATTTCTATTTTGCCCTGTTTATCAAAAGTGTTGGAAAAAGTTGTCAAAAATCAACTGACTGGCTTTCCTGATGTCTATAGTATTCTCTCTGGTATGCAATCTGGTTTCCGCTCAGGTTATGGATGTGTCACTGCAACCTTAAAGGTCCTCAATGATGTCACCATTGCCCTTGATTCTATGCAATGTTGTTCTGCTATTTTTATTGACTTGGCTAAAGCTTTTGATACGGTAGACCATTCCCTTCTTGTGGGCCGGCTAAGGAGTATTGGTGTCTCTGACGGGTCTTTGGCTTGGTTTGCTAACTACCTCTCAAAGAGTGCAGTGTATAAAGTCAGAACATCTGCTATCTCAGCCACTACCTGTCACCAAGGGTGTACCACAAGGCTCGATCCTAGGCCCCACGCTCTTCTCAATTTACATAAACAACATAGCTCAGGCAGCAGGAAGCTCTCTTATCCATTTATATGCAGATGATACAGTCTTATACTCAGCTGGACCTTCCTCGGATCTTGTGTTAAACGCTCTACAACAAAGCTTTCTTAGTGTCCAACAAGCTTTCTCTGCCCTTAACCTTGTTCTGAACACCTCCAAAACAAAGGTCATGTGGTTTGTTAAGAAAAAGACCACTCTCCCCACACGTGTGATTACTACCTCTGAGGGTTTAGCACTTGAGGTAGTCACATGATACAAGTACTTGGGAGTATGGCTGGACGGTACACTGTCCTTCTCTCAGCACATATCAAAGCTGCAGGCTAAAGTTAAATCTAGACTTGGTTTCCTCTATCGTAATCGCTCTTCTTTCACCCCAGCTGCCAAACTAACCCTTATTCCGATGACCATCCTACCCATGCTAGATTACGGAGACATAATTTATAGATCGGCAGGTAAGGGTGTTCTCGAGCGGCTAGATGTTCTTTACCATTCAGCCATCAGATTTGCCACCAATGCTCCTTATAGGACACATCACTGCACTATACTCCTCTGTAAACTGGTCATCTCTGTATAGCCGTCGCAAGACCCACTGGTTGATGCTTATTTATAAAACCCTCTTAGGCCTCACTCCCCCCTATCTGAGATATCTACTGCAGCCCTCATCCTCTACATACAACACCCAATCTGCCAGTCACATTCTGTTAAAAGGTCCCCAAAGCACACACATCCCTGGGTCGCTCGTCTTTTCAGTTCGCTACAGCTAGCGACTGGAATGAGCTGCAACAAACACTCAAACTGGACAGTTTTATCTCAATCTCTTCATTCAAAGACTCAATCATGGACACTCTTACTGACAGTTGTGGCTGCTTTGCATGATGTACTGTTGTCTCTACCTTCCTGACCTTTGTGCTGTTGTCTGTGCCCAATAATGTTTGTACCCTGTTTTGTGCTGCTACCATGTTGTGTTGCTGCCATGTTGCTACCATGTTGTTGTCATGTTGCTACCATGCTGTGTTGTCATGTGTTGCTGCCATGCGATGTTGCTGTCTCAGGTCTCTCTTTATGTAGTTTTCTCTCTTGTCGTTATATGTCTTTTTTACTATATTTTAATTTTATTTATTTATATTTTGAATCCCAGCCCCCATCCCTGCAGGAGGTCTTTTGCCTTTTAGTAGGCCGTCATTGTAAATAAGAATTTGTTCTTAACTGACTTGCCTAGTTAAATAAAGGTTAATAGAAAACAGTACACACATTACTATTAACACCAATTATGGTAACAAACACATACAATTAAGATAACTTGCTTGTGACCACCGAGGCAATGGAAGCAAACTTGATCAATAAGTCTAGCCAGTGTTCTAATGTTGATATTAACTGAAAACAAGACATCTAGAAAACAGCTGCTGTTGTTGTTGAGTGGATCGTACATCTCTTGCTATGCCTTTAATCTTCCTTTGCACAGGATCGAAACTACACACTCTCAAGGCCAAGGATATACTGCAGAAGCAGCTAGCTGCATTAACATTACATCACATCAAACAGAATACTTACAGCAAGATTAATGGGGACGGTATACACTTAAAAAATATTGGGTGATAGAGATACAAACATCCTAGCAAAAATATATACACCCCCGGTCAAAAGTTTATAATATTACTCATTCAAGTTTTTTTATTTGCACTATTTTTTACATTGTAGAATAAAAGTGAAGACATCAAAACTATGACATGACACATATGAAATCATGTAGTAACCAAAAAAGTGTTAAACAAATCATCCTGGATGAGAGAATGCCATGAGTGTGCAAAGCTGTCATCAAGGCAAAGGGTGGCGACTTTGAAGAATCTCAAATATAAAATATATTTTGATTTGTTTTTGGTTAATACTATGATTCCATACGTGTTATGTCATAGTTTTGATGTCTTCACTTTTATTCTACAATAAAAAAAAAAAAACATTGAATGAGTAATAACTTTTGACCGGGGGTGTATATCCCCATAGCTTGAAGCCAGATAGTCTACCCATGCTTGAGAATTCCTCCTAAACAATGGGAGGCCACACCAGAAGTCATTATAGAGTACTTGAAAAGTCATCCCTGAGCCTTAACCCAACAGCCCATAGGCCCATACAAAGAGATGGTAGGCATTAACCCAACAGCCCATTGGCCCATACAAAGAGATGGTAGGCATTAACCCAACAGCCCATTGGCCCATACAAAGAGATGGTAGTGATGGGATGTCAGTTAGAAGAGTGTTTGATCGAAATACCATACTGTAGGGGATGTCCTGGGAGAGAAGAAAACCCAGAAAGCAAAACAGAGACCTTCGACTTGCTTAAGAATGTGTTGGATACATTTTTAAGCAAGTTATATTCTGTTGTACTTCTCTCTCCACCAGCACATTCCATTCCAGCCCCAACATCAACAAAATGCTCAGTTTGATGATCTCAGGTTTTGAAATATAATATTGATATGTGATAACGATGGATCCAACAAAATCAGTCAATTGTTTAATTCTGGGGAAAGTGTTGATATAAATCTATGACATGAATTGTACATGATCAAATCCAGGTCAAAGGTTTAAGGGGGAAATTCCCATTGGGAAAGTGGTATATATTCCTTATCAAAATGACTATCTTCTGTGCTGCACAATAGCAGCAAATTAGCCCAAACTAAAACCACTCAACTCCGTTTGCTTATGAATGGCAGAGAGGAGGACTTACCTTGGACACCCTGCTGGCCACCTCTCTACCGACAGAGAGACCCTGGACGAAGGTGCGTGCCACGATGAAAGCCCTGGTAACCTGAGCCTTGAGCTTCTTGGGTACGTCTCCAAAGGGCTTGAGCTGGTCCGTGTACTTACTGATGCACTCCAGATAGTCCTCAGTGATGACATACTGGGAGTTGAGCAGCGTGAACATGCGCTCCAGCAGACGCGACCAGAAGTCGTTGAGCATCTCCTCCAGGTTAACGTTGCCTCCCGTATAGTAGCGCTTCAGCTCGGCAAACAGATTCTGGAACACTTCCGAGTTCTGCATGTATGGCTTGCCGTAGGTCCGCACGAACATCTCGTTCAAAGACCTCTCCGTGTTCTCCAACAACTCCAGGAAGAACTCTGGGTCAAGAGGAATAGGAGACAAATAAAATTGTACATTATAGCCTATGTAGTACTACATCTGTCTGCACATATGAGCACTCAGATGCTATTAAGATGGTCTTGCTATTATAATGAGATACCTATTGACTTGAGCTAACATTTAAATGTAAAGACACTGTACACCGGTTTGTCTTTCATAGATGAAGGGTGTCTAGGTGTAAGATTGACATGAGGTTTTTGCATTACACTGTTGCTCAAATTAAACAGAGACACTGACAGTTTTTTTCAGGTTAACACAGTGTCTATTCACACCAATACTACTCATCTTCATATTCTCCTCTAGACTTCAGAAGTCTTCAATCCTATAATACCAGTCACTCTCTATAGGCTGGCCCTATTCAAGCACACTTGGACATGCTACTGTACATACTGCTTTAGCAATAAGAATCTGTATTGCTTACATTGATTTGTGGAAAAGCAGTGGCGTTGGCAGTGTGACTTGGAAGTAAAAGTTTGTATATTCATACATTTCAATACTGCCATTGATATGTGATAAATGAAAAGATTGTTGCATGTAAATTTCTATATTTCCTTGCAACTCTAATTCTTTAGTGGTGAAAAGACAAAGGATTTTCCCAGATAGCATGGTTTTGGGCATGAATAGGATTTGCTGTAGATATCCAGACTAACTAGAATACCATAACAACTAGAATACCATAACAATTTGAATACCATAACAACTTGAATACCATAACAACAAGAATACCAGAACTAGAATGCCATAACAACTAGAATACCATAACAACTAGAATACCAGAACATTAGAATACCACAACTAGAATACCAGAGCAACCAGAACAAGCATAACAACTAGAATACCATAACAACTAGAAAACCATAACAACTAGAATACCATAACAACTACAATAACAGAACTAGATTTTCCCAGATAGCGTGGTTTTAGGAACGAATAGGATTTGCTGTGGATATACAGAGCAACTAGAATACCATAACAAATAGAATACCATAACAACAAGAATACCATAACTTGAATACCTTAACAACTAGAATACCAGAACACTAGAATACCAGAACACTAGAATACCAGAACAACTATAATACCAGAACAACTATAATACCAGAACAACTACAATAACAGAACTAGATTTTCCCAGATAGCGTGGTTTTGGGAACGAACGGGATTTGCTGCGGATATACAGAGCAACTAGTATACCATAACAAATAGAATACCAGAACAACTAGAATACCAGAACACTAGAATACCATAACAACTAGAATACCAGAACTAGAATACAAGAACACTAGAATACCATAACAACTATAATACCAGAACATTAGAATACTATAACAACTAGAATACCAGCGCAACCAGAACAAGCATAACAATTAAAATACCAGAACAACTACAATACCAGAACAACTAGAATACCAGAACAACTAGAATACCATAACAACGTTAATACCATAACAACTAGAATAGCATAACTAAAATACCAGAACTAGATTTTCCCAGATAGCGTGGTTTTGGAAACGAATTGGATTTGCTGTGGATATACAGAGCAACTTGAATACCATAACAACTTGAATACCATAACAACTAGAATACCAGAACATCTAGAATACCAGAAAAACTAGAATACCATGACAACTAGAATACCAGAACAACTAGAATACCAGAAAAACTAGAATACCATAACAACCTGAATACCATAACAACCTGAATACCATAACAACCGTAATACCATAATAACTAGAATACCATAACAACTAGAATACCATAACAACGAAAATACCAGAACAACTGGAATGCCAGAACAACTAGAATCTGTTGTAGCTATCAGATCAAAACAACTAGAATCTGCTGTGGCTATCAGACCAGAACAACTAGAATTGTGACCATGCTGTGATATCAAGCTTGTGACTGAGAAGCAATTAGAAAAGAAAGTGGATTACATACTGTATGGTGCAGAACAAATGCAATGTGCATATCAAAGTAACAGACAGGCAGAAAGAGAAAGGGTAGGGGGGATACTAGTCAGTTGAAGGGGGGATACTAGTCAGTTGAAGGGGAGATACTAGTCAGTTGAAGGGGGGATACTAGTCAGTTGAAGGGGGGATACTAGTCAGTTGAAGGGGAGATACTAGTCAGTTGAAGGGGGGATACTAGTCAGTTGAAGGGGGGATACTAGTCAGTTGAAGGGGAGATACTAGTCAGTTGAAGGGGGGATACTAGTCAGTTGAAGGGGGGATACTAGTCAGTTGAAGGGGGGATACTAGTCAGTTGAAGGGGGGATACTAGTCAGTTGAAGGGGAGATACTAGTCAGTTGAAGGGGGGATACTAGTCAGTTGAAGGGGGGATACTAGTCAGTTGAAGGGGAGATACTAGTCAGTTGAAGGGGGGATACTAGTCAGTTGAAGGGGGGATACTAGTCAGTTGAAGGGGAGATACTAGTCAGTTGAAGGGGGGATACTAGTCAGTTGAAGGGGGGATACTAGTCAGTTGAAGGGGGGATACTAGTCAGTTGAAGGGGGGATACTAGTCAGTTGAAGGGGGGATACTAGTCAGTTGAAGGGGGGATACTAGTCAGTTGAAGGGGGGATACTAGTCAGTTGAAGGGGAGATACTAGTCAGTTGAAGGGGGGATACTAGTCAGTTGAAGGGGGGATACTAGTCAGTTGAAGGGGGGATACTAGTCAGTTGAAGGGGAGATACTAGTCAGTTGAAGGGGGGATACTAGTCAGTTGAAGGGGAGATACTAGTCAGTTGAAGGGGGGATACTAGTCAGTTGAAGGGGGGATACTAGTCAGTTGAAGGGGGGATACTAGTCAGTTGAAGGGGGGATACTAGTCAGTTGAAGGGGGGATACTAGTCAGTTGAAGGGGGGATACTAGTCAGTTGAAGGGGAGATACTAGTCAGTTGAAGGGGGGATACTAGTCAGTTGAAGGGGGGATACTAGTCAGTTGAAGGGGGGATACTAGTCAGTTGAAGGGGAGATACTAGTCAGTTGAAGGGGGGATACTAGTCAGTTGAAGGGGAGATACTAGTCAGTTGAAGGGGGGATACTAGTCAGTTGAAGGGGGGATACTAGTCAGTTGAAGGGGGGATACTAGTCAGTTGAAGGGGGGATACTAGTCAGTTGAAGGGGGGATACTAGTCAGTTGAAGGGGGGATACTAGTCAGTTGAAGGGGGGATACTAGTCAGTTGAAGGGGAGATACTAGTCAGTTGAAGGGGGGATACTAGTCAGTTGAAGGGGAGATACTAGTCAGTTGAAGGGGGGATACTAGTCAGTTGAAGGGGGGATACTAGTCAGTTGAAGGGGGGATACTAGTCAGTTGAAGGGGGGATACTAGTCAGTTGAAGGGGAGATACTAGTCAGTTGAAGGGGGGATACTAGTCAGTTGAAGGGGGGATACTAGTCAGTTGAAGGGGGGATACTAGTCAGTTGAAGGGGGGATACTAGTCAGTTGAAGGGGAGATACTAGTCAGTTGAAGGGGGGATACTAGTCAGTTGAAGGGGGGATACTAGTCAGTTGAAGGGGGGATACTAGTCAGTTGAAGGGGGGATACTAGTCAGTTGAAGGGGGGATACTAGTCAGTTGAAGGGGGGATACTAGTCAGTTGAAGGGGAGATACTAGTCAGTTGAAGGGGAGATACTAGTCAGTTGAAGGGGGGATACTAGTCAGTTGAAGGGGAGATACTAGTCAGTTGAAGGGGGGATACTAGTCAGTTGAAGGGGAGATACTAGTCAGTTGAAGGGGGGATACTAGTCAGTTGAAGGGGGGATACTAGTCAGTTGAAGGGGGGATACTAGTCAGTTGAAGGGGGGATACTAGTCAGTTGAAGGGGAGATACTAGTCAGTTGAAGGGGGGATACTAGTCAGTTGAAGGGGGGATACTAGTCAGTTGAAGAGAAATACTAGTCAGTTGAAGGGGGGATACTAGTCAGTTGAAGGGGGAATACTAGTCAGTTACATATGGCCTGTGTTTGTTGTGAAGGTAGAAAGCCATGAGTACTGTGTTTGTTGTGAAGGTAGAAAGCCATGAGGACTGTGTTTGTGGTGAAATTAGAAATCCATGAGGACTGTGTTTGTTGTGAAGGTAGAAAGCCATGAGGACTGTGTTTGTGGTGAAGTTAGAAATCCATGAGGACTGTGTTTGTTGTGAAGGTAGAAAGCCATGAGGACTGTGTTTGTGGTGAAGTTAGAAATCCATAAAGCCTGTGAATGTAGTGAAGGTGGATCGTTACATCAGTTTAGATGACACCTGCCATGCCCAAAAAACAGTCCAATGCATGTTAATGGGAATGACAGGGTATGGAGTACATACAACACCGCCACATATTACAAAAAAATAAGTTTCAAGTGACAATATAAAGAACAGTGGGAATGCTTGACTCACTCAGACACTTCTTTTCCTGCGTTATTCACTTCCTACGCACAGCTTAGTGTTTACCGAATGGCCTCTATGGGTCGTCAGTAACAAGAATGAGGTGATAAAGTCTTCCCACCATCTGCTATGGATGATGATAGCCTTGCCTCTTAAAGAACCAGATTAAATTTGAATATAGTTCATGCCACTTCCTCCAAATTAGGAGACAGGGTGCAACAGTTTAAGACTAATCATAGCAGACATTTCAGTGACTTCCTTACTAAACCTAGGAAGGCATCAGAGCTTTGTTTGAATCTATTACTACTGTCTCAGCTATTCATACTTTACAGGCCAAGGCAAAAGATCAAGACGCTCTTATCTTCTTAAATATAACAGTGTATCATATAGGAAGCAATACCCCGGGCAGTCTATGGTGCAGGTCATGTTGGGTCACATGCTGTTTAGCCAGGAGCCCAGAGCTGCTCTCCTCTCACTTAGCAGGCCAGAGGGCCTTGTTCAAACTGTAATGGCTCTGAAGTGTTCATTAGCGCTCTGCAAAGCTAGTGAAATTAAATTACATTAGGAGCAACACATTAGCAAGACTCTAAACAGCAGAGAGAAAAGATACATGGGAAATCTGATCTGAAATCCTGTAATAGTGAATCATATCTGTCTCAATATCTCTTTTTTTACCTTTATTTTACTAGGCAAGTCAGTTAAGAACAAATTCTTATTTTCAATGACTGCCTTGTTCAGGGGCAGAACGACAGATTTTTACCTTGTCAGCTCGGGGATTCGATCCAGCAACCTTTCGGTTACGGGCCCAACACTCTAACCACTGGGCTACCTGCCGCCCCGAGGATGTGCTTTTGCTGGAGGATGTGCTTGCCATCTTCATTCAAAGCATCTGCATTGAAGACATTCTCAAGTTGTTTTGTCTTGCTCTGTATTTCGGACTTCCGTCATGAATGATCCTACCTGAAGATATCTAGCTACAGTAACTCCATATGAAATCTATCTTTATCCAACTACCTGTACTAATCTTGGTGCATCACATCCACACCTTCATATTTCTTTCAGTACTATCAATTCAATTCAAGGGGCTTTCTTACGCCTGCCTACCTGTGACTGTGAAGATATCCTTGATGATTTACATCCTTATCTCTTAGAGACTGTGCAGAAAATAGATTTCTTCAGATTTACCAGCAGTTTGTTGCTACTCAACATGGCTCAGTATTTAACAAATCTAAAGCCTGCTGAGAGGAAAGAGATGAGAGATAAACACTGATCTGACTGGGAGGAAAGAGATGAGAGATAAACACTGATCTGACAGAGGAAAGAGATGCGAGATAAACACTGATCTGTCTGCTTTTGTTCATCTAGATGTACAGCAGACTATTCCTTTATAGAGAACACTGGGCTCATCTGTACTAAATCAAATCAAAGTTTATTGGTCGCGTACACAGATTTGCAAATGTTAATCGCAAGTGCAGCGAAATGCTTGTAAAAAAAAAAATACAAAAATACTAATGAGGCATACAGTTGTTATCTTGGTCCAAAGGAATATTAGGAGGTTTCGTAATGCTAACAGTAATACATCATGCTGAAAGAGTGTGGTGGTTGACTGTTTACACTTCTCTGAGGCATGACAGATTGAAAATGTGTGTGTTTGTATTATGGAGTGTTATTGGTATGTCTGGATTCCATTTTCAAATCCTTTGTTATTTCAGTTTTTACCCGTTCTTTAATGTTACTGCTGTTGGACTGCAGTGACATGTTCGTGTCCCATGGGACATAATTACATCAAATTATCTTTCCAGACCTTTACCTTTTACCAGCGTGATGCGTTCAGACGAAATACTAATGAGAAAGAATGTCATCATTTAATTTAGTATATTTACTTGTTTATCACTTCCAGAAAGAAGTGGCACTTGCTTAGTACTTCCAAACGTCCAGAAAGTAAAGTTTTGTCATCAGTGAAGTTTGTTTAAATAAAGTCATTCATGAGCACCCTTGAGAGAATTGAGATACAATGGAATAATTATTGAAATAAAGATTTGTGTTTTAAGATTGTCTTGTGCTTAATCGAATTGGCTTCATTAATTGGCTTCATTAATTGGCACTATCTTTGAAACTGATTTGAGGATAAGAAATGATCAGTGCAGTCAATTCTTCTCAGCTCGGCTAAATGATCAGTGCAGTCAATTCTTCTCAGCTCGGCTAAATGATCAGTGCAGTCAATTCTTCTCCCTTTCGGATCAGCTAGGCTATTAATCGAATATAATCAACATAGTTGAGGTGGAATTCATTTTAAATATAGTCTGAATATTTGATACCATGTCAGTACAATCAGGATGAATACTGACATTATGGGTTAACACAACACAGTTTAGGGAATAATACAACTTAATTACAGCAAATCCATGAATAGGATCATATTTTTCAAAAATCGGGTATTAATGGTATGGCAGAAATAGCAAATTCAGAGTAGATCTCACTTAAAGCCTCTCACTTAAATACATCGCGGTAATTAAGAGGTCTACCCAAAATGAATGGCTGTGAAAGCTGTGAGCGGAGAGAACAATGAGGCAGAAAGGTTGGACAAAAGCGATGTTAATTCTTATAACTGGCATAGAGTTCATTACTTTCAACAGATAAAGCTCAATATGGCCACCTATTCCTCACACAGAGCACAGTGCTGAGAGAGGACAGGCTAAACAGAGCCATTCTCACTTTGACAAAATGTGACTACGCCTCTGCTTCACTAGGACAGTCACTCTGAGGTCAATCAGTCTCTTGCCAAAGCAGTCTGAAGATCGTCAAATATGTTCTAACAAAATGTAAATATTTGTATAAGAGAATATACACAGAGAGAACAGGCCAAATATGCTTTTCACAGCTTTTTGGAAACTATGATTTATTTTAGAGGCACTCAAGTTTCTCTATCTTTATTTTGAAGAAAATTGTTTTGGGGCCATTTGGGGCCACCATCTCTACCCATCAGCAGCAGATGTGCACAACAATGACAGTGAGCTGCTGTGGGACATTGTTCAGGGCCACAGTGTAGAGTTAGGCCCTGTGGGCTCTAGTTAATTACAGAAACCTCCCCCGAGATGTGACCAGCAGTAACTCACACTACATGGCTTTTTAAAACAACACAGCAGCCATGTAATTGTGATTCATGAAAGCTATGGGACAAATCAAAGCGACAGAGATTCACAGTGATCTAAAGCCTTTTTCACAAAAGCAAAAAAAAACTGCCCCCAGTCTTCAAGGTTACACTTGACAGTTGCAGCAGTCACCAAGTGACATTGTGTATCCTAAAGGCAACCGAGATTGTTCTGATGTTTCTGGAGTGAGAGATTATATATCAAGCAAAGACTCAAAGCCAGGAACATTTAAGCTGACAGTCAAAATGTGGAGGTTACATATATATATACACAGTACTGTGCAAAAGTTTTAGGCAGGTGTGAAAAAATGCTGTAAAGTATGAATGCTTTCAAAAATAGACATGTTAATAGTTTATATTTATCAATTAACTAAATGCAAAGTGAGTGAACAAAAGAATAATCTACATCAACTCAATATTTGGTGTGACCACCCTTTGCCTTCAAAACAGCATCAGTTCTTCTAGGTACACATGTACACAGTTTTTGAAGGAACTCGGCAGGTAGGTTGGTCCAAACATCTTGAAGAACTAACCACAGTTCTTCTGTGGATTTAGGCAGCCTCAGTTGCTTCTCTCTCTTCATGTAATTCCAGACAGACTTGATGATGTTGAGATGAGGGCTATGTGGGGGCCAAACCATCACTTCCAGGACTCCTTGTTCTTCTTTACGCTGAAGGTAGTTCTTAATAACTCGTTGTATGTTTGGGGTCGTTGAAATGCTGCAGAATAAATGTTAGGCCAATCAAATGGCTCCCTGATGGTATTGCATGATGGATAAGTTTCTGCCTGTACTTCTCAGCATTGAGGAGACCATTAATTCTGACCGAATCTCCAACTCCATTTGCAGAAATGCAGCCCCAAACTTGAAAGGAACCTCCACCATGCTTCACTGTTACCTGCAGACACTCATTCGTGTACCGCTCTCCAGCCCTTCGGCGAACAAACTGTCTTCTGCTACAGCCAAATATTTCAAATTTTTACTCATCAGTTCAGACCACCTGCTGCCAGTTTTCTGCACCCCAGTTCCTGTGTTTTTGTGCATAGTTGAGTCGCTTGGCCTTGTTTCCACGTTGAAGGTATGGCTTTTTGGCTGCATGAAGGCCACTTCTGACCGGACAGTAGATGGGTGTACCAGAGTCCCACTGTTTTCTGCCAATTCTGAGCTGATGGCACTTCTGGACATCTTCCGATTGCAAAGGGAAGTAAGCATGATGTGTCTTTCATCTGCTGCAGTAAGTTTCCTTGGCCGACAACTGTGTCTACGGTCCTCAACGTTGCCCGTTTCTTTGTGCTTCTTCAAAAGAGCTTGGACAGCACATCTGGAAACCCCTGTCTGCCTTGAAATGTCTGCCTGGGAGAGACCTTGCTAATGCAGTATAACTACCTTGTGTCTTGTTGCTGTGCTCAGTCTTGCCGTGGTGGAGGACTTTTGACAGTAAATTGTCTTCAGCAAGCTCACCTTGTTAGCTGAGTTTGGCTGTTCCTCAACCAGTTTTATTCCTCCTACACAGCTGTTTCTGTTTCAGTTAGTGATTGTGTTTCAACCTACATATTGAATTGATGATCATTCCCACCTGTTTGGTATAATTGTTTAATGATACACCTGACTATATGCCTACAAAATCCCTGACCTTGTGCAAGTGTACCTAGAAGAATTGATGCTGTTTTGAAAGCAGAGGTTGGTCACAACCAATATGGATTTGATTTAGATTTTTCTTCTGTTCACTCAATTTGCATTTAGTTAATTGATAAATATAAACTATTAACATGTCTATTTTTGAAAGCATTCTTACTTTACAGTATTTTTTCCACACCTGCATAAAACTTTTGCACAGTACTGTATATTATTTTTTTATTTTACCCAAATCTTATCCCCAATTGGTAGTTCCAGTCTTGACCCATCGCTGCAACTCCCGTACAGACTCGGGAGAGGCGAAGGTCGAGATCCATGCGTCCTCCGAAACACGACCCCGCACTGCTTCTTGTCAATGTATGCTTAACCCGGAAGCCAGCCGCATCAAGGTGTCAGAGGAAACACTGTACACCTGGCGTGCATGTGCCTGGCCCGCCACAGGAGTCGCTAGAGCGCGATGGGATAAGGACATCCCGGCCAAACTCTCCCCTAACCCGGACGACGCTGGGCCAATTGTGCGTCACCTCATGCGTCTCCTGGACGCGGCCGACTGCGACACAGCCAGGTATCGAACCTGAATCTGTAGTAACGGAGCTAGCACTGCGATGCAGTGCCTTAGACCGCTGCGACACTTTGGAGGCACCAGGAGGTTACATAATTAAGGCAACATGCCTTCATAACAGGAGACTATGTCAACACTGTCATCAATCACCATACGGCAGGTAATTTATAACATCCTCAATATTAAAGACGCAGCCCCTCAACATTGACCTTACATGACCATCAGAGTTTGAGCATGCAAGAATTCACAAAGCAGATCTCTTTGAGTGAACCTCATGACATCCACTCACAGCAGGATGGAACAATAGATCACTAGACCAAAATGATCAAAGGATCATGTTTTAAATTATAGACTTCAAGTACTTCAAATAATGTTTGAATTAGAATTTTAAAGATCCATAAATTATCGGCAGAGTTAGCTAACAGCTGGGTAATAGGGCTCCCAAGTGGCGCAGTGGTCTAAGACACTGCATCTCAGTGCTAGAGGCGTCATTACAGACAACCTGGTTTGAATCCAGACTGTATCACAACCGGCCATGATTGGGAGTCCCATAGGGCGGCGCCGAATTGGCCCAGCGTCGTCCGAGTTTGGCCGGTGTAGGCCGTCATTGTAAATAAGAATTTGTTCTTAACTGACTTGCCTAGTTAAATAAAGGTAAAATATATTTCATTTAGTTTTGGGCATCTTTCTATCATGTGATAAAACCCTAAATCCATTCCCCATCCATAGATAAAAAGCTACACTTGTTCATACAAGAAAGTAATTCAACAGTACTATATCCGCAAAGTTCCCTATTGAGTTTTATCACATACAGTAATAAAAATAACATTGCTGAGCATAGCACACACCATATTATCTCCACCCATTGTACTCTGGGGGCTATCCTACAGGAATAAAGCCAGTCCAGAGAAGAACAAAGTCTGTTTCTCTCAGTGTCTCCATCTCTCAGCGTCTCCGTCTCTCAGCATGTCCGTCTCTCAGTGTCTCCGTCTCTCAGTGTCTCTGTCTCTCCATTTCTTATTGTCTCCGTCTCTCCACCTCGGTGTCTCCATCTCTCAGTGTCTACATCTCTACATCTCTGAGTCTCTGTCTCTCAGTGTCTCTGTCTCTGTGTGTCTCTCTCTCTATCTCTCAGTGTCTGTCTCTCTCTGTCTCTTTGTGTCTCTGGAAAGCCATAAAGGACACAAGTTCCAAAAGAATAAAGACATTTCAAATGAAATATTATGTCAATACACATTGTAGTAACGATGAGCAAATAGTTAAAGTAAAAAAAAAGGGAAAATAAATTAACATAAATATAGGTTGTATTTACAGTGGTGTTTGTTCTTCACTGGTGTTTGTTCTTCACTGGTGTTTGTTCTTCACTGGTCTTTGTTCTTCACTGGTCTTTGTTCTTCACTGGTGTTTGTTCTTCACTGGTGTTTGTTCTTCACTGGTGTTTGTTCTTCACTGGTTGCCCTTTTCTTGTGGAAACAGGTCACAAATATTGCTGCCTGGATTGCACTGTGGTATTTCACCCAATGAGAGTTTATCAAGATTGGATTTGTTTTCAAATTCTTTGTGGGTTTGTGTAATCTGAAGGAAATATCTGTCTCTAACATGGTCATACATTTGGCAGGAGGTTAGGAATATAGCCACATAGCCTGTCTTCTCTTGAGAGCCAGGTCTGCATAAGGCAACCTTTCTCAATAGCAAGGATATGTTTACAAAGTCTGTAAATAGTCAAAGCTTTCCTTAAGTTTGGGTCAGTCAGAGTGGTCAGGTATTCTGACGCAAGTGTACAGTCGTGGCCAAAAGGTTTGAGAATGACACAAGTATTGGTCTCCACAAAGTTTGCTGCTTCAGTGTTCTTAGATCTTTATGTCAGTAGTTACTATGGTACACTGAAGTATAATTAAGTATTGCATAAGTGTCCAAGGCTTTCATTGACAATGACATTCAGTTTATGCAAAGAGTCAATATTTGCAGTGTTGACCCTTTTTCAAGACCTCTGCAATCCGCCGTGGCATGCTGTTAATTAACTTCTGGGCCACATCCTGACTGATGGCAGGCCATTCTTGCATAATCAATGCTTGGAGTTTGTCAGAAGTTGTGGGTTTTGTTTGTCCACCCACCTCTTGAGGATCGACCTTGAGGATTATGGTCTGGGGAGTTTCCTGGCCATGGACCCAAAATGTTGATGTTTTGTTCCCCTAGACACTTATTTATCACTTTTGCCTTATGGCAAGGTGCTCCATCATGCTGGAAAAAGCATTGGTCGTCACCAAACTGTTCTCAGGATGCTTTACTGTTGGCATGACACAGGACTGATGGTAGCACTGTGCTCTCCGGACAAGGCGTTTTCCGGATTAATCAGAGAAAACCCAGTCCTCAGCAGTCCAATCCCTGTACCTTTTGCAGAATAGGATGATTTCAAGCACCACCCTCCTTTTAAAGCATTCCATTCTGTTATTCTGACTCAATCCTCATGACAGAGTGATCTCCAGCCTTGTCCTCAACACTCTCACCTGTGTTAACGAGACAATCACTGACATGATGGCAGCTGGTCCTTTTGTGGCAGGGCTGAAATGCAGTGGACCTGTTTTTGGGGGATTAAGTTCATTTTCATGGCAAAGAGGGACTTTGCAATTAATTGCAATTCACCTGATCACTCTTCATGACATTCTGGAGTATATGCAAATTGCCATCATCAACACTGAGGCAGCAAACTTTGTGGGGAACAATACAAATAGTATTCTAGTTTGCTCTGTTTTTTTGTTTTTTTGTTAATTCTTTCCAATGTGTCAAGTAATTCTCTTTTTGTTTTCTCATGGTTGGTGAGCGGACCCCAGACCTCACAACCATAAAGGGCAATGGGTTCTTTAACTGCTTCAAGTATTTTTTGCCAGATCCTAATTGGTTACTTAAGATTTTGTGTTACTTTTGATGGCATAGAGGGCCCGTCTTGCCTTGTCTCGCAGATCATTCACAGCTTTGTGGAAGTTACCTCATACGCTGAGGTATGTATAATTTGATGTGTGCTCTAGGGCAAAGGTGTCTAGATGGAATTTGTATTTGTGGTCCTGGCAACTGGACCTTTTTTGGAACACCATTGTTTTTGTCTTACTGAGATTTACTGTAAGGGCCCAGGTCTGACAGAATATGTGCAGATGATCTAGGTGCTGCTGTAGGCCATCTTTGGACAGTAAGCATTTGACTTCAGATTCTAGTAAGGTGAGGACGGGTGCTGCAGACTGTTCTAGTGCCTTCGCCGATTCGTTGATATATATGATGAAGAGATTGGGGCTTAAGCTGCATCCACTTTCCATCCATTTGTATAGCAGACCCTCATGCCAAATTGAGTCAAAGGCTTTCAAAGTCAACAAAGTATGAGAAGAAATTGCTTTTGTTTTGGTTTGTTTGTCAATTAGGGTGTGCAGGGTGAATATGTGGTCTGTCGTACGCTAATTTTGTAAAAAGCCAATTTGACATTGTTTTCACTAAGGAAATCTACAAGTCTGCTGCTAATGATAATGCTGTTGACACATATCCTACAGTAGTTATCATGGTCAAATTTGTCTCCACTTTTTTGAATTGGGGTTGACAGTCCTTGATTCCAAATATTGGGGAAGATGCCAGAGTTGAGGAGGATGTTAAAGAGTTTAAGTATAGCCAATTGGAATTTGTGGTCTGTATATTTTATCATTTCATGTAGGAGTTTTTTTTGTTGTTATTTAACCTTTATTTAACCTTTATTTAACTAGGCAAGTCAGTTAAGGCCAAACCGGCCAAACTCGGACGACGCTGGGCCAATTGTGCATCCCCCTATGGGACTCCCAATCACGGACGGTTGTGATCCAGTCTGGATTCAAACCAGGTTGTCTGTAGTGAAGCCTCTAGAACTGAGATGCAGTGTCTTAGACCACCATCAACATCACAGGCCTTTTTGGGTTGGAGGGTTTGTATTTTGTCCTGTAGTTCATTCAACGTAATTGGAGAATACAGTGGGTTCTGGTAGTTGATTCTAAGATGTATAATTGATCAGGTACACTCCCATTCAAAGGTTTTGGGTCACTTAGAAATGTCCTTGTTTTTGAAAGAAAAGCCAATTTTTTGTCCATTGAAATAACATCAAATTGATCAGAAATACAGTGTAGACATTGTTAATGTTGTAAATGACTATTGTAGCTGCAAAACGGCTGATTTTTTATGGAATATCTACATAGGCCCATTATAAGCAAACATCACTCCTGTGTTCCAATGGCACGTTGTGTTAGCTAATCCAAGTTTATAATTTTAAAAGGCTAATTGATCATTAGAAAACCCTTTTGCAATTATGTTAGAACAGCTGAAAACTGCTGATTTAAAGAACAATAAAACTTTTGAACAGTAGTATATATATACAGCGGGTGAAATAAGTATTGAACACGTCACCATTGTTCTCCGTAAATATATTTCCAAAGGTGCTATTGACATGAAATTTTCACCAGACAACCCGAGTAATCCATACATACAAGAAAACAAATAGGTTCAGAAATTAAGTTGTGTAATAATGTGAAATGACACAGGGAAAAAGTATTGAACACAAAAAGAAAGGGATGTGCAAAAAGGCATGGAAAGCCAAGACAACAGCTGAAAACTATCAGTAATTAAAAAGCAATCCAGCCCCCTGTCAGTGCAAATTAATATCAGCTGGTTCAGTCCCAACTGATGGCCTACAAAAAGGTCTCATTGCCAAGGTGTCACACAAGACACATCTCATGATGGGTAAAAGCAAAGAGCTGTCTCAAGACCTTCGCAACCTAATTGTTGCAAAACAAAATGATGGCATTGGTTATAGGCGCATTTCTAAGCTTCTGAATGTTCCAGTGAGCACTGTTGGGGCCATAATACGGAAGTGGAAAGACAATCATTTCACCATAAATTTGCCTCGACCAGGTGCTCCTCGCAAGATTTCTGACAGAGGAGTGAAAAGAATAATCAGAAGAGTTGTCCAAGAGCCAAGGACCACTTGTGGAGAGCTTCAAAAAGACCTGCAATTAGCAGGTACTGTTGTCTCAAAGAAAACAGTAAGTAATGCACTCCACCGCCATGGCCTGTATGCACGCTCACCACGCAAGACTCCATTGCTGAAAAAAAAGCATGTTGAAGCTCGTTTAAAGTTTGCTGCACAACATTTGGAAAAGCCAGTGAAATACTGGGAGAATATAGTGTGGTCAGATGAGAGCAAAATTGAACTGTTTGGATGTCATAATACACACCATGTTTGGAGGAGAAATGGCACTGCACATCACCCTAAAAACACCATACCAACAGTGAAGTTTGGAGGTGGGAACATCATGGTGTGGGGCTGCTTTTCAGCAAATGGTACTGGCAAACTTCACATAATTGAAGGAAGGATGAATGGGCAAATTTACAGAGACATTCTTGACAAAAATCTGCTGCCATCTACCAGGATGATGAAGATGAAACGAGGGTGGACATTTCAGCAAGACAATGATCCCAAACACACAGCCAAGGAAACTCTCAATTGGTTTCAAAGATAGAAAATAAAGCTGCTAGAATGGCCCAGCCAATCACCTGACTTAAATCCCATTGAAAATCTATGGAAAGAACTGAAGATCAAGATTCATAGAAGAGGCCCACGGAACCTTCAAGATTTGAAGACTGTTTGTGTGGAAGAATGGGCCAAAATCACACCAGAGCAATGCATGTGACTAGTTTCTCCATACAGGAGGCGTCTTGAAGCTGTCATTACCAACAAAGGCTTTTGTACAAAGTATTAAATAAATATCAGTAAGTGTGTTCAATACTTTTTCCCTGTGTCATTTCACATTATTACACATAACTTAATTTGAGGATTAAGACCATAATCCTCAAATTGTTACCAACATCTGGTGAAGATTTCATGTCAATAGCACCTTTGCAAATATATTTACTGAGAAAAATGGTGACGTGTTCAATACTTATTTCACCCGCTGTATATATACAGTGGGGAGAACAAGTATTTGATACACTGCCGGTTTTGCAGGTTTTCCTACTTACAAAGCATGTAGAAGTCTGTACTTTTTATCATAGGTACTCTTCAACTGTGAGAGACGAAATCTAAAACAAAAATCCAGAAAATCACATTGTATGATTTTTAAATAATTAATTTGCATTTTATTGCATGACATAAGTATTTGATACATCAGAAAAGCAGAACTTAATATTTGGTAGAGAAACCTTTGTTTAAAATTACAGAGATCATACGTTTCCTGTAGTTCTTGACCAGGTTTGCACACACTGCAGCAGGGATTTTGGCCCACTCCTCCATCCAGATCCTTCAGGTTTCGGGGCTGTCGCTGGGCAATACGGACTTTCAGCTCCCTCCAAAGATTTTCTATTGGGTTCAGGTCTGGAGACTGGTTAGGCCACTCCAGGACCTTGAGATGCTTCTTACGGAGCCACTCCTTAGTTGCCCTGGCTGTGTGTTTCGGGTTGTTGTCATGCTGGAAGACCCAGCCACGACCCATCTTCAATGCTCTTACTGAGGGAAGGAGGTTGTTGGCCAAGATCTCGCGATACATGGCCCCATCCATCCTCCCCTCAATACGGTGCAGTCGTCCTGTCCCCTTTGCAGAAAAGCATCCCCAAAGAATGATGTTTCCACCTCCATGCTTCACGGTTGGGATGGTGTTCTTGGGGTTGTACTCATCCTTCTTCTTCCTCCAAACACGGCGAGTGGAGTTTAGACCAAAAAGCTCTATTTTTGTCTCATCAGACCACATGACCTTCTCCCATTCCTCCTCTGGATCATCCAGATGGTCATTGGCAAACTTCAGACGGGCCTGGACATGCGCTGGCTTGAGCAGTGGGACCTTGCGTGCGCTGCAGGATTTTAATAAATGACGGCGTAGTGTGTTACTAATGGTTTTCTTTGAGACTGTGGTCCCAGCTCTCTTCAGGGCATTGACCAGGTCCTGCCGTGTAGTTCTGGGCTGATCCCTCACCTTCCTCATGATCATTGATGCCCCACGAGGTGAGATCTTGCATGGTGCCCCAGACCAAGGGAGATTGACCGTCATCTTGAACTTCTTCCATTTTCTAATAATTGCGCCAACAGTTGTTGCCTTCTCACCAAGCTGCTTGCCTATTGTCCTGTAGCCCATCCCAGCCTTGTGCAGGTCTACAATTTTATCCCTGATGTCCTTACACAGCTGTTTGTTTGAGTGTGTGGAGTCCGTTTGATTGAGTGTGTGGACAGGTGTCTTTTTAAACAGGTGCAGTTAATACAGGTAATGAGTGGAGAACAGGAGGGCTTCTTAAAGACAAACTAACAGGTCTGTGAGAGACGGAATTCTTACTGGTTGGTAGGTGATCAAATACTTATGTCATGCAATAAAATGCAAATTAATTATTTAAAAATCATACAATGTGATTTTCTGTATTTTTGTTTTAGATTCCGTCTCTCACAGTTGAAGTGTACCTATGATAAAAATTACAGACCTCTACATGCTTTGTAAGTAGGAAAACCTGCAAAATCGGCAGTGTATCAAATACTTGTTCTCCCCACTGTATATATATACACACATACATATACACAGTATGTAGATGTTTTTGCTGTTTGTTCTTTCTTATAGAGCCAAAAAGATTGGAGAAGTGGTTTATCCACACATCTTCGTTTTGGATAGATAACTCTTCGTGTTGTTGTTTGTTTCAATTTTCCCAGAAGTGGTTAAATTCTATGGATTCTTCAATTACATTGAGCTTCTTTTTCCGTAGTGTATTTCTGTATTGTTTTAGTGATTCACCATAGTAAAGGCATATTCAGGTTTTCAGGGTCTCTATGTTTTTGGTTGGATAGGTTTCTCAATTTCTTTCTTAGGTTTTTGCATTCTTCATAAAACCATTTGTCATTGTTGTTCATTTTCTTAGGTTATTATTTTTTAATTTGATAGGGAAGCTGAAAGGTCAAATATACTGTTTAGGTTTTCTACTGCCAAGTTTACACCTTCACTATTACAGTGAAATGTTTTGTCCAGGAAGTTGTCTAAAAGGGATTGAATTTGTTGTTGCCTAATTGTTTTTTTCTATAGCATTATGCAGTTTGTTTGGCTTTGATGCCACATAATTGAGTATTGCTCTGTTCAGATAGACTGTGATTTTGCTGTGATCTGATAGGGGTGTTAGTGGGCTGACTGTGAATGCTCCGTGAGACTCAGGGTTGAGGTCAGTGATGAAGTAGTCTACAGTACTACGGCCAAGGGATGACCTGTACGTGTACCTAATATCGAAGCCTACCATCGACTGTACAGACCCAGCGTTGGTTGTGTCTAAGGGGGGCATATTTGGCAGGGTATACTGTCACCTCCAGGTAGGTGTTTATCCCTCTGTGTGCTGAGAGTGTCAGGTTCTTGTCCAGTTCTGGCACCTAGGTCGACACAGACGAGTACATGTCCCTGGGCCTGGAAATGGTTGATCTCCCCTTCTAGAATGGAGAAGCTGTCATTGTATGGGGATTTTATTGTGGGGATATAGGTAGCACACATGAGGACATTTTTACATTTTGAGATCATTTCCTTGTTAATTTCGAGCTAGATTTCAAATGTTCCTGTTTTGACTAATTTTACAGAGTGGGCTAGGTCTGCTCTATACCAAATTAGCATACCCCCTGAGTCTCTTCCCTGTTAGTTTGGTGGATGGGACTACCAGCTCTCTGTAACCTAGAGGGCAACCAGTGGGTTCCTCTCTTCTATACCATGTTTCTCGTAGAATGACAATGTCTTTATTTCCAAGTCTGGGTTCTCTCACTCTCTCTTTCACAGTCTCTCTCTCACAGTCCCCCTCTCAATCTCTCTATCAGTCTCTCTCCCTCTATCACAGTCTCTCCATCCCTCTATCACAGTCTCTCCCGCCCTCTATCACAGTCTCTCCCTCCCTCTACCACAGTCTCTCTCTACCACAGTCTCTCTCTATCACAGTCTCTCTCTCTATCACAGTCTCTCTCTCTATTACAGTCTCTCCATCCCTCTATCACAGTCTCTCCCGCCCTCTATCACAGTCTCTCCCTCCCTCTACCACAGTCTCTCTCTACCACAGTCTCTCTCTATCACAGTCTCTCTCTCTATCACAGTCTCTCTCTCAATTCCAATTCAATTCAAAGGGCTTTAGATAGAGAGATAGACAGAGTAGGTACTTGATTTATCCCCAGGGGGAAATTTCTTTGACAAGCAGCTATGAAAAATAAAGGGCAGGTGCAGTCTCTTTATTGGCATGGGAAACATATGTTTACATTGCCAAAGCAAATGGAATAGTCAATAAACAAAAGGTAAATAAACAAGGGGAAATAAATAATCAGTAAACATTATCCTTAAAAATAATAAAAACATATTATATTATTGGCTATGTACAGTGTTGTGACAAAGATAAAATAGTTGATGTATATAAATAAACAGATAAATATAGGTTGTATTTACAATGTTTGTTTTTAGCTGGTTGCTCTTTTCTCATTGCAACGGGCCACAAATATTGCTGCTGTTACGAAGTATAAATAATTTCTTACTGTACTTAAGTAGTTTTTTGGGGTATCTATACTTTTCTATTTATATTTCTGTCAACTTTTTATTTTACTTCACTACATAAAAAATGTATACTTTTACTCCGATACATTTCCCCTGACACCTTCGCTACTCACTACAAAATCAAATCAATCTGAAGCTGGAAGAAAAAAACAAATCATCATCTATCTGTGAGTCTGCACACTCATGGATGACCTTGTTTCGCGATGCAGCAGGCGACGACATGCAGAGTTGATCCAATCCTCATCTGTTTCATCCAAGGGTCCTAAAGTTCAAACCCCAACCACCGGGAGAAAACAGTCATCCACTCAGTAGCACGTTGCACAATCATGTCCGACATCGCTCTACCACCACCTCCTGATGAGGACGAACACCCTTGGCTGTATCTAAAATACATGTTTTCTTTTCTCGGAATGAAGGATTATGTTTACCAAAAGTTCAGCAAATACTAGCATTCAAGAACTCGCCTTTGAACCTAAAAAAACACATTTAGGTAAACCTACTGTTAGCTTGATAGCTAGGCTAACCTAGCTAGCCCACGCTTGCTTATGCAACAAGCAGTGTTAGTTGATGCTAGCTAATCCTATACCTAAATAGTTCACTAGCTAGTAGCTCCCTACTTTAGCTGGCTAAAATGTGCCCAGATTCGGAAGCTTTGTTAGCTAACGCAATCTAACTAAACTGACACGAACTAACTATTAGTTACTAAACTAGTAGTTTCCGAATCTGGTGACATTTTAGTCAGCTAACGTTAGTCTAGCCAAATACGTTTTCTCTAAACACCTGGTGAAGCTAGCTAGCTAACTAATGTTAGCTTTCGGGTGTTAGCAAACCATTTTATTCCTTGTGTTAGTTGATAAAGTTGTTCTTACCTACCTAATTACTGTAGCCTTAAGTTGACGTAACCTACTAGCTACAAAGCTAGATCAATTAACATAGTTTTTTTTCTCATTGTAATATTAAATGAAATCTCACTTAACTAATGTTTATGGCTTTACAATTAGGATCCTATACCTTAAGTGTTTGGTGACGGTAGTTATCTAGCTGTCTTTCTCATTTCTTTTTCTTCTTATTTCAGAAAAAGCATGTACACCATCTTAAGAAGTATGGAGAACTGACGGCAAACACACTGAAGAGAGAACATACCCCTTAGACTCCCTCCACCATCAAGCAGAACACATTACTGAAGACAGTGTCTCAAAAATCCATCCTGTGGTGAAGTATGTGGTCCAAGGGCTCCAAGCATTCACTGTTGTATAACAAGAACCGTTCAGAGAGTTTGTCCAGGATCTGCAGCCTATCTCAAAGATCTTATCAAGGCCCATACTGCGCTTCAGGATTGATGAAGCCTCCATGTAAATGAAGGAGGTGACTGAGGCCATGAGAGGAGTTGTCCACATCGCCACCACCACCGACTGCTGGTCTGCAAGAAGACGGAGCTTCATTGGTGTTACAACCCACTAGATAGACCCTGACAGTCTCAACAGATGCTCTGCAGCCCTGGCCTGTAAACGGTTAAGAGGATTGCACACATTTGATGTGTTGGCAGGTGCCCTAAATGATATCCATTTTGAGTTTGAAATCCGGGGTAAGATTGTCAGAACAACAACAGACAACGGCTCTAACTTCTTGAAAGCTTTCCAAGTTTTTGGAGAAGATGAAAACAACAAGGCAGTTGAAGCAGTGGGAGGTGAAGCAGCTCAGCCAGGACAGGAAGATGGTGAAGAGGAACAAGAGGAGACAGTGGAAGCAGTGGGAGGTGAAGCAGCTCAGCCAGGACAGGAAGATGGTGAAGAGGAACAAGAAGAGAGTGAAGAAGTGGAGTTTGTTGATGTGGCAACGATCCTGAATGAAGATGATGGTTTTGAGTACCAGCTGCCGAAGGACCAGCGCTGTGCTTGCCACCTACTCAACTTAGTATCTACAGTCGATGCCCTGAAAGCAACATCCAGTGAGGCTTACAAAACAGTATCCCGTTCAATATTTGGCAAGTGCCAAGCACTTTGGAACAAATGCGGAAGATCCACACTTGCAGCCAAAATGGTTGAAGATGTTTGCGACCTCCAGCTGCTGCGCCCGAATGCTACAAGGTGGAACTCCTGGTTCAAGACTGTAGAAAGACTCCTGAGGATCGTCAAAGACAAAGGAGAGGCGGCCGTCAGAGGTCTCTGCACAGACTTCGAGGTTCCAATGTAAGTAAGAATTCTGTATTATTTAGTCATAATTCAAGGTCTTGAACAGTTTCCTGACCCTTTGCTTGGGGACTAATACATGTTTCACATTTTGTCAACTACTCATCCAGCCATTGATTACTGTAGTTAAATCAGGTGAAATGGTTAGTGATCCCCTTTGTATAGGGTTAAGAAACAGTATTATTATTAAGTTCAATGCAGCTGAACTCGCCTTCCTCACAGAGTATGCTGCCACCATGAGCCCAGTCGCAAAGGCCACATCAACATCCTGCAGGCTGAAACCAATGTCCAGATGAGGTGGCTACTTCCAACTATCAACCTGCTGATCACAAAACTTGACTGAATCAAGTTGTCCCTGAAGTACTGTAAGCCTCTGGTGGAGGCACTACTACTGGGACTGAAGAAGCACTTCAGCCACATGTTTCACGACCCTGAGCTGATCGCAGCTGCAATCCTTCTCCCCAAATTCAAAACAACGTGGACAAAGGATGACGCCACCATCAGAATGGGTAAGACAACATGGTTAATTAACAGTATTTTATTATTCATAAACAACTGTGTATAGATTTGAGAACCAGCCATTTAAATTACCGTCCTGACTTTGTGGTTCAGTCCGATGGGTGGCCTACTTAGCCCTGTTGCTTGGTTTATATAGATGGGCGATGGGGGTGGATTAATGTAGGCTCATAACTGCATGATTTCTATTGTCATCTTCCTTGTATTTCAGGAATGGACTACATCAAGGACCACCCGGAAGAACCCTTGCTGCAGCTAGGTGATGGCACCAGTTCATCAGATGAGGAGGACTTCTTCTCTGCATTGAAGAAGAAAGCTCCAAACACCTGGACGGATACCTTTTTTTAACCTTTATTTAACTAGGAAAGTCAGTTAAGAACAAATTCTTATTTACAATGACGGCCTACCTACAGGGTCTGCCCCTGGAGCAAATTAGGGTTAAGTGCTTTGCTCAAGGACACATGGATAGGTTTTTCACCTTGTCGGCTCGGGTATTCGAACCAGCGACCTTTCGGTTACTGGCCCAACGCTCTAACCGCTAGGGTACCTGCAGCTGATCATATGGAGTTGCATAAGTCCTTCCCGGCAGTCTGTAAGCTGTCTCTGAGGCTAAACACACCCTTACCTGCATCAGCTGCATGTGACAGGCTGTTCAGCATTGCATGACTTGTTTTCAGCCCCAGGAGAGCAAGGCTGGATTCCAGAAACTTTGAAAACCAGCTTTTACTGAAGATGAACTGTAAATTCTTCAACTTCAAGTAATGACAGCTTAACGCTAGCAAGCCCAAGGACATGGATGCCTTATGCACTTGGTTAATTTATGTTTAAAATTCACAAGTTATATGTGTCCTTGTTACAAAGGTATGACCTGACACACTGATTTCTAATACAGTTCTATCAGTGGTGATGTCCTCATAATCCTACATTGAGGTTTTGTGTTTTGATAAGCTCATCTATTATAGGGTGTTTTTTCTAAAGCAAAGTGACTGTGATTGTAAGTGCTTACGTTTACTGGCTATATTCCTTCATTTAGAAGGCATAATTCTATTTTGTCTTTAAGAGATGTATTTTGAAGTGTTGCCTATTTGAGAATCCACATTCTTTTTTTATCTGAGCTATTCTTGCATCCATAAGACTGTTACCTTTCAGAAAAGCTCAAACCAAACAAAAGGTCTGGCTATTTTGCTTTTTGGATTTATGGCTCTTACGTTTCATACTTTTATTTGTGATACTTAAGTACATTTACCTTACGCTATTTAATATCATGTACTTTAAGACTTTTACTCAAATAGTATTCTAATGGGTGACTTTTACTTTAGTCATTTTCCAGTAAGGTATCTTTACTTTTATTCAAGTATGGCTTTTGAGTACTTTTTCCACCACTGCTTAATATAAGGAATTTGATATCCAATTGGTAGTTACAGTCTTGTCCCATCGCTACAACTCCTGTACGGACTCGCGAGAGGCGAAGGTCGAGAGCCATGCATGCTCCGAAACACAACCTCGCCAGCCTCACTGCGCTCTTAACCCCGAATGCCGCACCAATGTGTCGCAGGTAACACTGTACACCTGGCGACCGTGTCAGTGTGCATGGTTCGCCACAGGATTCGCTAGAGCACGATGGGACAAGGACATCCCAGCCAGCCAAACCCTCCCCTAACCCGGACGACGATGGGGCAACTGTGCGTCGCCTCATGGGTCTCCCAGTCTCTCTCCATTACAGTCTCTCTCAGTCTCTCTCCATTACAGTCTCTCTCTCTCTCTCTCTCTCTCTCTCTCTCTCTCTCTCTCTCTCTCTCTCTCTCTCTCTCTCTCTCTCTCTCTCTCTCTCTCTCTCTCTCTCTCTCTCTCTCTCTCTCTCTCTCTCTCTCTCTCTCTCTCTCTCTCTCTCTCTCTCTCTCTCTCTCTCTCTCTCTCTCTCTCTCTCTCCATCACAGTCTCTCTCTCTATCACAGTCTCTCTCTCTCTATCACAGTCTCTCTCTCTCTATCACAGTCTCTCTCTCTATCACAGTCTCTCTCTCCATCACAGTCTCTCTCTCTCTCCATCACAGTCTCTCTCTCTCCATCACAGTCTCTCTCTCTCCATCACAGTCTCTCTCTCTCGATCACAGTCTCTCTCTCTCGATCACAGTCTCTCTCTCTCGATCACAGTCTCTCTCTCTCGATCACAGTCTCTCTCTCTCGATCACAGTCTGTCTCTCTCTATCACAGTCTCTCTCTATCACAGTCTCTCTCTATCACAGTCTCTCTCTATCACAGTCACTCTCTATCACAGTCACTCTCTATCACAGTCACTCTCTATCACAGTCACTCTCTATCACAGTCTCTCTCTATCACAGTCTCTCTCTATCACAGTCTCTCTCTATCACAGTCTCTCTCTATCACAGTCTCTCTCTATCACAGTCTCTCTCTCCATCACAGTCTCTCTCTCTCCATCACAGTCTCTCTCTCTCCATCAGTCTCTCTCTCTCTCCATCACAGTCTCTCTCTCTCCATCACAGTCTCTCTCTCTCCATCACAGTCTCTCTCTCTCCATCACAGTCTCTCTCTCTCTCCATCACAGTCTCTCTCTCTCGATCACAGTCTCTCTCTCTCCATCACAGTCTCTCTCTCTCGATCACAGTCTCTCTCTCTCGATCACAGTCTCTCTCTCTCGATCACAGTCTCTCTCTCTCGATCACAGTCTCTCTCTCTCGATCACAGTCTCTCTCTCTCGATCACAGTCTGTCTCTCTCGATCACAGTCTGTCACTCTCGATCACAGTCTCTCTCTATCACAGTCTCTCTCTATCACAGTCTCTCTCTATCACAGTCTCTCTCTATCACAGTCTCTCTCTATCACAGTCACTCTCTATCACAGTCACTCTCTATCACAGTCACTCTCTATCACAGTCTCTCTCTATCACAGTCTCTCTCTATCACAGTCTCTCTCTATCACAGTCTCTCTCTATCATAGTCACTCTCTATCACAGTCTCTCTCTATCACAGTCTCTCTCTATCACAGTCACTCTCTATCACAGTCTCTCTCTATCACAGTCTCTCTCTGTGTTTATCAGGGCTGCATGGATGCTCAGTTCGGCTTATATGAGCGCCTCCACCTCTGTTTGAAACCTGACATTTTCCTGCCAGGGGGAAAAGCATCCTAATTCCACCTGTCAATCAGAAGCTGGCATTACCGAGAGGAGAAGATCCTGCCATCGGTCTGATAGGGAGGACGCTGTCTGAGGGACTGGAATGAGTTTGAGAGGAGGGCCTCTGTTACTGTGGAGAACATGACAGCCTGACCTTTTATACCATGCATGCCTGGGGATTATTCCTCTGGGGCTGCTGTTGTGAGTCGCACACTGCTGGCCGGGGTGAGAGGGCTGTGGGAGTGGGCCCAGCTGGTTAAAAAAAGAAATGGGGAAAAAAGGAACTGATTCATATTTCCCCTCTTCTCCTTGAGTGGGTATAATTGTTATGGCATAGTGTTCATCCGCAGGAGGGGCAATGGAAACAGATATGATTGCAGGCAGGTAATATGATAGACAAATGCCTCTTAATCTTCAAAAAGCCCAATTCAAATCACATTGGCCTATTATTGTGGATAACATTGGGATAAACATTAACTCTTGACACCATGATCACATGACCACATCATTACCTCTAAATGACAACACATCATTATCTCTAAATGGGAATCAAAGCAGAGGAGAAGACGAATCAGAGCCAAGATGATTACCACAGAGCAGACAGACCTCTGTCCGAGCAAAGACGATTACCACAGAGCAGACAGACCTCTGTCCGAGCAAATACGATTACCACAGAGCAGACAGACCTCTGTCAGAGCAAAGACGATTACCACAGAGCAGACAGACCTCTGTCAGAACAAAGATGATTACCACAGAGCAGACAGACCTCTGTCAGAGCAAAGATGATTACCACAGAGCAGACAGACCTCTGTCAGAACAAAGACGATTACCACAGAGCAGACAGACCTCTGTCAGAACAAAGATGATTACCACAGAGCAGACAGACCTCTGTCAGAACAAAGATGATTACCACAGAGCAGACAGACCTCTGTCAGAGCAAAAGCCGATGAGGATGGATGCTATTCCTCTATGTGTGAAAAACAAGAATATCAAAATGTTCAGCTGAAAGCACTGCACCACAGGCACAGAGCTGTTTAAGAGTCTGTAGCTCTAGAATCGATCGTTCCGGTCTCGCTACATTAATATTCTGTGTAGATCGGCAGCACCATGGTGTTAGTGGTCAGTGGAGAGCTAGGACATTGATTAGTAATTAAGACCCCCACCTTAGCATTTAATGAGCTTAACGGGAGAGAAATATGCAGGCCTGTTCTTTCACTAATTTCTCCGAGCACAACAGTACTGTTTCCCTGGGATATGGATTAGTGCCAAGCCACTGAAAAATATGCTACATTGTATGCATGCATAAATGACCCACCAGAACAGAGGAAAATCATAATAAATCACTAATAGGAGCCATGTTCGCGACATGGATAGTTGAGATGATGGCCTCTATTTTCTCTTGTAGGTCTTATGTTACAGCTGGCTCACTGACGGAGTATTCTAGATCTTTGGGGGGTGATGTGGGATATTTCTGCCCGGAACTTGGCAGAGGATAGCGACGGTGCCCTCTCTCACGATAGATAGATAGATAGATAGATAGATAGATAGATAGATAGATAGATAGATAGATAGATAGATAGATAGATAGATAGATAGATAGATAGATAGATAGATAGATAGATAGATAGATAGATAGATAGATAGATAGATAGATAGATAGATAGATAGATAGATAGATAGATAGATAGATAGATAGATAGATAGATAGATAGATAGATAGATAGATAGATAGATAGATAGATAGATAGATAGATAGATAGATAGATAGATAGATAGATAGATAGATAGATAGATAGATAGATAGATAGATAGATAGATAGATAGATAGATAGATAGATAGATAGATAGATAGATAGATAGATAGATAGATAGATAGATAGATAGATAGATAGATAGATAGATAGATAGATAGATAGATAGATAGATAGATAGATAGATAGATAGATAGATAGATAGATAGATAGATAGATAGATAGATAGATAGATAGATAGATAGATAGATAGATAGATAGATAGATAGATAGATAGATAGATAGATAGATAGATAGATAGATAGATAGATAGATAGATAGATAGATAGATAGATAGATAGATAGATAGATAGATAGATACTTTATTGATCCCCGAGGGGGACATTTATTTGTCAAGCAGCTACAACAACAAAACACAGGGCAGGTGCAAAATGTCACAACGAAAGTACACAAAAGACAGATACACGGTACATGATACATAGAGCGGCAGTATGGAAAAAGTATAGAAATACAAGATATCTGGAGTGCAAAAAAAACTATAAAAAGACATTGCATAGTATGGGTGGTTGGCTGAATATGTACACTATACATTGGTGGATGTTGGATGGTCAACTATACTATACAGGTTGATGGCAGAGAAATACTTCAATAGCTAAAAATGCGTATGATATGAGCGAGGGTAATAATAGTTTACTTAATAGACAGACTGGCTAAATGAACAGGTAAGTGAATATTTTGCATGGTTAAATTAGCTGTACAGGTAAATATACAGTTATATTTACAGATAAGTGAATACTTATCTGTAAGTGGCAGTGGTGTCAAGGTATGCTCTGTCAGCTGCAGTAAAGATTATGGCCCACTCCACACAGATACATGAAGACACTTACTCTGTGTGGGTGGGACTCTACAAACAGATGCTAAATACATGGCAAATAGAATTTAATGAGACAGCTAGCACTGCACATTAGGTGATAAGGCTTACTTGTCCAGTGTCCTCCTACTGAGTACGTTTACATGCACAGTAATAATTCAATATTAAACTGATTATGGCAATAAGCAGATTATGCAATAGTTACCTTACTCTGCTTATCTTAAGTAAGGTCAAAATCAGAGTTAGTATACACTACCGGTCAAAGGTTTTAGAACACCTACTCATTCAAGGGTTTTTCTTTATTTTTACTATTTTCTACATTGTAGAATAATAGTAAAGACATCAAAACTTTGGCTATTTGGAGATTCTTCAAATAGCCACCGTTTGCATTGATGACAGCGTGGAATTTCTTTCCTTCTTAATGCATTTGAGCCAATCAGTTGTGTTGTAACAAGGTAGGGGTTGGTATACAGAAGATAACACTATTTGGTAAAAGACCAAGTCCATATTATGGCAAGAACAGCTCAAATAAGCAAAGAGAAACAACAGTCCATCATTACTTTAAGACATGAAGGTCAGTCAATACGGAACATTACAATAACTTTAAAAGTTTATTCAAGTGCAGTTGCAAAAACCATCAAGTGCTATGAAGAAACTGGCTCTCATTAGGAACACTACAGGAATAGAGTTACCTCTGCTGCAGAGGATAAGTTCATTAGAGTTACCAGCTTCAGAAATTGCAGCCCAAATAAATGCTTCACAGAGTTTAAGTAACAGACACATCTCAACATCAACTGTTCAGAGGAGACTGTGTGAATCAGGCCTTCATGGTCGAATTGCTGCAAAGAAACCACTACTAAAGGACACCAATAAGAAGAAGAGACTCGCTTGGCCAACAAACACGAGCAATGGATATTAGACTAGTGGAAATGTGTTCTTTGGTCTGGAGTCCAAACTTACCGCCTTGTCTTTGTGAGACGCAGTGTGGGTGAACGGATGATCTACGCATGTGTATTTCCCACCGTAAAGCATGGAGGAGGAGGTGTTAAGGTGTGGGTGTGCTTTACTGGTGACACTGTCTGTGATTTATTTATAATTCAAGGCACACTTAACCAGCATGGCTACCACAGCATTCTGGAGCGATATGCCATCCCATCTGGTTTGAGCTTAAAGGGACTATAATTCGTTTTTCAAAAGGACAATGACCCAACACACCTCCAGGCTGTGGAAGGACTATTTGACCAAGAAGGAGAGTGATGGAGTGCTTCATCAGATGACCTGGCCTCCACAATCACCCGACCTCATCCCAATGTAGATGGTTTGGGATGAGTCGGACCGCAGAGTGAAGGAAAAATAAATAGTGGGGGTAAAACATGAGCCTATCACAATAAAAAACAAACATTATTTATCATGACATCATGTCAGAGGCATGAAACCTTTGCGAATGGACATGAATGGACATATAGCCTATGCTCCAAAATGTGAGTGGTTCCACGAAAACACAGACATTTTGCCAAGGCAGAAATAAGTGGCCAACACTGAGACGTGTAATTGAGAATGAGAATGTAATTACACTGAGAATGTAATTACACTTTTTAGTGTTTTGTGTAACAGATGACTCTTTCCATTCATTCACCACTGGAAATATAATTTCAGCATTTATCAGAGTGCCATCAGGTAGCCCGATTTCATATGTCCATGTAAACAGGATTATTACGAAATCCTGTTACAAAGCATGGAAATGTTTTAATCAAACTATTACATTAATCCGACTATCCACAATAATTAAATTATTGTGTGCATGTAACCATACTCAATAATTGTAGCCTGGTTAAACGATATTCTCACCATTCAAATACATCAAATCAGTTAAAGATAAAGATACAATCTTTTTATATATATATAGAAATAGTGGCACGAGTAATAAATAAAATAGTTTAACTTCAAACAATGGTGAGCAGTCTGTTTTAACCAGGCTCCAATCATTTCCCTGATGTTGACTTTTTCATCAAATATATCAGCACCAAAGCCAAACTAGATATTAAAATATTGCTAATATTCCTTTGCGTCCAGGGAGGTGAAGGCTGACCTTGCTAAAACAACTCTAGAATTCTCCAGGCTTGAACCTTTCTCTAACGTGATTGAATGTATAGATAACCGACACATGAATGAAATCAGAGTCCAAATAGGAATGTCTCATGTTTCCTGTGTTGCCAGTCAGCAGAGACCCTCTCTAGACTCCGTGTCTCCTGTAAAGCTCGCAGCCAGCAGAAAGCCGCAGCATGGACACTGATTAAATTATGGAGAGTGGCAGGGGCCCCCTAGAGAAACATGGGTGCCTGGAGTCATGGATGTAAGTGCTACTGGACAAACACCCATCCTCATCCTTGGAGCCCTCTCCTCTCATGGCATTCACTCTCCCTGACAGAGGCCGCTCAAAATATACACTCATTTATTGATGCATGCTTGCTTCCAGGAACGGCATGTGTGCTAAAGACTTTGTTTTCCTGGAAAAACGAACACACCAACGTTCTGACATTGAGTTTCTGCAAAACTATCTGATCGTTTGAGAGTTATAAGCTGTAATTCAAATAGCCCCAGATACGATAGTGAACCCTTTAAAAAGGAGTGGGCATGGTGAATCATGCCACTTGCTGCTGGGAATTGGGCTGAAGTCCGAAACACTCAAGAGTTGTCTGAAGATGAAATGATGCTTGTATTGTAAAATGTGTGAAAACTAAAAAGTCACAGTTGTCTTCCATGAAGGTAAACTCTGGAATTCTAAATAGAAGGCTATAGGGCTCTAAATACAGAGATTCATGCAGTTGTGTTTTCTTGAGATTTTCAAAGAACTTAGGTTGTAGTTTACTACGGTTAGACCTGGTTTAATGAGGACATCTCACATTAACATTACATGTTATCATCTGAAGTAAGCTTAGCATGTTCGGTCAAGAACGTAAATATTGCAGTTCTTTGGGATATAGGTAACTCATACATTGTCTGTTTTTTTATTATTTTTATTTTTTTTATTTAACTTTTATTTAACCATACAAATCAGTTAACAACAAATTCTTATTTACAATGACACCGGCCAAACTCGGACGGCGCTGGGCCAATTGTGCACCGCCCTATGGGACTCCCAATCACGGCCGGTTGTGATACAGTCTGGATTAGAACCAGGTTGTCTGTAGTGACGCCTCTAGCACTAAGATGCCGTGTCTTAGACCACTGCGCCACTTGGGAGCCAAATACTGTTATTGTGTTGTGAAGAGGTACAGAGGCATTCAACTTTGTGTATTATAATTTCAAGTATGAGATGATAGTGGAAGAACAATATCAACAGCATAAGCATTTTACAATAAACTTGGGAAAACAGAAGCAGAAGGATATGCATAATTTGGACTAAAATATTTATAGCTAAATATATAACCATACATGTAAACATTTGCTTACTCTTAAATCTATTTGGGTCCCCTTGCCAAATAAAAGTCAGTTGACAACAGTAGCAACAGTAAACTTGTAACGACTCGGTAATAAAACATTGTCAATTGTTGATTAATTATTAAGATTAGCCTATACTGTTTTGCTAGTGTATTCCAACACTGAAGTAGCCCTAACACTGTTACTGGAGATGTGGTATAATACTCCTAGTGCATCATATTGCATGAAAAATGACTCTGCATGAAATCTCAGGTGCAGATGACTGCAGGATTTAACATATGCACTGCTCTCCATTGAATAATTGTGGGGCCTTTAAAATGGATTCAATATATGCTTTTTTCTGCTCTGCTCCCAGATTTGAGGCACTTACAGTTTTAGCTCATTTTTCACATCCCACACAATAAACATCAAAGCAGTGTTTGCCCTAGACATTAGCTGAATTTAATATTTTTCACAAGTGTTAACAGTCAAAAGTGTAATACTATTTAATCATAAAGCGTTTGGCTTAGTTGTGCAGAAATCGTTTTATGAGAGAGGTGGGGAGATTTGTGTTTTCCAGTTACGCGCCACTTCAGAGAAAGAGAGAGAGAGAGAGAGAGAGAGAGAGAGAGAGAGAGAGAGAGAGAGAGAGGAGAGAGAGGAGAGAGGCTAAGCTCATTGTTCTTGAAAAGCATTGCACTGACACTGTGGACTAATCTGGAAAGCCCTTCGCTCCTCACTCTGAAAAGAGCACTGTTGAATCAAGGCCACTGCTTGGCTTAATGTTTACAAACTCCCTGAATTCCCAGTGTTAACAGTGAACCAACTGAAGCAAATCCAACCCAAACAGAAGCACAATATGGTTTTGGTTAAACCAAATAAGGTTAAAGAAGCCCCATCTGGAGCCGGGAGAGGCAGCACACAGACACAGAGTTTCTCTAACATAAATCATATATTAAAATTCTATTTTATAAAAAGCCACTGACTGAAATGTGACAGGAGGATGGATGGCTGTGGGATGGGATCCCATAATTGACATGATTTACCTCCAGCTCCTCTATCTCCATAGTCCTGATGAGCAGCTGCTGGCCACACTGCTGAGTACGCCATTGGAGAGATTTGTGTTATTGCTCATTAAACCATAACAAGCAAGGACTCACTGGGAAGAGGACGATGGAAGTGTGTGTGAAAGTCGAGGCCGTGGCGTAAAATATAATATATCTCTGCAAAGAGAAGCTCCATTCTCTGAGCCAAGGGGGCCAGGAGAGGTAGTCAGAAGAGTCACTGTGGGGTTAAGTCAGGATCGCACCTACTGCCGCAGCAGACCTGCTATAGGAGATTTATTAGAGGAGGATGATGCTCTCCTGGTTCCAGCTGTCAATCTGTTCTGCAAGAGGCCATGCTTGTCTAACCCAAAGGAGGTACTCACAAACTTCATGAGGATTTAGAATTCAAATGCCCTCCTGAGCGATTAGACTAAATTGCAAACACAACGGTAAGCGAAACTGAAATAGAAGTTAACAGAACAAACTGTGTTCGTCAAGGATCCTCAAGTAGCTGTGTATAGAGCACGGGAGGTGGCTTGAGGGGCATAACTGGAATGGTATCAAATACATCAAGCACATGGTTTGATGCCATTCCATTGACTCCGTTCCAGACATTATTATGAGCCGTCCTCCCCTCAGCGACCTCCTATAAGTGGCTCAAATGAAAGAGTATGAGCAACCACTGAGAAGAGGGTATGCAGGTAAACAAAAGCTGTTGGAGATGTTAGAAAGAACACCAGAAACGTGTCTTACCGTCAAACTTTTTATGTCTGGAGACAAAGGTGCTTCGTAATTCATGACTAGTTTCATCGACCAGGTTCTCCAACTCCAGCTTGCTCTGTTGGCTGAACTTGTCCTCCATTTCGGAGGTGCAACATGTGTTCCCTTGAGGGCATACACGAAGATGGTCACCTTGAAAGAGCAGAGATTTATCATGTATTTATCATCATATTCTGATTCAACTAACACAACGATAGTTGATTAAACTACGGTTCTTCTCTGACGAAGGGGTTGCTGATTTTAATATTTTTAGTAATAGAGTAATGTCAGACTAAAAAATTTATTAAAAATCATTATCTTTAAAACATTTGCAGTATTGTTGATGCTCTACCAATGCTGTGCACTTCCCGTTCACTGTCAATGTGCAGTCACTTTTCACTATTTAATTATACAAGTTCATATTTGTCAAGCAGTGCTGCTCACAACATGATAATAAAGTGCTGTCAATGTCTTTAACACAAAGAGAGAGGGAGCCTAAATCCAAATGTCTCCACAAGCTAGGGGTTTGCTGCTTAAAATGATTGGATCACTTCTAGTAACAGCTTATTAACAATTTGTTACACTGTGTTCTAAATGTGAACTAGTCTCTGCATGCAACCATTACTGAATTTAATTAAAGAGACAGAAATGCCAAATATAAGAGAATTACATAATTTTTTCGGGAGCTGTAACAGAGAGCTATGAGAGTGAATAATTCCTCTAGTGCAGGGTTCCCCAACTAGCGGTCCGCGGGCAGAATTTAATTATTTGGACCCCAATTCTTCTGAGCAAATAATAAATAAACATTGGGGGACATAAAATAAATCAGCTCCAATTGATTTTAATTTTGGAAATCTGTTCCAAAGTATTACCACACATAAAAGAGATATATATGTGATTGTATACAAATGTAAGCAAGGTTTGAAGTACTTAGTCCTCTGTTTTGGCGTCTTGCGGTCAATTTAGTCTAGAAATTATATTCCGGCCCAGTAACCATCCGCTAAAGAAAAAATCTTCCTGCAGCTGAATCTACTCGATGATCCCTGCTTAAGAGTGTTTCTGTTGATTCTACATGTTAATGTATTGAAAGTGTATGAGGGTATGCCTGTGTAATGTACTGTATGATCCACGCTACAGCATCCCTCAATCCAAAGCAGCATTAATACATGCAGTATTTGGAGCAGACATTAGCACTAGCTAGTGTCACAGAGTAAAAGCATTGAAAACATAACCAGAAATAGCCTACAACAGTAATCTTAGGTCTGGTTGGATGAGACAGTGGCAGACACTGCATCCTCTCTCTCTCTCTCTCTCTCTCTCTCTCTCTCTCTCTCTCTCTCACACACACACACACACACAAACATTTGTCAGAGTTGTTCCTTCTCCCAATGCAATCATTCTGTTCTCACAACTTTCAGCCAGCTCCCTATGTTGCTAGCACACAAACAAAATGAAATTAAAATTGCCAGCAGCCCAGAGATTACATTCATGCCGGGATTCATTTATCACTTGAGGACAAAGACATGTGTTTCTGTGTTGTTTATCATCATGTTTCTCTGCTGTTTATAATCATGTTTCTGTACCATGTTGTGTATCTATCTATCTATCTAATAATTTTTCTGTGTTTTTTATTATCATGTTTCTGTGTTGTTTATCACCATGTTTCTGTGTTGTTTATCACCATGTTTCTGTGTTGTTTATCATCATGTTTCTGTGTTGTTTATCATCATATTTCTGTGTTGTTTATTATCATGTTTCTGTGTTGTGTACCTATCTATCTATCTATCTATCTATCTATCTATCTAATAATTTTTCTGTGATGTTTATCATCATGTTTCTGTGTTGTTTATCATCATGTTTCTGTGTTGTTTATGATCATGTTTCTGTGTTGTTTATCATCATGTTTCTGTGTTGTTTATTATCATGTTTCTGTGTTGTTCATCACCATGTTTCTATGTTGTTTATCACCACGTTTCTATGTTGTTTATCACCATGGTTCTGTGTAGTTTATCACCATGTTTCTGTGTTGTTTATCATCATGTTTCTGTGTTGTTTATCATCATGTTTCTGTGTTGTTTATCATCATGTTTCTGTGTTGTTTATCACCATGTTCCTCTGCTGTTTATAATCATGTTTCTGTGTTGTGTACCTATCTATCTATCTATCTATCTAATAATTTTTCTGTGATGTTTATCATCATGTTTCTGTGTTGTTTATCATCATGTTTCTGTGTTGTTTATGATCATGATTCTGTGTTGTTTATCATCATGTTTCTGTGTTGTTTATCATCATGTTTCTGTGTTGTTTATCATCATGTTTCTGTGTTGTTTATCATCATGTTTCTGTGTTGTTTATCACCATGTTTCTGTGTTGTTTATCATCATGTTTCTGTGTTGTTTATCACCATGTTTCTGTGTTGTTTATCACCATGTTTCTGTGTTGTTTATCATCCTGTTTCTGTGTTGTTTATCACCATGTTTCTGTGTTGTTTATCACCATGTTTCTGTGTTGTTTATCACCATGTTTCTGTGTTGTTTATCACCATGTTTCTGTGTTGTTTATCACCATGTTTCTGTGTTGTTTATCATCATGTTTCTGTGTTGTTTATCATCATGTTTCTGTGTTGTTTATCATCATGTTTCTGTGTTGTTTATCACCATGTTTCTGTGTTGTTTATCACCATGTTTCTGTGTTTATCATCATGTTTCTGTGTTGTTTATCATCATGTTTCTGTGTTGTTTATCATCATGTTTCTGTGTTGTTTATCACCATGTTTCTGTGTTGTTTATCACCATGTTTCTGTGTTGTTTATCACCATGTTTCTGTGTTGTTTATCATCAGGTTTCTCCTACTAGGAGAGCGTTCAGAAACATTCCTTGTGGTTTTCGCCAAAGATATTTACAGTAAATGAAGGAATCATGAGACACAATATGGACAATAAGTGATAATTTAATAATATTTACAACTTGTATAATGTCCTTAGATCATAATGTATTAATCAACACATTCCATGTTTTTCTTAATTCTGTTTTCTACCATTTTCATAATGTAAATGTTAATATTGCCAATAAGTCTTCAGTGTAGCCAGTAGAGAGAACAGGGGTAAATACGATCTCTGATATTGCTATTCAGAAGAAAATCACATTACAATTGATGACATGCATGAAAAGCTGAACTGAATACCAAGTTAATGATCTACATCCCCATTCTATTTTCCATTGACAACGCTGATTCAGCTCTTTCTCTGCTTTTCACACTATGACAACTGTAATATTACTTTGAAGACCAAATGATGTGGAGAAAAAATATGAATCATGTGACGACTAACCAATGATTCTTGACATAAAAATATGTTATGTTGAGTGTGTTGATGTCAGTGGAGGCTCCTCTGAGAAGGAAGAGGAGGACCATCTTCCTCAGTGAATTTCATAAAAATGTAAATTGTAAAACATCTTAAAAGTTATCCTTTTTGGATAAAACTGTACTAAATATAATAAAGTCAACAAATAACTGATTAAAACACACTATTTTGCAAAGAAGGTCTACAGTAGCCTCAACAGCATATTTCTTCCAAAATGAAGAAGCAAGAGAGAAATAGAGAGAGAGTGTCTTTTTTTACAGTTTCACTTGGAGCTAGCAAATGCAGCTAGCTAGTTTAGCCTACTGAAACACCCTGCTCAAACAGAGGGATGCTATGTTAGCTAGCTGGCTATGGCTCTTCCAACACAACACTGGAACTCTTCCAAGTCAAGGTAAGCTTTTGTAACTACTTACTGACTGTACACTAACATTACTGCATGATTGTAGAGGGTTTACTAACGTGTTAGTTCTATTAGCTATTCTGACAATGAAGTTGCATTAGCTAATATGGTGACAACGATGTAGGCTGTTTGTATTTTCACCTGGTCATATACAGTGGGGAGAACAAGTATTTGATACACTGCTGATTTTGCAGGTTTTCCCACTTACAAAGCATGTAATTTTTATCATAGGTACTCTTCAACTGTGAGTGACGGAATCTAAAACAAAAATCCAGAAAATCACATTGTATGATTTTTAAGTAATTAATTTGCATTTTATTGCATGACATAAGTATTTGATACATCAGAAAAGCAGAACTTAATATTTGGTACAGAAACCTTTGTTTGCAATTACAGAGATCATACGTTTCCTGTAGTTCTTGACCAGGTTTGCACACACTGCAGCAGGGATTTTGGCCCACTCCTCCATACAGATCCTTCAGGTTCCGGGGCTGTCGCTGGGCAATACGGACTTTCAGCTCCCTCCAAAGATTTTCTATTGGATTCAGGTCTGGAGACTGGCTAGGCCACTCCAGGACCTTGAGATGCTTCGTACGGGGCAGGCAGGCAGGCAGGCAGGCAGGCAGGCAGGCAGGCAGGCAGGCAGGCAGGCAGGCAGGCAGGCAGGCAGGCAGGCAGGTAGGCAGGCAGGTAGGCAGGTAGGCAGGTAGGTAGGTAGGTAGGTAGGTAGGTAGGTAGGTAGGTAGGTAGGTAGGTAGGTAGGTAGGTAGGTAGGTAGGTAGGTAGGTAGGTAGGTAGGTAGGTAGGTAGGTAGGTAGGTAGGTAGGTAGGTAGGTAGGTAGGTAGGTAGGTAGGTAGGTAGGTAGGTAGGTAGGTAGGTAGGTAGGTAGGTAGGTAGGTAGGTAGGTAGGTAGGTAGGTAGGTAGGTAGGTAGGTAGGTAGGTAGGTAGGTAGGTAGGTAGGTAGGTAGGTAGGTAGGTAGGTAGGTAGGTAGGTAGGTAGGTAGGTAGGTAGGTAGGTAGGTAGGTAGGTAGGTAGGTAGGTAGGTAGGTAGGTAGGTAGGTAGGTAGGTAGGTAGGTAGGTAGGTAGGTAGGTAGGTAGGTAGGTAGGTAGGTAGGTAGGTAGGTAGGTAGGTAGGTAGGTAGGTAGGTAGGTAGGTAGGTAGGTAGGTAGGTAGGTAGGTAGGTAGGTAGGTAGGTAGGTAGGTAGGTAGGTAGGTAGGTAGGTAGGTAGGTAGGTAGGTAGGTAGGTAGGTAGGTAGGTAGGTAGGTAGGTAGGTAGGTAGGTAGGTAGGTAGGTAGGTAGGTAGGTAGGTAGGTAGGTAGGTAGGTAGGTAGGTAGGTAGGTAGGTAGGTAGGTAGGTAGGTAGGTAGGTAGGTAGGTAGGTAGGTAGGTAGGTAGGTAGATAGATAGATAGATAGATAGATAGATAGATAGATAGATAGATAGATAGATAGATAGATAGATAGATAGATAGATAGATAGATAGATAGATAGATACTTTATTGATCCCCCGGGGGGGAAATTTCATTATCAAGCAGCTACAACAAAACACAGGGCAGGTGCAAAATGCCACAACGAAAGTACACAAAAGACAGATACACGGTACATGATACATAGTTAGTTGCCCTGGCTGTGTGTTTCGGGTCGTTGTCATGCTGGAAGACCCAGCCACGACCCATCTTCAATGCTCTTACTGAGGGAAGGAGGTTGTTGGCCAAGATCTCACGATACATGGCCCCATCCATCCTCCCCTCAATACGGTGCAGTCGTCCTGTCCCCTTTGCAGAAAAGCATCCCCAAAGAATGATGTTTCCACCTCCATGCTTCATGGTTGGGATGGTGTTCTTGGGGTTGTACTCATCCTTCTTCTTCCTCCAAACACGGCGAGTGGAGTTTAGACCATAAAGCTCTATTTTTGTCTCATCAGACCACATGACCTTCTCCCATTCCTCCTCTGGATCATCCAGATGGTCATTGGCAAACTTCAGACGGGCCTGGACATGCGCTGGCTTGAGCAGGGGGACCTTGCGTGCGCTGCAGGATTTTAATCCATGACGGCGTAGTGTGTTACTAATGGTTTTCTTTGAGACTGTGGTCCCAGCTCTCTTCAGGTCATTGACCAGGTCCTGCCGTGTAGTTCTGGGCTGATCCCTCACCTTCCTCATGATCATTGATGCCCCTCGAGGTGAGATCTTGCATGGTGCCCCAGACCGAGGGAGATTGACCGTCATCTTGAACTTCTTCCATTTTCTAATAATTGCGCCAACAGTTGTTGCCTTCTCACCAAGCTGCTTGCCTATTGTCCTGTAGCCCATCCCAGCCTTGTGCAGGTCTACAATTTTATCCCTGATGTCCTTACACAGCTCTCTGGCCTTGGCCATTGTGGAGAGGTTGGGGTCTGTTTGATTGAGTGTGTGGACAGGTGTCTTTTATACAGGTAACGAGTTCAAACAGGCGCAGTTAATACAGGTAATGAGTGGAGAACAGGAGGGCTTCTTAAAGAAAAACTAACAGGTCTGTGATAGCCGGAATTCTTACTGGTTGGTAGGTGATCAAATACTTATGTCATGCAATAAAATGCAAATTAATTATTTAAAAATCATACAATGTGATTTTCTGTATTTTTGTTTTAGATTCCGTCTCTCACAGTTGAAGTGTACCTATGATAAAAATTACAGACCTCTACATGCTTTGTAAGTAGGAAAACCTGCAAAATCGGCAGTGTGTCAAATACTTGTTCTCCCCACTGTATATCTGATTTGTTGTGCATTGAAGTCCACAAGCGAAGGGAAGAGAAGGAATACAACGTGGCTGTTATGAGAGTGTTTACGTGTGATCAGGGGTGTATTCATTCCGCCGATTCTGTTGAAAAACGTGTCTTAAACGGAAGCAAACGGATAAACATAAACCTGAATTTGTCCAATAGAAACTCTTGTCACTGTCTGTCCATGTGTCACTGTCAGTCCATGTGTCACTGTCTGTACATGTGTCACTGTCTGTCCATGTGTCACTGTCTGTCCATGTGTCACTGTCTGTCCATGTGTCACTGTCTGTCACCTCAAATTTGTCTCTCGACCTGTGTGCACCTACGTTGTAAACGTTCATTCATAAGCTAGGTTGTAGCAACCTCATGATGGCTAGAGGGAACATTCGAGTATCATGTAGCAGACTACACCTATCACTGTTACATTGAACTGGGTGAATGGAATATGAATGACAGTCATTCAATATGCTGTAATAGAAATAAGGCCATGCTCATGAAAAACATCGTCCTCCCTCATCTTAAACGCCACTGACCGCCACTGGTTGATGTGTACATGTTTTGTTAAAAACCTAAAAGCAACCAACCAAGTACCGCAATCAGCCCTCTGAGGTTGAAAAGTGGTGGAATTGCCCTTTAAGGTTAGATTTTGGCATAAGGTTAGCAGTGGGGTTAGAGTTGTTGGAAACTGCCTAATTGACTTGAGCATGTTTTGGCATGTTTATAACTATATAATGGCCTAGCAGTATTGATTAGCGTGTTATGGGTTAGATGGAATGATCCATGTGCAAATATACACTGGGGGGCAATATTAATCATTCTGTATTTGCACTATTTTTACATTGTAGAATAAAAGTGAAGACATCAAAACTATGACATAACACATATGGAATCATGTAGTAACCAAAAAAGTGTTAAACAAATCAAAATATATTTTATATTTGAGATTCTTCAAAGTAGCCACCCTTTGCCTTGATGACAGTTTTGCACACTCATGGCATTCTCTCAACCAGCTTCACCTGGAATGCTTTTCCATCGGTTTTTGCAATATATGAGTATGCACATTTTAATGATTAATTTTCTTTTGCTTTTTTTTTTTTTATCAACAGAATATTAATCATGTTTTATTTTCTGTTGAACAGTATGGAGTTACTATTCAAAAAAGAGGGACTGTTGGATTCTAGCTTCTATACTTATTAATGTTTCCAGACTAGAACTTAATGATTATTTTACATGTATAAGGAATGTATATGTGACTCATTTCAGGAAACTCGGCGTATGTCGCGCATCACTACTTCACAGGAGAGTCACTTGAACATAAAGGTTTTTTTTTTATCAAAATGCATTTTTTGGCAGAAATGCCTTGTGGAACATGTGAACTTTCATAATAACAAACTTGTATGCCATCTGTAAATAAGAATTAAATTGTTAAATTGTTAATTACTAGCCTAGTTGGTTTAGTCACAGAAAAAGACAGCAACCTTCCGGCTAGCCATGATTGGCTGAGATAATGAGTGGGTTGGACATGCCGAGAGATGAGTTCAGATTGGTCTGCCAAGTAGCACGCTTCTGTCTATAATATGAGCTGGTCAGTATGTGTAGGTAATCCAGCTTTTTTGAAAGATATCACATCGTAGAACTGCATAAGTGTTGCTCTTCACTTTCTGGAGGACTGAGTTTTGAAATCAGTGGAATTAGAGTATGATAGATAAGAAGATGGGAGAAATTTCTGGCGTTTGATTGCAAATCTGCAGACGGAGTCAAAAAGAGAACACACAGAAGGCTGTTGTATAAAACACCTGTCCGGACAAACTAAGGGCATCCATGACAGAGAGGGAGAAGCATCCATCCATGTATATGGGTAAGAGAGTTTAGCTAGCTACATTTTCAGATATTACACATTTCTAATTTAGTCAAAAAGTTATTTTCCATTTCAAGTTAAAGTGTACTCTTAGCTGGCTGACTAGCTAGCTAGCTTTATGTGTATGATCGGTGTAGTAATATTATTTCAGAGCCATTTGCATTGCTAGTTATAGCCTAATGTTAGCTAGCTAACAATGGACCTGGTTGGTTAGCTACCTGCAGATTCATGCAGGGTAGTAACGTTATGAGTTGGGATTATGGTTCATTGTTTAGCTAGCTAGCTAGCTACCTACGTGTCTAATCAAAAGACTGCACTATGCAAGTAACCATTTCAATAGAACGTTCATGTCACTGCGACAACTGTCGATAGCTCTGGTGATCTACTCAGATTTCAGTGCACTCTCGTCTGAGTGTGCCAGAGCGCAGAATAACTGACAAATTTACAAACGCTCAACACTTGTTGATTAGTAAGCGTTGGCAAAAAATTTTTATTAAATTGTTGCCAGCAGTACAGTTGCAGTCACCAACGCTCTGGATAACATGAAACAACAGCCTAGCCAGCTCTGCTAGGCCGAGAAAAATGTTCATTTTACACTCTGATCAACCCTACTCTTCAGTCAAAGCGTTCATTGTGTGCTGCATTTACGAATGTCCAATCTATGGCTGGGCAGTATACCATATTTTATGATATACCGGTATTGATGCAAGGACCGGTTTGGGTTTTTACTTTACCTTCTACACCGGTATTGATGCAAGGACCGGTTTGGGTTTTTACTTTACCTTCTACACTGGTATTGATGCAGGGACCGGTTTGGGTTTTTACTTTACCTTCTACACCGGTATTGATGCAAGGACCGGTTTGGGTTTTTACTTTACCTTCTACACTGGTATTGATGCAGGGACCGGTTTGGGTTTTTACTTTACCTTCTACACCGGTATTGATGCAAGGACCGGTTTGGGTTTTTACTTTACCTTCTATACTGGTATTGATGCAAGGACCGGTTTGGGTTTTTACTTTACCTTCTACACTGGTATTGATGCAGGGACCGGTTTGGGTTTTTACTTTACCTTCTATACCGGTATTTGAATGTTTGGTTTGTTAAATGTGATACGCCATGTGTAATGTCATTTTTTATAGTTTACTTTGCTACTTGAGTCATATCTCTCCGCTCTCTCTCTCTATGCCGCTTTCCGCTAGCCCCGCCCCCTGTCACTCAAGGAGCTCATTGGTTGTTCCTGGACCAGGAGACACTAGGTTCAGTCTGCATGGATAATGCAGCACATGCAACAATGTTGATGACAACAATACTGTTTCCACTTTGCTTCTTAATATAAATCCACTAGTGTTCTAGAATGACACTGTTAGTTGTGTTTCTTATTTCTGCAAACAGCTAGTTCGTTTTTTCTTAGCAAGTTGGGCCTGTATATTGTGAGACATGTTAGTCGCTAATGCTAAAAGCTAGATAGCTAGCTAACAAATGTACTGAGTAAGAGCAAACATATTTAGCTATACAGCCTGATAATACCAGTGATGGTGTAACATATTTAGCTATACAGCCTGATAATACCAGTGATGGTGTAACATATTTAGCTATACAGCCTGATAATACCAGTGATGGTGTAGACCTAAACCAGCATGCAACAGTATCTTCTAAATCAAAGAGGAATACGCAAAGCAAGAATATGTTATCTACATGAAGTAGCTAAGAGAAGACATTAAATGTAGCCAAAGATTTTAGGGTCCCCTAGGAAACACTTATCAACACTTTAGTTCCTACTCTGTCACAATAACTCCTCCCTGGCATTATCATTCGTTGTAATGTCAAACACTGTATTAAAAGTGTGCAGTATTACATTTAACTATAGAATTACAATAGTCATTCTATTTCCATGATTCCAACAGTTCACCCGAGTGTTTTGCTCTAAATCAAGTCAAATTGCAATTGCAACATTTGGTTAAAAAAAGTCAGATTATTTGCCCATATCGTGCAGCCCTACGTGGCAGTGTGGAAATTATGTGCAGGAAATGCAGAAAATGATGAAAGTGCTGAAATGTGTTTTGTTTGAAGTTTGATTGAACAGTATAAAACAATGAGAATGGAGAAAGACCCATTGAAATCACTTAGAGTGTATGTGTTGCCACGCGAGGGTCACACTATTCATAAAGTAACATTTAGAACTTTTATTATTCAAAAACATAAAATACAGTCAAATACAGTCACTGTCCAATTTTTTTTAAATACCGTGATATAATATTTTGTCCATATCGCCCAGCCCTAGGCCAATCTGACAATGCTCTGAGGTTACAAACGCCCAGAGAACACTCGGACACTTCAGATTCAATCTACGAACACACCAGTAGTATAAACCAGCCTTTAGTCTTGAAATCTTTGACTGTTTACGACATAGCCTCACATGTGAATCCTTAAAGAGTTGGGTGGGGCTAAAGCTTAAGAGGGTGTGAACAATGCTGAATGGGTGTAGACAAAGAAGAGCTTTCCAGTAGATACCAAAACATTCAAGGGCCATTTTCTCAAAAGTGGGGATACAACTTTCAAATCAGAATTACTTCCTATTGTTCCTTAAATGTAGTGTATAATATACAATACAGTCTCTATTTATTTCCCTTGTAAAAAAACAAAATTTCAAATTTTGCTACATAAGACTGAATCGAGATGGTCGGTCACATATATTGGGGTCAATGGAGGATGGATAAGAACTAGGTGTCGGGAAAGTTACTGAGTGAGAAGGATGACTGCAGGAAGCTTACATTTTGTCAAAACATGTTATTGTTAAATCCTAAGGAGTGAGGCAAAGGGCAACAGTCTGGTTTCAGTCACTGATAAGGTAGGACAGCCGTGGAGGAGGGAGGAGTGAAGAATTCAGCCCGGGGTCAGGTCAGATGAAGTGACAAGGAACAGCCGTATCCTACACACATATACTTCCACGCCCACGAAGGTTCTAGCATGAGGCAGGGCCATGACTACACCAGTGAGAGGAACCAATTAAGTTGACGACTAGCAACAGAGATGTATTGGCTGTCTAGACGTACAAGGAGTTGACTCCGCCTAGTAGGAGGGTATAAATATATGTGCTTGTGTAAACAAGTGTGTGAATAAACTTGGTTTGAGCTTTTCCTAGTTGTCCGTTGGAGTTTTTACTCTGTTTGTTCAGAACCTAATAGAGTTAATTTTGTATGACTTTGTAGCTGTGCCAGCTAGTGACTACCCTGCAGAGCTGCCTCCGGTACATGAGTCATCTCAGTAAATGCATTATGTGAAGGCATTAGGTTGGAACCCACGCCATGTTATTCACAGCTAATTCCTTTTTTTTCACAGCTTATGATTTGGTCCAGCACCATAAACACTGGTTTTGTTTACTTCACAGGTCAAAAGAAAAACTCAGCTTTAGGTAGGTCACTGACTGTCTATAAAAGGAAACATTTTGAGAGCCAGTGGTTTAGTGAACACTTTAATGGGCCAAAGGTTGGTGGGAGTCAAAGAGGTCCCATTGGTCACAGATCTGAGTGCTCCTCCGCACCGACACGTAGACCCTGCAGTGGGTTCCAACAGTCTCAACAGAGCAAAACATCACTTAAAATGAGTCTCAACATCCCGTAAGGAGCTTTTCAAGGGACCTCTCCAGTCAACCAAGGTACGTACCCTACATGTCCTACACGACTAAGGTTAAAACAAAGATATCTTTCCTCATTACCCAGAGAAGAAAGAGAGTGGTACAGACAGCATTGTCTTTGAATAGGTAAAAAAAAAATGGCTTAAGAGGAACACAGAATTTCTGGTGAAAGGAATATATTTTGTATTGTTGTATAGATTGCAAACTACTCTCACCGCATGTCTGACTGTAGTGCAGAATAGGGATGACATTTTAATCATCATTAAAACCGTGTTTGATTACCACGGTTTGAAAAACTCACAGTAAATACTGTCCATATTCAACCAAAGTTAGCAACGGTCAGAAGCAGAAGCAGCATGCAACGTGGGTTTTGCGAAAGGGGGCAATCTCTTGAGTCATCTTCGTGACCACCACCCACTACTTTATAGCGAATGCAAGGTAAGTTAACTTTTAGCTCAATGCATGATCTGGGGACTTTGGAATGGGGGAAAATGTCATGGATTGTCTGTCTAACTTGCTAATAGCTTGTCAATAATGTAAACTGAAGCTTTCAGTGTTACCTACTCTTGTAAAAACACTACACGTTGTTCTGCTGCTGTATGCGTTGTATGTCTGCAGACTCTATTCGCCCATTACACACGATAACACGTTATGTAGTTTATTCACCCAACCAACATATTTTGTTCATTTAAAATCTGTCAGTCGTCAACTTGGTTGCAAAAGTGTTCCAACAGGAGAAACACTATAGACTCCAATACAAGACTCCTGTATTTATGTCAATTGTTGAGCTCATTGCAATTACTATCACTGTCTTCTTAAGACTCATTTGTATTTATGTAAATTGTGCATCATTGTGTGAGTGAATCATAATAATTATTATTATAGTGTAACAACACTAATAATAATACTTCATTTGCTATTTCCTTGTTTACAGTGAGGGCGTGCAGCAGGCAAATCCAGTGATGCTACTGGTTCCTCCTCATCTACTGTTGTGACACAGACACTCAAGCTAGCATTTAAAAGGCAGGCTGCTTATGCACCCACATCAAAAAATGCTTAAGACTTTACTGCAGACCTTTCATATTACATTCCAAAGGACATGATAGATTTTTACATTTCAATCTCAAGTGAACAAAGATACATACAGTTGAAGTTGGAAGTTTACATTCCCCTTAGCCAAATACATTTAAAAACATTTTTCACAATTCCTGACATTTAATCCTAGTAAAAATTCCCGGTTTTAGGTCAGTTAGGATCACCACTTTATTTAAGAATGTGAAATGTCAGAATAATAGTAGAGAGAATTATTTATTTCAGCTATTATTTCTTTTATCACATTCCCAGTGGGTCAGAAGTTTACATAAACTCAATAAGTATTTGGTAGCATTGCCTTTAAATTGTTTAACTTGGGTCAAATATTTCAGGTAGCCTTCCACAAGCTTCCACAATAAGTTGGGTGACTGTGTCAGGTTTCTAGGCCTCCTTGCTCGCACACGCTTTTTCAGTTCTGCCCACACATTTTCTATAGGCCTGAGGTCAGGGCTTTGTGATGGCCACTCCAATACCTTGACTTTGTTGTCCTTAAGCCATTTTACCAAAACTTTGGAAGTATGCTTGGGGTCATTGTCCATTTGGAAGACCTATTTGTGACCAAGCTTTAACTTCCTGACTGATGTCTTGAGATGTTGCTTCAATATATCCACATCATTTTCCTTCCTCATGATGCCATCTATTTTGTGCAGAGCACCAGTCCCTCCTGCAGCAAAGCACCCCCACAACATGATGCTGCCACCCCCGTGCTTCACGGTTGGGATGGTGTTCTTCGACTTGCAAGCCTCCCCCTTTTTCCTCCAAACATAACGATGGTCATTACGGCCAAACAGTTCTATTTCTGTTTCGTCAGACCAGAGGACATTTCTCCAAAAAGTACAATCTTTGTCCCCATGTGCAGTTGCAAACCATAGTCTGGCTTTTTTATGGCGGATTTGGAGCAGTGGCTTCTTCCTTGTTGAGCGGACTTTCAGGTTATATTGATATAGGACTCGTTTTACTGTGGATATAGATACTTTTGTACCCCTTTCCTCCAGCATCTTCATAAGTTCCTTTGCTGTCGTTCTGGGATTGATTTGCACTTTTCGCACCAAAGTACGTTAATCTCTAGGAGACAGAATGCATCTCCTTCCTGAGCGGTATGACGGCTGCGTGGTCCCATGGTGTTTCTACTTGCGTACTATTGTTTGTGAAATAATCTGTCTGTAAACAATTGTTGGAAGAATTACTTGTGTCATGAACAAAGTAGATGTCCTAACCGACTTGCCAAAACTATAGTTTGTTAACATGAAATCTGTGGAGTGGTTGAAAAATTAGTTTTAATGACTTCAACCTACAGTGGGGAGAACAAGTATTTGATACACTGCCGATTTTGCAGGTTTTCCCACTTACAAAGCATGTAGAAGTCTGTAATTTTTATCATAGGTACTCTTCAACTGTGAGTGACGGAATCTAAAACAAAAATCAAGAAAATCACATTGTATAATTTTTAAGTAATTCATTTGCATTTTATTGCATGACATAAGTATTTGATACATCAGAAAAGCAGAACTTAATATTTGGTACAGAAACCTTTGTTTGCAATTACAGAGATCATACGTTTCCTGTAGTTCTTGACCAGGTTTGCACACACTGCAGCAGGGATTTTGGCCCACTCCTCCATACAGACCTTCTCCAGATCCTTCAGGTTTTGGGGCTGTTGCTGGGCAATACGGACTTTCAGCTCCCTCCAAAGATTTTCTATTGGGTTCAGGTCTGGAGACTGGCTAGGCCACTCCAGGACCTTGAGATGCTTCTTACAGAGCCACTCCTTAGTTGCCCTGGCTGTGTGTTTCGGGTCGTTGTCATGCTGGAAGACCCAGCCACGACCCATCTTCAATGCTCTTACTGAGGGAAGGAGGTTGTTGGCCAAGATCTCGCGATACATGGCCCCATCCATCCTCCCCTCAATACGGTGCAGTTGTCCTGTCCCCTTTGCAGAAAGGCATCCCCAAAGAATGATGTTTACTCCTCCATGCTTCACGGTTGGGATGGTGTTCTTGGGGTTGTACTCATCCTTCTTCTTCCTCCAAACACAGCGAGTGGAGTTTAGACTAAAATGCTCTATTTGTGTGTCATCAGACCACATGACCTTCTCCCATTCCTCCTCTGGATCATCCAGATGGTCATTGGCAAACTTCAGACGGGCCTGGACATGCGCTGGCTTGAGCGGGGGGACCTTTCGTGCGCTGCAAGATTTTAATCCATGACGGCGTAGTGTGTTACTAATGGTTTTCTTTGAGAATGTGGTCCTAGCTCTCTTCAGGTCATTGACCATGTCCTGCCGTGTAGTTCTGGGCTGATCCCTCACCTTCCTCATGATCATTGATGCCCCACGAGGTGAGATCTTGCATGGTGCCCCAGACCAAGGGAGATTGACCATCATCTTGAACTTCTTCCATTTTCTAATAATTGCGCCAACAGTTGTTGCCTTCTCACCAAGCTGCTTGCCTATTGTCCTGTAGCCCATCCCAGCCTTGTGCAGGTCTACAATTTTATCCCTGATGTCCTTACACAGCTCTCTGGTCTTGGCCATTGTGGAGAGGTTGGAGTCTGTTTGATTGAGTGTGTGGACAGGTGTCTTTTATACAGGTAACGAGTTCAAACAGGTGCAGTTAATACAGGTAATGAGTGGAGAACAGGAGGGCTTCTTAAAGAAAAACTAACAGGTCTGTGAGAGACGGAATTCTTACTGGTTGGTAGGTGATCAAATACTTATGTCATGCAATAAAATGCAAATTAATTATTTCAAAATCATACAATGTGATTTTCTGGATTTTTGTTTTAGATTCCGTCTCTCACAGTTGAAGTGTACCTATGATAAAAATTACAGACCTCTACATGCTTTGTAAGTAGGAAAACCTGCAAAATCGGCAGTGTATCAAATACTTGTTCTCCCCACTGTAAGTGTATGTAAACATACAGGATGTTAGGTCAGCATCACCTTATTTCTTTATGAAGGAGAGAACGGACATAAAATCAGTGCTGTTCATTTGATTTGTTTACATATTCTGTGTTGTTATTTTAATGTCAACACCTGCACATTGGATGTGTTTCCATATGGTTGTATTGTTCTTACAAGCACATTGCTTTACTTGTGTTGCTTTTATATGCACATTTGATTTGCTTACTTAAGGTTGTGTTCATTATAACCTGCACTAGTGAAACATTTACCTCTCACGGCCACATGGTGCCATCTTTAATGTTACTGTTATTATGTTCATGTTTATGCATAGTGCTGCTAATTTTATTTATTGTTTGTTGGTTTTCAATATAAAAAAAAAATTCTGCGTGAGTATCAGTACTTTTTTAACATTTCCAGCACATTCTAAGAATACTGCGATAATACTGATAACTCTGATCATTTTGGTCACTATAATCATGATATAAAATGTTCATACCGTTTCATCTCTAGTGCAGAATACTGTGTACTGACCTCAGGGGCACCTGGTCAATGATAACAGGCTTCTCTCCATTCCTTCACTCTGGTCCTGAATGTGGTGCTGAGTGAACCTGGGCTCTGATGAATGATTGTAATACTGAGTGAACATGGGCTCTGATGGATGATTGTAATACTGAGTGACCCTGGGCTCTGATGGATGATTGTAATACGGAGTGACCCTGGGCTCTGATGGATGATTGTAATACTGAGTGACCCTGGGCTCTGATGGATGATTGTAATACTGAGTGACCCTGGGCTCTGATGGATGATTGTAATACTGAGTGACCCTGGGCTCTGATGGATGATTGTAATACTGAGTGACCCTGGGCTCTGATGGATGATTGTAATACTGAGTGACCCTGGGCTCCGATGGATGATTGTAATACTGAGTGACCCTGGGCTCTGATGGATGATTGTAATACTGAGTGACCCTGGGCTCTGATGGATGATTGTAATACTGAGTGAACCTGGGCTCTGATGGATGATTGTAATACTGAGTGAACCTGGGCTTTGATGGCTGAATGTAATACTGAGTGACCAACTGGCAAGTGTATTCACTGACATTTTCAACCTCTCCCTGACCGAGTCTGTAATATCAACATGTTTCAAGCAGACCACCATAGCCCCTGTGCCCAAGAACACTAAGGTAACCTGCCTAAATGACTACAGACCCGTCAACTCTTGTCGGTAGCCATGAAGTGCTTTGAAAGGCTGGTCATGGCTCACATCAACACCATCATCCTGGAATGCCTAGACCCACTCTAATTCGCATACCGCCCCAACAGAACCACAGATGATGCAATCTCTATTGCACTCCACAATGCCCTTTCACACCAGGACAAAAGGAACACCTATGTGAGATTACTGTTCATTGACTACAGCTCAGCGTTCAACATCCTAGTGCTCACAAAGCTCATCACTAAGCTAAGTACCCTGGGACTGGATTCTGGACTTCCTGACGGGCCGCCCCAGGTGGTAAGGTTAGGTAACAACACATCTGCCACGTTGATGCTCAACACTGGGGCCCCTCAGGGGTGCGTGCTTAGTCCCCTCCTGTACTCCCTGTTCACCCACGATTGCGTGGCCAAACACGACTCCAACACCATCATTAAGTTTCCTAAAGACACAATGGTGGTAGGCCTGATCACCGACAACGATGAGACAGCCTATAGGGAGCAGGTCAGAGACCTGGCAGTGTGGTGCCAGGACAACAACCTCTCAACGCAACATGAGTAAGACAAATGTGAGGATCATGGTCTACAGGAAAAGGAGGGCCAAAAACTCCTCCATTCACATCGACGGGGCTGTAGTGGAGCAGGTCGAGAGTTTCAAGTTCCTTGGTGTCCAGATCACCAACAAACTATCATGGTCCAAACACACCAAGAAAGTTGTGGAGAGGGCACGACAACGCCTTTTCCCTCTCAAGAGACTGAAAATATTTGGCATGGGTCCCCAGATCCTCAAAAAGTTATACAGCTGCACCATCGAGAGCATCCTGACCAGTTGCATCACCGCCTGGTATGGCAACTGCTCGGCATCTGACCGCAAGGCGCTACAGAGGGTAGTGCGTACAGTACATCACTGGGGCCAAGCTTCCTGCCAGGACCTATATATAGTAGGCAGTGTCAGAGGAAGGCCCAAAAATTGGACTCCAGTCACCCAAGTCATAGACTTATCTCTGCTACCGCACGGAAAGCGGTACCGGCAAGTCTAGGACCAAAAGGCTTAACAGCTTCTACCCGCCATTAGACTGCTGATCAATTCATCAAATGGCCACTATTTACATTGACCCCCTTTGTATTTACACTGCTGCTATGCGCTATTTATTATCTATGCATAGTCATTGTACCGGTACCCCTGTATATAGCCTCCTCACATTGACTCTGTACCGGTACCCCTGTATATTGCCTCCTCACATTGACTCTGTACCGGTACCCCCTGTATATAGCCTCCTCACATTGACTCTGTACTGGTACCCCCTGTATATAGCCTCCTCACATTGACTCTGTACTGGTACCCCCTGTATATAGCCTCCTCACATTGACTCTGTACTGGTACCCCCTGTATATAGCCTCCTCACATTGACTCTGTACTGGTACCCCCTGTATATAGCCTCCTCACATTGACTCTGTACTGGTACCCCCTGTATATAGCCTCCTCACATTGACTCTGTACTGGTACCCCATGTATATAGCCTCCTCACATTGACTCTGTACCGGTACCCCCTGTATATAGCCTCCTCACATTGACTCTGTACTGGTACCCCCTGTATATAGCCTCCTCACATTGACTCTGTACCGGTACCCCCTGTATATAGCCTCCTCACATTGACTCTGTACCGGTACCCCTGTATATAGCCTCCTCACATTGACTCTGTACCGGTACCCCCTGTATATAGCCTCCTCACATTGACTCTGTACCGGTACCCCTGTATATAGCCTCCTCACATTGACTCTGTACTGGTACCCCCTGTATATAGCCTCGTTATTGTTAATTGTTTTTTTAACTTTAGTTTATTTAACAAAATATTTACTAACGCTATTTTCTTAAAACTGCATTGTTGGTTAAGGGCTTGTAAGTAAGCATTTCACGGTAATGTCTACACCTGTTGTATTCGGTGACAAATACAATTTGATTTGATTTGAACCTGGGCTCTGATGGCTGAGGAGGACATTATTTCCTGCTAATATCCTGGTATCAAAGTGGGCCTCTGGCAGTCATCTAGTATTAAGAGGACTGTTTGGGGGAAATAAAGAGATGTGTCCCAATGCAACCTCACATCAGCACTAGTTGGTTATCAGAGCTGTCATGGTGCAGAACAGGTTTCCACTGCTTTCTGTTGGTTATCAGAGCTGTCAGGATGTAGAACAGGATTCCACTGCTTTCTGTTGGTTATCAGAGCTGGCATGGTGCAGAACAGGGTTCCACTGCTTTCTGTTAGTTATCAGAGCTGTCAGGATGTAGAACAGGATTCCACTGCTTTCTGTTGGTTATCAGAGCTGTCATGGTGCAGAACAGGGTTCCACTGCTTTCTGTTAGTTATCAGAGCTGTCATGGTGCAGAACAGGGTTCCACTGCTTTCTGTTGGTTATCAGAGCTGTCATGGTGCAGAACAGGGTTCCACTGCTTTCTGTTGGTTATCAGAGCTGTCAGGATGCAGAACAGGATTCCACTGCTTTCTGTTGGTTATCAGAGCTGTCATGGTGCAGAACAGGGTTCCACTGCTTTCTGTTGGTTATCAGAGCTGTCATGGTGCAGAACAGGGTTCCACTGCTTTCTGTTGGTTATCAGAGCTGTCAGGATGCAGAACAGGGTTCCACGGCTTTCTGTTGGTTATCAGAGCTGTCAGGATGTAGAACAGGGTTCCACTGCTTTCTGTTGGTTATCAGAGCTGTCAGGGTGCAGAACAGAGTTCCACTGCTTTCTGTTAGTTATCAGAGCTGTCAGGGTGCAGAACAGGGTTCCACTGCTTTCTGTTAGTTATCAGAGCTGTCATGGTGCAGAACAGGGTTCCACAGCTTTCTGTTGGTTATCAGAGCTGGCATGGTGCAGAACAGGGTTCCAATGCTTTCTGTTGGTTATCAGAGCTGTCAAGGTGCAGAACAGGGTTCCACTGCTTTCTGATAGTTATCAGAGCTGTCAGGGTGCAGAACAGGGCTCCACAGCTTTCTGATAGTTATCAGAGCTGGCATGGTGCAGAACAGGGTTCCAATGCTTTCTGTTGGTTATCAGAGCTGTCAAGGTGCAGAACAGGGTTCCACTGCTTTCTGATAGTTATCAGAGCTGTCAAGGTGCAGAACAGGGTTCCAATGCTTTCTGTTGGTTATCAGAGCTGTCAGGGTGCAGAACAGGGCTCCACAGCTTTCTGTTGGTTATCAGAGCTGTCAGGGTGCAGAACAGGGCTCCACAGCTTTCTGTTGGTTATCAGAGCTGTCAGGGTGCAGAACAGGGCTCCACAGCTTTCTGTTGGTTATCAGAGCTGTCAGGGTGCAGAACAGGGTTCCACTGCTTTCTGTTGGTTATCAGAGCTGGCAGGGTGCAGAACAGGGTTCCACTGCTTTCTGTTGGTTATCAGAGCTGGCAGGGTGCAGAACAGGGCTCCACGGCTTTCTTCTTTCCCCAGACACAGCACATTTCACACATGTATGGAAGCATCTGCTTGTCATCACAATGTCATGTAAGGGAATGAAATAAAACAAATATTGAATGTCATTGCAGTGATTAGCATACTGGTGAGAGTGAGTAAGAGCATGAACAATGACGTTCAGACTGGAGTTGTGTGTGTGTGTGGGGAATTGGCTGTACTTACTGTGTGGGGGCATACAGATTTCTCATTGTAACATTAAACAGGGTTAGGATGTTACTTTCTAAATGTAGTAAGTTAGTTACCCGTCTAAAATTATAATCAGTAACGTAACTTTTAACGTAATCTGATTACTTTTATATTACGGCATTAGGCATTAGAATAAGACACATGAATATTAGCATCTATTGCAGGACAAATCAATGTTAATATTTACATAGCTGGCCATAAATTAATGTTGCATTTTACTTCACCTTGTGGGTTATGTAGGCTTCTTCTAACCCATTGCTTTCTACTTCAATACAGATGATATGGTTAGGCTATATCTTTACATAAAAAAACTAAAGTCTGACAGATTTCCAGTTTTTCCAATTCATTTAATACACCTTGTTCTTCAACAATAGGAAATATGGAAATACAGATTAGCCAAATTGTTTTACGTGAGTATGACCCCAAAACTAAGGACTTATTAGCCAGCCCTATTCTGTTGTTTATGATCATGGAGGACTGATTGGAAATTCTGCTCTCATGGAATGGCATGCTTTGAGCACTACCAAAAAAATGTATTTGCATGTGAAAAATGAATGCCATATGTTGCATTTAAGCTATAAAATATAGAATCATGTAGTAACCAAATAAGTGTTAAATAAATCTAAATATATTTTAAATTTGAGATTCTTCAAATAGCCACCCTTTGCACACTCATGGCATTCTCTCAACCAGCTTCATGAGGACCACCACAGGAATGGAACACCCAGAAAAACCGACGCTGCAGAGGATAAGTTCATTAGCGTTACCAGCCTCAGATTGCAGCCCAAATAAATGCTTCACAGAGTTCATGTAACAGACACATCTCAACATCAACTGTTCAGAGGAGACTGTGTAAATCAGGCCTTCATGGTCGAATTGCTGCAAAGAAACCACTACTAAAGGACACTAATAAGAAGAAGAGACTTGCTTGGGCCAAGAAACACAAGCAATGGACATTAGACCGGTGGAAATTTGTCCTTTGGTCTGGAGTCCAAATTTGAAATTTTTGGTTCCAACCTCGACCAAATTTAGATGGTTTGTGGGCCTCCCGAGTGGTGCAGTGGTCTAAGGCACTGCATCGCAGTGCAAGCTGCATTACTACAGATGCGGGTTCGAGCCCCGTCTTTTTTGGTTACTACATGATTCCATATGTGTTAAGTCATAGTTTTGATGTCTTCACTTTTATTCTACAATGTAAAAAATAGTGCAAATAAAGAAAAACCCTTGAATAAGTAATATTCCAAACTTTTGACCGGGGGTGTATACATTTGTGAACAGCCATCCACAACAACCACAATCTGTCAGGCGTAAATAGCTAAATGAGAGTGCAGCATTGTGATTCACATCAATAAGAGAGCAGAGTGTGATTCACATCAATGAGAGAGCAGAGTGTGATTCACATCAATAAGAGAGCAGAGTGTGATTCACATCAATGAGAGAGCAGAGTGTGATTCACATCAATAAGAGATCAGAGTGTGATTCACATCAATGAGAGAGCAGAGTGTGATTCACATCAATGAGAGAGCAGAGTGTGATTCACATCAATGAGAGAGCAGAGTGTGATTCACATCAATGTAGACCTCAATAATAGATCATAAGTGATACCCGTATTCAGCGGTTCTAGCTTGTATGTCGCCCTGGTGGCGAACCCCCCTTTCAGCCGCCCCCTCTCCCCTCAAAAAAAAGAATAACACCATTGTGGTCAACCTACCCCCGCCCCCTCCCCATCTTGAACTTCTGAGTGGGAGACCTTCCCAGGCAGTAGCCTGCCTAGCTCACAAACTAGAATCAGGGCGCCCACTCCGACAAAGTTAATAGACCCACAGTCCCACAGCGTGACATGATATCATTGACTTGTAAATGAGCGATAGAAAACCGATCGTGCAAATGTCACCATTCCCCAAAAAAGTGTGCAGGTGCCCCGTGCCCAGGCTAGACCACTTCTGTCATCCTTATATCCAAGCATTTATTGAAATTGTATACATAGGCTAATCCTTGGATGCCAACAGCAGTCACACCATTAGAAGACGTGGGCTGTAGCCTGCAAAAGACATTTGGTGTCATCGCTGTGGTCTCTGACTTGTGGTCATGCTCGCTCAGGCGGAACAAACTATAACTCAATGCTGATTTGAATGTCATTGGGAAAACAGAAAGGTGTCATAATGTATTTCTTTCATTAACATCGTTTCAGAATTCAAAAGTAGTCCTAGAAGTAAATCATCTAGTTTTTCAAAAGTATTTGTAATCTGATTTACAATATTTTAGCTGGTAACGGATTACAGTTACAATTGGCAGGGAGTGAATCCTAATCCGTTACTGGATATTTTATTTCTGAGGCTTCATATCCGTGAGTTCGCTAATTCTCGCAGTATCTTGTGGAAATTTGCGACTTCACTCATTTTCTCATGTCGAAACCAGATAATATACATATCTAGTTAAATCAGAGTTAAATGCCCCAAAAATGAATGGATTACATGTAATCCGTTACTCACTAACCCTGACTGTAAATGTGCAAATGCAGTGGTGAGGTAATGAGGGGGGCTTATGCATGCATTCAGTGTTTCATCAACAGCTCTATGAGCTGCCTTCGTGAGTTGTAATACTTCCTGTCACTCCAGTGTCTAATCAAGCAGTGTCAGTCAGATCACCTCTCCCATTATCTGTGCTGATGAATCCTTTCCCTGGGCCTAATACAGGAAGACATTCATATTCCACACACTTCCCCACTAAGGTGTTCTTTCCTTGACTTTGCATACTCAATGCCAGGTAGTAAGGAAGCTTCTTACTGGAACTTGGACATGGACATATGGACTAATTCTAACTGTGCTATGATTTTAGTGTTCAGAAGATCACAGGTCAACCATGTCGGAAGCACCTGTACATATTTGTCTAGATAATCCCCCTGTAATCTACATGAAGACCCTCGTGAAAGTCTTAAAACATTCAGGAAAAGCTAAATCAAGTCATTGCAGGTCATTATGTAAATCGAATTTAGAGAAAAATAGAGAAATTATATAAAAAGTAGAAGTTATAATAAAAACACAATGAGTAACGATAACTTGGCTATATACACAGGGTACCAGTACAGAGGCGATGTGCAGGTGTATGAGCCAATTGAGATAGATACATACGTTGTATTGTGTTATGACAGACAGACAGACAGACAGACAGACAGACAGACAGACAGACAGACAGACAGACAGACAGACAGACAGACAGACAGACAGACAGACAGACAGACAGACAGACAGACAGACAGACAGACAGACAGACAGACAGACAGACAGACAGACAGACAGAATAAAAAAGTATAAAATACAAGAAGTCTGGAGTGCAAAAAAGCTATATAAAGACATTGCATGGTATGGGTGGATGGCTGAATTTGTACACTATACATTGTTAGAGTGTTGTAAAAATGTTTATAAAAATATTGCAAGTTGATATAGATAAAATAAGGAGTATTTGCATGGTTAACTACACTATACAGGTTAACTACACTATACAGGTCGATGGCAGAGAAATACTTAAATAGCTAAAAGTGAGTATGATCTAAGTGAGGGTAATAATAGTAATTCCCTTAAAATACAGTCCTTAGTGCGCAGGGTTTAATTACAGATAAATGCACGTATTGCACATTTGATATACTAAAAGCAATGAAAAAAGATACAACAGTCCAAGAATTACTTACAATATTGCATGTGATATGATATAGCAACTGTACATGAATATGTATATACAGACCTGAATGAATAAATAAGTCCTTAGTGAATGAGTGATTACAGACCAGAGTTACCCGCGGATGGTTGCATAATTGTTCAACTAGGTCCTAACACCACAACAGTTCCAGGTCTATGTTGCCGACGGCACGGCACCCCGGTGAGGCATTAAATAGTCTAATAGCCGCCGGCAGGAAGGACCTCCTGTAGCGCTCTCTGGCACACCGTGATGGGATCAGTCTGTGACTGAAGGTGCTCCTCTGCTTCATAACCATGGCATGCAGAGGGTGGGTGACGTTGTCCATGATGGCCAGCAGTTTGGCCAGAAGTTTGGTCTCTCTGCCACATCCTCTAGAGTGTCAAGGCTAATCCCCAGAACAGAGCTAGCCTTCCTGATCAATTTATTTACCCGAGAAGCATCACTGGCTTTTATGTTGGCGCCCCAGCACACCACTGCAAAAAAGTTTGCCGAAAGGCACCTAAAGACTCTCAGACCATGAGAAACAAGATTCTCTGGTCTGATGAAACCAAGATTGAACTCTTTAGCCTGAATGCCAAGCATCACATCTGGAGGAAACCTGGCACCATCCATACAGTGAAGCATGGTAGTGGCAGCATCATGCTGTGGGGATGTTTTTCAGCAGCAGGGACTGGGAGACTAGTCAGGATCGAGGGAAAGATGAACGGAGCAGGGAGATCCTTGATCAAAACCTGCTCCAGAGCGCTCAGACTGGGGTGATTGTAGTGCCATACCCTAGAAGGCGCTACCCAAAGGCGCTTCAACAAAGTACTGAGTAAAGGGTCTGAATAGTTATGTAAATGTGCTATTTCACTTTTATTTATTTTTATGTTTTTGCAAAAAAATCTAAAAACCTGTTTTTGCTTTGTCATTATGGGGTATTGTGTGTAGGATGATGAGGAAAAACACAATTGAATCAATTTTAGAATAAGGCTGTAACATCATGTGGAAAAAGTCGAGGGGTCTGAATTCTTTCCGAATGCACGATTCCATGTGTGTTATTTCATCATTTTGATGTCTTCACTATTATTCTACGATGTAGAAAATAGTAAAAATAAAGAAAATAAAGAAAAACCCTTGAATGAGTAGGTGTTCTAAAACTTTTTACCGGCAGTGTATATTATCTTTGTTCAGCCACGACTCTGAGAAACAGGATATTACAGTTCTTTAGGTCCCGTTGTTAAGATAGTCTGGAACGGAGCTTGTCAGTTTGTTCTGCAGTGATTGTAAGTTCGCCAATAGAATGGAAGGTAGAGGCAGATTATTCTCTCACTCCATCTGCTTCTTTTCCAAGTCTCTGGGATTAGGGCCTGGTCCGGGGTGAAATCTTAATCCAAATCAAGGTTAGTGATCCCTTATCTGATTCAGAAGCTTTTTTCGGAAATATTATGTAAAAAAAAAAGTTCAGATCAACACAAAATAACACACAAAACAGCTGAATTGGTCAGGAGCCTGTAAAACGGCAGCTATCCATTGCAGTGCCATTAATATAAAATAGAAAAATGTTTGTCATAATATTTGACATTCACAACATACACTGACCTATTTCAATTGACATACAAAACATTAGGACCACCACCACCGTAGAACAAGTTACTCTTCCTTTTCACCGGAACTAGCCAGATTTGGGAATTAAAAGTGTCCAGAAAAGGTAGGCCAACCAGACCCAAAACATCTGGTATACGGCCCTGCTTCCAAACTCTTACAAGCCTGATACTCCATCTTAAAGACCTAAAGCAACACACATCAGTGAATGTCTGCTACCAATATGTGAATGTTAGTCATTTCTGGAAGGGTCAAGGGGTCCTTATGATGGCATAATGTCCAACTGCTTTATAAGTGAATCAATTTCACAGAACAACAGCATAAGGTTGGGCAATATGGTGCATTAGGGACATTTCTCAAATTCCTGAAGCTTTGGCCCTGGACGTTGATTTAATCTCCCCACTCATTCCACCTTCTGATTAAGATTCATACCATGGCTAAATGGTTATGACTGAGTTATAGCCAGCATTGATCCAGATCAGAGGAGAGCTCTGTGACATCTTTGGGACACTCCTGAGGTAGCTAACCACTGTGCTTAAAAGGGAGGACTGAGTTTAATACAGGCATGCATGTTGGTGCAAACGCAAAGTCAGGAAAACAATATTTACTGTGGCACAATATTTATGAGCCAGACAGTAAAAGGTGTTATTATTGTAAAACCAGGAAGAACAAGAGAGTTGTACCACCCCTCCCGTCAATGTCAGAGCACTTTCCCCCTCCTTTTTAATATTCACACGTTGCAACTTCAAATGTGTCCTTAAGAATAATTATTGAGATGAGATATCACAATGTTCTAAATAAAGTGATTGAGGTTAAGGAGAAGGAACTTGATCGTGTCCTTCTGAGTATTGTAGACCAATTCAATATGCAAGGGGTGTTAAAAATATTTACATTTATGAAAGTTTTAAATTGCCTTCAGTGTTTTCCTCACTACCCGAGCCTCCATTTAAGAATATCCCATTAAGGGTTATTTGGAATATCAGATTCTAGCTAGGACTTAAATCAATCAATATGGAATTACATTGTTTTCCCCTAACATACTAGACTATGCCAGGACTTCAGATGAGAGGAATGTCCCATGTTTTTAGGTTGGCACAGCAAACATATTTCAAAACAAAAATATGAGGGAAAAAGGAAGCTTTTCATCACCAGGTGACATAAGGTATGGAGCTAAAGGCATTCACTCTGCATGCATTCTCTCAATCTCCTCACACGCTGAAGGTTTCTCTCAAAATCTCTTCTGCAAACTCTGACATGTTATATGGAGCATATTAAACACTGAGTATACAGAACATGACAGACTGACCAGGTGAATCCAGGTGAAAGCTATGATCACTTATTGATGCCACTTGTTAAATCCACTTCAAATCAGTGTTATATAATGTTTTTTAAGCCTTGAGACAATTGAGACATGGATTATGTGCAATTCAGATATTTAAGTGCCTTTGAACGGGGTATGGTAGTGGGTGCCTGGCACACCGGTTTGTGTCAAGAACTACAACGCTGCTGGGTTTTTCACACTCAACAGTTTCCCGTGTGTATCAAGAATTGTCCACCACTCAAAGGACATCCAGCCAACTTGACACAACTGTGGGAAGCACTGGAGTCAACATTGGCCAGCATCCCTGTGGACCGCTTTGTGTTCTTATATGAATATTGAACATGTCCCTCAGAGAAAGGTGACAGAATAAAAGCAGCACAGTGTTACTCTGTAGCTTCAACATAATGACATGGTGGTCAGCGTCTTCAGGAGAGTCAAATGTGATAGAGACGATGGAATATCAAAATGTTCATATCTAAACCACTGTCACAATGATGAAATGCCATTGTAAATGCATTTCAAACTGTGCCACAAACTCGCAACTCTGTCATTATAGGGGTGTGGGGCAATAATAATTGATTAGTGAGCTAATTTATTTTTATATAGTAAGATGTTTCATTGCAAGGTAAAGAAATCACTTAAGGGAATTCACACAAACAAGAAAAATAACTTAAGTTATGCTACTCCCTTTGCTACTGCACGGAAATGCTGTATCAAAGACCATATTCATGTGCCATATTCTCAGGAGTATTTGAAAAAGCCTTGTAGGTAAATTGGCTCTCTAGCCAATATAACGCACTTTCAGGATCTGTTGATTCTGCCATAAATCGAAAACAGCCATTCAATGACATTTGCAATCTTGAACATTCCATTTTCAAAGGCCCTCATGCTGCAGCTGAGGTCATAGATCCCTCTATTGTGGACTCCCTTAAAGTTCAAGGCTAAAGGTTCACAGTCTAAAAAATACTTCCCAAAGTATTGTGGAAGTCACTTCAAAGTAACACTTTACTGTGAAATTCTTGCTTACAATTATTTTTTATTAAATAATAATAAAGAGAAGAATAGTAACACAAGTGGAATAAAATACACAAGAGTGAAGCAATATACAATAAGTACCAGATCAATGTGGAGCTATATACAGTAAGTACCCGTACCAGATCAATGTGGAGCTATATACAGTAAGTACCCGTACCAGATCAATGTGGAGCTATATACAGGGAGTACCAGATCAATGTGGAGCTATATACAGGAAGTACCAGATCAATATTGAGCTATATACAGGGAGTACCAGTACCAGATCAATGTGGAGCTATATACAGGAAGTACCAGATCAATGTGGAGCTATATACAGGAAGTACCAGTACCAGATCAATGTGGAGCTATATACAGGAAGTACCAGTACCAGATCAATGTGGAGCTATTTACAGGAAGTACCAGTACCAGATCAATGTGGAGCTATATACAGGAAGTACCAGATCAATGTGGAGCTATATACAATAAGTACCCATACCAGATCAATGTGGAGCTATATACAGTAAGTACCAGATCAATGTGGAGCTATATACAGGGAGTACCAGATCAATGTGGAGCTATATACAGGAAGTACCAGGTCAATGTGGAGCTATATATAGGAAGTACCAGATCAATGTGGAGCTATATATAGGAAGTACCAGATCAATGTGGAGCTATATACAGGGAGTACCAGATCAATGTGGAGCTATATATAGGAAGTACCAGATCAATGTGGAGCTATATACAGCTATATACTTGGGAATAATGTTGAAGAATCAGTCACAAAGTTGAAGTTACGCCGGGGCTGGATATTTCAACAAGACAACGACCCAAAACACTGCTCAAAATCTACCTGGGCATTTATGCAGAGGAACAAGTACAATGTTCTGGAATGGCCATCCCAGTCCCCAGACCTGAATATCATTGAGAATCTGTGGGATGATTTGAAGCGGGCTGTCCATGCTCAGCAACCATCAAACCTAACTGAACTGGAGATGTTTTGTAAGGAGGAATGGTCCAAAATACCTTCATCCAGAATCCAGACACTCATTAGAGAATATAGGAAGCGTCTAGAGGCTGTTATTTTAGCAAAAGGAGGCTCTACTAAATATTGATGTGATTTTTCTGTTGGGGTGCCCAAATTTATGCACCTGTCTAAATTCGTTTTGATGCATATTGCACATTTTCTGTTAATCCAATAAACCTAATTTCACTACTGAAATATTACTGTGTCCATCAGTTATTTGATAGATCAAAATGAAATTGCTGATCCAAACACCCAATTATTTATAAATGGAAATCATGGAAATTGTCAGGGGTGCCCAAACTTTTTCATACGACTGTATATACAGTGAGTACCAGATCAATGTGGAGCTATATACAGGGCGTACCAGTACCAGATCAATGTGGAGCTATATACAGGGAGTACCAGTACCAGATCAATCTGGAGCTATATACAGGGAGTACCAGTACCAGATCAATGTGGAGCTATATACAGGGAGTACCAGTATCAGATCATTGTGGAGCTATATACAGGGAGTACCAGTACCAGATCAATCTGGAGCTATATACAGGGAGTACCAGTACCAGATCAATGTGGAGCTATATACAGGGCGTACCAGTACCAGATCAATGTGGAGCTATATACAGGGAGTACCAGTACCAGATCAATCTGGAGCTATATACAGGGAGTACCAGTACCAGATCAATGTGGAGCTATATACAGGGAGTACCAGTATCAGATCATTGTGGAGCTATATACAGGGAGTACCAGTACCAGATCAATCTGGAGCTATATACAGGGAGTACCAGTACCAGATCAATGTGGAGCTATATACAGGGAGTACCAGTACCAGATCAATGTGGAGCTATATACAGGGAGTACCAGTACCATATCAATGTGGAGCTATATACAGGGAGTACCAGATCAATATGGAGCTATATACAGGGAGTACCAGATCAATGTGGAGTTATATACAGGGAGTACCAGATCAATGTGGAGCTATATACAGGGAGTACCAGTACCAGATCAATGTGGAGCTATATACAGGGAGTACCAGTACCAGATCAATATGGAGCTATATACAGGGAGTACCAGTACCAGATCAATGTGGAACTATATACAGGGAGTACCAGTACCAGATCAATGTGGAACTATATACAGGGAGTACCAGTACCAGATCAATGTGGAGCTATATACAGGGAGTACCAGTACCAGATCAATGTGGAGCTATATACAGGGAGTACCAGATCATTGTGGAGCTATATACAGGGAGTACCAGATCAATATGGAGCTATATACAGGGAGTACCAGATCAATATGGAGCTATATACAGGGAGTACCAGTACCAGATCAATGTGGAGCTATATACAGGGAGTACCAGTACCAGATCAATGTGGAGCTATATACAGGGAGTACCAGTACCAGATCAATGTGGAGCTATATACAGGGAGTACCAGTATCAGATCAATGTGGAGCTATATACAGGGAGTACCAGTACCAGATCAATATGGAGCTATATACAGGGAGTACCAGATCAATGTGGAGCTATATACAGGGAGTACCAGTACCAGATCAATGTGGAGCTATATACAGGGAGTACCAGATCAATGTGGAGCTATATACAGGGAGTACCAGATCAATATGGAGCTATATACAGGGAGTACCAGATCAATGTGGAGTTATATACAGGGAGTACCAGATCATTGTGGAGCTATATACAGGGAGTACCAGTACCAGATCAATGTGGAGCTATATACAGATATATACAGGGAGTACCAGTACCAGATCATTGTGGAGATGTATAGAGGAAGTACCAGTACCAGATCAATGTGGAGCTATATACAGGGAGTACCAGTACCAGATCAATGTGGAGATATATACAGGGAGTACCAGTATCAGATCATTGTGGAGCTATATACAGGGAGTACCAGTACCAGATCAATATGGAGCTATATACAGGGAGTACCAGTACCAGATCATTGTGGAGCTATATAGAGGAAGTACCAGTACCAGATCATTGTGGAGCTATATACAGGGAGTACCAGTACCAGATCAATGTGGAGATATATACAGGGAGTACCAGTACCAGATCATTGTGCAGGGGTACAAGGTATTGGAGGTAGATATGAGATAGATAATAATAAGAGTAAAATAAAGAAGATTAAATGTTGATCTGGAACCAAAACCATAACTCTGACTGGGATAGCACCTCAGTGGATCAGAATGTCTATGATGATACCTTTGATACCAGAATAGCTACCTTCAACGATGATGATGATGCACACAACAAGATGGCATACACTGGAAAAGGTAAACCTACAGAGGATCCCAAATCACCATGTACACTACAGTGTGGAATGAAAAGCTATGCATAATCAGCATACATACAACCATGTCTGGCTTTGATATTTATTGGGGACTATGTTATAAAAGGAGTGCTGGAGGAATGGAAACACTGCAGAGGACATTTGATATACATGGGCAGCGGGCCTAGAAGTGTGACTCTCTTCTGCATCAACTTGCTAACTGGAGCATGGCAATGGACTTATAGCCAGGTAGCAGCTGGTGGCTGAGACTAGAGACTAGGAAGGCCCTAGGGCCTGTACAGTTCATTACCTTTCACTACTCATTTACAGCATACTGCCATAATGCAGCTCTGGGCTTCACTACTCATTTACAGCTTACTACCGTAATGCAGCTCTGGGCTTCACTGCTCATTTACAGCTTACTACCGTAATGCAGCTCTGGGCTTCACTACTCATTTACAGCTTACTACCGTAATGCAGCTCTGGGCTTCACTACTCATTTACAGCTTACTACCGTAATGCAGCTCTGGGCTTCACTACTCATTTACAGCTTACTACCGTAATGCAGCTCTGGGCTTCACTACTCATTTACAGCTTACTACCGTAATGCAGCTCTGGGCTTCACTACTCATTTACAGCTTACTACCGTATTGCAGCTCTGTGCTTCACTACTCATTTACAGCTTACTACCGTAATGCAGCTCTGGGCTTCACTACTCATTTACAGCTTACTACCGCAATGCAGCTCTTGGCTTCACTACTCATTTACAGCTTACTACCGTAATGCAGCTCTGGGCTTCACTACTCATTTACAGCTTACTACCGTATTGCAGCTCTGGGCTTCACTACTCATTTACAGCTTACTACCGTAATGCAGCTCTGGGCTTCACTACTCATTTACAGCTTACTACCGTATTGCAGCTCTGGGCTTCACTACTCATTTACAGCTTACTACCGTAATGCAGCTCTGGGCCCTGTTACTCTTCTGGTATTCCTATACTCTGTGGCCGGGTGACCAGGTGGCCTGAGAGGAGAGAGAGGAGAGCTCAATACCTCCGCCATGGCCACTCCGCAACACACAACCTCGTTGGCCCCTGCCCAGTACGGTGAAAAGGCAAAGCACTCCTACAGGTGCGCATGTCTAGTCTGTTGTCAACAGGACTGACATGACAGATAGGGGGCTAAAGATGGAGCCAACGGCGGATATTATTTTTTGTTTGAAAAGTTAAGAGTTGACTTTGACTAAAAGTTGCACCCATATTCACTGCTGTGGGCTAAGGTGACTATCCATGAGTTTCAATTTCCTAAAATAGTGCTCTTTCACATAGGTTTCATATCACTCCAATCAAATCATCTTCAACAAGATTCCCAACCAAAACCACATATATTAACATGCACAAGCAATTAAATAACTTATTCTTCATAGCTTCTGGTTCTATTTTAATTGGATAGCTCAAACAGATTCTGAAAGACATGGATTCCATTCTGACAGTGAAAGTCCATTCTTTCACACAACAATGATGACGTGCGTTTTAAAACATTTATTGTTTACAATCTCATAAGAATCACTGGTATTTCTTGTAAATATGTATGCTATATATACTTAATTAAACAGTGATGAGATTGTCAGACATATTATTTATTAATAATGTATCATTATTCGTGCCAAGGAGGATGCCCTGTATATGTGACAATGTGTGTTTTCTTCTCTGAGATTACATGAGAGCTGACAAGTCTAACTTAAATAATAATGAAAATAATTTTTAAAACCCTCACACAATTCTACACTATCGGTCGAGACATTCAAGTTTAAACAGGGACAGGGATAATTATTTGTCAAACAAAATGTATATAATGGAGAGACTTTTACCTTTGACTATTATCCGTCACCAATGACTATTAAGGGATCTATTATAGTCTTTATTAAAGACTCATTTAAAATCAACAAGTGTGCAGAGAGGCTTAAACAAAGAAATAAGATGCTTAGGGAAAATGACAACGCTCAAAAAACCTCAATGAACGGGGGAAAAGTGTATTTATCCCTGGGACACACCCAAGCCCAGGTGTGTCCCATTCCTCTGACGACCCTCCCGGCTCCGCCCACCAACATTCTAATAAGGGGAAACGAGAACAAAGAGAATTCGGCAGACAAGAGTGGGAGGGGCCTCACAGTACAGAACTCTCGCATCTAAAAGATATCTAGTGTGAAGTATAATGACTCTATATCGTATCTGAGCTGTACTAGTGAGAATATGATCAAAACAGTAGCATGTGTGAACAAACAGTGAGCTATATCAACAAGAAAGCGAGAATGAACAATGAAAAATAGATTGAGTCTGCAGCAGTAAGAGAACTGCTCAACACATTTGTATCCAATATAAAACAACTAAACACACAAAGGGACGAGAAAACAGTGTCCCCTTGACAACTTAATTTCTTGCCAAAAGATACCGGCACCAGCGTCTGCAGGAGCTTGTTGATATGCTTTGAGCGACTGCCCTGTTATTTTGTTAACCTGTTATTCTCCCTGAGAGGATGAAACACAAGCAGGGAGACCGGAGTCGTTCCTCCTGATCCAAGAGAGAAACCCCATCGTGCAGCCCATTTTAGTATTCATGAGCATGATTATTGGCATGGAGATAGAGGAGGTGTTTGAGAAATCCACTTTGGCATGGAGAAAAATACAGGATTATTTGGGTCCCTGGCTTTCCTGATGTTACATGATTAAATCAACAGACTATAACCCCACCACTACTACCGCCAACACTGCTATTTACAACACTTACAAATCACTGCCAATCACAAGAGTCCAATTTAGAACAATTCCATCACCATCCTTTTTATGAGTAAGACATTGAAATGCAGAGGAGTACCATCACATGTGATCTTTGAGCCATCTCTTCAACTGTGTGTTTTTTTTTTTTGGGGGGGGGGGGTCGTAATGCCAGAGGCCAGCACATTCACTTGGCCCTTCTCTCTGCTGGCATGGCTCTCCGATTTAGCTCTTTTCAGTCCATTCCACACATTACACGGCTCAGCAGAGATCATTTGGCTGCTTGTAGAAGCCATGGACCACATCAAATATCAGCACCGTTATTTCTGTCCCTTTCCACTGCTGGGAACAGGAAGGCTGAGCTGGACATGAAATGATAGGGTGGAGCTGGGACAGCTTGAGAAGTTCCACAGACACCGCTTGGGGGGGTGTTGCTGTGTTCCTAAAACACACGTCTACCAGGAAGGGTCTAGCAGGCTCTAACTCATCTTCCAACTCCCCCTGTCGTCGCGTCTCGTCTCGGGCATTGGTTTATTCATTGGGTCAGTGAATGGAACCCGAGACAGATCTGTCACAAGCCTGCGTGCAGGGCTAGTCTTTCACCAGGGCAGTGATGGGCTTGGATTAAGGAGGCATGTAATGAACTCACTGACCGTTTTTTTTTTATACAGAGTCAATAACCTGTAGAGGAGCTGGAGGAGCACCCGACAATTTTAGCTGCGCTGACAGTCCAATGACTAAGGACATAAAGCAGTGCACTGTGCAGCCGTCCACTTTCCCAGTCACTCTTAGTTTTTAAGCCTTCACCACTGTACTTGACAACTTGGACCAGGGCCTCTTCAAAATACACAGGTCAGGGCCCGTGGTGTATATATATTACCATACCAACCTGGCCTGCCGGCTCTGACTCATAGCAGCACTTCTGTCAATAACACTGACACCACTGCTGACATTCTACCTGACCTGGCTGATTCTGACCACACACACTGGTCAGAACCTGGCTGCTCTAACTGAGTCCTACAAACCCATTCAATATAAACCACTGGTCTGAAACAGTAGGAGTGGTATAGCATGCTAACTGTAGACTAGACTCTCTTGAAAGTAGCATTGAACAATTCTAATCACCTTCAATAAGCCTAAATTATGATTCACAACTTGTTTACGTTGGCATTGCCAATGCTAATGATCTGTAAATTAATGTTTTCACAAGAAGTTGTGCAGAGACACCATCTGGTTATATGAAGGAATTACAATCAAATTAAGCTATATTTAAAACCCTAATGAATTCTAACTAGCCGTGAGATAGAAGAAAAGGGATTGAGACAGTGAAATGAGCAGCTTTCATTCACTCCAAAAGCTGAGGACAATATTCAGTCACTAAAGTCAGTCAACTGAGCTTAATTAGCCTGTACTGAATAAAAATCACATATGTATGCATATCAGACATTACTGAAAAAGAGTAGAACCATGTACAATATGAAGCCTCAGTCTCGGAGGCATCAGACATCAACCCATCTCTCTTTGACCACAACTATTGGTTGACGGCCCCCCTCTTGGGTACATGGCCGAAAGCAACAGACCTCAACTCAACTGATTATGCAGTGAAGAGCTTTGGACAGGATTCAATCATAACGCATCATTACCAGGCACACAAAGTAAAGAGATACACAGAGCTTCCTGCCCTATACCACAGTTAGAATGCACAGTAAAGTGATACACAGAGCTTCCTGCCCTATACCACAGTTAGAATGCACAGTAAAGTGATACACAGAGCTTCCTGCCCTATACCAGGGTTAGATTGCACAGTAAAGTGATACACAGAGCTTCCTGCCCTATACCACAGTTAGAATGCACAGTAAAGTGATACACAGAGCTTCCTGCCCTATACCACAGTTAGAATGCACAGTAAAGTGATACACAGAGCTTCCTGCCCTATACCACGGTTAGAATGCACAGTAAAGTGATACACAGAGCTTCCTGCCCTATACCACGGTTAGATTGCACAGTAAAGTGATACACAGAGCTTCCTGCCCTATACCACAGTTAGAATGCACAGTAAAGTGATACACAGAGCTTCCTGCCCTATACCAGGGTTAGATTGCACAGTAAAGTGATACACAGAGCTTCCTGCCCTATACCACGGTTAGATTGCACAGTAAAGTGATACACAGAGCTTCCTGCCCTATACCACAGTTAGAATGCACAGTAAAGTGATACACAGAGCTTCCTGCCCTATACCACGGTTAGAATGCACAGTAAAGTGATACACAGAGCTTCCTGCCCTATACCAGGGTTAGATTGCACAGTAAAGTGATACACAGAGCTTCCTGCCCTATACCACGGTTAGATTGCACAGTAAAGTGATACACAGAGCTTCCTGCCCTATACCACGGTTAGAATGCACAGTAAAGTGATACACAGAGCTTCCTGCCCTATACCACGGTTAGAATGCACAGTAAAGTGATACACAGAGCTTCCTGCCCTATACCAGGGTTAGATTGCACAGTAAAGTGATACACAGAGCTTCCTGCCCTATACCACGGTTAGATTGCACAGTAAAGTGATACACAGAGCTTCCTGCCCTATACCACGGTTAGAATGCACAGTAAAGTGATACACAGAGCTTCCTGCCCTATACCACGGTTAGAATGCACAGTAAAGTGATACACAGAGCTTCCTGCCCTATACCAGGGTTAGATTGCACAGTAAAGTGATACACAGAGCTTCCTGCCCTATACCAGGGTTAGATTGCACAGTAAAGTGATACACAGAGCTTCCTGCCCTATACCACAGTTAGAATGCACAGTAAAGTGATACACAGAGCTTCCTGCCCTATACCAGGGTTAGAATGCACAGTAAAGTGATACACAGAGCTTCCTGCCCTATACCACAGTTAGAATGCACAGTAAAGAGATACACAGAGCTTCCTGCCCTATACCACAGTTAGAATGCACAGTAAAGAGATACACAGAGCTTCCTGCCCTATACCACAGTTAGAATGCACAGTAAAGTGATACACAGAGCTTCCTGCCCTATACCACAGTTAGAATGCACAGTAAAGAGATACACAGAGCTTCCTGCCCTATACCACAGTTAGAATGCACAGTAAAGTGATACACAGAGCTTCCTGCCCTATACCAGGGTTAGAATGCACAGTAAAGAGATACACAGAGCTTCCTGCCCTATACCACAGTTAGAATGCACAGTAAAGTGATACACAGAGCTTCCTGCCCTATACCACAGTTAGAATGCACAGTAAAGTGATACACAGAGCTTCCTGCCCTATACCAGGGTTAGAATGCACAGTAAAGTGATACACAGAGCTTCCTGCCCTATACCAGGGTTAGAATGCACAGTAAAGAGATACACAGAGCTTCCTGCCCTATACCACAGTTAGAATGCACAGTAAAGTGATACACAGAGCTTCCTGCCCTATACCACAGTTAGAATGCACAGTAAAGTGATACACAGAGCTTCCTGCCCTATACCACGGTTAGAATGCACAGTAAAGTGATACACAGAGCTTCCTGCCCTATACCAGGGTTAGAATGCACAGTAAAGTGATACACAGAGCTTCCTGCCCTATACCAGGGTTAGAATGCACAGTAAAGAGATACACAGAGCTTCCTGCCCTATACCACAGTTAGAATGCACAGTAAAGTGATACACAGAGCTTCCTGCCCTATACCACAGTTAGAATGCACAGTAAAGTGATACACAGAGCTTCCTGCCCTATACCACGGTTAGAATGCACAGTAAAGTGATACACAGAGCTTCCTGCCCTATACCAGGGTTAGAATGCACAGTAAAGTGATACACAGAGCTTCCTGCCCTATACCACAGTTAGAATGCACAGTAAAGTGATACACAGAGCTTCCTGCCCTATACCAGGGTTAGAATGCACAGTAAAGTGATACACAGAGCTTCCTGCCCTATACCACAGTTAGAATGCACAGTAAAGTGATACACAGAGCTTCCTGCCCTATACCAGGGTTAGAATGCACAGTAAAGTGATAAAAGGGTGCCATCTAGAACTTAAAAGGGTTCTTCGGCTGTCCCTATAGGAGAACCCTTTTGGAACGCGTTTTTCTAAGGGCATGCTCAGCTCTGTATGGTCTATTGACTGGCGTGCCGGTTGTATACTATTGAAACTTAACAAGGATATTAGATGAGACACCATTTGCACCAATGGCAGTGACACAGAGATGTTTACATCACTATTATGAATATATAAAGGATATGTACACAATTGCTTTGGCTAAACAGACAATATGCACAGTGCACAAATCTGAACAGTGCACTCCCTCTCAGACTTTTGCTGAGCAGTTGACATTGCATAAACCATAGTCAGTCATTGCCATTCCTGAAGACAAATGGGATCAACACCCATGTGGAAGCGATCAAAGTGCTTCAATACAGCTGCATCACTCAGAGATGACAGACTGAGCTTTTCATTGGTTGGAGAATAGACGTCAACGAGCGTGCCTACATTTGGGGATTTAATCATTTAGATATTCAAGCCCGTCTATGAACAGGTGTGCTTGTTATCAAATAAACAGATTTTTACCGGTGCCAGATTTCTGTCCAACTACAGAATTATGGGATCATGACATCATGATATTAATGGTCTGGGCAGACAAGACATCATGAAATTAATGGTCTGGGCAGACAAGACATCATGATATTAATGGTCTGGGCAGACAAGACATCATGATATTAATGGTCTGGGCAGACAAGACATCATGATATTAATGGTTGTTAGACAAGGTTTAAGATGTTGTCTGTGTTTGTTTCTGTTGAACTCTATGTTTTTCTTTGTTTTCTTGAAATGTTTCTCTGTTTTGGTATGATTTGAGATCTTTCTTCTCCAAAATGTCTGTCTGTGTGTCTAAATTGTACATGTTAACATGTTTACACAGGGCACAGCCGTAAAAGAGATCTAGGTCTCAGTCTGTTTTCCCTGTCAAAATAAAGTATAAAAAAATCAATAATTAAATACTCATATGGGTAGGGAAAGAGGAAACAACTTACAAAGAAAAAATTACTTTTTGATGCAAATCGATCGATCATTACCTAAACAAAATCATTGAAATATTCCTTATGACAACTCTCCTCGTGCAAATCTACCCTTGTGAATGATGGAGCCGAACACTGGAGCAATAATGTAGTTTCTGACTGAGTCAGTCACACAAGTAGTCTATATAAATATTTCTGAAGAACAGCAGGCTACCGTTATGTATTTACATGCATATTACAATAACTATCATAATAGCATCATGACAGCATTACCTTGTGGTTGACACACTGAAGAAGAATGGATATTGGTTGGAAATTGAATTGCACTGATGTTTACAATGACAAGAGGGACCATTACATGAGAGCGTCATTGTCACTTTATTAACAAGACAGAAATCAATCCAATGAATACATAGGTGATGATTATTAATTATTTTGACACAGAGGCACAAAGAAGACAAAGAGATCTCTACTGGACACACCATCACATCTAACACCAGAAGGTTTATTCTGCTGCTCCATTTACATTTTATTCAAAATGTTAGATAAACAAAGATGTGACTTTATTCAGTCAAATATTAAAATGACAATATGTCAAGGAGTAGTTGTATTCTATCTTAGTGTAGGCTAGTGGATATATGTAGGATTAACTTCGAAACAACAACGAAAGTATCACAAATGATAATGTTATAAACTGGGCTACTGTGATATATCTGCATTAGGGCTACTTTGATTAGGAATTAATTAAGAGTTTTAAGTTGCTATAGTTTCATTTCTAAGGGGTTTGTATTGTAGGCTGGTCATTAAAACATATTGTACAATGTTAAAGAAACCTAGGTGGGCCTAAGGACCGTGTTAAAACAGTACGTGTTCAGTTATAGCAATTATTCTTATTTTGAAATTTCTATCACACATACATTTCCTTCATAAAGAGAAGCAAAACCACAACTTCATAGATGACAGGTGCGTATAGGCTTCATTCAAGTTTGCCTTGCACGCGGAACAGCAACAATAGTTTCATATGGCTGTGTATTATCATAATAAATAACGATATGCCTAAATAAAATGAATGCGCTTTGTAGCCAAAAGCCAATGCACTTGTTTCAAAATGTCCTTTCACGCGCACTACAGTAGTCAGTGATGACAATTAGATAATTACAATTTTGCATAATACAGTATTAGATGTGTTCTTCTTATACACATAATATGGTTTATTATGCCATAATTCTACCCACTTTACACCTATCGACTGTGTTCAATACATCATTATATTAACAGGTAGCACACACATCTTACATTCCCTTCTTACCTGACATTTCTTGCAGAGGAACATTTCCAAAGCTGAATCCTTTTGCGATAGAAGCTTGTCTAACCTCACTGCAGTTATGTGCTTTAAAATCTGCTCCAGCGGCCACAGACAGCGCCACGGATAAAATCCATAGGACGGTCCGTATTCTCAACATCGTGCAGTTCTGTGATTAATCCTCTGCAGAATTCCGTTTAAAGATGAACTCCACTGCGGTGCATCCGCAGGTAGTAGGTACTTACAACTCAACGTCTAATAATTGCCACTTTTCTATAACTGTCTATCAGAACATTTTTCTCAATTAAAATGTGTTTATTTTGCTAACGATGGTTGACGGTACCGCGTTGACGCAGAAAACAGAATGTTGTTAGACCTGGTAAAACCACATGGATCCAACAGAGAGCGGGCTCTCAACGTGTTCACTCAACTTCACTCAGAGAAAGCGCCGTCGGGTGTTATACGTTACTGTAGAAAGTCAAAATGCTCAGGACTGGAGAGGGAGACACCTATGATGCGTTAGTAAATCAGAGAGGGCGGGAAAACATGGAGTGGAGTCAGTCTCGCCAGACTGTCAAAGAAGATTTCACATGGACTGGATCGCTCCTGATTGGGTGGTAAAGCCTACAATTGTTTTACTGGCAGTTAAAGGGATGCACTGTCCTGGTTTAACAGCATTTCTCTCATATTACACCATATTATATGATTATTACATCATTACATTGCTTGACCAACTTAACATCCAGTTGATAAGCCTACCATATAAATAAATACCAGTAGCTTACAGCCTAGTGTCCATGACTGGTTCTTTCAATTTCAGAGCTTGTGTTGATTAATGGGGCTGTCCTTGTATAGGGATTCGACTGAATCTGGATTCGACTGAAGGTGGATTTGGTCAAACCTGACATTGATTATCAGTAGATTTTTTAAAAACATTTATTTAACCAGGCAAGTCAGTTAAGAACAAATTCTTATTTACAATGACAGCCTACACCAGCCAAACTTGGACGACACTGGGCCAATTGTGCGCCGCCCAATGGGACTCCCAATCACAGCCAGTTGTGATAGTCTGGATTCAAACCAGGTTGTCTGTAGTGACACATCTTGCACTGAGATGCAGTGCCTTAGACCACTGCGCCACTTGGGAGCTCAAAGATTTTATGACTGTGTTGTGTGGAGACCATGCTTGAACCTTTCAGTGCTCTAATGATTTTTGAGCAGCTTAGTACCGGAGTAGATCAACAGTGGATTATCATCATGGCTGCAATACCAAGGACTGTGGTGAACGCTACACTTCCACCTCCGTTAGATGTCAGAGTTACAGTTGCTGTTCCATTCAGACTGGCTGGCGCAAAATGTCCAGGGGTGTTAAACAGGGTATTTTCTTCATAGTGAGATAAAATGTGACATGTGGGTGATGACCAATTGTGGATATTTGAAAGTAGGGAGATTAACTGATTGTACTTTATCTAGGCACAGCAAAATGTTCCATGCCAACAAAGCATTGATATTACCTTGGCTTTGTCACATATTGCGTAAAACACATTACTTAATTAATTCACATTGGACGTAGGCTACCCCCCTCCAGCTTATTTCCAAGGCTTAAAGCGATTCTCCAATACTTTTGTATACGTTTTAGCCAGCAGTAGCACTCACGAGCCAAAAGTGGTCCCCAAAAATTGTGTACTACGTCATTCATTCCTCTCTCTCGCTCTCTCTCTCTCTCTCTCTCTCTCTCTCTCTCTCTCTCTCTCTCTCTCTCTCTCTCTCTCTCTCTCTCTCTCTCTCTCTCTCTCTCTCTCTCTCTCTCTGAGCCATTGAGCCCACCCTGCAACCTCATTGGATAATGCTGGGCAGGCCTCTTGCTTGCTGTCACTCAAATGCGAGGGGCTGAAGCTCATTGGCTAGAACTCGAATTGCTAGGGGGCTGGCCTACTTGGGGGGGAAATGTAGGGAAAATGGCGCGTCACAGCTTCAAGGAAACAGTCGTTTTCAAACTAAACTAGGGATTTCGTGGCTAATTGAGGTAAGACAGTAATTCTGCTCATATATTATGCATGTATGAACTACACATTGACACATCCAGCCCAAAGCAGAAGGTTTAGAAAATACCCAGTAGTCGCCAAAGTTCCGGAGCATGTCTTTAACTAAGAACTCTCAAGGTTTGTTTGGAAACAACAAGAATCTTATCATAGAATATGGGAGATGGAGAAATATACACCACAATGAATAGGGGTCTGTTGAATATATTAATTGAATGTCAAAGACAATTGTTCATGAGCTAGATATCTTCCAGGCAACTCTCTTTTCTGGAAGCGTTGTTCCACATAGAGTGTAAAAGCAGGGTCCAAAAGGTCCCACATACATTCTGACATTCCTGAGGCAAGTGAAGACTCAGAATACATTTACAGTGCTCACTCCTCCCTCACTTTCAGCAAATTCCTCATTGTGTCAGACAAACACGAGGAATCAAGCTACTGGATAATAAACGGCAACAACAAACAGTATGCAAATACAGCAAGAAATAACAACTGTATTAATGTTCTCCTTGACAGACTCTGGCTTTTGCTTTTAATTAAATAGAAGAACAATTCTATTAAAAAATATAGTCACACACCAGTGAAAAACCATGGTTTAGTCAAAGAGAAAAGGACAGGTTGGGAATTCAGATATGTTATGACAAGTGCTAAAAATCATTAACCCTCCAGATCTTTCTAAAAGCAAAATATAAAGCAGACACAACCTGTGAACCATCAGCAAACGGTGAACTGATAAAACTGGGTAGATTAGGAAATAAAAGTAAATGCACTGCCATTGCATTTGACCATTTCAACAATCTACTGTCTCTGGAGTATATGGGTCTGAAAGTATTTAGTCATGGCTGGAATTGTTTTGACACTATTGTTCAAGGATGGTAGACAAGACCCCATTACTGTTTCACAGAGGATTGCTGTTATCTGCGTTGCTGCTGTTATTCTTCGGCTTTTATATCCACAGCAACACACCCCAATAAACATTGTCTGTAAAGCTGTGATAGTCAACCACTATTTCAAAGTCGGAAATGTCTTGAGGAAAGACATCATGGATAAATACATGTTTTTTATTAATTTCCATTTGCTCTGAAAGACTTCTATCTTTCCCTTTTTGCATCCTATTGTGCATTTCTTGCTGACTCATCTGGAACAAGGATGAAACAAGGAGGAAACAAGGAGAAAACAAGGCCGAAACAAGGACGAGACAAGGATAAAACAAGGATGTGACAAGGATGTGACAAGGATGAGACAAGGATGAGACAAGGAGGAGACAAGGTGGAAACAAGGCGGAAACAAGGCCAAAATGAGGCCGAAATGAGGAAACAAGAATGAAACAAGGACGAGACAAGGACAAGACAAGGATGTGACAAGGAGGAAACAAGGATGAGACAAGGACGAGACAAGGACGAAACAAGGAGGAAACAAGGATGAGACAAGGAGGAAACAAGGAGGAAACAAGGATAAAACAAGGATGTGACAAGGATGAGACAAGGAGGAGACAAGGAGGAAACAAGGAGGAAACAAGGACGAGACAAGGACAAGACAAAGATGTGACAAGGACGAGACAAGGACAAATAAAGGGCGAGACAAGGACGAGACAAGAACGAAACAAGCATGAGACAAGGAGGAAACAAGGAGAAAACCATAGAGGAAACAAGGTGGAATCAAGGAGGAAACAAGGATGAGACAAGAACGAATCAAGGAGGAAACAAGGAGGAAACAAGGATGTGACAAGGACAAGACAAGGATGTGACAAGGAGGAAGCAAGGAGGAAACAAGGACGAGACAAGGATGAGACAAGGACGAGACAAGGATGTGACGAGGAGGAAGCAAGGAGGAAACAAGGACAAGACAAGGATGAGACAAGAACAAAACAAGGAGGAAACAAGGAGGAAACAAGGACCAGACAAGGACGAGACAAGGATGTGACAAGGAGGAAACAAGGACGAGACAAGGATGAGACAAGGACGAGACAAGGATGAGACAAGAACGAAACAAGGAGGAAACAAGGAGGAAATAAGGAGGAAACAAGGATGTGACAAGGACGAGACAAGGAGGAAACAAGGACGAGACCAGGACGAAACATGGACAAGACAAGGATGTGATAAGGATGAGACAAGGATGAAACAAGGACAAAACAATGACGAAACAAGGAGACAAGGATGAAACAAGGACGAAATGAGGACGAAACAAGGACGAGACAAGGACGAAACAAGGATGAAACAAGGACGAAACAAGGACGAAACAAGGATGAAACAAGGACGAAACAAGGATGAAACAAGGACCGAACAAAATGCAGATTTCAGATTTTAATGAACATTAAACAGTACAGTTAGATTAGGTCCAATTGAATCATTAACTTGTTCATTGTCTAATTGTGCCAAATATTTCAAAAGCATCCCTGTGCAATTTATTTGATTGAAGTTTGATATTGTGATGTGCTTTATTGTGGTATGAATTAGTTAACGTATGCTTTGGATGCATCAACATAGTAGTTGTTTACAGTACAGGATTTAACATAGTGTCACTCCCCGATAAAACACAACTTTTTCCATTTTAGTCATTCAGCAGACGCTCTTATCCAGAGCGACTTACAGTTAGTTAGTGCATACATGTTCATACTTTTTCCGTACTGGTCCCGTGAGAATCGAACCCACAACTCTGGCGTTGCAAGCGCCATGCTCCACCATCTGATTGAGAGACCTACAGTAGGGATTATACCCTGACCTCCAGACTTAATCCGCCCCTCAACATAACATCCTGCTGGGTTTAATTCAAGCTCTGGGACCAAAGGTATCTCGCGCTGGTAAATGGCTAGATTTCATTTTTTGTTATGTGTCCCTTTCAGTCCTCCAAGAATAAAGACTGTACCGTGACAGAATGAATAGGAATATGCACTTCTGACCTCCTCATCTTCTGGCATTAGGGGATTTCTGAGTGCTTAGTATGAATCAGCCACAGGGCAGTGGAAGGCAAACTGGCAATGTAAGCAATCTGCTGAATAAATACAGTATACAGGAAACATGGTGGCACGTTGGACCAGTAACCAAAAGGTCACTGGTTTCGAATACCTGACAAGGTGAAAAACATGTTGATGTGTCCTTGAACAAGGCACTTAACCCTAATTTGCTCCGGGGGCTGACCCTGTAGTAGGCCGTCATTTGTAAATAAGAATTTGTACTTAACTGACTTGCCTAGTTAAATAAAGGTTAAATAAAATAAAAACGGATACAGACGGTGACCCTATTTTTGGGGAATTGAGAGCATTTGCAATGCTTGTATAAGATAAGTGTTGCTGAATGGCTTTTACAATAATTACTCTTAAAATCTTATGAAGTCATGAGACGCTACACTTTAAATCGAGGCAGTTACAGGCAGTTATCACATCGAGCACACTGAATTACAATGTTGATGGGAAACATGCAGAAGAGGCATTGGGCTCGTTCGATCAGTAGGTCAGTCACAATCAGTAGGTCAGTCACAATTTACCCATAATACATTACGGTTTTGATCCTCTCGAACATTGCCATTATGTTGACATTCTGCACCCCACTTGAAAGAGTTTCCACTGTGTCGATACATCAAATGACCAGCGAAGGGTCGTGGACAGGTTTCGCTGTCTGACATCGTCGTCGTGACAACAGGATGCCTATTCCAAAGAAAAATTTAAGGAATAATTCTGGTCTTGCAGACATATCCTCAGACACTGGACATTTACATGTTATTCTTCCTATACCTTTCCCACAGAGTATTAGTTGTATAACAATGAACTGCTGTATCATCCATTTTCTCCAGGTGTGGGTAAAGGCAATGGACAGTGGCATATTCTTTGATGTCTTTGTCTCTGCAGATATCTAGTGAATTTGCATGAATGTTAAACAGGACAGGTTTAAGCAGTCAGAGCAGAGCCTTTAAGCTGTGAATTCTATGGTCTCCCCTGTGGTTAATTTACCACAGTGGCATTAAACAAGAGTCAAATTAATATCTACTGCCACAACATTGTTCAAAACAGTGGTCCATATCAACCAGAACGTCCTGAAACTTTTGTCAGTACATTTCTTCTAGATTGACAGTTTACAGGACTTTGTGTACTAAAGTGTCAGCAGAGTTGACAGACATACAGTGAGCTGACTGATTGCTTAATGTCAAATGGCTTAGAGCAGCAACAACAAGCTATCATCCACATAATATTCCTCAACGGATTGGTGCTACACCAATCATATTCAAATGTCAGGACAATGAAACATTACGTTGTTCAAAATCAATAGGCTTTAGGGCAAGATTAGCTTGATCCCCTCTTCACACTATCTCGTGCTCCGTCATGGCGGTCTATGCACGCTCTGGGACGTGTAGTCAGCATGTTTTGCAGTAATTCACATTCAAATAGATACTTGGAAAAGGTGATTGATGGAGTGAGCTCAGATTTTTTTAGAGGTGAAAGCACATTTCAAAGCGGTCCTAGCCGTTAGACGAAGCCTATACTTCTGATTTCATCTAAGGTATGACAACTGGTAATTAATGATATGTTCTAGACAGAGTGAAAGACCAGAACATGACTCATAATGTAGCCAAATCACTTGAATTCATGTAGAGGTCAATGTAAAAAACATCAGGTTGTTAGAATAGGAAAAGCTTCTGGCATCTCCCTGTCAAGAGCAAGGGCGAGTAGCTGCACCTGCCTGCCGGTTTGAATCACTGATGTCGCTATTGGAAGTACCCCAGAGAAAATGTCAGCCACTTTATTACTTTTTATAGACTTGAGATAAAAGAGGCCATTCAATTCTGTAGTGTCAATACAATAACGGATTGACACACACAGAATCCCTTTATATATAAACTTGCTTCGAGGTAACTCGCCGGTAGCCTCGAGGTTAGAGAGGCCGGGCGGTAACTCGCCGGTAGCCTCAAGGTTAGAGAGGCAGGCCGGTAACTCGCCAGTAGCCTCAAGGTTAGAGAGGCCGGGCGGTAACTCGCCGGTAGCCTCAAGGTTAGAGAGGCAGGCCGGTAACTCGCCGGTAGCCTCAAGGTTAGAGAGGCAGGCCGGTAACCTGCTGGTAGCCTCAAGGTTAGAGAGGCCGGGCGGTAACTCGCCGGTAGCCTCAAGGTTAGAGAGGCAGGCCGGTAACTCGCCGGTAGCCTCAAGGTTAGAGAGGCAGTTCGAACCACTGAGCGGCCTGCGGGGACATCTGTAGGGAATGATCCGGCTTCAATATCTACTATCTGCCGCCGTTGTGCCCTTGAGCACGGCACTTTACCCCTAAGTGTTCCAGGGGTGCAGCTCTGTGATGTGTGTGTTGTGTGTCAGGTTGGTTAGTGTGACAGCAAAAAATTAAGAATAGCTGTGCAAATGGACCAATAAAGCAAGTATTGTACAGGCACTTCTATCCTGAAGAGACAGGATCAAGGACCATGGTAATGATAAGTTATGTCCAGCCATGAAGATGCCAGACCCGATCCTCCACACAAGAGCAGCCTGTTCTCCTCCCCTGTCCTCTAAAGGAGACCATGACTGCTTCCAAGCCATTCCCATGGCAGGTCAAGCAAAAATCGTATTTCTCATACCTCCCCTTTTCTCAGGTTACCCCAGTATTTTATCCTTCAACTCACAACGACCAGCAGGACATCAATCCTGCTTGTTCAGTCATGAACAGGAGCCGGATGGACGGATCGATACGACCCAGTTGGAACCCCTGCGTTACTCAAATCAAAAGGTCTCATCTTTAGCATCAGACTGCTAGACAATGTGTTGTTAATAATGGATCCAGTTGTTCTGCTGTCTGCTGATCACACAGTGAGACACACTACCTGCCCGCTGTCTGAATACTAATAGGCTTCCATTGTTATTTTCTCTGATGCAATCAATTCTAATCTAGAGCCAATGGTCAATCACTTGACGCTGAAACAGAAAGCCTGCAGATGAGGACAGGAGGAGATGGAGAGTCAGCTTGGCATTGCTGCTGATGTCCCACAGTCCTCCTCTCTCCTTGAGGCTGGTGCTGGGCTGAACGCCCTGGCTCTGCTTGGTAAATAAAACAATAGAAACAGGCAGACCTTCTCCTGACATCCTCCCTGGCTCTCCTCTTTAGTTTAATCTGCCTCCATGTACCTGCCAGAGACAATAATGACTTGGAGCATTCTGGGGGCCTGGAAGATGCTCTGAAAAAATATTGCAAGTTAAATTACCAGAGGGACTGTGTAGGACACTGCAAACCTGATGGCGTATAAACACTGATAAGGGAAGATGGGTGATAAAGAGAGATCTAAGGAATTATAGCAACGACATGGACAGGCTACTACTTTACAACATACACCCATACAGACGTTCATGATCATGCGTTTTGTACTGGAGACGATGTTGTGTTGAAAAGCAAAAAGTATGCTGCATCCCTAAACAATTACCCATGTGAACGGTACAGTGTAACTGTGAAAATACACTTTGTTCTCCATAGAACTCTCCATAGAAACTGCAGTAACATCAATCAGTCACATTACTGTTACAAAACAGGTACTCTTCATGTGAGTGGTTCTAATTGCAGAGGAGTATATCTGATAGAAGGCAATGAACAGAAATCACTGGGGCCTGTTTAAAACACTGTGTCTGATCTGGGGCCTGTTTAAAACCCTGTGTCTGATCTGGGGCTTGTTTAAAACGCTGTGTCTGATCTGGGGCTTGTTTAAAACGCTGTGTCTGATCCGGTAATAACAGGAATCACTGGGGCCTGTTTAAAACACTGTGTCTGATCTGGGGCTTGTTTAAAAATGCTGCGTCTGATCCAGTAATAGCTGCACCATTCAGAGCATCTTGACTGGCTGCATGACAGCTTGGTATGGCAACTGCTTTGCATCTGACCACAAGGCACTACAGAGGGTAGTGCATACGGCCCAGTATGGCCAGTACATCACCAGAAAGTTGGTTAGCCCTCTTTGATGTGATGTTGAGGCAGGTCCTCCGGCATCTGGGTGACCAGTCCTAGATCTTCCTCTGGCTCCATGAAATGTTGGGGTCATGCTTTTGGAGCCAGGGAAGACCCAGGATGATTGGATGGATGGATGATGTCATCACCATCAGTTCCAGTCTTTCTCGATGGCAGCAGTTGATGGTGAGGGTGAGTGGTCGAGTCATGTGGGTAATGGACCCGGTACCCACCGGTCGGTCATTCAAAGCCTTGATAGGGAGAGAGGACCTCCGGCGGTCTCTCTCCTCCACGTTGGGCCCCATGAGTCCCAGCTCCATCGTCTCCGGCTCCGGCTCCTCCCTAAAGAGAGGAAGAGAGGCTTGGCAGCCCAAACGGTAACGGACTCTGAGCTGCCCGTCGATGGCAATGGCCTGGGCTTCACTCACACAAGCCAGCTCCATCCGAACCTCCGCCCGCAAGCCCCTGTCGTTGGCGCAAAAGCCGCTCGCCCACGTCTCTCCCCTCCGTAGGATGGTCGAACACGGCTCGGAACTGGCTGATGAACCTGGGAAATTACCTCAGTTCCTCAGATCCGCTACCCCACAAAGCCGTTACCCAGTCGAGGGAGCGTCCGGTTAGGAGAGAGATCATCGTGGTCACCTTCTCCCTCTCTGGGACCGGTTGATCCCCAAAATACAACTCACATTGGAGAAGGAAACCACGACAACCCTCCGGATTACCATCATGCCACTTCGGTAGGGCTCTCCAGAGCTCGCAAACCGGAACGCTGCTAGGTGCCCCACTCAGGTGAAGAGGAAGCTGTGGCTCCACTTGGCTGCCTCTGGGTTACTTCACCTGATCGTGGTCTCATGCAGGACATGAGCTCCCAAAACGCTTCCATGAGCTCTTCCATCTGTCCCTCCATGATGTGGCACCTATCCTCTAGCCCTGACAGCCGGCCACCCGGACCACGTCCCCCGTCGCACTCTCCTGTGCTCATGGAGAGGGAGAAAGGGACGAAAAAAAACGGAAAAAACGTGGTAAAAAAAAACCTCCGGTGATGGTGGATTATTCTGTGACAGTGCGAGGGTGGTGAGCACAAAAAAGGAGGAGGAGAAAAAGGAAAACAATAAAGAACGAAGTGGAAATAAGCTTTTAATAGTAAACTGAAACAATCTACACGCACAACACAGGGAGGTGAACATATATAGGGTATGTAATCAGGTGAGTGGAAGCCGGTGTGCGTGTGGAACCAGGGGATGGGCATCAGGTGCGGGCACGTGAGCACGGCTGCCATCATACACATGCCGGTGGTTAGTAAAACGAGTCCTATATCGACATAACCTGAAAGGCCGCTCAGCAAGGAAGAAGCCACTGCTCCAAAACAGACATAAAAAAGCCAGACTACAGTTTGCAACTGCACATGGGGACAAAGATAGTACTTTTTGGAGAAGTATCCCCAGGTCTGATGAAACAAAAATAGAACTGTTTGGCCATAATGACCATCGTTATGTTTGGAGGAAAAAGTGGGAGGCTTCCAAGCCAAAGAACACCATCCCAACCGTGAAGCACGTGGGTGGCAGCATCATGTTGTGGGGGTGCTTTGCTGCAGGAGGGACTGGTGCACTTCACAAAATAGATGGCATCATGAGGAAGGAAAATGATGTGGATATATTGAAGCAACATCTCAAGACATCAGTCAGGGAGTTGAAGCTTGGTCGCAAATGGGTCTTCCAAATGGACAATGACCCCAAGCATACTTCCAAAGTTGTGGCAAAATGGATTAAGGACAACAAAGTCAAGGTACTGGAGTGGCCATCACAAAGCCCTGACCTCAATCCTATAGAACTTTTGTGGAAAAAGCGTGTGCGAGCAAGGAGGCCTATAAACCTGACTCAGTTACACCAGTTCTGTCAGGAGGAATGGGCCAAAATTCACCCAACTTATTGTGGGAAGCTTGTGGAAGGCTACCCGAAACGTTTGACCCAAGTTAAACAATTTAAAGGCAATGCTACCAAATACTAATTGAGTGTGTGTAAACTTCTGACCCACTGGGAATGTGATGAAAGAAATAAAAGCTGAAATAAAACATTCTCTAGTATTCTCACATTTCATATTCTTAAAATAAAGTGGTGATCTTAACTGACCTAAGACAGGGAATTTTTTAATGTATCTGGCTAAGGTATATGTATACTTCCGACTTCCCATGATGTCGCGCAAAGAGGCACTGAGTTTGAAGGTAGGCCTTGAAATACATCCACAGATTCACCTCCAATTGACTCAAATTATGTCAATTAGCCTATCAGAAGCTTCTAATGCCATGACATTTTCCAAGCTGTTTAAAGGCACAGTCAACTTAGTGTATGTAAACTTCTGACCCACTGGAATTGTGATATAGTGAATTATAAGTGAAATAATCTGTCTGTAAACAATTGTTGGAAGAATTGCTTGTGTCATGAACAAAGTATAGTTTGTTAACATAAAATGAGTTTGAATGACTTCAACCTAAGTGTATGTAAAAGAATACCAAGGTATTTTGGAGCGCAATGTCGGACCCAGTGTCAGAAAGCTGGGTCTCTGTCAAAGGTCATGGGTCTTCCAGCAGGACAATGACCCCAAACACACTTCAGAAATGGTTCAAGACAAAACGCTGGACTGTTCTAAAGTGGCCAGCAATGAGTGCAGATCAAAATCCCATTGAAAACTTGTGGAGAGATCTGAAAACAACAGTTAGGAGAAGTCACCCTTCTAATCTGTGAGAACTGGAGCAGTTTGCACAAAAGGAGTGGGCCAAACAGCCAGTACAGAGGTGCAGGAAGCTCATCGATGGTTATAGGAAGCGCTTGATTGCAGTTATTTTGACCAAAGGCTGTGCTACCAAATATTAAGTCTAGCGTGTCAATTTAAGTGGATATATTAAGTTCTGAATCAAAATCAAAGGTTCTGTAATATTAACAGTGAAATAAAGAATTTTGGAGACCTTGTTCAATTTCAACTTATTTTTAGGGAAAATTGTGAATTACTTGAAAAAAGTGCAAGGGTGCCAATAAAAAACAAACAACCCCTAACCTGGCCAAACCCTCCCCTAACCCGGACGAAGCTGGGCCAATTGTGCGCCACCCTATGGGACTCCCGATCACGGCCAGTTGTGATACAGCCCAGGATCGAACCAGGGTCTGTAGTGACGCCTCTAGCACTGAGATGCAGTGCCTAAAGTAGTAGACCGGATGTGGATGATATATCGTACCAGGCATCATCAGGGGGCAGAGAATGCCCCCTCTAGGAGATCTGTCAGAGGTGCCCAGAAGTATGGGTGTGTGTGTTGGTACCAAAGGAGGCTGGTGAGGGGAGGATGGCTCAGAATAATGTCTGGGATCAATGAATGTAATGGTATTAAGCACATGGAAACTACGTTTGATACCGTTCCATTTTTTCCATTCCAGACATTAATTTCAGCCCATCCTCCCCAACTAAGGTGCCACCAGCCACCCGTACAAGTTCAAGAAATTGAGTGTGATGACTAGATTTCATTAAACTTCGAAACTAGGGTTAATCATGGGAAAATATTAAAACTAATAGTTTACCTTGTGAAGGTAGCTACACTGAACAAAAAACAACCTGTCATATTTATTCAGAACTGATTTTAAAAACAGCCACTGGTTTAAAAGCTTTGGTGCTATGTGTTAAATAAGTAATAACACGAGAACTCTCCTCCGTCATGACTGATAATATGCTGCCATCCCATTGTAAAATATATATATTTTTTTACCTTTATTTAACTAGGAAAGTCAGTTTAGGGCAGCAGGTAGCCTAGAAGTTAGAGCGTTGGGCCAATACCCGTAAAGGTTGCTGGTTTGAATACCTGGGCCGACAAGCTGAAAAAACCTGTTGATGTGTCCTTGAGCAAGGCACTTAACCCTAATTTGCTCCAGGGGCGCCGTACTACTATGGCTGACCTTTTAAGTAAACTGTCATTATAAATAAGAATGTGTTCTTAACTTACTTGCCTAGTTAAATAAAGGTTTATAAAACGGTCTACACTGGCCAAACTCAGATGACGCTGGGCCAATTGTGCACCGCCCTATGGGACTCCCAATCACAGCCGGTTGTGATACAGACTGGATTTGAACCAGGTTGTCTGTAGTGATGCCTCTACCACTGACATGTAGTGTCTTAGACCACTGCGCCACTTGGGAGCCCAAAAAAGAATATAGTGTGCATTTTATTTGGATTCATGTTTTTTGGGATAAGTTTCCATTCTAGAGCCATTTCACCAGAGTCATCTTGAAAGCTCTGTGCCACAAGACAGCTGGGAGGCACAATAAAATGTGTTTCTCTTTCTTCAATACACAAAAGGCGAGAAGAATACCATTCCCTGCAGTGCACCCACGAAAGCCAGCACTGAAAAGATGGAGACTGCTATTGTAACCTCAAGTTACTTAGCAAGACATAAAGTAAACATTTTGACACATTTCCAGAAATTCAGTATATTAGTTGTTCTTGAGCCTTTGCCAGTGTCTTGTGAAATACACAGCCAACCCTAACCCTAACTCTAATCCCAACCCTAATCCCAACCCTAACCCAGAAAAATTAATCAAACTGAGGGGACGCTGAAACTTCTGATTAAAGAGAATATCCATCAAGGAACTGCCACGCTCTGAGAGTGCTGAACCGCTCCGCCACCCTGTAAGGGTCCTAGCACCTCAGAGACCCTTACAATTTGAGATCCAATTTCAGACATCAGACTTCTTGAAACGTAAATGAAAACCCCTTTAAATTAAATAAAAGAAATCTGTTTGACAAGTTTTGAAGTCACTGTCTGATCCAGTGTTCTAAACTTATGGATATGGTCTGACATTTGATTTGATTAGGCATATTGGTCTGACATTTGATTTGATTAGGCATATTGGTCTGACATTTGTTTTGATTAGGCATATTGATCTGACATTTGATTTGATTAGGCATATTGGTCTGACATTTGATTTGATTAGGCATATTGGTCTGACATTTGATTTGATTAGGCATATTGGTCTGACATTTGATTTGATTAGGCATATTGGTCTGACATTTGATTTGATTAGGCATATTGGTCTGACATTTGATTTGATTAGGCATATTGGTCTGACATTTGATTTGATTAGGCATATTCATTGCATTTTAGGAAATGAAGAAAATAGCATCATGTTTATTTCAGATGTCAGACAGATTCATCCAGGCTAGGACAACAACGAAGCAATATATAAACAATAATATTTACTTTCCACATGTTTATCCAAGCAGAGAATTAGGCCCAAAGGCTTTGTATTCTTACAGCAAGGATGGTTTGAACACATGCTTTTCTATCATACAGTACAGTAGCTTCACACCCGATACATGGAAGTGCAGAGCTCAGAAGTCAGACTGTGTTATCCTCGTGATACATGGAAGTGCAGAGCTCAGAAGTCAGACTGTGTTATCCTCGTGATACATGGAAGTGCAGAGCTCAGAAGTCAGACTGTGTTATCCACGTGATACATGGAAGTGCAGAGCTCAGAAGTCAGACTGTGTTATCCTCGTGATACATGGAAGTGCAGAGCTCAGAAGTCAGACTGTGTTATCCTCGTGATACATGGAAGTGCAGAGCTCAGAAGTCAGACTGTGTTATCCTCGTGATACATGGAAGTGCAGAGCTCAGAAGTTAGACTGTGTTATCCACGTGATACATGGAAGTGCAGAGCTCAGAAGTCAGACTGTGTTATCCTCGTGATACATGGAAGTGCAGAGCTCAGAAGTCAGACTGTGTTATCCTCGTGATACATGGAAGTGCAGAGCTCAGAAGTCAGACTGTGTTATCCTCGTGATACATGGAAGTGCAGAGCTCAGAAGTTAGACTGTGTTATCCTCGTGATTTGTTGACTCACATTTTATAATGGTTTATTATCGTGCCATCAGTTGTCCTCTCGTCAGTCAGACAAAACTGTAAATAGTGTTATGTAACAGAGTTCAGACGCAAATGTATTATTTGCAATGAGAAGCAGACTGACAACACAGGCCATAGAAGAACGCATTGCTGACTGGAGACTGGAGAATGAATGTGTGATAGTTGACTTTCAGCTCAGCAACTGCACTAACTGTGTATCAATGAAAAAGCAGTTAAGGTAGGATAATGCTTAATGAACTGGAATGACATTTTGCACTGTCAGCCATTGTCATAATAGCTTAAGCACTGGGAAGGGTGTCAATATGGATTGGAGAAACGGCAGGGACCAGGGCGAGGGTTTGCATACAGCTGAAGCTAGGACACGTGTGAGTCTAACCAGTGTTCAGCGCCAATCTCTCACTGACTGAAGCGGTGCTGTAATATTATTACTGGGCTAAATCAGGGTCACACAGTGTTTCTTGGTAGTCTTAAACAAATCTACTTTGAAACAAAAGTATACACCTCACACACATATAGAGGTTTCATTACAGAAGACTGAAATATAACAAAACCATTTGACATAGAAACACTGGATTTTCATCAGGCTTTCTTTAAATAATGTTTATTAATTATGAAATCACAAAAAATATTAATAGCATTCCACCCATGGGGCCACTAGAGGTCCTTTGACTGCAAGAAAGCACACACACTACAGTGAGCACACACACATAGCCCTAGAGGAGTGACAAGTTCAGAGGATTTTGACTGGATCTTCTATTAGGGTTTTTAACACTAATGACCAGCCAGATTCATGGTTGAGGGGCTAAAATATGACTGAATGATGTGTACTTGGCCGGTCCCTGGTCCATTACCAAAATGATGCAGACAGCTGCACCCAGGCTGCAACTCATTAAGCCAATGCCTGGAACACTAAGGTCATGTCAGAATAGCTCCCTTTATAGGTTGATAACTAAAGTGCTACTAAGAAATATAGAGGTTAAGAGGGATATGTCTACATAGTAGAGTTGTTTAGTGTAAAACTCTGATGGTGATTTTTAAACTGTAATAACACTTAGATTAGTTCCTCTTCGAATTGTGTTTTGTTGAAACATTAGTAGCACTGACTAAATTAATCTGTGATTATTTTGCGTTAAGCAAAGACCACACAGTAGCCATGTAAAGTGAATGCATGTACCGTTGTACAACGTTGTTTAAATGGAATAGAACTAAATAGAACTGAGTAGACTTACTAGAGGCAGGATCTGAGTTTAGGAGATTATGTTGTTGGGCAGGCTGGCTTGTCGGCTCTCTGTGGTGACTTCGTAATTACCAGACTGATTACTGCTGCGCTATCACGGAATCCGTGTAGCAAAACAGAATGTAAACTTGTGAGACTAGTTGTACGAGGTTAGTGATCTCAGTCCGGGTGGCCTGTGATTCGCTGATGGTCCAGGACCCATGACACCCGCCACAGGAAGTTGCCCCGTGGCGCCATCAGATTCTTAGGCTTGGTCCACACTTTGGGTAGCCCTGGAGCTACGGAGAAAAATGGGAATAGCCATGGGGAAAAATACTAGTCTGATGTATCTTTCTGACATGTATTCTTGGCATAATATAGCTACTGTATGGGCTAGTGTGAGAAGAAATTAGTCACTTTGAATAAATAAGGCTATATATATTAATATGAGAAGAAGACTATTTTTTTCAACAACCTTGTGAAGAGTCTTGGAGTCTGGCACGCCATGATGCATGCGAAGAAGAGTCTGCTTATTTTAAGCAGTGTCCATTAAATGTTCATTTGAATGTCATTAGATCTTTTTTTTCATGGATTGGACACTTGAATAAACAAAATCTCAGTCAACCTGTAGTTGTAGTAAGTTAATAATAATATGCATAACAGTGTCTTTATTACGTAAACCTATCATTGTTACCTCTGATCCGTCATGCGAAAACTCATGATCACGGAGGTCTAAATCTCTCTATCCAATGTCAGGTGCTGAGGATGAAGGTAGAGGAGATCATTAATATGTAGACTTAGGCTCTCATTTTAACTGGTAACTGGCACTCAGACTCAATGGGGCGACACGAGAGGGAGGGAAAGTGACATGAGAAAGTACTAGCTAGCTAGATAATGTTACAATGTCTTACCTCCAAACCTGAAGTTAATGCATGCCCTTATTAAGACCTGACAAAAGATTGGAAGAAAAATAAAAGCTGTATTTGTCATTAGCTGTCTAGCAAGAATTCATTCACAATTAGCTAGTTAACGTTAGTTTAGTTGTTCTTCTGAACCGCTGATTCAGATTAGATCGGTTGCAAGCTAGCTGGATCACGTCAATCGTTAGTGGGGCTGATAAGAGCAAACTGGGCATTGTATGTACAAATGAGTGCATATAAAAGTAATTTGTTGAACATTTTAACATAATTTGATGAATAAATAAATGTAATACTCACATTTCATGAAGTTATTTCTCATTCTTCTGGAAATGTTTCTCAGAAGTGGGACTTCCGTCTACCATTAATTTAACAGAAGTCGTTTGTATTTTAGCTAGCTAAGTCGCAAGATGTTATGTGATATCATACCCACGACATATTCTAAGAGATATAAGAAATATACTGTATCTTATTTTATCTTAGCTATCTTATATATTTTGAAGATATTTATCTTAAAACATTTCTGAGGATACATTGGATGATTACTTCAAAATCGCAGGAATTTTTACATCCTGAAATGGTGCCTCCAAAGGCAGGGTTTTTGTCGCTTTGGACACAGCCAAAGATCCAAACTGAACAGGTACATCCAAGTAACCTTCAGAGCAGCCATCACAGCAGCTGACCCAATCCACAGTGATGGCTGTCTCTCTGGAGGATTAGATTGAACTCCTTCCTGCATCCAATCTGACAGCCATGACAGGTTCAGTGTCAAAACTCTGAGACCAGTAGGCCCTGTCTCCTACCTTCACAGAGCTCCCGTGGAGAGGACCATGGGGCAGAGGCACCACTCACCTCTCACCTCACAAGTGTGAAGTGGATCTGTGACAGCATCATAGGATAAAAACACTGAAATAACAGGTCTGTGCTTGTGCTTGACATAAGACACAAGTATGTACTTTGAAAGACAAAAACAACTGCAACAGTTGCTTTTGTGCATGTGTTTTCAATCATATTGCTAGTATTATTAAGGTCCAATAAATATATATCAACTTGATTCTCACTGGAAATATGACTTAAATATCAGTGAAATTACATGATCAGTAACAGCACTTCTGGTGATGTCAGTCTTAATGGGGTTTGCCCCCACTGTCATGTTCAACATTGCCTTCAGGGGTACAAGTGTCAATGTGATCTTCTGACAAACAGGGTCAAACCATCAATTCAACACCGAATGAAGATGGTGTGACAGATAAGTGCTTGCAGCTTTACTTTGAAAACTTTGTGAGAGGATAAAGCTGAAGTTTGATATTCTAATCAGTGCTGAGTAATTAGATGACAGTGCTTCTGAACATAGTCCGTGTAATACTGGCTCAGAGGGGAACCACGTGCTGATGGGGGAATTATATGATTCACCTGGTGGAGTGTAACAGCACTGTAAATGGGTCCAATGTCGAGACAGGTGGAATGAGGAGCATCACAAAGACACATTAGCTGGATTGTATCTAGATCACATACATTAGTTGTCACTAGCTCAGATTTCAGGGTGAGAGGAGAGGTCTAATGGGACTGACTTTCTGACTTTCTGATTTTTCACACCTGATTTGCTGTGCTGCTCTCGTTCTTCAAGCTATCCTATTCTGTTAGCTCATATCCAAATAATGTTGTTGTCTCATCCTATACTTGTATTAAAAATAATAAAATGTATTTAACTAACAAGAACTAAAAACTTAAGTATTGACACTTCAATTGAATCACAGTTTCTCATCCATGAAATGGAATAGAGTGAAAAATAGTACCTCATATTCCTTCCCACTTACTTGTGGGCTTTGGTGCAGCCCCTTAGTAAATGACTGCTGACAGAATCCAATGTTATTCAACTAAAGCCACAGGATTCATTGGTGTTATTGTTCAGATTGTCCTTGCTACACTATACTATGTATTATCTAGGTGAAGAATTCCTTCCTTCAATGGACTAGTTAAGCTCATCCTGTGAGACACCTATAGTGCTTCCCTGTCTCCGCCATGGGACTAAATCACCACAGTGTTACATAACGTCTTCACCCCCTGAGACAACCTATTAATTAATGAGAACCTGCTAAGAGGCCCCAGACTTCTTTCTCTCCTTGGATTTCCTTTGCAGGAAATCAATGTTATGTCATTTTAGCTGCCAATAAATCTCACCAACAAGTTGTATTATATCCTCAGGGAGTCAGAGGCTTACTGTACAGTATGCAGCGCTGAGATAGAGCAGCTGCAACTGTCTGTTCACTTTGTTTCGAACATGCCAGCAACACTCTGAGCTGGTTGAGGCTAAGGGAGTAGGTTGAGGCTAAGGGAGTAGGTTGAGACTAAGGGAGTAGGTTGAGACTAAGGGAGTAGGTTGAGACTAAGGGAGTAGGTTGAGACTAAGGGAGTAGGTGGAGGCTAAGGGAGTAGGTTGAGACTAAGGGAGTAGGTTGAGACTAAGGGAGTAGGTTGAGACTAAGGGAGTAGGTTGAGGCTAAGGGAGTAGGTTGAGACTAAGGGAGTAGGTTGAGACTATGGGAGTAGGTTGAGACTAATGGAGTAGGTTGAGACTAAGGGAGTAGGTTGAGACTAAGGGAGTAGTTTGAGACTAAGGGAGTAGGTTGAGACTAAGGGAGTAGGTTGAGACTAAGGGAGTAGGTTGAGACTAAGGGAGTAGTTTGAGACTAAGGGAGTAGGTTGAGACTAAGGGAGTAGGTTGAGACTAAGGGAGTAGGCCCATATGGATTGTATACCTACTCCCATCGCTTGCCTTCTCATGTTAGGATCTACTCTTCCCTGTGACAATGTGGCAGCCTTTCTCAAGAGGGCTTATGTCCTGGAAGATAAGTGATTTTATATGCTGGTACTGCAGCAAAGCAAGCTCCTTTTCCTCAGTCCTGATTCAAGTTAGCTCTGGAGTTGTGATCTGCCTCCAGTGAGATACAGCTAAACCCATCGTTGAGGCTGCCATCATGGGACAACCAACTATACTGAAATGAGCTGCCTCAACATATAAGGCAGACATTGATACATACTATTTCAAGAAAACAACATCAGAGTAACTGTCCAGTGAAACTTTTACTTTTAAAAGTTCCTATTCTGTTAGCTCATATCCAAATAATGTTGTTGTCTCATCCTATACTTGTATTTGTGGCCAAAGCATAAATTGGATATAAAACACAAAACAAAAATCCCACCTCAAACTTCTATCTCTGGGTTCTTTCCGGGTGTGCTGTACATTCATGTCTGTCAAGTTATTGTTTAATGCCAAATGTAATTCAATTGCATTGTTGTTATATTATGAAAGGAAACAATAAAAACTATAATTACACAAAAAATGTAAACAGACCATTTAAAAAATGCTTGGTATGTCTCTTGAGGAGGATGAGCTGGCCATTCTGTTGTTGGGGCACACCATTCAAACACAGAAAAGCTGCTTTTGAACATACTCAATTCAAAATAATTATTGTGATAACAATTTCACTCATATTGTAATTAAATATAGGTCATATTTCATAGAAATCTGGAAACACTGGACAGTTACTTTAACCATTGGTATATTCCTTCCATTTTTACCAGACCTTTGCTTTGAGAATGTTTTATGTTACTACTCAATGCTCTGTCAGCTCTGTCAGCTCTGTCAGTGCTGTTGGCTCATGTGTCTAGACCATGCATAGGTGCAGAGGAATTGGGTAGGCTACATCACCATATTCCAGCAGCTGTGATTAATGGCAATGCCTCAAAGCGTCTTAGAAAAACACGGTATAAGCCCATTTACTAAACTGTGATGGATTGGCAGGTGTTAATGGAAATTCTAAAATCAACATTATCACTCATTTAATGGATTTCAAAAGGTAATCTATTAAGAGAACAAACTGACATAAATCCGTTCCAGAACTCACTTTAACTCCCCTATATTGTGGGTTTATTCCCATATAATCTCCTTAAAAAATAAGAGAATAATTACTTTACTTTTCAACAAGTTTATTAGTATGATTTCGTACCGTTCGTAAAACTTACTGACACTTCAAAACCTGTTATAATGTTTATCTAATACAACCTACTGGCACTTCAATACCTGTTATAATGTTTATCTAATACAACCTACTGGCACTTCAATACCTGTTATAATGTTTATCTAATACAACCTACTGGCACTTCAATACCTGTTATAATGTTTATCTAATACAACCTACTGACACTTCAATACCTGTTATAATGTTTATCTAATACAACCTACTGGCACTTCAATACCTGTTATAATGTTTATCTAATACAACCTACTGGCACTTCAATACCTGTTATAATGTTTATCTAATACAACCTACTGGCACTTCAATACCTGTTATAATGTTTATCTAATACAACCTACTGGCACTTCAATACCTGTTATAATGTTTATCTAATACAACCTACTGGCACTTCAATACCTGTTATAATGTTTATCTAATACAACCTACTGGCACTTCAATACCTGTTATAATGTTTATCTAATACAACCTACTGGCACTTCAATACCTGTTATAATGTTTATCTAATACAACCTACTGGCACTTCAATACCTGTTATAATGTTTATCTAATACAACCTACTGGCACTTCAATACCTGTTATAATGTTTATCTAATACAACCTACTGGCACTTCAATACCTGTTATAATGTTTATCTAATACAACCTACTGGCACTTCAATACCTGTTATAATGTTTATCTAATACAACCTACTGGCACTTCAATACCTGTTATAATGTTTATCTAATACAACCTACTGGCACTTCAATACCTGTTATAATGTTTATCTAATACAACCTACTGGCACTTCAATACCTGTTATAATGTTTATCTAATACAACCTACTGGCACTTCAATACCTGTTATAATGTTTATCTAATACAACCTACTGGCACTTCAATACCTGTTATAATGTTTATCTAATACAACCTACTGGCACTTCAATACCTGTTATAATGTTTATCTAATACAACCTACTGGCACTTCAATACCTGTTATAATGTTTATCTAATACAACCTACTGGCACTTCAATACCTGTTATAATGTGTATCTAATACAACCTACTGGCACTTCAATACCTGTTATAATGTTTATCTAATACAACCTACTGGCACTTCAATACCTGTTATAATGTTTATCTAATACAACCTACTGGCACTTCAATACCTGTTATAATGTTTATCTAATACAACCTACTGGCACTTCAATACCTGTTATAATGTTTATCTAATACAACCTACTGGCACTTCAATACCTGTTATAATGTTTATCTAATACAACCTACTGGCACTTCAATACCTGTTATAATGTTTATCTAATACAACCTACTGGCACTTCAATACCTGTTATAATGTTTGCCTAATAATGTGTTTTGCCTGTGTTTGCCTATTGGCCAAGCAGATTTCAAACGGATGAAAAAAGGCTGCAACATTGCATCTGTAATTATCATGTCAGTCAGGTTCTAATCTATTTTGACCTACAAGGGAAAACAAACAAGCATCAGCTTTATTTAACTGAAACAGATCATGCTGAGGTGTAATTCATTGTGCTGTAAGACAGAGTTCTGTTGTAAGCCTTCAGTAAACACAATATGGCTTGGTCAAACAGAATACATGTACAGGACATGCACATAACACTTATGTTTTCCAAAAATTGACCCATAAAATGAATTAACATTCTCCCCTCATTTTTTCAACGTACTTTAATGTGATCACGTTGCATCAACGTGACTGGTTGATTGAATGACTCATCAACGTGACTGGTTGATTGAATGACTCATCAACGTGACTGGTTGATTGAATGACTCATCAACGTGACTTGTTGATTGAACGAGTCATCAACGTGACTTGTTGATTGAACGAGTCATCAACGTGACTGGTTGATTGAATGACTCATCAACGTGACTTGTTGATTGAACGAGTCATCAACGTGACTGGTTGATTGAATGACTCATCAACGTGACTTGTTGATTGAACGAGTCATCAACGTGATTCTTCTCAATCCTCTTCATGCTAGACGTTAGCTGTGACGGGTGATTCTTCTCAATCCTCTTCATGCTAGACGTTAGCTGTGAAGAGTGATTCTTCTCAATCCTCTTCATGCTAGACGTTAGCTGTGAAGAGTGATTCTTCTCAATTCTCTTCTTGCTAGACATTAGCTGTGAAGAGTGATTCTTCTCAATTCTCTTCATGCTAGACGTTAGCTGTGAAGAGTGATTATTCTCAATTCTCTTCTTGCTAGACATTAGCTGAGAAGAGTGATTCTTCTCAATTCTCTTATTGCTAGATGTTAGCTGTGAAGAGTGATTAATGTAGCATTAGCAGTGAAGAGTGATTCATGTAGCTTTAGCAGTGAAGAGTGATTCTTCTCAATCCTCTTCATGACCTCTACTCTATCAGCCTCACCAGACAATTAAATAGTATAACACACTGTGCCAACACAACGTGTTTAGCAGTTTCCGCAAGGAAACCACACTGTGCTGCCCGAGGTGTTAGTTGGGTTTCACGATAATGGTTGTACCCTCTGGCTGTTGATGCTCCAGCTGTGTTGTCCTCTGGCAGTGTTTGTTTCTCTGGGGAGCTTAAATGAATAATGAGAATGGGGCAAAGGGAAGCTTACTAACTTCAGTCTACTGTTTTGCTGCTTTGAGAGACAGGGAGAGTCAGGGGAGGATTGTGCTGTGGGCTTTGTATAGCTAATCCACTAGCACCAAAACGGGTTTGTACACATTGAAAATGTGTAAACAAGAATATGAACTAATTGGAATTCACAATAACCTTTATGTGAATTCCAATTAGTTATGTTAAAGTGCATCTGTTATAATGCACTGTTAAACTGTACAGTATTTTTAAGTTTATTTTTATTTTCCCCCCCGGGGATCAATAAAGTACCTATCTATCAATCAATCAATCAATCAATCAATCAATCAATCAATCAATCAATCAATCAATCAATCAATCTATCTATCTATCTATCTATCTATCTATCTATCTATCTATCTATCTATCTATCTATCTATCTATCTATCTATCTATCTATCTATCTATCTATCTATCTATCTATCTATCTATCTATCTATCTATCTATCTATCTATCTATCTATCTATCTATCTATCTATCTATCTATCTATCTATCTATCTATCTATCTATCTATCTATCTATCTATCTATCTATCTATCTATCTATCTATCTATCTATCTATCTATCTATCTATCTATCTATCTATCTATCTATCTATCTATCTATCTATCTATCTATCTATCTATCTATCTATCTATCTATCTATCTATAACTTGAGAAATATGTTTAATGGTCTAGACTAAACCTTTCACTTATTCAGTATTTCTACACGTTACCTGCACAGGAAAATATGAATCCCACCAAGCCATGGTTTTGGAATATCAGCACAACTCCCTTTTATAATTTTCTATAAGGCTGAGCACATCCCCAGATGTACACTTTGGATGCTTTACCCGGTATAATGCTGATAAAATGCACACAGATGTCTGCCCGTCATTTGCCCCGTGTGGCCTCTCCAACATTCAGTCCCCAGAGTGAATAGCCAATTTCATCTCCACCAGAGATCCTCTTAGAAATCCATCAGGAGAAAATACTTGTTTCCCAACACTGTGCTTCAGCCAGATATATCTCCATGGCGACAGCTGCTTTATTAGATACTGGACAGAACAATTTGATGGGGTTGAATATCCACTGTTTAGGAGCTACATTACAGATGGTAAAAATAACAATCTCATCGGGTTTCTGGACTTACTGACACAGTCATTTCACAAACTAAACCCCCGCCATCATCTCTATGACATTACTGCTGGAATCGTCTCCCTCCTGACTGACACGGTCACGGTCACGGTCACGGGCCAGAGCAGCTTTTGAGAGCAGTTGGTGCATCAACATCTGCAGATCTAGGAATACTGGCAGTTCCATCTAGGAATACTGTCAGTTCCGTCTAGGAATACTGCCAGTTCCATTTAGGAATACTGCCAGTTCCATCTAGGAATACTGCCAGTTCCATCTAGGAATACTGGCAGTTCCATCTAGGAATACTGTCAGTTCCATCTAGGAATACTGCCAGTTCCATCTAGGAATACTGGCAGTTCCTTCTAGGAATACTGCCAGTTCCACTGGAAGTCAGTTGAACACATGAAAAACAATGAGGAAGGTCAGTGAGCCAGAGATAGATAGTGATTTTCTCCCTACAGAGCCTTGCTGGGTCTGAGAGACAGGTGACAGTAGGAGCTACAACCAATAGATCCTCAGTCAGTGGGGACTTGTCGTAACACGACTGGTCAGTTATTTGATTGAATATATAGTGGCAACAGTCTATTATCATTAGTAACTTCACACACACACACACACACACACACACACACACACACACACACACACACACACACACACACACACACACACACACACACACGTACACACACAAACACGCTCACCATTTACTTGCAATTTCTGGACAGAAAATCATAAATATGTGATGTTTTGGTCTCTAAAAAGTCATTTTTAGCCAACCTAATCAGTGTCTGGGCTTCTGTAATTCCAAATTGCTTTTTGCTCTGCAGAACTGCACACCGTACAAAAGAGACGGTGGCTTCTCTCCTGACAAAAAAAAATTAAGGTTTTAACTCCTTTGTGGATATGACTGCTTTAAAATAGAACCGTTCACAAAGAATGCTGCATTCATACTTAGCGTTAGCAATCATTTCAAGATTTTACCTTGGAAACTATTTCCATTTAACTTATCTTTAACAAATCAACAAAGGAAAATATATCAAGTTACATAACAAGAGCTTAATTTAATCATAGGAATGTCAACCTGACATGCTTGTGGCTGATCTAAGGGAGGCTTTAATTGTAGTTCAGACGCAGAAGCAACTCAGTGTATGAGGATGCTGTCGAAAGGTACTACAAACCCGCCTTGATTTATACTTAATACTTGGCAAGAGGCTTATTCCAGAGCTGCCACTTAACTCCAGCAGATAGCAGAATAGGCTGTTGCTGTCATGCTGAAGAAGCCATGTCATCTAAAGCACAGCACGGCAGGCCAAATTTAGAGAAGTGTTTTAAAGTCCCTCATTATGTTAGGTTTATGTCATAAGAAGAAAATATGATTTACAGGGAAACTGTATAGATCCATCTAGAAACAAAATTAAATAATGAAGTAGTATTACTTTTTATTCTGGTAACCACAACAACTGGTAGCCAACTATTATATTGTTTACTTTTTAACTTCATTACAGAAAACTATTGATACACAAATATGCAGAAATGGGGCCATAAATCGTCTGGGGCATTTCTGACATACCAGCCCACCAGGGACAAAACGGCCGGTCCACTAAACTACTCTGGGCCGGTGTCTGTGAAATGGGACAGTAGGCCATTAGCCAATGATGATCACTCTGCAGAAAAATCATAATAACATTTCTTATCAGGCCCATATTAAAAATTTTTTACAATAAAAACATGTAATAATTCCCTCCCATGAGATGAATAGAACCACCAGCCCTATGGCCAGTCCATTTCTGCAAACAGATGCGAAAAGAAAGACATGCAAACCACAACTGTCAGATCAATGAACTAACCAACTCAAGTGATTACTTGCTGGAATATTAGCTAAGCTTGCAAGACCTTGTTGTAATCTTGGCCACACTTCCACTTGAATTCTATCCATGCCTCCGCCTCACTACCTACAAAGTCAGCTAGTGTTCTGACACAAAAGACTGTGGTAAGGATCATTGTGAAAACTCCTAATCAACTCTCTGAGAAAATTAATTGTTTTCCATGGCTAATTCGAGGGGCATTGGCATAAATTGACAGCTGGGGTGTGCCACATGCATACGTAAATTGGTGAGTTAATTTCCAGGTCGTGTGGAGTCCTAGACACTGAGGTACAGTTAGCTCCCAGAGGTCAGATGAAGGAAGCGACCCCCATCAGCAAGGATGCCAGCAGTGGAGTGCCACTTCAGCATCCTGGCCGATCCTGTTTGTTAGCAGAATTGCACAACCCCCTGGGACACAACGTCAACACAGAGACAAGGTCCCTTCTGAATCTTTAATTAGGCCATGGAGAAAAATAACCGGACTTTACCACATCTCCACAAAATCAATGACACTCTGATAACTATGAACACCTAGTACATAACAATGCTGTATGTATGAGGGTGTGGGTTTGAGGGTGTGTGTATGAGACTGTGGGTATGAGGGTGTGGGTTTGAGGGTGTGGGTATGAGGGTGTGGGTTTGAGGGTGTGGGTATGAGGGTGTGGGTTTGAGGGTGTGGGTATGAGGGTGTGGGTATGAGGGTGTGGGTTTGAGGGTGTGGGTTTGAGGGTGTGGGTATGAGGGTGTGGGTTTGAGGGTGTGGGTATGAGGGTGTGGGTATGAGGGTGTGGGTTTGAGGGTGTGGGTATGAGGGTGTGGGTATGAGGGTGTGGGTTTGAGGGTGTGGGTTTGAGGGTGTGGGTATGAGACTGTGGGTATGAGGGTGTGGGTATGAGGGTGTGGGTATGAGGGTGTGGGTATGAGGGTGTGGGTTTGAGGGTGTGGGTATGAGGGTGTGGGTTTGAGGGTGTGGGTTTGAGGGTGTGGGTATGAGGGTGTGGGTTTGAGGGTGTGGGTTTGAGGGTGTGGGTATGCGGAGTCACTGACCACCTTCAGGAGACACTTGAAATCCTACCTCTTTAAGGAATACCTGGAATAGTATAACAGTAATCCTTCAACCCCCCCATTTAAAAATGTCTAAACTAACACCTGACTTATTTCCCTGCTAGCACTGACTTTCCTCACAGCTGCTTGTTTAAAGAAATGTACTTCCTGTGATGGAGATGTGGTTTTCCCACTGGCTTTCCTATGTTGAATGCACCAATTTGTAAGTCGCTCTGGATAAGAGGGTCTGATAAATGACTAAAATGTAAATGTGTGAGGGTGTGGGTATGAAACTGTGGGTATGAAGGTATGGGTATGAAACTGTGGATATGAGGATGTGCTTGAGGCTGTGTGTATGAGGGTTATGAGGGTGTGGATATGAAGGTGTGGGTATGAAACTGTGGGTATGAAGGTATGGGTATGAGACTGTGGGTATGAGGATGTGCTTGAGGCTGTGTGTATGAGGGTTATGAGGATGTGGGTATGTGGGTGTGGGAATGAGGGTGTGGGTGTGAGGGTGTATGTATGAGGGGTATGAAGGTGTGAGTATGAGGGTGTCGGTATCAGGGTGTGGGTATCAGGGTGTGGGTGTGAGGGTGTATGTATGAGGGGTATGAAGGTGTGAGTATGAGGGTGTGGGTATGAGGGTGTGGGTATGTGGGTGTGGGTATCAGGGTGTGGGTGTGTGGGTGTGGGTATGTGGGTGTGGGTATGAGTGTGTGGGTATCAGGGTGTGGGTGTGAGGGTGTGGGTATGAGGGTGTGGGTATCAGGGTGTGGGTGTGAGGGTGTGGGTATCAGGGTGTGGTAGTGAGGGTGTGGGTATCAGGGTGTGGGTGTGAGGGTGAGGGTGTGTGTATCAGGGTGTGGGTATGAGGGTGTGTGTATCAGGGTGTGGGTGTGAGGGTGTGGGTATCAGGGTGTGGGTGTGAGGGTGTGGGTATCAGGGTGTGGCTATGAGGGTGTGTGTATCAGGGTGTGGCTATGAGGGTGTGTGTATCAGGGTGTGGCTATGAGGGTGTGTGTATCAGGGTGTGGGTGTGAGGGTGTGGGTATCAGGTTGTGGCTATGAGGGTGTGTGTATCAGGGTGTGGGTGTGAGGGTGTGGGTGTGAGGGTGTTTTTGTGTCAGTGAATGAGACCGTGTTAGTAGAGATAAGGAGGAGTGTAGTTTAATTTGTGTCTTTTCGAAGTTTTAAGTTTCAATGCAGTCTATTTTTCCAATGAAACTACACTAGCTACTTTGTTGTAGGTTGCAGCATTGACCTTGAAACAGAGCTAACAAGAATCTAGGTCTACAGAGATAGGGAGAAAACAGAGAGCTCTTTATCCCCAAATTGTCTATCAAACTATCCATACCAAGTCCTGTAAAACTGGGGTTAGAGGTTCTGTTTTTTAGTTGTTATATTTACAGATGTTCAGGAACTTCTAAACCACATTGCCAAAATACATATTGAATAGTGAGAATGTATACCCTCTCTTGCCCAGTCTTCTTTGTATTTGAACAGCGTTGGTCTTTGTAGCAGGGCTAACCTTTAATTAAGAAGTATTTCCAATCAATGGGAATCTATGAGGCATGAAGATATATTGATCTTTGTTGTGTTAGAGTTGTGTTATCACTCAACAGTTCTGTTAGTTGTTATTACTCAACAGTTCTGTTAGAGTTGTGTTATCACTCAACAGTTCTGTTAGAGTTGTGTTATCACTCAACAGTTCTGTTAGTTGTTATTACTCAACAGTTCTGTTAGAGTTGTGTTATCACTCAACAGTTCTGTTAGAGTTGTGTTATCACTCAACAGTTCTGTTAGAGTTGTGTTATCACTCAACAGTTCTGTTAGAGTTGTTATTACTCAACAGTTCTGTTAGAGTTGTTATTACTCAACAGTTCTGTTAGAGTTGTTATTACTCAACAGTTCTGTTAGAGTTGTTATTACTCAACAGTTCTGTAAGAGTTGTTATTACTCAACAGTTCTGTTAGAGTTGTTATTACTCAACAGTTATGTTAGAGTTGTTATTACTCAACAGTTATGTTAGGGTTAATGTTATTATGCAATAGGTGAGAGGAGTGGAGCCGAGCAATGATTGAAACAGTCTAATTTGTGAGTTCTGCTGTGTGTTACACCAATCGCCTTTCAAGGTGATGAAGCTATTTATGGAGAGAGAGTGCGGACGGGGCTCCAGTGAATACAGATAAGGGAGGAATAGGCCTGTCGGGTGGAGAACACAATCAGCTGTGGAGCAGAAAGCACCAATGCCTCACCAGAGACATGCCTTCATTCTACTGTAAGAGACAAGTCTTAATTGTGCCTTTGAATGACTTTAGAAAGGCTGGCTGGAATCTGCAAAGAGACAGGCATTTATTTCCCAAGGCCATGGCTAATAGTTTTAATGATCAGATGTCCTTTTGTTCTTTCCAAAATATGATGATATTTGCCAAAGCAACACAGTTAACGTTTAGACTTCTATGAGCATGACATGAAAGGTTTTCATCTATTCAGAGCAATTTCCCTTTATGGGAACTGACTGACTAAGTGACTGACTAAGTGACTGACTGACTGACTGACTGACTGACTGACTGACTGACTAACTGACTTACTAAGTGACTGACTGACTGACTAACTGACTGACTGACTGACTGTGACTGACTGACTGACTAACTGACTAAGTGACTAACTGCCTGACTGACTGATTGACTAAGTGACTGACTGACTAACTGACAACCTGATTAACTGACTGACTGACTAACTGACTATGTGACTGACTGACTAACTGACTAACTAAGTGACTAAGTGACTGAATGACTGACTAATTGACTACCTGATTAACTGACTGACTAATTGACTGACTCAGAGTCTGGTTTCTCTCTAGGTTTCTTCCTAGGTTATTGCCTAACTTTTTCCTAACCACCATGCTTCTACATCTGCATTGCTTGCTGTTTGGGGTTTTAGGCTGGGTTTCTCGGGCTCGTGCAGTGGAGGGGATCTTCGTGGGCTATACTCAGCCTTGTCTCAGGGTAGTAGGTTGGTGGTCTGTTGATATCTCTCTGGTGGTGTTGGGGCTGTGCTTTGGCAGAGTTAGTGGGTTATATCCTGCCTGGTTGGCCCTGTCCGGGGGTATTGTCGGACTGGACCACAGTGTCTCCCGACACCCCCTGTCTCAGCCTCCAGTATCTATGCAATAGTCTATGTGCCGGGGGTCTAGGGTAAGTTTGTTATATATATAGGTTTGCACATTTTGGGGAATATTCAGAGGTGGAAACTTTCCGTGGGAATTAACAGGAATATATGGGAATTAATGGAAATATATGCAAATTAATATTAATACCATTTAAATGTAGATGTTTTTAGCATTGGATATATTTACCATATCATATGGAGAAAGAAACACAAACATTTTACCTTATCCTAAGTAGACATAATTGCAAATTATTAAATCCTTCCAATAGAAATAAAAAAAACGTTTATTAAATGAGTTGACTCTTCACATGGGATGATTTCACTGAACAACAAAAGAAACGTAATATTGAATGATCCCCAATGATACATCGAATCTCCTCAAAAACGTTTTCAACATACATCTGTAAAACGATAGTCTAGAAACTAAAGCTTTGGTTGTCTTCCTCTCAGGCTTCCATTTCTTCTCCCTGGACCTCCTCAATGTCCACCTCTTAAACATCAGACTGGCCTCATCTTCACTGCCACTTTCCAGCCTTGTTGAGGATGGCTCGTTGTCAGGCTCAAAAAGCCTCAAATTTGCCCGGATGGCCACCAATTTTTCAACCCTTGTATTGGTCAGCCTGTTGCATGCTTTGGTGTGTGTGTTTCCAAACAAGGACCAGTTGCGTTCTGAGGCGGATGATGTTGGTGGGATTTGGAGGATGGTGGAGGCAACAGGGGAAAGAGCCTCAGATCCACAAAGTCCCTTCCACCAGGTGACTGATGAGATATGTTGGCACGACTGCCATATTGCATCTCCACCCCAAAGCCCTTGCTTGGAAGTGTACTTCACCAGACTGCCAAGAACCTTGCCTCATCCAGGCCAAGGTGGTGAGACATGGTAATGATGACACCATAGGCCTTGTTGATCTCTGCACCAGACAGGATGTTCTTGCCAGCATACTTGGGGTCCAACATGTACGCTGTGGCGTGTATGGGCTTCAGGCAGAAGTCTTCACGCTTTTTGATGTATTTTAGAACTGCAGTTTCCTCTGCTTGGAGCAACAGTGAAGTGGGCAGGGCAGTACAGATTTCTTCTCTTACATCTGCAAGCAGAGTCTGAACATCAGACAGGATGGCATTGTTTCCCTCAATCCGTGCAATGGCTACTGCTATAGGTTTCAGGAGTTTCAGGCTGCTTACCACTCTCTTCCAAAATACATCATCCAGGAGGATCCTCTTGATGGGGCTGTCCATATCGGCAGACTGTGATATGGCCATTTCTTGGAGAGACTCCTTCCCCTTCAGGAGACTGTCAAACATGATGACAACACCACCCCAACAGGTGTTGCTGGGCAGCTTCATTGTGTTGCTCTTATTCTTCTCACTTTGCTAGTTGAGGTTGATTGCTGGTATAACCTAACCATTTCCTTGGCTCTCTTGTAGAGTGTATCCATTGTTTTCAGTGCAATTATGTCCTTGAGGAGCAGATTCAATGCATGAGCAGCACAGCCAATGGGTGTGATGTGAGGGTAGGACTCCTCCACTTTAGACCAAGCAGCCTTCATGTTCGCAGCATTGTCTGTCACCAGTGCAAATACCTTCTGTGGTCCAAGGTCATTGATGACTGCCTTCAGCTCATCTGCAATGTAGAGACCAGTGTGTCTGTTGTCCCTTGTGTCTGTGCTCTTGTAGAATACTGGTTGAGGGGTGGAGATGATGTAGTTAATTATTCCTTGCCCACAAACATTCGACCACCCATCAGAGAGGATTGCAATACAGTCTACTTTCTCTATGATTTACTTGACCTTCACTTGAACTCTGTTGAACTCTGCATCCAGCAAATGAGTAGATAAAGCATGTCTGGTTGGAGGGGTGTATGCTGGGCGAAGAACATTCAGAAATCTCTTCCAATACACATTGCCTGTGAGCATCAGAGGTGAACCAGTTGCATACACAGCTCGAGCAAGACATTCATCAGCATTTCTCTGACTACATTCCTTCATTGAGTCAAAAAAACCTCTGATTCCAGGAGGACCATGAGCTGTTGCTATCGATAAGGTGTCTGATTCATAATTTCACCTCGAAAAGAAGTAGAGGGAATTTTGTCAGAGGTTGCTTGTTGTGAGTGCTGAGGGAACTTTATGCACTTAGCCAGATGATTCTGCATCTTTGTTTCATTCTTTACATATGATTTCACACAGTATTTGCAAATGTACACAGCTTTTCCTTCTACATTAGCTGCAGTGAAATGTCTGCACACATCAGATAGTGCCCATGGCATTTTCCTGTAAAGATTAGAAAAAAAGTTTTTAAAAAACCAAATACAATTCCATTTACAGATAAATGGTTAAGCAGTTAGATTAAACAACTCCTTTGTAAGATAAATGGTTTAAAACGAAACATGCATGGAAACAGGTGAATTAACACTCCTCAGTTAGCAGGCTCAAGCAAGCTAAAACCAACATGGTAGCAAAAACTAACTAGCAGAAATTGTTAACAAGTTAGAAATGATTTAAACACACTTTGCTTTAGGCTACTATTTACTAGTTAACATAAAATCATGTATGTCATATAAAATATATTCACCCCACCCAGTATTGTAATAAAAACTTACCAGAAAGCATGTAGTCCTTGGCTCAGACAGTGTAGTACTGTGGGTCTCAATAGCATCTCATTAGTGTGCTAGATCTTGAGAATCAGCTGTACATGTGATGGAAGAGTGCACTGCACATGTGATGGAAGAATGCACTGTGCATGCAGAGGGTTGCAATTCCATAGAATTTTTGGATAGTTTAACCAAAATATACCACAAGACCTAGAATTACCTTATGTGTATCCCACAAAAAAGGTTCACTTTTATAAGCTAACTTTTTTGATGAATTTAAGCAAAATTCCCCAAATTCCAGGATTTAACTTTCCAAAAAAATTCCGGAAATTTACCGTAACGTTTCAGACTCTTTGCAACCCTATATATATGGTGTTATTATCCGGTGTCCTGTGTGAATTTAAGTATGCTCCCTCTAATTCTCACTCTCTCCTACTCTCCCTCCCCTCCTGGAGGACCTGAGCCCTAGGACCATGCTTCAGGATTACCTGGCCTGATATTTTGCTATTTTCAACATCTATGAAAAGCCAAGTGACATTTACTCCTGATGTATTTACCTGTTTCAACCTCTACAACCACTATGATTTTATATTTTACCCTGCTGGTCAACTATGAACGTTTGGACATCTTGGAGAAAGAACTGGCCTTAATGGCCATGTATTGTTATAATCTCCACCCAGCACAGCCAGAAGAGGACTGGCCAACCCTCAGAGCCTGGTTCCTCTCTAGGTTTCTTCCTGGGTTACTGCCTTTCTAGGGAGTTTTTCCTAGCCACCGTGCTTCTACATCTGCATTGCTTGCTGTTTGGGGTTTTAGGCTGGGTTTCTGTATAGCACTTTGTTACATCTGCTGATGTAAAAAGGGCTTTATAAATACATTTGATTTATTGATGGTTTCTGTATAAGCACTTTGTTACATCGGCTGATGTAAAAAGGGCTTTATAAATACATTTGATTTGATTTGATTTGACTTTCTGACTAATGGAGTTCAACCATCTTACAGTTTTTGTTGATTGCTTTGGTACCATTATCGCAAGTATGTGATAAAATCTCACAAGTGTACAAAACTCAAAGCAGATCATCAAAAAGGCTGTTTTTTCAAACATGTAATCACATGTTCAATTGACTAAGTACAACACACACAATTACACAGTCACTTTTTTCATCACACCTAATCAGTGTGTCAAAGAAATACCTTTCATATGAAGTAATTGTCTTTCACAATGCAATGCTCACAATACTTTTGATACGCTTCTCTTCTGATTTGCATAAATAAATTTGACCAACACTTAATCCAACTGCTCTTACAGTTTTTCTCAGTCGCTTTGGTACATTTCTTGAATCATCCTTAACATTTGCAAACCAGTAAGTGCATTTGTCGAAACAATTCGCACAAACAGCACCACATAATGGATTACCTGCAAAGCCTGTAACTTGCTCAAAATCCTTAAATATTTATGTCAATGACAGTGCCATCAGAATGACAAGTCAAAATGCTGAGCCATGTTGTCAATATAACAGTGTACTCTGTAAGTATTTTCTGATGTAAACTATATGGCTACGGTTTTGATGACAATGATAAAAAATGCACAGGGCTGCACTTTTTCTGTGTGGAATATATCAATTTCAACAGTACAAAGTTACACATTACTGTACGTGGGATATTATATATATTGATTGCAAGAGATTGGACAGGATTCACATTTAAGCTTTTACTGTTGGTCTGTCAACAAATTACAGTACAATGTCACTGTGATACAGGAAATAAAAAGACAAGACTATTTTACAGCACAAAGGAAAAAAAATACAAAATTTGAAAGGTAAACATAGGAAACAGCCCTTAGGCAGAACTGTACATGCAGCTCTGTATGGGGAATTACAGTTCAGTCTTTCTACACCTACTGACGTCCCGGTCTGTCAGGCCACAGATTCTCATCCACATCAAAACGGATATCTTCCCTTGCAATGCAGAGCAGAAAAAATATTTAGGAATGTCTTATCCAGCCTCTGCAGGCGTCTGCTGTGACGTCCTCACATGCTGCATCCATGGCAGCCAGCAGGGTCATCTGAGTACTTGGCTGAGAAGAACTCCTCAATTGGGTTAAGGAATGGGGAATAGGATGGGAGGAATTCCATCAGCATCCTGTGGTGGGTCACAAACCATTGCCTGATGGTGTTTGAGCGATGGAAACTCGCATTATCCCAAATTACCACATACTTTGGTAAATCATCTCGAAACGGCCCCCTCTCATCATCAGGGATGAGATCCCTGTAGAGGGTCTCTAAGAAGGTGAGGAGATGCTGTGTGTTGTATGGCCCTATACGTGGAATACGAGTTAGCACACCATGCTCTGAAAAAGCAGCACACATAGTGATGTTCCCTCCCCGTTGGCCTGGCACATCCACAGTAGCTCTGTGGCCGATGACATTTCGACCACGCCTTCTGCTTTTGGCCAGGTTGAAACCAGCCTCATCCAGGTGTGCGGTGGTACACTTGATTCCAGTTCCATTATACGCTATATCCCAGAAGATACAACATTTATGAATTACATGTATTTTCATTTTGGACAAGATACAGTTACATCAAATGTATACATATTGCATGTCCTTTTCTACAGCCAAAGCACATGTGTACAGGTCACACTTACTGTACTGTATATCATGTTGTACTGTTTACTGTAGAGTAGTTACTGAATGCACATAGATGTTTTACCTGTACATACTGGTACCGTAGCTCCTTCACTCTGTCACCATTCCTTTCAGATGGTAAATGGTACAGCTGTTTCATGCTCTTATGGTTTCTTTTCAGCACCCTGTCCATAGTTGAGATGCTAACAGATTGGATGTTTACAAAGACATTGTTGTCTTCTATAATGGCACTCTGTATCTCCCTTAGTCTAATGGCATTATTTTCTCTGACCATGGTGCAAATAGCCTCCTGCTGTTGAGGTGTGAGAAGGGGCCCTCTCCCACCCCTGTGAGGTAGTCTTGCAGTCCTATGTGGTAAAACTACAGTAATGCAAAACACAAGATTGAGGAAGATTTCCAAAAATATGTCACAAATATATAAGTGTATATATATATACACTTGCAAACACTGTATATACTGTATGTATACGTGTATGTGTGTGTGTTTGTTACAGTATGTAACTGTATAAAGTATATTTACTGTATACTGTAAAATGCAAGTGGACTACTGTAATATGAAGCATTACAGTAAGTATACAGTATTACAGTACTGTGCACATTGTTGGATTACATACCTGTTCTGTCTACGAAACGTTTGAATGATTGAGGACATGGTTGTTCTCCCAACATTCAGCTGCACCCTTCGACCAGCCTCGGCCATTGTAAGGCCATGATTGAGAACATGGTCCACAATAGTGGCCCTTAATTCATCTGAAACGTGTCGATGTCCTTGGCCTCGTCTACCTCTTCCTCTGTTTTGCCTCCCTACCCTTCACCACGCATCCTTACTCCTCTTCTTCTACCCGGCTGTTGACCCTGTTTGTTTCCTTGTTGTTCATCCATTGTCAGAAATTGTAACACTGTGTTGTGCTCTGTTTAGATAAGCTTGCCAATTGAAGGTTCATGAGATGCACCTCTGAGCTATTTTAGAGAACTGGTTGATCATTGGTTGATCTAACGCTTCACACATTCATTAGTGAAAGTGAAGATTCACCTGAGAGCAATTAATTAATTCAGGACATATTTACAAAAAAAGTAGAAAATATGCTTGACAGATTATGACAACTGTTTCAACCATTTTGCATTTATTGACTTATGCAATGAACTATTGCCTAGATGTTTTGGGGGGTAAGACTATTCAACAGAGAACCAGTTTAATATATTTTGATCAACATGACATAAGCAATTGATAAGGTAGGAAACGGCAGACAATTGTACATGATCAATTGCATGAATGTACAAAAGCATTGGCAATTTGTTCAAAATTATGAGAAATTGCTTTTATGATGTGCACACGTGACTAGATGATGTGGAGGTTGAACAAGTAGTTTTGAGAACTTCAATTGTGATCTGAGAAATGTACCAAAGTGACTGAGAACAACTGTAATGGGTAATCACTGAACCGTTTGGTAAACCTATAGATTTGTAATAAGGTTTGTCAGCTATATACAGAATATGTATTTCGAGAACTACACAAATAAAATGTGTGTTTGTATGAACATCTAAATGACATGTAACCACACATACTGAATACTGGTTATTACTAATTGATTTCCCATGGTAACCACAATTGGTCGCCATATAAAAGGGGCTGTGAACACTGGCAATTTATTTCAACATGGAGCAGGATAGACAGCAAGGAATAGGAAGAGCTGTGGACAAGGGATCCATCAGAGAGGTGGGCATGGGCACAAGCAGAGAGGTCAGAGAGGTGGGCATGGGCACCAGCAGAGAGGTCAGAGAGGTGGGCATGGGCACCAACAAAGAGGTCAGAGAGGTGGGCATGGGCACCAACAGAGAGGTCAGAGAGGTGGGCATGGGCACCAGCAGAGAGGTCAGAGAGGTGGGCATGGGGCCCGTCAAAGGGTTGGTCGTCAGAGAGAAGGAGGCAAAACTCTTGTCTCTAATGAAGTCCAGGCCATCATCGTTGATCATGTGGTGAACCGAGGCCTTACTATGGAAGAGGCTGCCAGATTAGTTGATCCAAATCTAAAAAGATCAACTGTCAATTCTATCATCCAAACCTTTCGCCAAGAAAACCGGTAAGTCTAGAGGATATATACTATGCTTTATCATTACATTTAGAGTAAATTGTAATACATGTAAATTCATCAAACATGTTACAGTATGATCTATTGACAGTATACTCTGTTCTATGCTTAGAATTGATAGAAAACCCCATAATGGTGGCCGTGGCCGTGTTCTGACCGACCAGCAGGAGTGGGCAGTGGTGGAAATGGTGAGGGCCAGGAATGATGTACGGCTGTCGGAAATAAAGCAGGCCATTGAGGAGAACAATGACACCTTTGCCAATGTGGCATCCATCAGCCTACCAACAGTAGCCCGCCTTCTGAAGAGGCACCAGGTATCAATGAAACACATTTACCTGGTGCCTTTTGAGAAAAACAATGACCGGGTGAAACAACTGAGGGCCGAGTATGTTCAGGTACAGCACTATATACTGTATTACTGTTACTATTTGATGCATCGCCTACTTCATATGTATATTGTAACTACACTGTAAAAATAACTAACCAAAATATATTATTTAGAGGGTGATGGTGCTTGAAGCTGATGTGAACCACCACAAGTACATTTTTGTTGATGAAGCGGACTTTAACCTGGTCAAAACTCTTCGCCGTTAACGGAACCTCATCGGCCAACGGGCCACTGTCCAAGTGCCTGGACAACGTGGAGGAAACATCTTCATGTGCGCGGCTATCTCTGAAGATAGTGTGGTAGGACGAATGCTGCACATCTCATTGAGTTTCTCAATGAAATTGAGCCGGCCTGTCAAGGTGAAGGGGTCACCTATGTAATTGTGTGGGACAATGTCAGGTTCCACCATGCAGAGGTGGTTCAAGCATGGTTTCAGGCCCGTCCTGATTCATGACCCTCTACCTGCCCCCATACTCTCCTTTCCTCAACCCTATTGAGGAATTATTTTCCGCATGGAGGTGGAAGGTCTATGATCGCCAACCCCTTGAGCGCGCCACCCTCCTTCAGGCCATGGGATGATGCATGTGATGACATCAGTGTAGACCAATGTCAAGCATGGATTCGTCAAGCCAAAAGGTTTTTCCCAAGGTGCATGAACAATGATAACATTCATTGTGATGTGGATGAGAATCTATGGCCAAATGCTCAAGACAGGCTTGATCCAAATTAATGTAATGTGTTCTAAATGTTATGTTTTCTTCTCATTTAGTTACATTTCATTATAGAAAGTATAACTATGTTACAATTATATCTGAAAAATAAAAACAAATTTGCCCAAAGTCTTGTACAGGATGGCTTTTTTTAATTTATTTAACTAGGCAAGTCAGTTAAGAACACATTCTTATTTACAATGAACAGTGGGTTAACTGCCTTGTTCAGGGGCAGAACAACAGATTTTTTTTACCTTGTCAGCTCGGGGATTCAATTCCACAACCTTTTGGTTTCAGGCCCAACACTCTAACCAATCGGCTACCTGCCGCCCCAGTATTGATCACAACTTGATTACACATAGGATAGATATTATGGAAATGATAGATTCTGTAAATGTTGGGTAATGTAAGTGGATTGCCTAATGTGAAAACTGTGTAATCTGTCTTTTATAGTACTGTTTCATATTACTTTCAGCACTTCTAAGGGCGATTTGAAACATGTATCTTGCATTGTTTGTTATTGGATTCACTGGTAGTTAAAACTACTAAACTGAGAAGATATCATTATGTTGTGTTTTGGTTATTACCGTTTTTCTCAGTTGCTTTGGTACATTTCTCGAATCATTCTAAACATTTGCAAAACAGTAAGTCGATTTCGCAAAACAATTATTACAAACAGCACAACACAATGGATGACCTGCAAAAACCTGTAACTTGCTCAAAATCTCTAGTCCATTCCTCAAAAGTAAATCTTTATGTCAATGAACATGTCAGTGCCATCAGAATGTCAAATCCTTGTGTCATTGTTCAACAAGAAGATGCTTAGTTTTGTCAAAAAGCTTTTTTCTGATGTACACTATGGCTACATTTATTATGACAATGATTGAAAATGCACAAGGCTGCACTTTTTCTGTATGGAATTTATACATTTCAACAGTACAAAGTCACACATTCCTTTATGTGAGATTAGGATTGCAAGAGATTGGACAGGTTTCACATTTATGCTTTTCTTTTTGGTTTTCAACAAATTACAGTGTCATTGTGATTCAGAAAGATAAACACAAAACTATTTTATAGCACAAAGAAAAAAATACTATGTCAACATTCCTTTCAGATGGTACAGCTGTTTCATGCTCTTATGGTTTCTTTTCAGCTCCCTGTCCATAGTTGAGATGCTAACAGATTGGATGTTTACAAAGACATTGTTGTCTTCTGTAATGTCACTCTGTATCTCCCTTAGTCTAATGGCATTATTTTCTCTGACCATGGTGCAAATAGCCTCCTGCTGTTGAGGTGTGAGAAGGGGCCCTCTCCCACCCCTGTGAGGTAGTCTTGCAGTCCTATGTGGTAAAACTACAGTAATGCAAAACACAAGATTGAGGAAGATTTCAGTATAAAAAAAAAAAGGTATGTAGTATTACAGTGCAGTGCACATTCTTGGATTACAAACCTGTTCTCTCTGTGAAACGGTTGAATGATTGAGGACACGGTTGTTCTCCCAACATTCAGCTGCACCCTTCGACCAGCCTCGGCCTGTCTCCTCTGACTTTTCTACCTCTTCCTCTGCTTTGCCTCCCTACCCTTCACCACGCATCCTTACTCCTCTTCTTCTACCCGGCTGTTGACCCTGTTTGTTTCCTTGTTGTTCTTCCATTGTCATAAATTGTAATACTGTGTTGTGCTCTGTTTAGACATGCTTGCCAATTGAAGGTTCATTAGGTGCACCTCTGAGCTATTTTACATGGAGGTTGATCTGGTTGTTCATTGGTTGATCTAATGTTTCACACAATCCCCTTCATTAGTGGAAGTCAAGATTCACCTGAGAGCAATTCATCAATTCTGGACAAATTCACAACAACAATCTGTAAGAACAATTGGAATGTACTGTATGGAAAACTTGACCGATTATGACAATGAGTTCAACCATTTTGCAATTAAAGACATATTCAATGAGCCTAGATGTTTTGGGGAGTAAGACAATTCAACAGACATCCAGTATATTATATTTTGATCAACATGACATAAGCAATTGATCATGTAAAAAACAGCAGACAATTGTACATGATCAATTGCATGAATGTACAAAAGCAATTGCAATTTGACCAAAACAATGATAAATTGCTCTTATCTTCTGCACAAGTGACTAGATCATGTGAAGGTTGAACAAGCAGTTTTGAGAATTTCAATTGTGATCTGAGAAATGTACCAAAGTGACTGAGAAAAACTGTAAACCATATGTTACTCATGACATTTCATGAGTAACGTATATTTTGAATCAATGGTTGTGTGATGAGAGATGTTTACAATCCAAATGAATGCACAATGGCAAGTTTTGAATGAAAGTCTGGCTGCGTTACAAGTGTGATGAGTTTGTAGTTAAATCCCCTCGGGGATCAATAAAGTATCTATCTATCTATCTATCTATCTATCTATCTATCTATCTATCTATCTATCTATTGTACTAAGAGTTGTGAGTTTTTACTACATACTTGCGATAATAATACCAAAGCGATAAATCAAATCTGTAGGAGAAAACAGGGGGACTGACTTGAACATACAGTATTTTACTCTAAGAAAAATAATACAAGAGCAAAACATTTTGGGGACAGCTTTATGTCCCTCAATATTGTATGACATGCGTCCGCGGCCATTACAATTTACCTGACTGACTGACTAATGACTGACTAACTGACTAATGACTGACTAACTGACTGACTCACTGACTGACTCACTGAATGACCAACTGACTAAGTGACTGACTGACTAACTGACTAACTGACTGACTCACTGAATGACCAACTGACTAAGTGACTGACTGACTAAGTGACTAACTGACTGACTAAGTGACTGACTGACTGACCAACTGACTGACTAAGTCACTGACTACCTGACTGACTGACCAACTGACTGACTATCTGACTGACTCAGAGTCTGGTTCCTCTCTAAGTTTCTTCCTGGGTTCCTGCCTTTCTAGGGAATATTTCCTAGCCTTCGTGCTTCTACGTCTGCATTGCTTGCTGTTTGGGGTTTTAGGCTGGGTTTCTGTATAAGCACTTTGTGACATCTGCTGATGTAAAAAGGGCTTTATAAATACATTTTATTTGATTTGACTGACTGACTAACCGACTGACTGACTAAGTGACTAACTGACTGACTGACTCATTGAAACAACATATTCTTTGTGCAGCAAATGGTGTTCAACCATCTTAAGAAGAAAACGGGGGGACTGACTTGAACAAATAATACAAGAGAAAAACATTTTGGGGATAGCTTTATGTCCCTCAATATTGTATGACATGCATCCACAACATGGCTATTACGTTTTGTTGACATCACAGTAAATAGAGGTTGTGTGAGCAATCAGCATAGTCTGACAAGCAGAAATGCTTTGTCTGGACGCTTCTCATTTATCTTGGCTCTATGATAAAGGTCAGCATTGGGAGAGGTGAGAACCTTTGTAAACAGGTCAGCTGTGTCATCACAGCAACTGCCAACACTGCCAATAAAATAACGAGATTACTAAACTGAGACGGTCATCAAGAATTGCGGGAAAGGCTTGGTATTGCGTCACAGCAGAGAAATTGAAACAGGGGTTTGATTATCCTACATGCAAATGTACAGAATCACACACATTGTAGCCTTAGCGATAAGAGGGTGAATGGATTTAGAGGAAAACATGGAAATATCAGGATCTTTACAAGTTTTATAAAACAGATTCAAGCAATGTACCCAGAAAAATACTGATTTCAATAAAATCTGGTAAAGTAAATACACTAAGGAACATGAATTAGACCAGCTTATCCACTGCCCATAGGGAGCAGTAGGCCTATCACAAAATGTATGATACCTTTATCTAATACTTTTGAATGATCAGAATGAAGCACAGGCTCATAGCTGTTTTTGAGGTTTTCTTGAAATATCTTTTCAAACTGTGAATTACATTTTAACTACGCATGCTCTTCTCTCTGCTGGATCCAACCACAACTACATCATAGCTATGCATGTGCTTCCCTCTGCTGGATACAACCATAACTACATCATAACTATGCATGTGCTTCCCTCTGCTGGATACAACCATAACTACATCATAACTATGCATGCTCTTCTCTCTGCTGGATACAACCACAACTACATCATAACTATGTATGTTCTTCTCTCTGCTGGATAACTACATAAAATAAAATACACTAAAACTGTATTGGTCACATACACGTGTTTAGCAGATGTTATTGCTTGTGTAGTGACATGCTTGTGTTTCTAGCTGCAGCAGTGCAGTAATATCTAACAAGTAATATCTAACAAATTCACAGCAATACACACAATACACACTGATCTAAAGTAAAGGAATGGAATAAAGAATATATAAATATTTGGACAAGCAATGTTAGAGCGGCGTAGACTAAGATACAGTAGAACAGAATACAGTATATACATATGAGATGAGTAATGCAAAATATGTAAACATTATTAAAGTGACTAGGTGGTTGTTGTCCTTGATGATCTTTTTGGCCTTCCTGTAGGTGTCCTGGAGGGCAGGTAGTTTGCACCCGGTGATGCGTTGAGCAGACCGCACCATCCTCTGGAGAGCCCTGCGGTTGCAGCCGGTGCAGTTGCCGTACCAGGTGGTGATACAGCCCTACAGAATGCTCTCAATTGTGCATCTGTAAAAGTTTGTGAGGGTTTTAGGTGCCAAGCCAAATTTCTTCAGCCTCCTGAGGTTGAAGAGGCGCTGTTGCGCCTTCTTCACCACACTGTCTGTGTTGGTGGTCCATTCCAGTTTATCAGTGATGTGTACGCAGAGGAACTTGAAGCTTTTCACCTTCTCCACTGCGGTCCCGTCGATGTGGATGGGACCATGGTGTAGCCAGAGGACAGCTAGCTTCCATCCTACTCTGGCTATGACCACTTCCGGAGGACGTCCTCCAACCAATCAAAGCTTTTGCAGTATAAACTGAAATGTTGTCCATCCAATCATAGAATTAGGATCAGAGAATTAACCTAGTGTGTTGTATTGGGATTGTGCCAGAGAGCATTATGGGGGTTCTATGTGTTGAGAAGCTTGGTGACATTGTTGGAAAGAGATAAAGAGTGATAGTTGAGTTTTTTAAAATATATTATTCAATTCAATTCCTCCTAATCTAGTCCAAATCTAATTTATATGAACAAATACAACTTAGCTGCAGTTTGACAGGGTTGTCAACTCCCCAGGTCCAGGAGTTTTTTTCAGGAGTTTTTTAAAACCATGTGACCTGATTAGGAAAATCTGGTCCCATCATTGCCCATATAAAACCTTTTTACAACGGATTAATCAATGTCATACCTTATAGGATCCAGAGTTTTCCTAGTTAGGTTAACATATAAGGAAAAACTCCAGGCCCCAGGGGGTAAGAATTGCCCCCCACTCTGGGACCTGTGGTGTCACCAGTCTGCTTGCAGTTGTCAGTTATTGTCAGCTATGTGGATGATCAGGAATTTATTCAGGAATGTTTCTTGGGCTACTTTGATGTGTCAAGTGGGCGAGATGCGCAGTATGTGTTTGACTTTATGAATTTTGAGATGTCTGAATTTAACTTCATAGAGAAACTTGTTGTCCACTTTGCATGCCAGTGTTTGAGTTGATGTACCCACTCTGATAATAACTGACTCCCAGGCTTTCACACGGGCCCTGTGGGCCAGCAGAGCTTATGAGGAGAAAAAATATATACTTATTTTTATATAAAAACATAAGCAGTATGTGTTTTGTTTGTGTTCTCTTGTTTTTAAGGGAACATTTATGTATAAAATGTTTGTTATTCAAGCTAACGGCTTTGTTTTCCAGGGTCCGATTAAGTTTTCTAAATATTGAAGATGACAAATGAGATTCGTTTTAACACAAAGCCAGTTTTAAATCATTTATAATAGTAAAGGACTTTTAAGAATGTTTCACAAACTCTCCATCTTCTATTCTAATATTACTGCACAAGTTAGGGCCTTTATTGTTCAGAAAACTTGCACAGATGTACTGTATATTTACCCTCCCATTTCCCCTCTTATCTTGGGATGTCATTCAGACCACCTGAGATGGACCTGAGAGTTTCTGACCTGGGGTCAGGTGGGTCTGCACTCTCTGTTTCTCACAGCTCTGCCGTCACTGTCACTTTGAATCTATTGTTGTTAACTTGTCTCTCTCTGCTTGCCTTAGAGCTTTCTATTTTGCATTATAAACTGGGTGGTTCGAGCCCTGAATGCTGATTGGCTGACAGACGTGATAAATCAGACTGTATACCATGGGTATGACAAAACATGTATTTTTACTGCCCTAATTAAGTTGGTAACCAGTTTATAATAGCAATAAGGCACCTTGGGAGTTTGTGGTAGTATGGCCAATATAGCACGGCTAAGGGCTGTATCCAGGCACTCTGCCTTGCGTCGTGCCTAAGAACAGCCCTTAGCTGTGGTATATTGACCATATACCACACCCCCTCATGCCTTATTGTTTAAATAAACAATGCCTTACCTCTAATGTTGAGTGTGCCACTGCCTTCATTGTGCTTGGTAGTAGACATGACTTGTATAATACAAAGTGAATGTCAAACGTTTACTGCACTGTAATCCAGATGCTGTTCTAGTCTTTTCTGAGCATCAACATGTCTGTAAGGCTACAGTGCCTTGTTCTGGGGCTGGTTGGCCCTTACCTGCCCTGTGAAATCTGCTGTCACTGTTAGGCCGTCCAACCCTGGACGAGTGCTATACATTCTACATTTGGTTTGTTGGCAGTACTCTTGAGTCCCGGGCAATGTGTAATATTATACACTTTTGTATAAAAATACTTCTGTACTAACTTCTGAGGGGTTCAGCACCTCTTCTTTCTAGAGATGTAGAAACACAGGTGCATGAAAAAGGAACATTGAGATGGGTTAGGGTCACAGGAGGCTGGTGAGAGAGGATGGCTGGAATGGAATAGTATCAAACACATGGAAACCATGATATGTTTTATACCATTCCATTTATTCCGTTCAAGCCATTACTACGAGCCCATCCTCCACAATTAAGAAGCCACCAGCCGCCTGTGGTTGGGGTTCTATTGAAATGGACCCATGAGAAGAGAAACATTGACATGGATTGGGGTTATACTCCATCTCCACTAGGTGTCAGTGAGGGGACATAGTGGAAGTGTAGCCGGCGTGCTGCACCTATGTCAGATGGTGTGTTGCGTTGTGTTCTGGCGCCTTCAAAGAGGAGACGTGCTGGGGGTTGGCTTTATTGACAGCTCTGGATCCCAGGGCAAAAGGAAAGGGCATATCAGCGCTGGACGTCGTACAGGCTATATGCTGTGCCTCCCCCCGTTCAGATGGAAACAGCTTATTATCATATAATAGGATAATAGGATATATATATATATATAAATATATAAAAAGAGTATTTAAGATCAATAGCTAATAGAATAAGGCACCAATGTTGGAATATGAATGGATCAAATAGATTAATAAATATTAATGAGTGATATAAAATTACTTTCAATGTGATAAAAACTTTTCACAATATAATAGAATACAGAATAAGGCAAATAGACCGTGTTTCACAATACAATTTAAAATCACATTGAAAGCTATGAAATCATATACAAATATGAACCATGTTCTTAATTAACACCATCAATATATGATATCAAAATCAAATTTTATTGGTCACATACACATGTTTAGCAGATGTTAATGCTGGTGTGGCGAAATGCTCCTATGTTAAAAGGGATGTTAAATGGAAAAAAAAAAGGTGTAACCTAGTTCAATGAATCTGACACATACATGATTAATGAATAGACATATTTCATACAGAATCTCCATACGAGGATCACAGAGCAAAAGGCAGGAAAGGGGACGTCATACAGGGTATATATTTGCTGACCCAACCGTAGCTAGCCAGCCATATTACCTCAGGAAGACAAACTTTATCACATACAATCCTGACACTACACAAAGACATCGTTTGCACAGTACGTGACCAATATTGTTATGAGTTTAAAAAAAGTACAACGTTTTCAAAGGTTACGATGTCCACTGAGTGAGAGTTGAATACATTTAAAAAGGAGAGGGTGTGGGAGAACACAACCTCGTTCACATGGAGACCGTTCTGAACCAGCTCCCGCGAGCAGCGCTGACGTCACACACAGAGCCCAACAAAATACCAGCAGGAGATTCAACCAAAAACAAATGAGGAGAAATGTGTGATTTGTTGAATATTCATCGCAGTTGAATAATTCCTCTTACATAAGCAACATACTGAACTTGCAGATACAATTTTAATGAATAGAGCTGAAATTATTTATTCCTCTATATGTGTCAGAGAGCCATGTCACATATTTAAAATCACAATGGAGCCCTGTACTCTACTGTACAGCCAGCTGCCAGATTTGGGGGAGGGAAGGCACAGTATGTGAATATAACACAGCTGTCCATCTTAGTTAATTGAATTGCTGTACAGGAGAACAGCTGGACTCGTGAAAATGAACTTGAAAAGACAAGCAGAGGAGGCTCAAGCATTGCACCCTTTCTCTCCCTCAACTGCTGCACTGCCTAAGGTTTATGTCTCTCTGCATCACTGTGGTTCAAGTAGTCTGTGTGTTGAACAACCACTGAGGAATTAAGTCCTCAGTTATTTGCTCCTTCATTCATTCATTCTCTAATTCCGACTCTCTGGCTCTCACCACTAACTCCCCTGATAAGACAAAACCCCCGCCCTTCTCATAAACCCTTAAAATATTTATGCTCACCAAACCCTGCCAGATCCAATCTCCAACCCCTGGCAGCCCCAATCCCCAACCCCTGCCAGCCCCAATCTCCAACCCCTGGCAGCCCCAATCCCCAACCCCTGCCAGCCCCAATCTCCAACCCCTGCCAGCCCCAATCCCCAACCCCCAACCCCTGGCAGCACCAATCCCCAAACCCTGGCAGCCCAAAGCCCCAGCCTCAATTCCTAATCCCTGCCAGCCCAAATCCCAACCCCCTGGCAGACCCAATCCCCAAACCCTGGAAGACCCAATCCCCAACCTCTGCCAGTCCCAATCCCCAACCCCTGCCCGCCCCAATCCCAAACCCCTGCTCCCCTTCCTAATCTCCATCTGTCGGTGGATCCACTTGAGGGACTGGGTGGGTGACGCGGGTGTACACCCCAGGCTTGTTCCTGTCAGCACAGCCATGGCCCCAGCTAATAGCCCCCACCAGCTTCCACACTGACGAGTCCTCGCAGGCCAGAGGGCCCCCGCTGTTCCCCTGGGGGCCACAAACACAACAGTAAAACCCCAGGCCCTCACAGACACAACAACAAACAGCTACAAAGGGAAACGGACAACCGGAAAAGACACCTGCATGCTAATATTTTAACAGCTATAAAAACACATCAGCCTTTATGTAAGGGATAATCAACGAGGGGCTATAGATCCCCGGGTTGATTATCCCTTTTATATCATGGCTATAATTTAACACATTTGTCTCTAGAAATGTGTTCATTTGCCGATAGAAATGTGTTCAACATCCACTGAAGTAGCTAGCAAGTTTACTAGATAGTTACAGTAGTTGCCGTGTTAACCAAACAAACCAAACCATCAAACATAGCTTGCTATTATGAAAATCGAATTCAACAATATCAATACTATTTTCATTTAAACTTTTGCTTTCAAAAGCAGCTCAAACAAAACATGTAAAAATTTACTATAGCCATGGAATTCTACTGTGCAAATATACTGTGCATTATAGGAGAAATAATGCACTCTAGAATGCCCTTCAAGCCAATCAGAAAATAGTATTCAACAATGACATGGTAGAAGTATGTTTAACACCAAATTTGTAACAACAATGAAAACATACACTGTATCAGCATGTGTATATTTAACACCAAATTGCCAAAAGTCCCACTCTGTACTAAGGCTCACCACCATGGGCTTACAGTACCTGGGAGGAGTCTGAACAGATCACCCCGGGGGAGATGTATCGCTGGTAGACCCCTGGAACGCTGCACGACTTAGTGGAGATGAGAGGGGCCTGGACAGAGAGTAACAATCACTAGATTATCCTGGCCAAAGAGCAGACAACACTCAGATAGAGCTTACACTTAAGAAAATCATTATGACTCCTAGACTGACTACTTGTCTGTAAGCGTGAATAAAGAGACAGCATGTGACATACTTAACAGCCTAGACTCAACCCCATCTGAAGTGGCATCCCAGCCTGAGATCCAGCACATGGTCCCGTCCTCAAAGTCCTCCCCAAATGTAGGTAGGCAGCAGGGAAGGAGGACGGCTAAGAGAAACAAACCACACTTCCCAGAAAAACCTGGGTTTAAAATAGTTATAAAGTGAGAGTTCACTGAGACTATTGACTACTTACTATTGATCTGATTCTTATTCCTGGGGCAACTAACACGTCTACTAAACAATGCATTCAATAATGAGAAGTGAGCTGGAGCAGGGTTACAGGGAAACAAGAGTATGGGTGTGGATGAGCCTTGTGGCTTCAACCACAGACAGACCATACACATAATGACATGTCACTGTCAGAGCCCAGGGGACCCTTAGAGAGACAGCCAGGTGACCAGAGAGAAGAGGGGGTGTGTCGGGGTAAAATAAAGAGTGGAAAGTGTGGGAGAAAATGTCTTTAAGCTACCGTTAAAGACAGCGGGGTCCCTAGCTACCGTTAAAGACAGCAAGGTCCCTACCTACCGTTGAAGACAGCAAGGTCCCTATCTACCGTTAAAGACAGCAAGGTCCCTTGCTGTCTTTAACAACTTGATAACAACTTGATTATAGTTGGTACAAAATACTTTTTTTGAATAAGTTTATCATGGAAAAGTACGGACAGATAAACCTAATTAAGTTGTTGTTTGGGAATGCGTATGTGTGTCTGTGTGTCTTTGACATACATAGTGCTTGAAATTCTAAGACCCATATGCATTATATAGATATCAAACTACAATATTGCCTCTGACGGGGAAGATGCATGCTTTATCAGATCAATAGAGTACAAAGGTGGGTTATATCACTCACTTTTATTTTCATTTACAGATAGCCAGGGGCACACTCCAACACTTAGACATAATTAACAAATGAAGCATGTGTGTTTAGTGAGTCAGCCAGATCAGAAGCAGGAGGGATGACCAGGGATGTTTCCTAGATAAGTGCGGGAATTTGACAATTTTCCTGTCCTGCTAAGCATTAAAAGTATAACGAGTACTTTTGGGTGTCAGGGAAAAAGTAAGAGGTAAAAAGTACATTATTTTCTTAAGGAATGTAGTGAAGTAAAGGTAAAAGTTGTCAAAAATACAAATAGTAAAGTACAGATACCCCCCAAAACTACTTAAGTAGTACTTTACACAACTGAATACTGAATGTACATTGTATGGTATGCTGACCCCTTCTGACAGCCAGTGGATGTAGAAACAGCTCGCTAAATAACTGCATTTCACGACGCTAGTTCAAAGGACCTCACTTCCGTATCACCTCCTTTCAATTGATGCGTTATGTAACTCCCACCCTATGTAACCCATTATTGAAACAAGTTGAATGTCAGTTTACATTGGGATAGTTTGTGTGAGTAATTGATTTGTACTAGAAACGTGAGTCATTATCCACTTGAAGCGCCGGTGAATTGTCTTAGGTGTCCATGTAGTTGCCTGAGGTGTTGGAGGCAGCCTTCTGGACGGACGCGTCAGCGCTGTCGTGTACTTGTTGTAGTCTACACTGGAGTTTCTGCATTAAACGCTGCATTAAAATCCACAGCCCTCGTAGCTTCTTTTAACAAAAAAAAAAAAACATCGTCCTTGAAATGGAGTGTCGTGTGTTATCTATTCAGAGTCACGTTGTCAGGGGATACGTAGGGAATAAATCGGCAACATTCCCATTACAGGTAACATATGTATGTTTGCCATAAACTGAACACGCTGAGAAAGAGGAGAGACAGTAGACCAGGGTTTGGAGGTTTTGGTTAGATGATCAGAACAGTCACGTATGCATACAGTAACAGTAATTCAGAATAACGATAGTTCAGCCTACAATTGTCAGAGGATACAGTGTAGCCTGTTGTAATGAAATGTCATGTCACGTATATTTTTTTTAATTTTATTTAACCTTTATTTAACTGGGCAAGTCAGTTAAGAACAAATTCTTACTTATATTGACGTCTATCTATTCCACAAACGGTTCACAGTGCCTTAACCAACCATGGAGACATAATGAATCAATGCAGTGGGGTTTAGGATGTTGTACTCAAATTATTGTGTGCGTTCTTGAGGAAAGATATGTTATAAACCCACGAAAGTGATACAATATGTGAAGCATTGTTATGATTTGCTTGCCTCCTCTAACAGGTGCTTGGGTTCGAAGTGGACTCCATCAACTCAGTGCAATTCTCCAATCACACAGGTATGTGCAGTGTAGTAACTCCACGCTCATATTTAAATATAACATTTGACAGAAACAGCTGGTAAACAGAGGCAACAATAGGCAATGTATAAGGAATACACTAGAAGAAAATGGAATCAAATTAAATCCTATCCCCATATGTGACCGACTGCCTCGATTCCGTCTTATGTAGCAGCATAGTGTTTTTTAAAACATTGGATAAAAGTAGAGACTCAACACTACAGTTGCGGAACAATGGGAAAGTAACTCTACCCCACCTTTGAGAAAATGTCCCTTGAATGTTTCTGGTACACCTACTGGTGTATTTTAACACCAGTAAACCCATCCATTTAAAAATGAATTTAGTATATGTCAGTCTAGAAAACCAGGCAACTAAAAGCAACTTTCTAACTTTTTTGGGGTTATTTTCTACCTTTCTTAGTTAGCTAGCTAACGTTAAGTTCATAGAGTGCATGCCATTCATTCAGATATTGAACGCTGGGATGGTTGCATTTTAACTGTTAGTAGGCTACGTTAGATCATGACTTGACCTCCCAGTATGGGGCTTGGCAGTGGATGAAAGGACAAAATGTTCTGCCATGAATCCTTTGATGGTGAAGTGAAGATCAATGTCAAGTTCGGCCTACAGCCCTTCCCCTTCACGTCCACAGTCCCCCACAGTCCCCCTTATCTCTCTGTTCTTGGGTCTGGGCCTCCACTAAACTCAGTGGGAAGCCTGTGTGTGCCCTGGTTGAACATTCTTAATCCTGGAATGTCTCTTCATGATTCAACAAATAGGCCTAGCTTGTGGTGACCATATTTGTTATCTGGCGTACAGTGTAATATCTGATTTGATAGTGCATTTAAAAGAAGTATAGTGAATTGCTCACCTGTCTTTAAATGTTTATAGAGTATTCCTGTAAGGTTATCTGGCTGAAGTGAAACCTGGATGTGTGTCAGTGAGTTCACTACCTACAGGGAAGACTTAACAGAAAGCTGGTGAGGAGGACAAATAAAGTGACTGGAGATGAGAGCAATAATGTGGGATAAAAGCAGACAGACATTTTGTAGCCCAACCACGTCACTCAGGCCTCAATAAGGTCTGTGCTCATACCTAGATTTTGAGTGAAGATCACTCATTGCTAATTATTTGGGTAATGGTGCAAGTTCAGCCTTTTCTTGGAGTTCACCCCACTGTGTCCACACAAACTCTAGCACACTGTTGGGTTTGGATTTCTCAATTTGAGAATATTGTTAATCCTCAGTTATACTATAGTATATGAGGAGTGATAGAGACTGGTTTTTACATCAGAAGTTAATGGTTATCTGTAGGAGCCAGATGGCTGTGGAATGTGCTGAGTAGAGAAGAGGAAATCACATGACTGCTGTAGCTGATACGAGTGGAGAGCTTTGGAGTAGGCATCAAGGGGGTTGAGGTCAGGTCAGGTCACCTTAAGGGAGAAGGAACTGTTTATTACCCCAATCATTTAACTTCCTGCCTAGCAACAGAGATTTATTGGCTGACCATATCACACGTACATTGTAATATTGTTGTATGGTGGTATTATACATTTTGTATTGTAGATATGTATTGGTGTAATAATATTATATGATGTACTGTTGTATCTTTTGTTTTATATGTAATGTAGTCCTTTCATTTGTTTGGACCCCAGGAACTAATGGGGATCCATAATAAACCCCAGGAAGAGTAGCTGCTGCCTTGGCAGGAACTAATGGGGATCCATAATAAACCCCAGGAAGAGTAGCTGCTGCCTTGGCAGGAACTAATGGGGATCCATAATAAACCCCAGGAAGAGTAGCTGCTGCCTTGGCAGGAACTAACAGGGATCCATAATAAACCCCAGGAAGAGTATCTGCTGCCTTGGCAGCAGCTAATAGGGATCCCTAATAAATGCTAGCCCCTGCTCATGATTAACTACAATTTCTCTTGAATGTGTTCAACTCATGTTCAGAGTTAGAAGTGAATAAACACATTCCTTAGATGTTTGAGTTTTGAAACCCAATACTATATTCTTTCTGCCCCAGCAGGGGGTTTTATTAGAATCGTTTAGAGATTAGAATCATTGCTAGGCCCGTTTCTTGCTCAGTTGTGAATGGCTTGTTTTTCAATGAGCTGCTATGTCTTCAGCCCAATGTCAGAGGGAGAGATGCTAGTGAATGATTGATGCAGGTAACTGAAAGTCTGAGATTGTAATCTTTCTTCCTCTGTCAGCATGTTTGATTGTCTCTCAGCCTCCATTCTTCTCTCCCAACAATCTACCAAATCCAAACCATGAATAACTGCTTGCTGACTTCTTCTTCACGTTGACCCCTGCTGGTCGTAAGAAGAACTGATAACAGCCAGGCTCTATATTGATTGATGATTGAGAGATCAGTGTTTCTATAATCATCTCAGCAACCAAATCTTCCTCTGGAATTCCAGTCCACGCTCTCCCTCCATAAACAACAGCCCTCTTTGTTGTAGGAACTTTTTATTCAGGATAATAGCAGGCATTGGCAGACTGTTGAGTATGCTTTAGGTCTTAAAGTGATCCCTCACCTCTGACCCTTAACCTCTCTTGTTTCCAAGGTTATGCTCATTGGAAAGGGCAAGTGCTGACGGCAGAGGAGCTTAACGTTCTCTATGAGGGTATAAAACTCAACAACGTCAACCATTATGACTACATCCTCACAGGTGAGACTTGAAGCTGTTTCAATTGTCAATATGGATTCTGCCATTTTAAGCAGTTTTATAAAATTTCTAGAATAGTATTTAGGATTGTTATGGCTAAGGTCGATGACCGCACCCCCACGGAAATCCAATTAGTATAATTCAAAAAATGTCAGTTTTAAGATAAATATCTGCTTCTCAATCCACCGCATCCGTGTATGTACTATGCACTTTCGCATCTGCGGTGAAAGGTGACAGAGCTAGAGCAGTGTTTCAGACCATGAGACATCCCGAAAATCGGTCTTCTCACAAAGTCTGTAGCATCGGAACGGTTTGGCCTAGAAAATAAAATATTATGGAACACTCACTACAGAGTTCCGAACTGACTCTGCAAGCAGCGTCAGCACAAAAACTGTTTGTCGGGAGCTTCCTGAAATGGGTTTCCATAGCAGAGCAGCAGAGCACAAGCCTAAGATCACCATGCGCAATGCCAAGTGTCGACTGGAGTGGTGTAAAGCTTGCCGCCATTGGACTCTGGAGCAGTGGAAACACGTTCTCTGGAGTGATGAATCATGCTTCACCATCTGGCAGTCAGACGGACAAATGTGGGTTTGGCGGCTGCCAGGACAACGCTACCTGCCCCAATGCATAGTGCCAACCGTAAAATTTGGTGATGGAGTAGGAATAATGGTCTGGGGCTGTTTTTCATGGTTCGGGCTAGGCCCCTTAGTTCCAGTGAAGGGAAATCTTAAAGCTACAGCATACAATGACATTCTAGACGATTCTGTAACTTTCCTGTTTCAGTATTACAATGCCCCCGTACACAATGCAAGGTCCATACAGAAATTGTTTGTCGATCGGTGTGGAAGAACTTGACTGGTCTGCACAGAGCCCTGACCTCAACCCCATCGACCACCTTTGGGATGAATTGGAAAGCCGACTGTGAGCCAGGCCTAATCGCCCAACATCAGTGCCCAACCTCACTAATGCTCTTGTCTGAATGGAAGCAAGTCCCCGCAGCAATGTTCCAACATCTAGTGGAAAGCCTTCCCAGAAGAGTGGAGGCTGTTATAGCAGTAAAGGGGTGACCAACTCCATATTAATGCCCATGATTTTGGAATGAGATGTAGTGTACAAGTAAGACCAAATATAATTTCTCATCTAATAATAATAATTATTATAATTTTGTATTTTTTTTTTTTTTTTGTTAGTTCAAGGGGTCTTCAAATTCCAAATCCCCCCCACCCCCCGGCTTAGACTTTATGGGTTAACCTATGCTCTGTAAAGATTTAAATAAGTTTTCTTTAACGTTTACACACGAGGTGAGTGACCTTTGCGTGACCCAGAGAACTCTTCTTCCCCGAGGGTACACCAGGGACACATCTTTCCTAGAGACGGTGGTGGACCTTGTTCAGGAGCTGAAGAGGTTGAATCCTAAACTGGTATATGGTGAGTAACCATTGCTACACAGATGTGTATCCCATATACTGTAGCTACACTCAGCAAGGTTGCGGATGAATGTAGAGCTTCCATCTTGTCTTTCTTCTTCGTGTTCTCAGTGTGTGATCCAGTGATGGGAGACCAAGGCTCTATGGTTAGTATCCACGCATATAGCCCTTATAATAATAATAATAATAATAATAATAATAATAATAATAATAGCATTATTATTATAGTCATGTCAAACCCCTCATGAACACACTACCCTCTTCTTTTCCAGTATGTCCCTGAGAATATACTGCCTGTTTACAGAGACAAAGTCGTAGCAGTGGCTGACATTCTCACGCCCAACCAGTTTGAGGCAGAGTGAGTACAGTTGCTACTAAGATACATTGGGTTACATTTATTAAGTTGCTATGTGCTGCACAACATGCCTTATTGTAGCTATTACAGTAATGAGACTGTGAATGCTTACTACAGTATTACTACCTCAGAGAAAAACCCAGTTGCTGTTCTTAGCCCTTCGTAGAGTTTAGCAGTATTGCCCTGGGGGTTGTGGTATAAGGCCAATATGCCACGGCTAAGGGCTGTTCTTAGGCCACGGGGTGCCTTATTGCTGTTATAAACTGGTTTTACGTTATTGCTGTTATAAACTGGTTTCCAACGTAATTAGACCAGTAAATAGTAATTTTGTTGTCATACCCATGGTCAGCAGTCTGATATACCACGACTTTCAGCCAATCAGCATTCAGGGCTCGAACCACCCAGTTTATAATTAAGCAATAAGGCACGAGGGGGTTGTGGTATATAGCCAATATTCCTTGGCTAAGGGCTGTGACCAGGCCCTCTGCGATTCGTCGTGCCTAAGAACAGCCCTTAGCCGTGGTATATTGGCCATATACCACAAACCCCAGAGGTACCTTATTGCTATTATAAACTGGTTACAACATAATTAGAGCAGTACAAATTAATGTTTTGTCATACCCGTGGTATACGGGCGGCTGTCAGCCAATCAGCATTCAGGGCTCAAACCACCCAGTTTATAATAACTCTTATAGGTCACAAACTCTTTCTGCCCTTATGTTTTATTCATAAAGCAGCAGACCAAACCTTTTCCCAGCCCTTTAAGGGAACTGTGCCCTGGTTTATGCATTCAGAGTCACACATGGCTTGACTTGATTTGCCCTGAAAAACCCTCTGGACAAATGTGGAATTACTTTTTTTGTGTGTGTATGTCTTGCACCTCTCTGCATGTGTCTCTTAGGCTGCTGACGGGGAGGAAAATCAGCACAGAAAAAGACGCTCTTGAGGTGGGTTCCACTGTCCATGCCTCTAGAACAAAACAGACCCTGCCTTCACCTCTCTGTCCATGCCTCTAGAACAAAACAGACCCTGCCTTCACCTCTCTGTCCATGCCTCTAGAACAAAACAGACCCTGCCTTCACCTCTCTGTCCATGCCTCTAGAACAAAACAGACCCTGCCTTCACCTCTCTGTCCATGCCTCTAGAACAAAACAGACCCTGCCTTCACCTCTCTGTCCATGCCTCTAGAACAAAATAGACCCTGCCTTCACCTCTCTGTCCATGCCTCTAGAACAAAACAGACCCTGCCTTCACCTCTCTGTCCATGCCTCTAGAACAAAACAGACCCTGCCTTCACCTCTCTGTCCATGCCTCTAGAACAAAACAGACCCTGCCTTCACCTCTCTGTCCATGCCTCTAGAACAAAACAGACCCTACCTTCACCTCTCTGTCCATGCCTCTAGAACAAAACAGACCCTGCCTTCACCTCTCTGTCCATGCCTCTAGAACAAAACAGACCCTGCCTTCACCTCTCTGTCCTCTCTGAGCTAAAACACATGATGATGATGATGATGATGATGATGATGATGGTGGTTTTAATCTTGGCTTATGATAAAGGCTACTTTCCCTCTCAGGTGATGGAGCTGCTCCACCAGATGGGTCCTGATACGGTGGTCCTCACCAGCACAGACCTGACCTCTCCTCATGGGGACCAGTTCCTAGTGGCCCTCGGGAGCCAGAAAATAGGTAAGACAAGGGCCGTGGGGGAGGGCTCTGACTGGTGAAGAAATGTGTCTCTGTAGTGCATGTTAAAGTTGCCAACATGTTAAAAGGTAACAGAGACTCATACTGACACTGTGTCCTTTCCTCAGTTAGACCAGATGGGACCAAGTCCACCCAGAAGATTCGGATTGAGATGCCCAAGGTGGATGCAGTGTTTGTGGGCACGGGGGACCTGTTCACTGCCATGCTGCTGGCCTGGAGCCACCACCACCCCAGCGACCTGAAGGTCAGTAATACCCCCAGCAGGGGGTTGTTTAGATTAGAATCGTTTCTTGCTCAGTTGTGAATGGCTTGTTTTTCAATGAGCTGCTATGTCTTCAGCCCAATGTCAGAGGGAGAGATGCTAGTGAATGATTGATGCAGGTAACTGAAAGTCTGAGATTGTAATCTTTCTTCCTCTGTCAGCATGTTTGATTGTCTCTCAGCCTCCATTCTTCTCTCCCAACAATCTACCAAATCCAAACCATGAATAACTGCTTGCTGACTTCTTCTTCACGTTGACCCCTGCTGGTCGTAAGAAGAACTGATAACAGCCAGGCTCTATATTGATTGATGATTGAGAGATCAGTGTTTCTATAATCATCTCAGCAACCAAATCTTCCTCTGGACTTCCAGTCCACGCTCTCCCTCCATAAACAACAGCCCTCTTTGTTGTAGGAACTTTTTATTCAGGATAATAGCAGGCTTTGGCAGACTGTTGAGTATGCTTTAGGTCTTAAAGTGATCCCTCACCTCTGACCCTTAACCTCTCTTGTTTCCAAGGTTATGCTCATTGGAAAGGGCAAGTGCTGACGGCAGAGGAGCTTAACGTTCTCTATGAGGGTATAAAACTCAACAACGTAAAAATATGTCCGTTTTAAGATGGAGATATCTGCTTCTCATATGTTACACTTCCGCAAAGGTGACAGAGCTACAGCAGTGTTTGTCAGAACATGAGACATCCCGAAAATCGGTCTTCTCACAAAGTCTGTAGCTTCGGAACAGTTTGGCCTAGAAAATATTATGACCCCTCTATGGAAAGATGAGACTCTCACGAACAGGGGACTGGAGAGGTTATCAATGCAGAGATAACAGCCAAGATACATTAATGTAATACATGTGGTTTAAACATGGACTAGTCTATCTTCTCTAACATACTTTGTCATCTCTCTTAGGCTGCATGTGAGAAGACTGTCTCAGTCCTGCACCATGTTATCAAGAGGACCATTACCTATGCCAACGGTGAGATGATCAACAAGTCTCTGCCTGCCTGTCTGTATGATTGTCTAATCTACAGTGGTTGCTCGTTTAAAAGCTGCAGCATGGCTTACAAGATGCTGCGGTATGGAACAGCATATTATTTCAGTCTGCCATTTTTGCCGTTAATGCTCGTTGTAACCACCAGAGGGCATCTTTGAGGGTGTCTTTATTAAGCTTGTTGGAGCGTGCTTTCTTTCCCAAATAATCCTACAGCACAGATGTCCATCAACAAATGCAACATGCAAGAATTTCAAAGATTTTACTGAGTTACAGTTCATATAATGAAATCAGTCAATTTACACATCTCCTTCACAAGAGTTGATCAGGCTGTTGATTGTGGACTGTGGAACTTTGTCCCACTCATCTTCAATGGCTGTGCGAAGTTGCTGGATATTGGCAGGTGGTGAGTATGCAGGCAATGGAAGAACTGGGACATTTGCAGCTTTAAGGAATTGTGTATAGACATGGGGCCGTGCATTATCATGCTGAAACATGAGGTGATGGCAGCGGATCAATGTTACTACAATGGGCCTCAGGATCTCGTCACGGTATCTCTGTGCATTCAAATTGCCATCAATAAAATGCAATTGTGTTCGTTGTCCGTAGCTTAAACCTGCCCAAACCATAACCCCACCGCCACCATGGGGCACTCTGTTCACAACGGTGACATCAGAAAACCGCTCGCCCACATGACGCCATCTGCCCGGTACAGTTGAAACCGGGATACATCCGTGAAGATCTCACTTCTCCAGCGTGCCAGTGAAAAAGGAAAGGGGGATACCTATAGTCAGTTGTACAACTGATTGCATTCAACTGAAATGTGACTTCTGCATTTTACCCAACCCCTCTGAATCAGAGAGGTGTGGAGGGCCGCCTTAATCGACATCCATGTCTTCGGTGCCGACAGATTTTTACCTTGTTAGCTCTGGGATTCAATCCAGCTACCTTTCGGTTACTGGCCCAACGCTCCTATCCGCCAGGCTACCTGCCGCCCCAGTGGCCATCAAAGGAGAGCATTTGCCCACTGAAGTCGGCTACGACGCCGAACTACAGTCAGGTCAAGACCCTGGTGAGGACGTGCATGCAGATGAGCTTCCCTGAGACGGTTTCTGACAGCTTGTACAGAAATCCTTTAGTTGTGCAAACCCTGTTTTATCAGCTGTCCGGGTGGCTGGTCTCCGACGATCCCACAGGTGAAGAAGCTGGATGTGGAGGTCCTGGACTGGCGTGGTTACACGTCGTCTGCGTTTGTGAGGCTGGTTGGACGTACTGCCAAATTCTCTAAAACGACGGAGGCGGCTTATGGTAGAGAAATTAATTAAATTCTCTGGCAACAGCTTTGGTGGACATTCCTGCAGTCAGCATGCCAATTGCCTTTAAAGTGGCCTTTTATTGTCCCCAGCACAATTTGCACCTGTGTAATGATCATGCTGTTTAATCAGCTTCTTGATATGGCACACCTGTCAGGTTTGATGGATTATTTTGGTAAAGGAGAAATGCTCACTAACAGAAATGACATTTTTGTGAAATTTGTTCACAAAATTTGAGAGAAAAATGCTTTTTGTACTTATGAAAAATGTCTGGGATTTTTTATTTCAGCTCATGAAACATGGGACCAACACTTTTTACATTTTTGTTCAGTGTATATTCCAGTCTTTCTAACATCTTTCCTCCTCTCCATCAGAGATGGCCGGCCCTGGTAAGAGACCCAGTCCTGCTCAGTTGGAGCTGAGGATGGTCCAGAGCAAAAAAGACATTGAGGACCCGGACATCGTAGTGGAGGCCACCATCTTATAACACCCAACGCCTCATAAATAGATGTATAGGACTTTTATATCATGAGATGTCATCTTGCCTTATAGGATCTCGTAGAGAGCACTGTTTTTATGATGGACGTCAGTCAGAGTATTTGCCCTGCGCACTGCACACACTCATTTACTTAGTCACTGTCATGTGTGTTTACTATGACCTGAGCATTGTCACCCATTGAAAACATGGGAGATGGTCTTAGAGCAGGGTTATTTCATTTTTTTCAGCTTGAGACCCAGTTGGGAAATTGACCGTCCTCCCCTGAGCCCAAATCCTCCTCCAACGACCCAAATTAAGAATAGTGTGTGATTTATAGATGTATTCTCATAACTCGCAACCCACCTCTCACATGCCCAGGGCCCACTTTGGGTCCTGACCCATAGTTTCAGAAACCCTATCTTAGAGGAACACACACAGGTTGTGGATATTACCATCCATCAGAATATAGAAGTGAAGGTATGGATACCTGATTGGCCCTCAATATGGCATAGGTATTAGCATGGGCCCCGAGTTTCCCCTGACAGTGTGAGCTGACCAGGAAAATCTCTGCGCTTCATTTATGGGTTTTTAGTGATGCATCAACATGAGTTGTGCTACCATGAAACATGTTATGCAATACTAATCCGTGCACGTTTGATCATCAGATTTTCAAAAAGTATAATATTTCATAGTTTGACCATTTTAATTTTTAGTTTTCATACTTTTTATGGTTATTCATAAATGTATGTTACTATTAATGTACTTTGTCTTAATAATAATACTTGTCATTTAATACTTAAATGTCTTACACATTTCAAACTGAGGTAAAACTATTTGCACAGATAATCTTGATAAACATGTTTATTATTGTTAATCATTGGATGCTTTTCATGGTCTGGATTGTCTCACTATTTTCATATCTTTACTAGAACACAGGCCTTAGCGGAGTCGTTTAGAGAAATATCATCAGTGAATGTTGTGCATCTATGCCTGCCAAGGTAATGAAAATACATCTTTATTACACAATGTTAGAAAGATAAGTGCCAAAGCTGAAGCTCTGATGAATAATACAATATTATTGTTATTAAACCCACAGGTCTCTGTTGTAGTTGAGCCTCTATGCCTCCTGTTCCTGTTGCTATGTCTCCTTTGAGTGGGATTAGATAGATAGATAGATAGATAGATAGATAGATAGATAGATAGATAGATAGATAGATAGATAGATAGATAGATAGATAGATAGATAGATAGATAGATAGATAGATAGATAGATAGATAGATAGATAGATAGATAGGGGCACACTTTAGCTTTGTGGTTTTCTCATTGCAGTATGAATTGATCCCACAGGTATTGGTGCCTGGAAATGAAGGATTTATGCTACCAGTGAATCTCTTTTCTATATTATTTTGTTTGTGCTTGAACTAATGGATATGACTCTGCCACAAAAGGTGAATGTTAGAGATTAAATAAATAGATAGGAGGAATATTACAGAGAATCATATTGCTGTCTGGATGGGAGCCTGTATTCTGGTTTCACAGCATCAGATTTCTCCACTAATCCCAACATGGATAACCTGCATCAACCCAAATAAACAGGCAGGCCAAGTAAAGATCACTGCTGTGTCAAGGCAACTCCAACCAAGATGATGAGTCATGCTTTTTGTTTGGGATGTATGACCATAACCATGCCAGGCCTGTCTTTCCGGCAACAACACTGTCTGTGGTTACACCACCAACACCTGGAGGTCGAGGAGGGTGTGGTTAGTTACAGTAACCAGCAGAGGGCCTCTGAGACAGTTATCTCATCCCTGATCCAGCCCCTGCTACTCTGAGCTGGACTGTACAGAGGACCATCAATTATCATAAGGGGATAGCATGAATCTTATTGACTGTGGCTAACAGTGAATGCAACATTCCCAGAATTGTCTTTTTAAAAAAGTCTCTCCCCATTTGTCTGTATCTGAGCTGCTGTGTCTCAGTTCATGTGAACTGCTAAATGATAGGGGCCGGACCAGAAAGTTGTATATCTTCTCTGCTCCGATTCACTTTTGAGGGAGGATGGTGCTCTCTAGGGATGGGTTTTCACTTTTCACCAATTTTTATATACACTAGACTCTCCCATCATTGTAAAATTATATTTAGGAAGATATAGAAAGGCATCTATTAATGTCTACATCTGTTTTTGCCATGTTTATTCTATTACAGACACCTTAATGCATACGTTTTTATATGTGAGATAAACATACACAAATATATAAAGACATTTTCCTTAAAGTATATCTTTTTTTAAAGTTCTGTTACTTTCCCCACCACAACTAAAAAATACTTAATATATGTTCACAATACATTTTGTCCTTGAAGCATTTACTTGAAATAGTGCAGAATTCCATTCGTTCCTATAGAGGAGATGGCTGACAACATCATGATAAGGACGTTGTCAGCCATCACTTGAGAAGGGTGTAATTGCAGCCCGCAATTCAGGGCATTCCTGCATCTGCATGAACCCCTCTTTATATTGGTACATTTTTAAAGGGAAACTTCACCGCTATACATTATTTTGGGGTTTTTTCCAGTCTCCTTACATAATTATGGGTGATTAGAGGTGTTTCAGACATAACGGAGTCATGTTTTGTAGCAATTATTGTGGCCTTTGTTTTGCCGATTGCACAATCTCGCTAGCAGCGAGTGGATATGGTTGTCCTTGTTCAATAAAGTCGTCTCAACAATGTTCCTATCTGCCAGGGCATTGCAGGATATGTAGGTTGACTCGTTTTCCCTGGCTTTGTAAAGAATATGACGGGAGCCCTACTTCCTGCTGTCCAGACATGCCGATAGAACATCTTGAGGAACGTCTGTGCTGCAACGAAAGACTTCTTACTGGAAAGGGTCTGCAGACCTCATGGGTCATGTGTGTGACAGACGTCGGATAGAGGTGTGCTGGAGACGTTCTTCAGAACCTGCAGCCTAGACCCGTTGGACCAGGAGGGCAAATGACCCGTTGGACCAGGAGGGCAAATGACCCGTTGGACCAGGAGGGCAAATGACCCGTTGGACCAGGAGGACAAATGACCCGTTGGACCAGGAGGACAAATGACCCGTTGGACCAGGAGGACAAATGACCCGTTGGACCAGGAGGGCAAATGACCCGTTGGACCAGGAGGACAAATGACCCGTTGGACCAGGAGGACAAATGACTCGTTGGACCAGGAGGACAAATGACCCGTTGGACCAGGAGGACAAATGACCCGTTGGACCAGGAGGGCAAATGACCCGTTGGACCAGGAGGACAAATGACCCGTTGGACCAGTAGGACAAATGACCCGTTGGACCAGGAGGACAAATGACCCGTTGGACCCGAGGACAAATGACCCGTTGGACCAGGAGGGAAAATGACCCGTTGGACCAGGAGGACAAATGACCCGTTGGACCAGGAGGGCAAATGACAGGTTGGACCAGGAGGACAAATGACCCGTTGAACCAGGAGGACAAATGACCCGTTGGACCAGGAGGGCAAATGACAGGTTGGACCAGGAGGACAAATGACCCGTTGGACCAGGAGGACAAATGACCCGTTGGACCAGGAGGGCAAATGACCCGTTGGACCAGGAGGGCAAATGACCCGTTGGACCAGGAGGACAAATGACCCGTTGGACCAGGAGGACAAATGACCCGTTGGACCAGGAGGGCAAATGACAGGTTGGACCAGGAGGACAAATGACCCGTTGGACCAGGAGGACAAATGACCCGTTGGACCAGGAGGACAAATGACCCGTTGGACCAGGAGGGCAAATGACCCGTTGGACCAGGAGGACAAATGACCCGTTGGACCAGGAGGACAAATGACTCGTTGGACCAGGAGGACAAATGACCCGTTGGACCAGGAGGACAAATGACCCGTTGGACCAGGAGGGCAAATGACCCGTTGGACCAGGAGGACAAATGACCCGTTGGACCAGGAGGACAAATGACCCGTTGGACCAGGAGGACAAATGACCCGTTGGACCAGGAGGACAAATGACCCGTTGGACCAGGAGGGAAAATGACCCGTTGGACCAGGAGGACAAATGACCCGTTGGACCAGGAGGGCAAATGACAGGTTGGACCAGGAGGACAAATGACCCGTTGAACCAGGAGGACAAATGACCCGTTGGACCAGGAGGGCAAATGACAGGTTGGACCAGGAGGACAAATGACCCGTTGGACCAGGAGGACAAATGACCCGTTGGACCAGGAGGACAAATGACAAACAAGTATGTTGTTTTGCTGTCGGTATCTCTCTTTTCACATGAGGCATTGTTGTTTAGTGCAGTTTAATTTTGTGAACAATTGGGCCATGACAGGGCTTGTTAATACCACTACAAGTTGAGTTAGCTAGATTTGTTTGCTATACCCAAACTGGACTGTAGCCTGATGTTATAGCTAGCTATCCCCAGTACACAACATGCGGGAGAAAGTGGCGACACAGTGCTGGTTAACTAGCTAGCACACAATGTCGCCTCCCGCCTGCTGTGTACCGGGTACTGTTTTCCCGCAGATCTGTTAATGGAAGTGAGAGCAGGTGTTTGGCAGGAGGCAGCGAAGGACTCTCTACGTTGGATACCAAAGCTCCGAGGCATGCGGTTAACTCCGGAGAAGTGTGCTGAAGTCTGTATCACTCAACCCATAACTTTATCAGAAGTACGTGATCAATGACGTCCTAAGCTTCGTCTCGGTAGAAGACAGACAGGTTATCCTGCACACTCGCTACGGCGTGTGGGAAGTCATCTATAATAATTTGTCTGTAAATTATTTGGACCAGCAGGTGCCACTAGTGTCCACTGTGTTGATCGAAGCCTTAGTTTCCCCATCCCTACTGCCAGGGTTCCAGTCTACAGTTGTGGCCAAAAGTTTTGAGAATGACACAAGTATTGGTCTCCACAAAGTTTGCTGCTTCAGTGTTCTTAGATCTTTATGTCAGTAGTTACTATGGTACACTGAAGTATAATTACAAGTATTGCATAAGTGTCAAAGGCTTTCATTGACAATGACATTCCGTTTATGCAAAGAGTCAATATTTGCAGTGTTGACCCTTCTTTTTCAAGACCGCTGCAATCCGCCCTGGCAAGCTGTCAATTAACTTCTGGGCCACATCCTGACTGATGGCAGGCCATTCTTGCATAATCAATGCTTGGAGTTTGTCAGAAGTTGTGGGTTTTTGTTTGTCCACTCGCCTCTTGAGGTTCGACCACAAGTTGTCAATGGGATTAAGGTCTGGGGAGTTTCCTGGCCATGGACCCAAAATGTTGATGTTTTGTTCCCCAAGCCACTTAGTTATCACTTTTGCCTTATGGCAAGGTGCTCCTTCATGCTGGAAAAGGCATTGGTCGTCACCAAACTGTTCTTGGATGGTTGGGAGAAGTTGCTCTCGGAGGATGTGTTGGTACCATTCTTTATTCATGGCTGTGTTCTTAGGCAAAATTGTGAGTGAGCCCACTCCCTTGGCTGAGAAGCAACCCCACATGAATGGTCTGAGGATGCTTTACTGTTGGCATGACACAGGACTGATGGTAGCGCTCACCTTGTCTTCTCCGGGCAAGGTGTTTTCCGGATGGCCCAAACAATTGGAAAGGGGATTCATCAAAGAAAATGACTCTACCCCAGTCCTCAGTATCCTAGAGATGAACATACTTTGGTGGGAAAAGTGCAAATCAATCCCAGAACAACAGCAAAGGACCTTGTGAAGATGCTGGAGGAAACAGGTACAAAAGTATCTATATCCACAGTAAAACGAGTCCTATATCGACATAACCTGAAAGGCCACTCAGCAAGGAAGAAGCCACTGCTCCAAAACCGCCATAAAAATGCCAGACTAAGGTTTGCAACTGCACATGGGGACAAAGATCATACTTTTTGGAGAAATGTCCTCTGGTCTGATGAAACAAAAATAGAACTGTTCAGCCATAATGACCATTGTTATGTTTGGAGGAAAAAGGGGGAGGCTTGCAAGCCGAAGAACACCATCCCAACCGTGAAGCACGGGGGTGGCAGCATCATGTTTGCTGCAGGAGGGATTGGTGCACTTCACAAAATAGATGGCATCATGAGGAAGGGAAATTATGTGGATATATTGAAGCAACATCTCAAGACATCATTCAGGGAGTTGAAGCTTGGTCACAAATGGATCTTCCAAATGGACAATGACCCCAAGCATACTTCCAAAGTTGTAGCAAAATGGCTTAAGGACAACAAAGTCAAGGTGTTGGAGTGGCCATCACAAAGCCCTGACCTCAATCCTATAGAAAATGTGTGGGCAGAACTGAAAAAGTGTGTGCGAGCAAGGAGGCCTATAAACCTGACTCAGTTACACCAGTTCTGTCAGGAGGAATGCGCCAAGATTCACCCAACTTATTGTGGGAAGCTTGTGGAAGGCTACCCGAAACATTTGACCCAAGTTAAACAGTTTAAAGGCAATGCTACCAAATACTAATTGAGTGTATTTTTGCTAGGATTAAATGAGTTTAAATGTATTTAGCTAAGGTGTATGTAAACTTCCGACTTAAACTGTACATACTCACTTACACACACTGTCACTCCCACACAAATCCCTCACACATTCAAACACTACACACACACACACATAACACACACACTCATCCCTTTATTTTACTTCTAGTCACTTTACCCTGGCGTCATGTACATTTCTACCTCAAATATCTTATTATTATCTATCCTGATGCCTAGTCACTTTACCCTGCCGTCATGTACATATCTACCTCAAATACCTTATTATTATCTATCCTGATGCCTAGTCACTTTACCCTGCCTTCATGTACATATCTACCTCAAATACCTTATTATCTATCCTGATGCCTGGTCACTTTACCCTGCCTTCATGTACATACTGTATCTACCTCAGTTACCTCGTACCTCTGCACATTAATCTGGTACTAGTACTCCCTGTATAGAGCTCCATTCTTGTGTATTTAATTGTATTCCTCTTGTTTTAGTTACTATGTTTTGTTTTATTAAGTTTTAAACTGCATCGTTGGGAAGGGCTCGTACGGAAGCATTTCACTGTAAAGTCTACACCTGTTGTATTCAGCTCATGTGATCAGGGGCGCCGTATGGGGGGGAAAAGTTTGGATGATTCTAAGGGCCTGTGACTGACAGGGGCCCTAAAAATATTATTCCAGCATTAGGTAAAAACATTTTGGAGCCCAATGTTATATATTTTCATGGGGCCCAAAATCCCTGGAGGCTCCCCTGCATGTGATAAATAACATTTGATTTTAAATATTAGGTCCATTAATTGGAATATGCGAACGTGAGTAGATGACCTTAAACAACAGTGGAACATCTTGGATGCAGTCTCCAATTCTTATACCGGCTAGGACTCCTGTAGACAGGAGGTAGGGGGGGAAACACGTATTTCCCTTTTGACCCACATGCAAAAGTGTCACACAAGAGACGTCTCGCTAGAGGGGGCGTTCATGCAGGAGCCAATCGGACCGCAACCACCCGCGATTTGAGCTTTCAGCGACAAACCATTGCAACCATCCTGAGTGAATTTGCCAGCTACTGAGAATTATTTATCTCGAAATCCAAAATCAACCAAGGTGGCAGCACCAGTGAAGATCCTGGCATCTGCAAAACTAGAACAAATCCGGAAGACCCAGCCCACGCCGAAATCATCAGGTAACGCGTCAGCCAGCGTTTAACGCCGTATAATTACAGCAAGGGTTAATGACGTTAGCTGGGCAGCTAGCATTGTCTTGCTGTTGGGCAACTAGCAAACGGTATATAGTTAGAACAAAATGCCAAATCATTGCTTGTGAAGTTGTATACCTTCCGTGCTACATCAATGCAATCTGGTATGCGTTTCTTATAATGTATAACTAGCTAGATCTTTCTGGTTTTCTGTTTGCCGAGCGGTCGTCTAGCTGGTGTCTGTGAGCGTCGAGCTTACGAGGCAGCTAACGTCGTTATGTGTCAAGTGTATTGATAAATAATTCGCTAAATGAATATCACAAAGATGTCCTTGTTAAAATACCATGCAATGTACCGAGACAGCGTGTGTTCCTCCGTGTCAGTCACGTTGTCGTACGACCTCGGGGTTACTTCGGTTCAAACCCCTTTTATTCTGTTGCACCAGTAAAAGACATCTGCATTTAAGAAAGCTCTTTAAAAAAAATGTTAATTAAGACTTGTGTTTGATCTATCAAACATTACCATGTGGCTGGGTATATTCGTAAGTATGTATATATTATAGGTATTTTGTTTGGTTAGTTGTATTTGTAGTTGTATGCCTATTAATAGCCATCGATCATGACTCGCATACTGTTTTCACATAGGATTTATGGTATTTTGCCTGTAGATTTTTTTTGGGGGGGGGGGCAATGTTTATATTACCACCTTACAAACAGCCCGATTTTTACCACATTCGTTCCCGAATACACCTTTTTATACCTCCCATGTATATGCCAGAATACAGGTGATGAGGGCTAATAGTGGTTTGCAGATGTGGGTGGATATTTTTTTTTATAAATCCATGTAATATATACCATAAACAAATAAATACATTATTAATTAGTTCAGGGCACATCTTAAACATTAACACTAAATAAAAACAAAAATACATTTTATGATTTGTGTTCATTTCAAACAATTCAGCTTGTTTTTTTCCCATCTTTTTCCCCTGTTGGGGAGAACAGACATACAATACATAACCTAACAGGGTGGCAGGTAGCCAAGCCAGCTCGGGATTCAAACAAGCAGCCGTTTGGTTAATGTCCCAACGCTTTAACCAAAAGGTGGCTTCTTTAACTTGAACTTATCTTTATTGTCTCAATTGGGAAATTTGTTCTGCAGTCAGGGTTCAACAATAAAACAATATTAAAAACGGTGACAACCGATATACACACAAGATGAAACAATGAGATCTATAGAGAGGAGCAATCATTGTGCAATATAGTGCAGCAATAAATATATATTAATTTTATGTGCAGATTTAGAAAGTTTATGGCCTGTGGGATAAGAGTTCTGTTGCTCCCTGAGGGGAGAAGTCGTCAAGGAGGAGTCGTGATCAGGACAGTACAGGATACTGTTAGCTCTCCTCCCCACTTGCTTTCTGAATGTCTCTTGAGAGCTGTGCCTGTTGCACCCCAATGACCTTCCTGACTACCTTAACCACCCTGTCCAACCTATTTTTGTTGCAAACATTAAGATTGCCAGGCCACCATCGAGAACACTGTCATTGTCGTGCTGACATTAAGAGTTAATCTTTCTCACAAAAAAAAAGCAGCTGCTGTCCCTTTTTTTTACAGATGTTCTCCTCAAATGTCAACTTGTTCCCAGGTACTTGTATGTACTGACCAGATCAATGTAATCTCCCATGACCACAGTGAGTGTGGGGTTCAGTGACTGACTTCCAAACTCAATGGCCATGTCTGTAGTTCAGTTAGAGGAAGCAGTTCTCACCCCGTGACGGAGTCATCTACCACAGGCCCATGCTCAGACTGTCCATCCTGTAGTAGACTGAATAGCTCAGTCATCAGCAAACTTTATATGCCGGTTTTCATATTCACTACGACAGCCATTAGTATATATTATATAAAGGAGAGTTAAAAGGTTCAGTATCACACATTTACACTTGTAACATTTTAAAATAATTGTACCTTGTGCGGGGTTGGGTAGGTTCTCTCCAAATGCAATCTGTTAGAGCCACTGTCCAAAACTGCAATCAGTGAAGTAATCTGACCGCTCTGTTACCTCTGGATTACCCCGCTCAGGTGGAACAAACCGAAGCCTTTTCAATGCCGAAACAAAAGCCACAGAGAGAAGAAAGGTGTCACAATGCACTTTTCTCTCAAACCTACTTTCTGAACTCAAAGTAATCTACGAAGCAATCATGTTTATTTTTTACATTTTATTTTTTTGCTTGTAAAGCAACTGCTCGCAGCCACAGTCCTTCTGTAATCAGACTACATGTCTGATTGGGGAGTGACTGACATGGAATAAGTTACAAATCAAATCAAAGTTTATTTGTCACGTGCGCCGAATAAGTAAGGTCTACACCTGTTGTATTCGGCGCACGTAAACTTTGATTTGATTTGTAACTTATTACATGTCAGTCACTCCCCAAATGAATAAAATAGGCCTAGCATTTTTTTTTTTTAATGTTACATCCAAATGAATGACCGTAAGGACCGTATCTTTCATATCAGCAAGAAATAAAAGGTTAGATTGATACGCACCTTTTTTATAGCTTTAGGCTTCCCACATGGCCGTATTTCCATGTTACAACGCTTGTTTATGGAAAACCGACGGAAGACAGTGGACTACTTGCGCTAATTAGCTGTCTGTGTCTCCAAACACCTGTGTGTAAACGGAAAACTGACACCACAAACGTGTTGTCAATGAAAAATACTGTTGGCTGCAACTGTGTAAACAATGTACAGTAAGTGTCTATTTTGCATTTGTGAAATTATTTTGATGTAATAGAGGGGTTTATGTTTCTAGAACAATACCGCAAATCGAGAATCGATTCACGTTTAGATGATTATTTGGTTGAACATGTAAAGGTCCTTGGACAATACGGAGTAACGTTGGGTTCATTTACTCCGTTAATGGGCTGGCCTATTACTAACATTAGTTGTACAATAATGTTTTTTTTGTTGCCTTAAATCATGTAAGTTTTTGTTTTGAAGTATAATTGTTAGTATTAGATAGTAGTTGCCATGTTTTTTTTCATTTGGACACTCTTGAAAATGATGTAGCAACAGCTGTATTTGAGCATCTGTCGTTATTTTTTTGTATTTTTATTTTTGTAATATTTTTTTTATACATAATTTGATTACATATCTCGTTCATATGCTCCTTCTCATCCCCCAAAAAGTTGCATCTGTGACATCAAGCTCCACATAAGGGCATATCGTTATGTGTTTTTTTACATAGCAGGGTGTCCCCCACGAGGGCCACATGCGCAGTTGTTACCCATCTCCACTGCTGTGGCAGTCAGGAAAATTAAATAATAACAAATGTTTTAGGTATAAAAGTACCTATTTCCTGGCTCAAAACTGATAGTACTTTTGACAAAAAAAAATACCTAATTCGGCCTTTCAATAAAATAATACATTTGTACACACAGATTTCTAAATCATGAAATCACTAGCAACTGAGCAGAGCGAGGCCTGCATCGAGCAACGTCACATGACCCATTTTGCAGCTGTTTAAGTACATCACAGCACTACAGGGAGAGAGCGGGTGAGAGTGCAAACTCCATCGAGCTAGTTTCAATGTATGTATTCACTTGGGGATTTTGTATAAACTTCTCCTTTAACTGAAACTACAACCTTCAGGCTATATTTTCTGGGATTGCAAGGTGTGTTACATGCTGAACAAGTCATGGTATCCCTCAATGTCTGTTTATCAGGGGATTGCCTGTTAGTGAGATTAAACTTTTGGGGTGTGATGAAGATGATGGAAAGGGTTCAGCTAGTTGGTTGTTAAAGTTATGACAACCTTCATAGCCACTTCATAATATCCAAATTAGCCTATATGCAAAGAACAGCTGCTCTTGGCGCTATGGTTAAGCCAGATCTATGCTATGTATGCTAGCTGTCCTGTTCTCTCTGTCTGAAAGCCTATTCTCAGCATATGACCACTCAGTAGGGATAGAATAAACCTGGTCCGCATTCTGCATCCAAATGTATTTTGTTTTTTTTCACTCAGCGTAGCACAGAGGGGCTTGGCACAGAGTAGAGTAACATCAGTGAGGGAATGTTTCATTAGTCAAGATAACTTTTTCTACTTTAGATTGGTCATTGCAGGAGATGTGGCCGGGCCTACGGAGAGGGACTCGGAGGGGGCTAGTAGGAGCAGGCTTGATCCTATAACCCTTAATAGGTGAATGAATGGTCACTGGAGAGTGTGGGGGGTAGACCCAGGCAACTCCAAGCTCAGATCTCTGGGACAGAACACCTCCCTCTGCAACTGGATCCTGGACTTCCGGACGGGCCGCCCCCGGGTGGTGAGGGTAGACAACAACACATCCGCCACGCTGACCCTCAACATGGGGTCCCTCGGGTGTGTTCATAATACCCTCCTGTACTCCCTGTTCACCCATGACTGCATGACCGCGCATAACTCGAACACCATCTATAAGTTTGCTGACGACATGACGGTGGTAGGCCTGATCACAGACAAGGATTTTTATAATAAAAAACCTTTTATTTAACCAGGTAGGCCAGTTGAGAACAAGTTCTCATTTACAACTGCGACCTGGCCAAGACAAAGCAAAGCAGTGCGACAAAAAACAACACAGAGTTACACATGAGAATAAACAAACGTACGGCGATGAGACAGCCTATAGGGAGGTCAGAGACCAGGACAACAACCTCTCAATGTCAGCAAGACATAGGATCTGATCGTGAACTACAGGAAAAGGAGGGCCGAGCACGCTCCCGTCCACTTCGACGTGGCGGTAGTGGAGCAGGTTGAGAGCTTCAAGTTCCTCAGTGTCCACATCACTAAGGAATTAACATGGTCCACACACACCAACACAGTTGTGAAGAAGGCACGACAATGCCTCTTCCCCTTCAAGTCTGGAACAGCTTCTACCTCCAAGCAATGACTGATTAATAGTTAGCCGGGTAGCTATTTAGTTTGTGTTGTATTGCCACTCTTTTGACTCATCCCATATGCTGTTGCTACTGCTTATCTATCCTGTTGCCTAGTTACTTTATCCCTACCTATACTGTATGTACATATCTACATCAATTACCTTGTACCCCGTTTTGGTACTGGTACCTTGTGTGTGTGTGTGTGTGTATATATATATATATATATAGTCAAGTTATCATTACTTGTGTATTTATTCCTTACAAATTATTATTTTTTCTCTCTACATTGTTGGTAAGGATCCGTAAGTAAGCATTTCACTGTTTGTCTACACCCGTTGTTTACGAAGCATGTGAAAAATTCACATTTACTTGATTGGTCATTTAGAAAGCACACTGAAAGGAAGAGCCAGGACCTACGGCTAGCCTTCACTGCACTACGGCTAGCCTTCACTGCACTACGGCTAGCCTTCACTGCACTACGGCTAGCCTTCACTGCACTACGGCTAGCCTTCACTTCAAACACAGGCCTGGCACAATAATCCTATAGTCTCGTAACCAACAATAATGGACACACTCCAGCTGTTTCTGAACTTTCCCACGTATAAATTTACAGTAATGTACACAGACTTCAATGTACACAGACTTGAATGCACTATGCAGAAACTAAACTTAGGAACAAGAAATAGAAATGGCGCACACAGAAGATCTACCACTTCTTCTTAGACTTGCTTTCAATGAGTGACAGATCTATAACTCACATTTCTATGTGAATTTGGTCTGGTCACCCAAAAACAGACATATTGCCGCTTAAAGTACTTTTTTTTTTTTTTTTAGCAAACTTCAAGGAGTTGTTAGGGGTTGGTCTGAAGGTGCCCTCTGATGTCATCGACCTTCTCCATGCTTGCAGGAGCAATAGAGAACAAAAGAGGAAAGGGAGACAAAACAACACTACCAAAAGAGATACCTAAGACTACAACAGCATGGTAGCCACAACTGTCAGTAAGAGTGTCCATGATTGAGTCTTTGAATGAAGAGATTTGAATGAAGAGATTTGAGTGTTTGTTGCAGCTCGTTCCAGTCGCTAGCTTCAGCAAACTGAAAGGACGAGCGACCCAGGGATGTGTGCGCTTTGGGGACCTTTAACAGAATGTGACTGGCAGAACGGGAGGGCTGCAGTAGATATCTCAGATAGGGGGGAGTGAGGCCTAAGATGGTTTTATAAATAAGCATCAACCAATGGGTCTTGCACTTTTCGCACCAAAGTACGTTCATCTCTAGGAGACTGAACGCGTCTCCTTCCTGAGCGGTATGACGGCTGCGTGGTCCCATGGTGTTTATACTTGCGTACTATTGTTTGTACAGATGAACGTGGTACCTTCAGGCGTTTGGAAATTGCTCCCAAGGATGAACCAGACTTGTGGAGGTCTACAATTGTTTTTCTGAGGTCTTGGCTGATTTCTTTTGATTTTCCCTTGAAGTTGAGGAAAGAGGCACTGAGTTTGAAGGTAGGCCTTGAAATGCATCCACAGGTACACCTCCAATTGACTCAAATTATGTCATTAGAAGCTTCTTATGTCATCAGAAGCTTCTAAAGCCATGGTAGACATAATTTTCTGGAATTTTCCAAGTTGTTTAAAGGCACCGTCAACTTAGTTTATGTAAACTTCTGGCCCACTGGAATTGTGATATAGTGAATTATAAGTGAAATAATCTGTCTGTAAACAATTGTTGGAAGAATTACTTGTGTAATGCACAAAGTAGATGTCCTAACCGACTTGCCAAAACCATAGTTTGCTAACATGAAATCTGTGGAGTGGTTGAAAAATGAGTTTTAATGACTTCAACCTAAATGTATGTAAACTTCCGACTTCAACTGTAAATGGATGAGAGAGCTTCCTGCTGCCTGAGCTATGTTGTTGCTGTAAATTGAGAAGAGCGTGGGGCCTAGGATTGAGCCTTGGGGTACTCTCCTTGGTGACAGGCAGTGGCTGAGACAGCAGAGTTTCTGACTTTGTACACTGCACTCTTTGAAAGAGGTAGTTAGCAGAGCAAAGACCCCTCAGAGACACCAATACTCCTTAGCCGGCCCACAAGAATGTAATGGTCTACCGTATCATTTGGCCAAGTCAATAAAAATAGCAGCACAACATTGCTTAGAATCAAGGGCAATGGTGACTTGAGGACCTTTAAGGTTGCAGTGACACATCCATAACCTGAGCGGAAACCAGACTGCATACCAGAGAGAATACTATAGACATCAGGAAAACCAGTCAGTTGATTATTGACAAGTTTTTCCTACACTTTTGATAAACAGGGCAAAATAGAAATAGGTCTATAACAATTAGGATCAGCTTGATCTCCCCCTTTAAATAAAGGATTAAACGTGGCTACCTTCCAAGCACTCGGAACCTCCCCAGAACGGAGAGACGGGTTAAAAAGGTCGAAGATGTGCTTGGCGATGATAGGGGCAGCAACCTTAAAGAAGAAAGGGTCTAAACCATCTGACCCAGATGTTTTTTTGGGGTAAAAAATTGAGATGTGCATCACATCAGAGGTACCTTGGCTTGACAGGCGCTTTCTGTCTGTCGCCTCCTTGTGTCAACCATAATTTGACACTGGTACTGTGTGTTCAACCAAAGGGCTCTTGTTGGTTTCCTCATCGGCCAGCTTTGCCCACTCTGCTTAGTCTGGCTATTTGCAAGGAGGATGAGCTGCCTTTACTATGAATTCTGCGGCTTAAATAGCTGCCTTCTGTACAAGTGTGTTTGTTTGTTTATTTAACACACCATGTCCTTAGAGAACAAAACATACCACAACAAGAAACCAAGAAGACACTTGATGCAAATTACTTAAGTAGCTAGCCTTTTTAACCCAGCTCTGAGGTCACTTATCCCGCCCTTTCTTGAGTGGCACGGTCGGTAGCAAATGGCAGAGCAAGGCCAGAACCGACAACTATGGCAGGTTCTGCCATGCTAACTCCACACCTTTCCAGGAAAACCCAGCCCCCTCCATGTTGAAATGGGAAGTGATTTGTTCAGGGTGCTGTTGCTCGCTAATCAGTGCTAATCTGATACACCCAGGATTAGATCTTGCAAAAACATGTAAGATACTGCATTTGTATCCTGTGAGAGTCTGAACTGAGGAGGAGAAGATGGTGCACTGTTCCTCTGTCATCTTTATTGGACAATTTTAAGGGGGCAGGGTCGTCCGAGGACCCCAATCGCCTCTTGTGCTGAGTGGGTAGTTTTCTGTGGGATCTCTCCTCCCCAGTGGGATCTGGTTGAGTTCTTTGTCTACCACTTTGTGTAGCCGTTAGCGATGAGGCATGAAAACAGTCTTCTGGTAGATGGAAATGCTTTCCCAAAAGCCTATGTCTACCTGGCAGAATGATATCATGATTATTTGCATAAATCCAGTGGCCATTTATTTTGCAAACTCTGCAATCACATGAGCGCTACAGAAACACTGCCAGTCTCTGGCTGGCACACCGTTGAATTAAAGGTTAACAAAAACCAGAATGTCTTAGATTTGTCAAAATTGTTTAAGCATTGTTGTGGACTTAGAACATCCATTTTAGTTGTAGAACAGGCCGTAAGTTATTTTACTGAGCAGCTTTAACCCAGTGTCTGTAATCCTCTCCCAGACATGCGGGAGGCCACAGGTGGGCCATGCCTTCCTTCTCAGGCTCTTGGGGCTTGGATGGTGCTCTGCTCACACTTGCAGTTTACTTGAGTTGGATCCCACTCGCATAGGGGTTGGCCTACTATGTGATGCTTTGAGGGCTGTAGTCCTCCTGAGGCAGTGATCACCAACCCTGGTCCTGGAGATGATCCCATTCAGCCATGGTTGACTTGAAAGACGCTAAAGATCCAGAAAGATCACGTATAATACCCATAACCCACTGTTTCATCTGGGTAACTTTTTGAGGATGTCAAGGGGGGCGGATTCTTTCAGGTGATCCAATTGTTCATGATTTTTATTTTATTTCTGCTACTGTAAGTGCACATGCACACAGAAAGCATTTTCTTTATTGCAGTGAGCTGGAAAATACATTGATCCAGTGGTCACACCTGAACTGTGTGTTTGAGAGAACATCCTCTTTATTTTCTCTTACTTCAAAGCCCATAGACATGTCCTTTGGTCTCCGTTGGGAACTTAGACTACAAGGATACACAGGCAGCTCTCATTCTGGTTAATGCCCTTAATGTAGGTGATTTATTACTGAATTGGAATGCCTTAATATGTTTTCACCTGGTGGGATGTGGGGAGATTCCCACCCAATGGTGTCTATCCCATTGTGGCTTCCTTTTCCTCTGTCTAGTCTGAGATGTTCAATAGGTGGGGGAAATATTCCAGTGTCTTGTCTCCACTCCCAACCTCATGCTTTCTAATCACCCTGGTTTGACTGACAGTTTCTCACAGATGCCCAATATGAAATCCAATCCTTAGGCCTAGACCTGCCTGGGCCATCTGGGCCTTACCATTGACATTCCAATTTGGCCCACACACACAGTCCTAATGTTTGGACACCACTGGGCTAGACTCTTCCTGTAGGCCTTGATCTGAGAATATTGGGTGGGTGTAGTCCTAACCAATATGGCATTAACATGATGATTTTGTATGATTAAGTAGCATTTCTATAGAGCTTTTCATAGAATCTCAAAGTGTCTTGAGCAAAATAAACAAACAAGCAATACATCATGACAGGTCAACCAATAGAGGCCAAGTATTTGAAAGCTGCATCCTCTGAAGATGGAGAGGGTCAGTTCATGGCTTGAGTGAAGGATGAATGATGGGGCTAAAGTTCCTTCAGAAAGTATTTACACCCCTTGACTTTTTCCACATTTTGTTGTTACAGCCGGTATTTAAAATGGATTAAATGTTGATTTTTTTGGGGGGGTCACTGGCCTACACACAATACCCCATACTGTCAAAGTGGAATTATGTTTTTGGAAAAATATAAAGCTGAAATGTTGTGAGTAAATAAGTATTCAGCCCCTTTTGTTATGGCATTCCTAAATAAGTTAAGGAGTAAAAAATAGCTTAACAAGTCTCACTCTGTGTGCAATAATAGTGTTTAGCATGTTTTTTGAATGACTAACTCATCTCTGTACCCCACACATACAATTACCTGTAAGGTCCATAAGTCGAGCAGTGAATTTCAACCACAAAGACGAGGGAGCTTTTCGCAAAGAAGGGCTCCTATTGGTAGATGGATAGAAAAATTTAATAAACAGACATTGAATATCCCTTTTGAGCATAGTGAAGATATGAATTACCCTTTGGATCTACAAAGATACAGGCGTCCTTCCTTAACAGGTCACATCCTGGGTTCAAATTCCACCATTACCTGCTATGTAGTGGACAAACATCAACATCGCTGGCTTCACACTCAATCAGTGATGTTCAATTCAGCACATAGACCTGCAACCTTCTCAGAGCTGTGACGGATTCTTAGAATGTATTTGCACTGAGGAGGGAACCGTGTTTGTGAACTAGAGAATCTGGGGTCGTTTCATGTCATTTCAGCTAGCCATGACACACCCACCATCTCAAATCGATTCTGTAGTTGGAAGTCTGATTTGGCTGAAGCCAGGAGCTGGAGGTGGTGATGGTGATGATATCTCTCAGGGATGGGGAGAGCCAGATTATGCAGCGCCAGCCAGGTACTATTTTTATTGGATATTATATGAATACAATACATTATAATGGCCAATTTGGGTGCAATCAGTTAGCTGAATTTCTCAGAGATCAAATGATATTTTAACCAAATAATGTTGCAGGAATGCTCATATTTTCTGTTTAACTATTTAAGAACAGTCTTAGATGGTGGGTGTCAAAGTCCTCTCTTCTTTTCTTTTTGAAGTGGAACATGACTGATATTTCTGCCTCTGTCAAATGATTTTACATACACAGATATACTGTACATACCATCACACAGTCTTTGTCTCTCTTCCTCCCTCTCTGGCTTGCTGGTGTTTGGTCCAGAACAATGGAGACATGGTTGTCATATCCTGTGAGGGAACAAAACACTTTTTTTTCTTCTTCTCTGAGCGATGCACTGATATACTGATACTCACTGATACACATTCTCTACCCAATGAGATGAGAGCATGCAAGCTCCAGGCATTGTCTGGTCTTATAATCCAAACCAGAGCTTAAACACCACAGAGAACAGAAAGGAAAGATGATGTGGATGGATGGATGGATGGATGGACGGATGGATGGATGGTTGGATGGATGGATGGATAGATAATGTGAAGTTGAACGAGAGATTGGAGAGATGAAGGGGAGGATGAGGAGGGGATAAGGAGTTATACGGATGGAGGGATGTAATAGAATGTAAAGGAGAGATGGAGGGATGTAAAGGAGAGATGGAGGGATGTAATAGAATGTAAAGGAGAGATGGAGGGATGTAATAGAATGTAAAGGAGAGATGGAGGGATGTAAAGGAGAGATGGAGGGATGTAATAGAATGTAAAGGAGAGATGGAGGGATGTAAAGGAGAGATGGAGGGATGTAATAGAATGTAAAGGAGAGATGGAAGAGGAGATGGAGGGATGTAATAGAATGTAAAGGAGAGATGGAGGGATGTAAAGGAGAGATGGAGGGATGTAATAGAATGTAAAGGAGAGATGGAAGAGGAGGTGGAGAGATGGAGGGATGTAAAGGAGAGATGGAAGAGGAGGTGGAGAGATGGAGGGATGTAATAGAATGTAAAGGAGAGATGGAAGGGGAGGTGGAGGGATGGAGAGATGGAGGGAGCTCTTGATGTTCAGGGTTTATCCTGCCTGCAGTTCATGTAGCCTGGTCTGTTTCTGCTCTCAGCTGCATAATGGAATTGTCATGCAGAACAATGTTTGTCTTGGCAATGACAAGGGAGCAGGCAAAACGCTAGCCCGCATGGGGTTGAAGGTCATGGTGGACTGGAGGGCTGTGTTATGTTGTGACTCAGTGCTCTGTGTGAGTGATCATAGGTCTACATCACAAAGACTGATAGTCACTGTACCCCCACACACACACACTGAAACACTTGCTTTTGCTGTGACACACAAATGTAATCCTCCTTGTCTGTCAAACATTCGTTCAGTCTGTGACTGACCTATATTCATACACTTCGTTGACAGGCGCACACACGGTATAGCACACTCATGCTCTGCCAGACAGATTTCTCTGATCGTTTCCAGTTCAGTAGGTTCTGGGTGGCAATGTGGTTGGCTAAACCAGTTTCCTCATTACCACTTCCTGTTGTGCAACCGTACAGTATGGTTTACAGTAGGCTTCCTGTCTAATGACCTTCTGCCTTTATATTGTCTGTCTGTCTGTCTCTCTGTCTCTGTCTGTTTCTCTCTGTCTCTGTCTGTCTGTCTCTCTGTCTCTCTCTGTCTCGGTGTCTGTCTCGCTCTGTCTCTTTCTCGCTGTCTCTCTGTGTCTGTCTCTCTGTGTCTGTCTCTGTGTCGCTCTCTCTTATTCTCTGTCTCACTGTCTCTGTGTTTCAGGTCTAATACTGAGTGAAGGTCTGTGCAAGAGGGGCTTATAAAGAGAACCCACCTTGCTTGGTAAGAATGGAACGTTGTCTTCTCTGATCCCTCTCAGAACCAACCACACACATCCTCCTTCTGAAATGGATTTCTTGAATCTTTTCTCGGAGCAACATCTAATGTAGCCACCTGTGCTTCCTTTCACCTACTCTCTCCTCCTGCTTCCCCCTGCACCCCCTCTCCTCCTGCCTCCCTCCTTCCCCCTGCACCCCCCCTCTCCTCCTGCTTCCCCCTGCACCCCCCTCTCCTCCTGCTTTCCCCTGCACCCCCTCTCCTCCTGCTTCCCTCCTTCCCCCTGCACCCCCCCCTCTCCTCCTCCTTCCCCCTGCACCCCCTCTCCTCCTGCCACCCTCCTTCCCCCTGCCCCCCCCTCTCCTCCTGCCTCCCTCCTTCCTCCTGCATCCTCTCTCCTCCCTCAAGTTGTCGTAGTGTGTAGAGTGCTCCTCAGCAGCAGCCATGGGTCTGGTAGCCTACCTGAAGACCCAGTTTGTTCTGCAGCTCCTCCTGGGTTTTGTGTTTGTGGTGAGCGGCCTGCTCATCAACTTCATCCAGCTGTTGACCTGCGTCCTGTGGCCCATCGACAAGCAGCTGTACCGCAGGATCAACACCAGGCTCTCCTACTCCCTCTGGAGCCGTGAGTCACCACGCTACAATTGTCCTGTGTGTGTAAGAGCCTGGTGTTTGTGTGGGTGTGTGGGTGTGTGGATGGGTGTGTTTGACTAGGTATTTGTGAGATCCTGTGTGATGTCGTTAGTACGTAATGCGTTTGTGTGCATGATTTAAGTATTTTTGTCACACCTCAAAAGGAGACCTTGTAACCGATTTGGCTCTTGTGATTCGGTATTGATATTGTGACTCCGTTGACTAGTACAGTCAATAATTTATATTTCTGGCCATGGAGTTGTTTGTCTGAGACTGTGTAATAGAAAGCAAGTTATGGCCTGATGTTGACGGAGTAGATTTTGTGGTGACAGAGTTGATACTCTGAATATGCTCAAATTAGCACCTTTTATGGATAACGTTCCGATCCAACAAGGATCTTGGTGGGGTGGAGTTGATCAGAGAGCTGAGTAGATGTGACTGTGTTGACCCTATTGTCCTGCACAGAGCTGGTGATGCTGCTGGAGTGGTGGTCGGGAACAGAATGCACTCTCTACACGGATCAGGCCACGGTGGACAAGTTCGGCAAGGAGCACGTCATCATCATCCTCAACCACAACTATGAGATTGACTTCCTGTGCGGTTGGACCATTTGTGAGAGATACGGAGTCCTAGGGGTCAGTATGTACTCTAACCCTAACTGCTTCAACTCTGTCACTTTATGGGGGACCTTGTCTCTGCCTTGATCTAAAATAATTGGCCATATTGTTTTACCTGTCCTGTGTTTTCAGTCCAGATATACAGGACAGTATGTGAGGGAGCCACTGTAGACCATAGTAGACCTGATGATCCATGTTTGTTTACCCAGAGTTCCAAGGTGCTGGCCAAACACGAGCTGCTGAAGGTGCCTCTGATTGGCTGGACCTGGTACTTCCTGGAGATCGTGTTCTGTAAGAGGAAGTGGGAGGAGGACAGAGAGACTGTGTTCAGAGGGCTAGAAAGCCTCAGAGACTACCCTGAGTTTATGTGGGTGAGTATGACACCTTAGTTACAGGCCTACCCTGAGTTTATGTGGGTGAGTATGGCTCTGTAGTTACAGGCCTACCCTGAGTTTACATTTCTCTGTCCTGGCCCAGATCACTGAAACTCTTGTCTTTCTGCCTGCTCTTAACAGCCATTTGAAACACTGAAAGTAGAGTCCATTGGGCCCAGACAGCTCGTACAGTGAATCTACACACAGGACTGATCCTTGAGCTCCTGGCTTCAGCTATAACAAGTCATTGGACTAGGTCCAGGAGTTCAGTCTGGTTAAGGTATCTCTGGTGCTATTCAACTCGCCGAAACGACACATGAATATAGGTCAGTGTGATTCTGGCCTGGTTCCTAATGGACCTCTTTCGAGATGTTTAGACACATGCTGTCGCTCATTAACGGTTACCGGGAACTACCAGAGGGCCTAGGCTAATTAAGTTGTTTGATTTGATTAAGCGACATGTCAGCTCTAATTTTTTGTACATTTTAGTTATTTAGCAAACGTTATTTTCCTGAGCGACTTACTGTAGTGAGTAAAAACATTTTCTTCTTAATGGTCCCCCGTGGGAATCGAACCCACAACCGTGATGTTGCAACTGCCATGCTCTACCAACTGAGCCACACGGGGACAGGTCAGCTCTGACATGTTGAGTGTTTACTGTTTCTGTGAAATGGGCCACTGTGACTCTGTCTGCATGAGGATGTCTGGTCTAATGACGCTGTGCCCAAATCGAATCCTTGGGTCTGTTAATGCTGGACCCACTCTAAATGTTGTCCTTGGGTCTGTTAATGCTGGACCCACTCTAAATGTTGTCCTTGGGTCTGTTAATGCTGGACCCACTCTAAATGGAAGCCCTTGGGTCTGTTAATGCTGGACCCACTCTAAATGGAAGCCCTTGGGTCTGTTAATGCTGGACCCACTCTAAATGTTGTCCTTGGGTCTGTTAATGCTGGACCCACTCTAAATGGAAGCCCTTGGGTCTGTTAATGCTGGACCCACTCTAAATGTTGTCCTTGGGTCTGTTAATGCTGGACCCACTCTAAATGTTGTCCTTGGGTCTGTTAATGCTGGACCCACTCTAAATGTTGTCCTTGGGTCTGTTAATGCTGGACCCACTCTAAATGTTGTCCTTGGGTCTGTTAATGCTGGACCCACTCTAAATGGAAGCCCTTGAGATAAGATGAGTTTATTTAGAGTGGAGTTTCCTCAAGGTGAACTTGTAACTCAACCTGGGCCTGCTGGGTGTTTGAGAGGAGCAGAGATGAGGAGGTTGTTGTTGGTCTTAGTGTGTTTTCCTCTCGTTCTCTCTGTAGTTTCTGCTGTACTGTGAAGGAACCCGCTTCACAGAGAAGAAGCACCAGATCAGTATGGAGGTGGCAGAGACTAAAGGCCTGCCCAAGCTCAAATACCACTTGCTGCCCAGAACCAAAGGCTTCACCACTGCACTCAAATGCCTCAAGGGCACAGGTAGGGCATTCGCACGCACGCACGCACGCACGCACGCACGCACGCACGCACGCACGCACACACACACACACCAGGGTTCTCCCCAAAGAATGGAAGACGGGTGCCGCGCCCACCTCGTGGACTGGCCGCGCCCACCTCGTGGACTGGCCGCGCCCACCTCGTGGACTGGCTTTTGCAGTTACAGGCATTCAAAAACGCAGTACTCTGCAGCACAACTTTTTTGTTTTTATCCTGGGGAGAACCTTACACACACAAACAAACAAACACACACACACTGATTTTCTGTTCTTGCGCTGTTTCATCTTCTGTTTTTAGTGTCTGCTGTGTATGATGTCACACTGAACTTCAAAGACCACCAAGTCCCCACTCTGCTGGGTATCATCAACGGCAAGAAATACATGGCAGATATGAGAATCAGGTGGGTACGGATCGGTGATTTATTACTGGAGCTGTTTCAAATGGGTAGAGAAAGGGCAGCGAGATCACAGAAAAGCTGCAGTGAAAAGCATGACTGACTCATGTCCCTGAGACCATCATTAAAATACCAGAGTTAGTTTCAGGCTTCTGTAAAAACATCAGCTACACTATAAGATTACAGAGAGCCATCAACTCTTACAGGGAGCAGACCACACTAAGATTGGCTGGTTTGGAGATGACATGGCTTAATACAAACAGAAGCATGTTTGTTCTACGAAATATATTTCCAAATAAATGTATTCTCAAATATTGTATTTTCTCTGTTACGCTGTGTGCACTGAACTGACATGCATATTGGGGCCCATTTCTGGAGGTCGAAATTATGTCAGCATCATTTTATTTTCATTTAACTTTGGAGTAGAATGTCCCTTTTTAAAAAGTAAACAGAACTGAGCTTCTCAAATATTCTCAGTCCTACATAAAAATGATCCCGAGGAAGACCCCCGAACCCCCTAAGCAAGGGGACTGGAATTGGTCAAACTTGCAGGTTTGATACATGCACAAAATGACCCTCTTTACCTAAAAGCATGATGGTCATGACTTTCTTACATGAAAGGGAGGTTATTAACTTGGGCCCAACGATCGATCTGAGATTCACTCAAGTTATTTTCTTCTTTTTTAAAGCCCTGCATATGTCTTATTGCTTCATGAAAAGTGTTGCTTTTAGAATCACATTTGAATGACAACATTGAGACACCTTCAAAGGCTCTGTTTCATTGCCTTTAAATTAGATTGCATAGAGAGGCAGTTCAAGACGGCTCCCCTGCATGAATGAGCCCAGTGTAAGGCTGAACGGAGAGAGTAGCCTGGTGTGGCAAAAACAGATACTTGTTTTATGGCCCAGTCCTACTTTTACTGTACGAGTATCCCCCATCTGAACCTTGAGTGAGTTGGCCCCCTGGTGGTGAGATGATGCTACAGCAGATGCACTTTCTCCTGCATTCTGTTGACTGCCTGTCTCCTCCACTCCGGCCTGCAGGCGGTTCCCTGTAGAGGAGATTCCAGAAGATGAGAAGGACTGTGCCAACTGGCTTCATAAACTCTACCAGGAGAAGGTAAGTCCATTTAGTGCTTGAGGTTTAACTGAATAGGGTTAAATATTCTTTCCTGTTGAAGTCAGACATATAAACTCATATCAGATGAGTTACACTGACACCTACCTTTTTTATTTTGAAGTAACACAATGTTTTACCAGGTTTGGTAGTAGTGACCTACTGTACCTCGACATTGTCTCTCTCTCCAGGATGCTCTGCAGGAGCACTACCATAAAGAGGGCACTTTCCCAGGTCCCACCATCACCCCTCCTCGCCGGCTGTGGACGCTACTCAACTTCCTGTTCTGGGCGGCCCTGCTGCTCTCGCCCCTCATCAACTTCGCCTGCGGGGTGGTGGTCAGTGGCTCCCCCCTCCTCATCCTCGGCTTCAGCCTCTTCCTCATCGTAGGTGAGTAAAGGGTACACAACAGCCTCAAGCACTTCCTCTCCACTGTTACCTTGGCCTGGGACCTTGATCCAATAACAATGAGCTTTACACAGTAGCTAACTCCAAAACATGTGTATAGTTCCTGTCAAAGTTACATGTAAGTAAATATAATTTTGTGACTTTTGCCTCTTGAGATTTTGTACATCTGTCTGTTTTCTTTTTGGTTCTCTTCAGCCTCCATAGCCATCCGGCGCCTGATCGGTGTCACTGAGGTAAAGAGGACAGGCTCCAGTTACGGCGACGAGGGGGCCAAGAAACAGAAGTAGACCGCTACCTTCCCCCTGACCGCGGTCCCTTCCCTCTATTCTGTTGTCCTGGAACCATTACACCTAGAGATAAAACAGATAGATCTGGATGGGCCAAACCATTACACCTAGAGATACCACAGATAGATCTGGATGGGCCAAACCATTACACCTAGAGATACCACAGATAGATCTGGATGGGCCAAACCATTACACCTAGAGATACCACAGATAGATCTGGATGGGCCAAACCATTACACCTAGAGATACCACAGATAGATCTGGATAATGAAAGGGAAGAATGAAAGAAAGAAAAAGAGAGAGAGAGAGACAGACACAGAGAGACACAGAGAGACACAGAGAGACACAGAGAGAGAGAGACTTGAGACAGACAGAGAGACACAGAGAGAGAGAGACTTGAGACAGACAGAGAGACTTGAGACAGACAGAGAGACACAGAGAGAGAGAGAGAGAGAGAGAGAGACAGAGAGAGACACAGAGAGAGAGAGACTGGGACAGAGAGAGAGAGACTGAGACACAGAGAGACACACAGAGAGAGAGAGACAGAGAGCTATTGCTATGACCATGCTCTTTGCCCCCTTAACTACCTCAGATGCCCCCAGCCACTCTTCACCTCCTGACCACTGGGGCCCACAACACCGAACAACCAATCAGCTCACCACACAGATCCAATATAATGAGGCGATTCTATGCATTCTGGTCACTATTGAATTAATGAATACTTACTATCATCTGTTATCGTTGACATGATATTCCACTCCTGTTCAAACGCCCTCAGGTTCTGACCGTAGTTATTATTTTGTTTATGTATGTTTTTACTGCATTCTCCCATGTCTGCACACACTACCATGCCATTTTAAGCTGGTTCCTGAGTGAACTATGACCTTCTCTTCTCCTGCTGTCTCCTCTCTGTTTTACACAGCCCCCCCCCCCCCCCCCCCCAGTGTCTTTACACCGCTCCACCACCCCCGGAGTCTTTACACCGCTCCACCACCCCCGGAGTCTTTACACCGCTCCACCACCCCCGGAGTCTTTACACCGCTCCACCACCCCCGGAGTCTTTACACCGCTCCACCACCCCCGGAGTCTTTACACCGCTCCACCACCCCCGGAGTCTTTACACCGCTCCACCACCCCCGGAGTCTTTACACCGCTCCACCACCCCCGGTGGCTTTACACCGCTCCACCACCCCCGGAGTCTTTACACCGCTCCACCACCCCCGGTGGCTTTACACAGCTCCACCACCCCCGGAGTCTTTACACCGCTCCACCACCCCCGGTGGCTTTACACCGCTCCACCACCCCCGGAGTCTTTACACCGCTCCACCACCCCCGGTGGCTTTACACAGCTCCACCACCCCCCGTGGCTTTACACAGCTCCACCACACCCGGTGGCTTTACACAGCTCCACCACACCCGGTGGCTTTACACAGCTCCACCACCCCCGGAGTCTTTACACCGCTCCACCACACCCGGTGGCTTTACACAGCTCCACCACACCCGGTGGCTTTACACCGCTCCACCACACCCGGTGGCTTTATAGTTGAAATGCTGTAGCTACTGATTCTCCTCTCCAGCTGCAGACTCTAGTAATGTTTGCCTCTGCAAGGCTAGGGTGATTGTTTGATTGGTTACTAAGTTCCTATCTCTTAGGCTAGGGTGATTTGATTGGTTACTAAGTTCCCACCCTCCTCATCTCTTATGCTAGGGTGATTGTTTGATTGGTTACTGAGTTCCCACCCTCTTCATCTCTTCCTCTACTAAAGTCTTGTACTCAGACACACTCCACCACCCCCTTCATCCGTAATGGTGCACTGGGGCTAGTAAAATGTTCTCTGGGTTAGTACTGGTATGTTTGTTTTTATTATGGTATATGTTGACATGTGGTGCAGGAGCAAAAGGATCTTATTGAATTGTAATTTCATTTACATGTGTCATTTAGCAGAAGCTCTAATCCACAGTGATTTACAATACCGTCCCTATTAGTACGGTTCTACGTCTCAGCAGCTGCGATTTAAAAAAAATAAAAAAAAATAAAAAATAATAATTATTATTATTTAACCAGGTAGGTCAGTTGAGAACACGTTCTCAAATGTGTTACATGATGTAACTAAAGCTGCTTACAGGTCCTGAGCTGCACAGGAAGGAAGATGCAGGGCACAGCACCACCCTGGGCTCAGGCACAGCACCACCCTGGGCTCAGGCACAGCACCACTCTGGGCTCAGGCACAGCAAGTGCACTTGCTTTCGCAAACACCTCACATTCATTGGACAATTATTTACACTTTGATGACCTGCCCCATCTGTGGTCTGAAGGGTTGTATTGGGGAGGGGGATGACTTTCCTTTACAACTGACGTCAGATTACAGGTGACTGGTATTTCCTGAGTGCAACATGCAAACATAGTAGCAACACTTCATCATCATCATCCCTTGTCTGGAGAGGACACCATTCTGTGTTACAACGTCACCAGCGTTTCTCCATATGTTGATAATGTCCTTTGTTTTTTGTTTGTTTCATTATAGCGTTAAATGGTTTTTAACCAGGACAGATTCATGCAAGCCTTAACAGAGTGCAGCTTCATTATCACGCTTCCACAGAAACCTTGTAAGTTTGCATTGGCAAGTGGTGTGGGAGACGGATTTAGTAAGATTCACATACATCTGCCCTCTGTTAAAAAAGAAAAGGAACTTGTGTTTAATTCAATGGAAACAAGTAGTTTGGGTTAGTTGATAAGGTGTAGTTGGTGTTAAGCCTGAAGAGATGGGGGTTCTGTCAGAATCTGCTCATTAAAGTAATAGTTAAGAGGGCCCATTTTAGTAATAGACTGTATCCCATGATGCTTCTGTGTTCTATACCTCTGTTACAACTCTTGTTACATCTCAACTGTCAATATAACTGTTACAGTAGTTTAGGGAGAGATCTGGGCCCATAGCCACAGAGTCTTGAGTAGGAGTGCTGATCTAGGATCTTTTCATATTCTTTATGATCTAAAAGGCAAAACTGATCCTATATCAGCACTCCTACTCAGAGGCTTTGTGGCTACGGCCCCTGTTCTAGGTTGTGGAGCGTTTTTATCTCATCTCCACCGTGTCTTTCCCTTACTGTAATTCCAAACTACAGTACCCATCAGGCACTGGTGCAGTCCCACCTCTCCCTCAGGTCAGCTGTGTTTACACAGGCAGCCCAATTGTGATATTATTTTCACGAGATGGTATTTTGACCAATCGATTCAGCTCTGAAAAAGAGCTGACGTGAAAAGATCGGATGTGATTGGTCAAGAGACCAATTAGTGGACAAACGATCAGAATTGGGCTGCCTGTGTAAACGCAGCCTATGTTGTATATTAAAGCGCAACAGAACAAATGCAGAGAAGTTAACACTATTTGACATTTTCTAACACTGGAGGTTTGTACTGCAAAAAACCCCCACTAACTTCTGTTTTTTTTATTTTTTTTTAAGTTCTCGTAACTAAAGAATCAAGTAACGTTAGAAATTCAACACTGAACTTTGACCTTTTTTGGCATGAAAGTTGTTCACTTAAGTGGCACCTCGACTCAACTTACATTTTTTGTCTTTTTTCTAAGTCTATTTGTATCTGTTTCTTTAATTAAACAATTCAGAATATTAAAGAATTTAATCAGTCAATTATTATTCTTTCAGTTTGTTTGAATTTGTCTGAATGAATTTCTCAGTGGGTTTTTGTGCCCCAGAACCTTGTCTTCAGACCGATGACGTAATCCTAACGAGACCGCGTTGTCATTAACTATCAGCTGACCTAAGACAATGGCAGAACCACACAGAGCAGGCCCTTCGGCTGCATTTACACACGCAGCCTAATTATGGCCTTTTGTCCGTCAAAATAGATCCCGTCCTCTTTACTTCGGTGACACCGATAATAGATATCTTGCACAAGGAGGTTAAAGAGAGGGGAGGGGAGTTATTTATTACAGTTGTAAAAACTATTGGTCGCTAAATCTGGAGAAATGACCGACCATGTATAAAAATAAAAATTGTCTGGTATGTCCTCACCAGTCTGAGCGGTCGGCTGTGAATTCCCTCGCACGCTATATACTTAACTGATTGGTCTGGTCTATCTTCTATAGAACATGATGTAGAGGCCCATCACTGTACTCTTGATAGTCACCACCACACAGACACAGCTGTTTCCTTTGAAACCGAATTACTTGGACTCTTAGTGACACAATATGCACACGTAAACCGCATTAGTTAACTATACAATATACGTACATTAATAAATGGCTAATGGCTTTACACTTATGTCTATAAAAGGCCTATAAACACAGCATCAACACAAACTTAAATGTTTACTTCTTGGAGAGTGAGAGAAAATAATTACTTTGATTGACAAAGGGTCAAAATGTATGACACCCTCTCTCTCCAGCCTTGTGTGAGAATCTGCCAGGCTGAATTCTTATCAGATGTGCCCTGGCACCACAGGGTCATAAATTACATCTGGAATAACTCTAGATGCTCGCCCATGGCAGCGCAATAAATACCTTAATAAAGACGCTGTGGTAGCGTGTGCATGCAAATTACCATGTTAACCAACACAACAATTAAACCACTTGTGCAACCAATGCAACAACGCGCATGGCAGTTGTAAGGTATAATTATCGGTTTTAGGCATTCATACCATAAATCTGCTATTGTCATTGTGTAAACTATGTTTAAGCAAGGATTAAGGCCTACTTCAATGTACAAGTTAAGAAAGCAGAAACTGTGTGGTTAATTATAAAGTGAGGCTAGTGATGCATGCAAGAAGAATGTTTCACAAGCTAGAGAGTTAGCTACATGAGAGACCACTAAGTACTGAAAGTGCAACAACTGGAACTGAACGTGCGATCATGTTCTTGACACCACCTGCAACAACAACAACGCCTGACAATAGGAGTGCGTCACGAGGCTGGGACCAGCCTGCACGCCAAGGATAGGCTGAGTAAGTTTAAACCACACTCAGCCTCTACTCTGACAGGCCAGCAGCGAGCGGGAACTATTCTGTCGGGAGTATTTAAGGAAGAACAAAGGATAGGACTCCTCTCCCCTCCCCTCCCCTCTTCTATAGGCTCTTCTCTTCTCTAGGCGCTCTTCTCTCTCTCTCTCTCTCTCTCTCTCTCTCTCTCTTGCGCTCTCTCTCTCTCTCTCTCTCTGCTTGCTGTTTGCCCTGCGTGGTGTCACAGTGAGCCTGTATATACGAACTTCATACTTACCATTTAAGGGTTTGCTAGAATAAAATACATGGATGATTTAAACTGTGTAGTAATCATTTTGTTCCAATACCAGATTTGAATTGACGCAATCTAACACAGTACGGAATAATACTACATATGATAAACCAGTGGTCACCAACCGGTCGATCGCGGCATTCCTAGTCGATAGCCAAACAGTTCTGTAAAAAACCCAATGATAAAAGAAATAGGAACACAAGGCTTTATTTGTCTCGGGCACCCGATTCAGCTGCCCTGCGTGCGATAGGCGAACTGTTGGCCATGTCAGCGGATAGGCGAACTGCTGGCCATGTTGAACCATGTCATGTGTCTGAAGGTACAAACTCTGCCGATAATGTATTGGGTCTACAGCTTATTTCACCAACCTCATTGCTACAGTACTGTTCTTTTGCATAGGCTTATGGGGACACACAATTCAGTCCCATTCAAAATCCTATTTTCCCTATCAGCTAACACTAACCCTTACCCTAAACCTAACCCTAAACCTAATTCTAACCTTAACCATAAACCTAATTCTAACCCTAACACTAATTCTAACCTTAAACTTAACCCTAGATACTAACCCTGAACCTAATTCTAACCCTAACACTAATTCTAACCTTAAACCTAACCCTAGATCCTAACCCTAAACCTAATTCTAACCATAAAACTAATTCTAACCTTAACACTAAACCTAACCCTAGATCCTAAACCTAATTCTAACCCTAACACTAATTCTAACCTTAACACTAAACCTAACCCTAGATCCTAACCCTAAACCTAATTCTAACCCTAACACTAATTCTAACCTTAACACTAAACCTAACCCTAGATCCTAACCCTAAACCTAATTCTAACCCTAACACTAATTTGAACCTTAAACCTAAACCCAAATGGTTGTTTGTTTACTATTCAAGTATAGCTAAACACACACAATTCACAATTGCTGCTATCAGACTCTTGTTTACTACTGTTTACTACTGTTTACTACTATTTACTACTATTTACTACTGTTTACTACTGTTTACTACTATTTACTACTGTTTACTACTGTTTACTACTGTTTACTACTATTTACTACTATTTACTACTGTTTACTACTGTTTACTACTGTTTACTACTATTTACTACTGTTTACTACTGTTTACTACTGTTTACTACTGTTTACTACTATTTACTACTGTTTACTACTATTTACTACTGTTTACTACTGTTTATTACTGTTTACTACTATTTACTTCTGTTTACTACTATTTACTACTGTTTACTACTATTTACTACTGTTTACTACTGTTTACTACTATTTACTACTGTTTACTACTATTTACTACTGTTTACTACTGTTTACTACTGTTTACTACTATTTACTACTGTTTACTACTATTTACTACTGTTTACTACTGTTTACTACTGTTTACTACTATTTACTACTGTTTACTACTATTTACTACTATTTACTACTGTTTACTACTGTTTACTACTGTTTACTACTCTTACTTGCCCTCCAATGCCCTCTTTGTCTGATACATGTTTAAATATTTTGCTATAAATTGTGCCTTCCTGCATAATACTATTCGACTGACCATTTACTTTATGTTCATATCCTTATCTTTTATTTCTTAGTGTTGTTGCATTGTCTAGAAAGAATCTGCAAGTAAGCATTTGGTTGGATGGTGTATACCATGTGTGTCCTGTATACAACTAATACAACTGGAAACTTGATATTTGATCATACTGTAATGCCTAAAATCCTCTCTTATAGGGGATCAGTGTAGTCTCCCTGAGCTGAGAATCATCCTTCTTGGGAGGGATTGCCTGGAGAAGAGTCTGACAGGAAACACAATACTGGACAGGAAGCTGTTTGACACCACGAGGGACATGGAGATGTGTTAGCAGACAGAGTTTAATGGATGGCCGGCGGCTCACTGTGGTCAACACACCAGAACGCTGGATCCAGTACTCGGTGCAGGACCTTCTCCTTGTCCACTGCAACATAGAAGCCAGCATGTCCATGTGCCAACCAGGTCCACATGCCTTCGTCATGGTCATCCCTGTAAACACACGCAAAGGCAGGGACTGGACTGTAGAGGGCCCCCTCGAGCTTCTAAACCCAGTGGTGGAATAAGTACTCAATTGTCATACTTGAATTAAAGTAAAGATACCTTAATAGAAAATGACTCAAGTAAAAGTGAGTCACCCAGTAAAATACTTACTTGAGTAAAAGTCTAAAAATATTTGGTTTTAAAAATACTTAAGTATCAAAAGTAAATGGATTTGCTCAAATGTACTTATAGTTGAAGTCGGAAGTTTACATACACCTTAGCCAAATACAGTTAAACTCAGTTTTTCACAATTTAATCCTAGTAAAACTTCCCTGTCTTAGGTCAGTTAGGATCACCACTTTATTTAAGAATGTAAAATGTCAGAATAATAGTAGAGAGAATTATTTATTTCAGCTTTTATCTCTTTCATCACATTCCCAGTGTGTCAGAAGTTTACATACACTCAATTATTATTTGGTTGCATTGACTTTAAATTGTTTAACTTGGGTCAAAGGTTTAGGGGTAGCCTTTCACAAGCTTCCCACAATAACTTGGGTGAATGTTGTCCCATTCCTCCTGACAGAACTGGTGTATCTGAGTCAGGTTTGTAGGCCTCCTTGCTCGCACACGCTTTTTCAGATCTGCCCAGAAATGTTCTATAGGATTGAGGTCAGGGCTATGTGATGGCCACTCCAACACCTTGACTTTGTTGTCCTTAAGCCATTTTGCCACAACTTTGAAAGTATGCTTGGGGTCATTGTCCATTTGGAAGACCAAGCTTTAACTTCCTGACTGATGTCTTGAGATGTTGCTTCAATATATCCACATAATTTTCCTTCCTCATGATGCCATCTATTTTGTGAAGTGCACCAGTCCCTCCTGCAGCAAAGCACCCCCACAACATGATGCTGCCACCCCCGTGCTTCACGGTTGGGATGGTGTTCTTTGGCTTTCCAGTGTATGTAAACTTCCGACTTCAACTGTATAAAAGTAAAAGTATAAACCATTTCAAATTCCTTATATTAAGCAAACCAGACCGCACAATTGTTATGTTTTTTTAATTTATTGACGGATAGCCAGGGGCACATCAACACTCAGACATCATTAACAAACGAAGCATGTGTGTTCAGTGAGTCTGCCAGATCAGAGGCAGTAGAGATGACCAGGGATGTTCTCTTGATAAGTGTGTGAATTGGACCATTTTCCTGTCAAAATGTAACAAGTACTTTTGGGTGTCAGGGAAAATGTATGGAGTAAAAAGTACATTACTCTCTTTAGGAATGTAGTGAAGTAAAAGTAGTCAAAAATATAAATAGTAAAGTACTGATACCCCAAAAAAGGACTTAAGTAGTACTTTCAAGTATTTTTACTTAAGTACTATACACCACTGTTTAAACCACACACTGTTGAGGCACATGAAACTGAGGGGCAAGTCACTAGATGAGCACATAGCGAGACATGGGTTTTTCCAGGGAGATGGTGGAGAAGTGAGGGAATAGTTGACATTCTATAAACACCAGGGCAAACAACGCCTGGGACGATGACATCACTCAGGTCCCAGAGCTGCTGATGAAGATAGATGAAATGGTGTCAGGAGACAGTGAGAGCAGTGGTCCTGGTTATGCTGTCATGAATTAACGTTTTTCAATGGCCGTTGAGATGAAGAGGGCGGCAGAGAAGGAGAGGGCCAGCCTGAGATGCATTTTAATTGGTTCTCTGCTATATATGAAATCATGCAAATAGATTATGTTATCTCAAATAAGTTGGGTCTGTGAGGGCTCCACTAAGGGCAACAACAGGGACTACTATAGGAGTTGGGTCTGTGAGGGCTCCACTAAGGGCAGCAACAGGGACTACTATAGGAGTTGGGTCTGTGAGGGCTCCACTAAGGGCAACAACAGGGACTACTATAGGAGTTGGGTCTGTGAGGGCTCCACTAAGGGCAACAACAGGGACTACTATAGGAGTTGGGTCTGTGAGGGCTCCACTAAGGGCAACAACAGGGACTACTATAGGAGTTGGGTCTGTGAGGGCTCCACTAAGGGCAGCAACAGGGACTACTATAGGAGTTGGGTCTGTGAGGGCTCCACTAAGGGCAGCAACAGGGACTACTATAGGAGTTGGGTCTGTGAGGGCTCCACTAAGGGCAGCAACAGGGACTACTATAGGAGTTGGGTCTGTGAGGGCTCCACTAAGGGCAGCAACAGGGACTACTATAGGAGTTGGGTCTGTGAGGGCTCCACTAAGGGCAGCAACAGGGACTACTATAGGAGTTGGGTCTGTGAGGGCTCCACTAAGGGCAGCAACAGGGACTACTATAGGAGTTGGGTCTGTGAGGGCTCCACTAAGGGCAGCAACAGGGACTACTATAGGAGTTGGGTCTGTGAGGGCTCCACTAAGGGCAGCAACAGGGACTACTATAGGAGTTGGGTCTGTGAGGGCTCCACTAAGGGCAGCAACAGGGACTACTATAGGAGTTGGGTCTGTGAGGGCTCCACTAAGGGCAGCAACAGGGACTACTATAGGAGTTGGGTCTGTGAGGGCTCCACTAAGGGCAGCAACAGGGACTACTATAGGAGTTGGGTCTGTGAGGGCTCCACTAAGGGCAGCAACAGGGACTACTATAGGAGTTGGAGTTTACTGATATGAGAGGAGGAGTTTACTGATATGAGAGGAGGAGTTTACTGATATGAGAGGAGAAGTTTACTGATATGAGAGGAGGAGTTTACTGATATGAGAGGAGGAGTATACTGATATGAGAGGAGGAGTTTACTGATATGAGAGGAGGAGTTTACTGATATGAGAGGAGGGGTTTACTGATATGAGAGGAGGAGTTTACTGATATGAGAGGAGGAGTTTACTGATATGAGAGGAGGAGTTTACTGATATGAGAGGAGGAGTTTACTGATATGAGAGAAGGCCAGAGAGAAGAGAGTGGAGTCATACTCCCCTCATTAACAAGAATCTACACGGAAGATAAACTGAGATTGAGGCAAATGGAAATAAACATTACAAGCACAGACTTAGATCAACATTCAACATCATTACAAATTCAATGTGGAATAAACCAAACCTTTAAAGGTCCAATGCGGCTGTTTTATTTCAATATTATATCATTTCTGGGTAACAATTAAGTACCTTACTGTGATAGTTTTCAATCAAAATGGTCAAAAATAAACCAAAATAGCTTCTTAGCAAAGAGCAATTTCTCAAGCAATAATTTTTCTAGGACTGTCTGGGAGTAATCTGAGTGGGGAGGAGAAAACTTAACTGGCTGTTATTTGAAGATAGGTTTGGAACTCTTTTTCTTATTGGTCTATTGACTAATTTACCACCTGGTGATGTCACCAGGTATACAAAAACTGTCCCACCAGAACCGGCTGAAATGTCAGGTGTTCTTTCAAACAGCTCTTACACTAAAAGGGCATTATCATCATGTTCACAATTTCATAGTGTGGAAATATATATAAAATCAAGATTTTGATTGCACTGGGCCTTTAAAATACTATTTCTTAATTATCAAGACGTGCATTTTTTTTTTTCTTTTTGCACTCCAGATATCTTGTATTTCTATACTTTTTCATACTGCCGCTCTATGTATCATGTACCGTGTATCTGTCTTTTGTGTACTTTCGTTGTGGCATTTTGCACCTGCCCTGTGTTTTTGTTGTAGCTGCTTGATAATGAAATTCCCCCCCCCGGGGATCAATAAAGTACCTATCTATCTATCTATCTATCTATCTATCTATCTATCTATCTATCTATCTATCTATCTATCTATCTATCTATCTATCTATCTATCTATCTATCTATCTATCTATCTATCTATCTAGCATCAATGGGTGTGCTTTGAACAAATATTTATCAAATGGAGCAATTGCATCGCATGACACTTTTCCAAACAGTGTCTGTGTGGTCCACCCAGTGTGGTTAACAAGGCGCAACAGTGCCTCTTCAAGCTCAGGAGGCTGAAGAAATTAGTCTTGGCCCCTAAGACCCTCACATACCTTTACAGGTATGCAATTGAGAGCTTCCTGTCGGGCTGTATCACCGCCTGCTACGGCAACTGCACCGCCCGCAACCGCAGGGCTCTCCCAAGGGTGGTGCGGTGTGCCCAATTTATCACCGGGGGCAAACTGCCTGCCCTCCAGGACACCTACAGCACCCGATGTCACAGGAAGGCCAAAAAGATCATCAAGGACATCAACTGTCCTAGTATTTATATATTTCTTAATTCCATACTTTTACTTTTAGATTTGCGTGTATTGTTGTGAATTGTTAGATATTAATGCACTATTGGAGCTAGGAACACACCCACAATAATATCTGCTAAATAATAATTGGCTGGTTCAGCTGTCAGATATTTGAGCACTAAATGTATCAGGGCATTGCATGCAAAGGCCTATAGGCTTAGGTGTCCACTGCATGATATTTATATTTTAATAAATGTGTGTGTATATATTTATATACACTACCGGTCAAAGGTTTTAGAACACCTACTCATTCATTTTTACTATTTTCTACATTGTAGAATAATAGTGAAGACATCACAACTATGAAATAACACATGCAGTGACGACAAATCAAAATATATTTTGTATTTTAGATTCTTCAAAGTAGCCACCCTTTGCCTTGACGACAGCTTTGCACACTTGGCATTCTCTCATAGTGAAATTAACTATTTCAGTATATGAGAGATGGAGAGGGAAGAGTTACGACTATGAGAGCTGAGTGAATAGGACATGAACGGTTGATTAATTTGAACTGTACTGGGTCTCACTCGAGGAAAAGCAGCTCTGGATGAGTAATGAGACCCATGATTCAGTGCAGGAGGAGTAGATGGGCTACTGGAGGAAAAGAAGGGATGAGGGAGAAAACCGCCAGAGGTAAACTAGGATGAAAGGTCATGATGATGACTGGATTACTAAATATTTACATCGGCGACGTCAAGGCAGCCACAACAGCACCGCTGTAATTGAATACAGACTATGTGGGCCTATACATGTGACTAATAAACTCTAACCTCAAACTCTTCCCCACACGGCCTGTGTTCACCTCTGGCGGCCCGCTGATCACAAAGCATCATGGTGAGTACTGTGGGCCGAGATAAAAGCTGAAACAGCAGCAACGACAAAAGAAGCCTCGTCAGCTAACCCAAATGTATCTCGTCTTTTGAAAAGCACCGACCAAGCCAAGGGCTGTAGAGGTTACTGGGCACAGAAATATACAAACACACAACAGAAAGCACCAAGCTCAAATACTGTAGTCTTTTTTTCCCACTCTGTCGGTGATGTCTAGCAAAAAACAAAACTTATTTTACCAAAATAATTAAAAAGGACTATGGCCGTCCTTCTAAAATAAGAAGGGGTCTACTCAGCCTTACCATGTCTGGTTTGAGGCCTCCCAGATGGAAACCCCCCCCCCCCCCCCCCCAGCCCTGGCCAACTCTGAAATCCCATTAAGAAGTACAGAGAGAGAGAGCGGTCTGTCCAAATATGAGTATGGAGGAGAGGACAGTGAACAGGCCATGCCTTTAAAAGCCTGTCTGAATACTTCTAAAGTAGTGCTGCAGTAGAGCAAGGGTCAAAGTTCAAACCATTATAAAGAGCTATTTCAGTCGGCCTCTTTCATGTGATTCATGCTTTTCATATTTGTCTCCGTTGGACACAGTAGTTATCTTTCAGATGACTCACTGAACATTATAATAATACATGGGTTTTATATAGTGATTTTCATGGTCCCAAAGACACCTACCATTCAAACTTGTAGTGTATTCAAGGTATAAAAAGGCTTCCAAAGTTTGTAATTTCAACTTTAAAATGTCAGACTTGATTTGGCCTCACAAAAAAATGTATCAACCCCTACAAAAATCTCCATGAATTATAATCCACAATAATTCACATTTCCTGTTGCTGCAGGATTCTTTTCCTGCTGTGAGAAACTGGTCAAATTAAGATCCTATATATGTATGTCAAAAACAAAGACAAAACTCGCTTGAACACATTTGTCAACATTTTTTTAATAATGTGATTTCAGAAATCCTTTATTTCAAAAGACCTTTGAAACAAGCAGTCAAAGGCCATGGGTCAAAATGTATCTCATAAAAACTAAATTTGTTCCCGTTAGCATGTTAAAGTAAATTCAATGTGACTACGTAAAATACTCAAAATCAAGTTCTCAAAACATTAAATGAATTGAGTTTCAGTAGTATGGCACCAATTTGGAATATCAGAAGAGTCCAACCTTTTGTGATATGAGAGGAAGTACATGTACAATGCAAATGGAGTCAACACAAGAGTTTGAGAAGCAGCAAAAAAAGCAAAAAAATAGTGCTTAAAACAAGTGAAATGACGCAGAACCTATTTACATATCTGGGTGGCAGGTAGCCTAGCAGTTAGAGCGTTGGGCCAGCAACCGAAAAGTCAATGGTTTGAATACCCGAGCTGACAAGGTGAAAAACCTGTCCATGTGTCCTTGAGCAAGGCGCAACCCTAATTTGCTCCAGGGGCGCCGTACTACTATGGCTGACCCTGTAGGTAGGCCGTCATTGTAAATAAGAATTTGTTCTTAACTGACTTGCCTAGTTAAATAAAAGTTTTAAAAAATCTCAAAACAATTGTTTGTTTTATGTACACTTTATCACATTAATAGGTCACATCGATCAGATTAAATATATTTAAAAAATTCATAGTAAAAAAGAAAGGGGCAAGAAACCAAGTTAATTCTGAAAACATGTAACCACTTGTATCACATATCAACTTAAAACACAATAATAACAAGAATAATGACAATAATTATTGTAACAACTACAAGGAAATCTCTTTTCAGCATCTCCAAGATTAAATAATTATAATTAGCATTACTTCCCAATCATTTAGTATTTACATAAAACATTCAATATGGTATCCTTCCAGAAGATAGTTATAACACTCATGTTTGGTTTTCAGATTTGTCAGTGAACTGTCATTAGATCATCATCATAAGACCGGAATAAATTCTGACAATATACAGTACTTCCCATCTCACCAAGATGTTATCTTGTAACGTACAGTGGGGAGAACAAGTATTTGATACACTGACGATTTTGCAGGTTTTCCTACTTACAAAGCATGTAGAAGTCTGTAATTTTTATCATAGTTACTCTTCAACTGTGAGAGACGGAATCTAAAACAAAAATCCAGAAAATTACATTGTATGATTTTTAAATAATTAATTGGCATTTTATTGCATGACATAAGTATTTGATCACCTACCAACCAGTAAGAATTCCGGCTCTCACAGACCTGTTAGTTTTTCTTTAAGAAGCCCTCCTGTTCTCCACTCATTACCTGTATTAACTGCACCTGTTTGAACTCGTTACCTGTATAAAAGACACCTGTCCACAAACACAATCAAGCAGACTCCAACCTCTCCACAATGGCCAAGACCAGAGAGCTGTGTAAGGACATCAGGGATACAACTGTAGACCTGCACAAGGCTGGGATGGGCTACAGGACAATAGGCAAGCAGCTTGGTGAGAAGGCAACAACTGTTGGCGCAATTATTAGAAAATGGAAGAAGTTCAAGATGACGCTCAATCTCCCTCGATCTGGGGCACCATGCAAGATCTCACCTCGTGGGGCATCAATGATCATGAGGAAGGTGAGGGATCAGCCCAGAACTACATGGCAGGACCTGGTCAATGACCTGAAGAGAGCTGGGACCACAGTCTCAAAGAAAACCATTAGTAACACACTACGCCGTCATTTATTAAAATCCTGCAGCGCAAGCAAGGTCCCCCTGCTCAAGCCAGCGCATGTCCAGGCCCGTCTGAAGTTTGCTAATGACCATATGGATGATCCAGAGGAGGAATAGGAGAAGGTCATGTGGTCTGATGAGACAAAAATAGAGCTTTTTGGTCTAAACTCCACTCGCCGTGTTTGGAGGAAGAAGAAGGATGAGTACAACCCCAAGAACACCATCCCAACCGTGAAGCATGGAGGTGGAAACATCATTCTTTGGGGATGCTTTTCTGCAAAGGGGACAGGACGACTGCACCGTATTGAGGGGAGGATGGATGGGGCCATGTATCGCGAGATCTTGGCCAACAACCTCATTCCCTCAGTAAGAGCATTGAAGATGGGTCGTGGCTGGGTCTTCCAGCATGACAACGACCCAAAACACACAGCCAGGGCAACTAAGGAGTGGCTCCGTAAGAAGCATCTCAAGGTCCTGGAGTGGCCTAGCCAGTCTCCAGACCTGAACCCAATAGAAAGTCCGTATTGCCCAGCGACAGCCCCGAAACCTGAAGGATCTGGAGAATGTCTGTATGGAGGAGTGGGCCAAAATCCCTGCTGCAGTGTGTGCAAACCTGGTCAAGAACTACAGGAAACGTATGATCTCTTTAATTGCAAACAAAGGTTTCTGTAACAAATATTAAGTTCTGCTTTTCTGATGTATCAAATACTTATGTCATGCAATAAAATGCAAATGTATTATTTAAAAATCATACAATGTGATTTTCTGGATTTTTGTTTTAGATTCCGTCACTCACAGTTGAAGAGTAACTATGATAAAAATTTCAGACTTCTACATGCTTTGTAAGTGGGAAAACCTGCAAAATCGGCAGTGTATCAAATACTTGTTCTCCCCACTGTATGTTAGAGGACTTGAATCACGAATGAATAAATACTGAATTCAAAGGAGCCTTCTGCTAGTTCAGTCACAGTTTACCTTAGTATTGGACAAGCACACACCCAGAGATACAAGATGTCAACGACAACAACAAAAATTATAATAATAATTCAAGTGAAAAAAATATGACAATTGTACAGAAGTGTATGCGCCTGTGAGGACATCAACTCATCACCTGAAATATAATACCGCAAAAATAGAACAAAAAGACAATAATTGTTAAAGATTTCCCAACCCTAGTTTCCCCGACCGACTAGCGTAGACGCCTCACCGGGTGTTTTAAATAAAGTGCAGGATGTTCTAGACCTTCTTTTCCTTCTTCAAAGCTTTACATTACACTCTTAGAAGTAAAGGTGCTATCTATAACCTAAAAAGGGTTCTTCAACTGTCCCCATAGGAGAACCCTTTGAAGAACCCCATTTTGGTTCCAGGCAGAACCTTTTTGGTTCAAGGCAGAACCTTTTTGAGTTCCATGTAGAACCCTTTACACAGAGGGTTCTACATGGAACACAAAATAGTTCTGTCTGGAACCAAAAAGGGTTCTTCAAAGGCTTCTCCTATGGGGACAGCCAAAGAACCCTTTTTTTCTAACAGTGTACTTAATCTAATGTTCTAAGTCAATTAATGACGTTACCCAATAGGAGGAAACTCATGCGCACTGAACTTTTGAAGGTTACATTCCTGTTGTATGACAACTCATAACACTGATCATGAGTCACAACATATCATAAAGATGATTGTGCCATAAGCATCTATACATGCTGGGTTAGGTAGTGTCTCCATGACTACCAATGACCATGTTGTACTTCAACCAGGATGAAAAACAGTGTCTCCATGACTACCAATGACCATGTTGTACTTCAACCAGGATGAAAAACAGTGTCTCCATGACTACCAATGACCATGTTGTACTTCAACCAGGATGAAAAACAGTGTCTCCATGACTACCAATGACCATGTTGTACTTCAACCAGGATGAAAAACAGTGTCTCCATGACTACCAATGACCATGTTGTACTTCAACCAGGATGAAAAACAGTGTCTCCATGACTACCAATGACCATGTTGTACTTCAACCAGGATGAAAAACAGTGTCTCCATGACTACCAATGACCATGTTGTACTTCAACCAGGATGAAAAACACAGAAACTTCAAAGACTCTTTTTTTCTTCGGAGTTATTTTAAAAAAAGATTAAAACTCAGCTTTAGCACTCCGACGCCATATTGTAAACAAAGGACTCAAATTATAATTACATTATTATGAAACATCAAACCCAACCAAACAAAAGTACCGAAAACGTTGTCAACTAGTTGTACAGTAACAAGCTGGTCCAGTGGTAGGGTTTGTGGGTGTGACCCTCCAGTCAGTTAGTGTCCCCTGGAGGTCCCCAGTCATAGGTAAAAGCCTGAGGCCCGGGGGTCTGGGAGGCTGGAGAGAGTCAGGGCAGGGGAGCTGGCCGTTAGAGGGAAGCACTCCAATTGGGAAGAACACAGCCTCCTAAGTAGGTCCCGTTAAGAATGCTGCCATTTTCCATCAGACAAGAGGAAGAAGAAGACATGGAAACAATGAAGGGAAACTGCAGTTCAGCTTGTGAATGGTGTTGATTACCAGCAGCAGATTGACACGCAAAATACCTATGACTACATTGTCAGCCGAAGAACCCTTTTAGGTTCTAGATAGCACCTTTTGTTCTAAGAGTGTACTGACCATGAACAGACACACAGAAGTGCCACAAAAGCACAGTATACAAACGTTATTGTTGAATACTCATGAAGAGGAGGGAAGGAATAATGATGTGAAAGTAGGAATCTGTCAAGGAACAGCTAGCACCAGATTTCATAGTGTTAAGTTAGAGGACTTCTACTGTGTGTTGTGTCTTACTGTATGAGTGGCCATTTACGTAACTCCCTCACTGAAGACAAAACCAACAATGCAAAGTAATTAAGGGGATTATTCAGAACTTTGGCCTCCACTGTCCAGCTTGCAAGGCCTCTGAGGCCCTCTGTTAGGGACCATTGTCCCAGCTCTGTTGTATCCAGCTTGCAAGGCCTCTGAGGCCCTCTGTTAGGGACCATTGTCCCAGCTCTGTTGTATCCAGCTTGCAAGGCCTCTGAGGCCCTCTGTTAGGGACCATTGTCCCAGCTCTGTTGTATCCAGCTTGCAAGGCCTCTGAGGCCCTCTGTTAGGGACCATTGTCCCAGCTCTGTTGTATCCAGCTTGCAAGGCCTCTGAGGCCCTCTGTTAGGTACCATTGTCCCAGCTCTGTTGTATCCAGCTTGCAAGGCCTCTGAGGCCCTCTGTTAGGTACCATTGTCCCAGCTCTGTTGTATCCAGCTTGCAAGGCCTCTGAGGCCCTCTGTTAGGGACCATTGTCCCAGCTCTGTTGTATCCAGCTTGCAAGGCCTCTGAGGCCCTCTGTTAGGGACCATTGTCCCAGCTCTGTTGTATCCTGCACTTTTCCTCAAATCAATATGAAGGCTTTTGGAAGAGGTGTACAGATGTATAATCTTTATTTGATCATCCTGTTGCAGTAGAACTTGTTGCAATGTAAAATGTGTAGTGTATTTGAGGTTTAAAAAGGCTTTTGAAGTTTGTAATTTCCATTTTGAAATTTCAGACTTGATTTTCCCTTACATAAAATGTATCAACCCCTACAAAAATGTCCATGAATTATAATCCACATAATAATTCACATTTGATGCAAGATTATTTTCCTGCTGTAGCAAACTGACTTAAATTAAGATCCTACATGTATAAAAGCTGATGAACCCTTATGCAAATAATCTAGTTCTTAGGCTGTGCATATTCAACTAGCAGACGCATAACCCTAACCTTAACCCTTACCTTAACCTCACCCCTACCATTAATTGTAAACCAGCCCTAACCTAACCTTAACCCTAACCTTAACCAATGTACAGTGGGGAGAACAAGTATTTGATACACTGCCGATTTTGCAGGTTTTCCCACTTACAAAGTATGTAGAAGTCTGTAATTTTTATCATAGGTTCTCTTCAACTGTGAGTGACGGAATCTAAAACAAAAATCCAGAAAATCACATTGTATGATTTTTAAATAATTAATTTGCATTTTATTGCATGACATAAGTATTTGATACATCAGAAAAGCAGAACTTAATATTTGGTACAGAAACCTTTGTTTGCAATTACAGAGATCATACGTTTCCTGTAGTTCTTGACCAGGTTTGCACACACTGTAGCAGAGATTTTGGCCCACTCCTCCATTCAGATCCTTCAGGTTTCGGGGCTGTCGCTGGGCAATACGGACTTTCAGCTCCCTCCAAAGATTTTCTATTGGGTTCAGGTCTGGAGACTGGCTAGGCCACTCCAGGACCTTGAGATGCTTCTTACGGAGCCACTCCTTAGTCGCCCTGGCTGTGTGTTTCGGGTCGTTGTCATGCTGGAAGACCCAGCCACGACCCATCTTCAATGCTCTTACTGAGGGAAGGAGGTTGTTGGCCAAGATCTCGCAATACATGGCCCCATCCATCCTCCCCTCAATACAGTGCAGTCATCCTGTCCCCTTTGCAGAAGAGCATCCCCAAAGAATGATGTTTCCACCTCCATGCTTCACAGTTGGGATGGTGTTCTTGGGGTTGTACTCATCCTTCTTTTTCCTCCAAACACGGCGAGTGGCGTTTAGACCAATAAGCTCTATTTTTGTCTCATCAGACCACATGACTTTCTCCCATTCCTCCTCTGGATCATCCAGATGGTCATTGGCAAACTTCAGACGGGCCTGGACATGCGCTGGCTTGAGCAGGGGTACCTTGCGTGCGCTGCAGGATTTTAATCCATGACGGCGTAGTGTGTTACTAATGGTTTTCTTTGAGACTGTGGTCCCAGCTCTCTTCAGGTCATTGACCAGGTCCTGCCGTGTAGTTCTGGGATGATCCCCCACCTTCCTCATGATCATTGATGCCCCACGAGGTGAGATCTTGCATGGTGCCCCAGACTGAGGGAGATTGACCGTCATCTTGAACTTCTTCCATTTTCTAATAATTGCGTCAGCAGTTGTTGCCTTCTCACCAAGCTGCTTGCCTATTGTCCTGTAGCCCATCCCAGCCTTGTGCAGGTCTACAATTTTATCCCTGATGTCCTTACACAGCTCTCTGGCCTTGGCCATTGTGGAGAGGTTGGAGTCTGTTTGATTGAGTGTGTGGACAGGTGTCTTTTATACAGGTAACGAGTTCAAACAGGTGCAGTTAATACAGGTAATGAGTGGAGAACAGGAGGGCTTCTTAAAGAAAAACTAACAGGTCTGTAAAAGCCGGAATTCTTACTGGTTGGTAGGTGATCAAATACTTATGTCATGCAATAAAATGCAAATTAATTATTTAAAAATCATACAATGTGATTTTCTGGATTTTTGTTTCAGATTCCGTCTCTCACAGTTGAAGTGTACCTATGATAAAAATTACAAACCTCTACATGCTTTGTAAGTAGGAAAACCTGCAAAATCGGCAGTGTATCAAATACTTGTTCTCCCCACTGTATATCCCTATCCATAACATCCACCCTAATGCCACTGTCAGGAGCTCTCATCCAAAGGAATAGAACTGGAAGACTATACACTGAGTGTAGATAACATTAGGAACACCTTCCTGATATTGAATTTCACCCCCCCCCTGCCCTCAGAACAGCCTCAATTCATCGGGACGTGGACTCTACATGGTGTCAAAAGCGTTCCACAGGGTTGATGGCCCATGTTGACCTTAATTCTTCCCTCGGTTGTGTCAAGTTGGCTGGATGTCCTTTTAAGTGGTGGACCATTCTTGATATACGGCAAACCCAGCAGCGTTGCAGTTCTTGACACAAACCATACCCCGTTCAAACGCACTTATATATTTTGTGTTGCTCAGTAACCCTCTGAATGGCACATACACAATCCATGTCTCAATGGTCTCAAGGCTTAAAAATCCTTCTTTAACCTGTCTCCTCTCCTTCATCTACACTGATTGAAGTGAATTTAACAAGTGACATCAATAAGGTATCATAGCTTTCACCTGGATTCACCTGGTCAGTCTGTCATGGAAAGAGCAGGTGTTCTTCATGTTTTCTATACTCTGTGTATGAATATATAATCACTGTGGTCTCACCTTACTGTGGTTGGGGTGGTGAGGGATGTCAGAGGCCACTATGCTGTTGGCCTCCAGTGAGGAGTGTCCAACCCCAAGGATCTGTTCTATGGTAGCGGAGGGCAGAGGGCACTGCGAGAGGCTGGACAGCACCTGGGCCAAGGGAGGGGGCAGCTTCTCCTCCTGCTGCTGCTGCTGCTTGTGGTTCATCCTCTGGTAGGAGGAAACGGCAGCCTCTGTCCCATGGTGCTGCTCGTTCCCCCCATACGTACCTCCGTTGCCGGGAACATCAGCCATAGTGTGATCCATACAAGCTTCTACGGTGGTGTGTGTGAGGAGGGGGACGTGGCCATTGTTAAGGCAGGGGTTGCTGTTCAGGGTGGTTTCACCAGGGTGGCAGTAGCTATAGTCCTGCCACTGCTGTTTGCCAGCTGGGCGATGCTCTGTGTGTGTGTTGGGAATGCCACACACTCCACTGAGATTAGCGTCTGGATGTTTGGCATGGCACAGAGGGAGCTGGCTCTGGACCATGGCCTGCTGCTGCTGGAGGTAGTGTTGATGTTGGTGGGCTTGCCGCCAGTGAATGTCCCCATCTGGCTCTGATGCCTTTCCATTGAACAGAGTCTGGGGGGTGTGACAGTGGTCAACTGGGACCCTTGTACTGGCTAGAATGTGCTGGGATGTCCATTGTCCTTTGTGTATGGGCTGACTCTGCCCCTGCAGCCCATTCACCACGGGATGGGGCAATTGGTTGTTATGCTGAGCCCAGTCTTGGACGGCCCTCCCTGGCCGGGAGAGCTGAACTATGGGGGCTTTATGGGGAACGTACTGAGAGTACACATTGGTGGCAAAAGTGGGATTACTTTCAACAGGAGCCTTAGTTGTTTTTGTGGTGGATTTTAGGGCCGTTGTAGCTGAGATAGTGGAAGGTACCTGGTCCCCGTCCTCTGTCCCGTCTGTCTTTGCCTCCAGGGAGTTGTGGATGTAGGAGAGGATTTCATCGTTGGTCAGCAGGTCATCCAGGGTGGGAACCCGCTCAGGGTCCATCTCCACCCGGATCATCCTCTCATCCAGCAGCAGCAGCTCTAGGTCCTCGGCGCTCAGCCCCAGGCCCTCCAAAGCCCCAAACAGCTCCCAGTTGGAACAGTTCTCCCCATTGCCTCCATTCCCATCCCGGTCCACCACACCCCCCAGACCCCTGAGGGTCAGGGAGTCCAGGGTCGCCAGCATAGGGTCGAAGCTCGACGCCGGCTCTGAAAGCCCCGGACCCACCACCTCGTTGGAAGACTCATCCCAGCCCTGGAGCAGGGCGGTGGGGTTGGAGTCAGAGAAGCCGACACGGTCTCCGAACAGACTGCTGTGGAAGGACAGCTTGGGCTCCAGGGCTGGCTGGCAGACATACACAGACTCATCCTGACTCATCAGAGCCCCCAAGAGGGAGCCCGGGTCCAGGCCATCCCTGGACGCCCTGTCAATCCGGCCCTTCTTGGACTTGTTGCCGTTCTTCTCGGAGCCCTGGGCGCCGTCCTTGAAGCGTCCAATTGGATGGTTGGACTGATAGAGCAGGGCCTCTCCCGTTGCGAAGGTAAAGGGGAGATGCATGGAACGTTTACGTAGGTGTTCGCCTCCTTCCTCCTCCCTAGATGGATAGAAAACAAACAACTCCTGTGAGATCACACCCACTACCCTAGCATTACAAGTGCCATGCTCTACCAATTGAGCTACAGAGGACCATGCTCTACTAACTGAGCTAACACTCCATCTGTGTTATTTGGCATTCTATTCACCTCAGAAGAACAGTCATAACTATGTCATAACTGTGTCATAACTGTGGCCCTATGGCTATGAGGACTGTGAGTATTTTCTGGCCAGGTGACCTGACTAGGAAAACGACTGTTCCCTGACAGTGGGGTTGGGTGTGACAGGACCCAGTGGAGTGCACGTACACCAGAGGCCTCTGTGTGGCGATGATGTAGTCTGGTTTGCCGTTCTTGTACACCAGCCTGGCGTTGGCCTGGACCCACTTCCAGAGGTTGTCCTTGGTGAGGAGCCTGAACACGGTCAGACCGCTCTCCCCGGTCTTCATCACTGGAACCACAGGACACCGTTGTTTAGGATGGGAGGATATACATTTACATGGTAAGTTACATTCAATTTAAGCTACAGAACTAGTAGACAGTAGATTAGGAATCAGGTTCATGGTTCAACTTTCTGAAGGGGTTCTGAAAAAACAAACATATCTAGCTAGCTACCTTTTGCCTTTTATATTTACGCTGGACTCTGGCAAGGAGTATAAGGCAATGGTAGCTAGAAATCTAGAATCTAGAGCAAATTCCATTAGGCAGAGGGGGTAAATAGATGTACCATGTAATATTCATTGGTGGCTATGTTGGTAGCTACACTATATATACAAAAGTATGTGGACAACCCTTCTTCAAATTAGTGGATTCGGCTATTTCAGCCACAACCGTTGCTGACAGGTGTATAAAATTGAGCACACAGCCATGCAATCTCCATAGACAAACAGTAGAATGGCCTTACTGAAGAGCTCAGTGACGTTCAACGTGGCACCGTCATAGGATGCCACCTTTACAACAAGTAAGTTCGTCAAATTTCTGCCCTGCTAGAGCTGCTGTAAGTTCTCTTATTGTGAAGTGGAAACGTCTAGGAGCAACAACGGCTCAGAGCTGAAGCAGGAGGCCACACATCTGGCTAAAATATTACCGTAGCTCTGTTGGAATCACTTTTCTAGATAACTTTTGACACCTTCTGGAAACAGAAGATACTCTACAGGAATGACGGAGTCCAAATCACCATGCATTTCATACCATGCTGCGTTGAGACAATGACTTCTCAATGACGCAAGATCGAATAACAGCTCAAATATAAATAACATGAGCAAGTCCTTCTGATAAGCTTCCCAGTAAAGCATCAAAAACAATCAAGCAACCCAGAAAAGTACTAAAAATAGCCCATATTAACATATGTAGCTTAAGAAACAAGGTTCATGAAGTCAATAACTTGCTTGTAACAGATTACATTCATATTCTGACTATCTCTGAAACATAGATAATACCTTTGATGATACAGTGGCAGCAATACATGGTTATAACCTCTACTGAAAATGCCAACAGGGGCTGTGTTGAGGTCTATATTCAGAACCACATTCCTGTAAAGCTTAGAGAGGATCTCATGTTAAATACTGTTGAAGTAATACGGCTACAGGTTTACCTGCCTCACCTAAAGACCATTCTGGTGTGAAGCTGCTGTAGACAGTCAGTATCTGGATAATGTATTAGATATCAACAGAGAGGTATATTTTCGGGGTGATTTAAATATTGACCGGCTTTCATCAGGCTGCCCACTCAAGAAAAAAACTTAAAACTGTAACCAGTGCCTGCAAACCTGGTTCAGGTAGTCAGTCAACCTACCAGGGTAGTTACAAACAGCACAGGAATTACATAATCAACATGTATTGATCATATCTTTACTAACGCTGCAGAAATGTGCTTTAAAGTATCCAAATCAATAGGATGTAGTGATCACAATATAGTAGCCATATGTAGGAAACCCAAAGTTCCAAAAGGCTGGGCCTCATATAGTGTATAAGAGGTCATTCAATAAGTTTTGTAGTGATTCATATGTTGTTGATGTGAAGAATATTTGTTGGTCCGTGGTGTGTAATGAGGAGCAACCAGACTCTGCACTTGACACATTTATGAAATTGCTTATCCAGTTAATAATAAGAACGCACCCATTAAGAAAATGACTGTAACAACTGTTAAATCCCCTTAGATTAATTAGGAATTGAAACATTGTATGGTTGAGAGGGATGAGGCAAAAGGAATGGCAAATAAGTCGCTGCACAACTGATTGGCAAATGTTACTCCAAATTAAGAAATAATGTGACTAAACTAAATAAATATAAAATATACTATGAACTAAAAATAAATTATATAAAGAATGACAGTAAAAATCTTTGGAGCACGTTAAATGGGAAAAAAGGCAAACTGGGCTCCATCATTAATTGTATCAGATGGCTCATTCATCACAAAACCCTCTGATATTGCCAACTACTTGAATGATTTTTTCATTAGCAAGATAAGCAAACTTAGGCATGACATGCCAACAACAAATGCTGACACTACACATCCAAGTATATCTGACCAAATTCTGAAAGACAAGCGTTGTACTTTTGAATTCCGTAAAGTGAGTGTGGAAGAGGTGAAAAAAGTATTGTTGTCTATTAATAATGATAGGCCACCTGGGTCTGACAATCTGGATGGAAAATGACTGAGGATAATAGCGGACGATACTGCCACTCCTATTTTCCATATCTTCAAATTATGCCTAATAGAAAGTGGGCCTGGAGGGAACAATAAAAACGTCTGTTAAGAATAGTAAAGCCCCCTTTACTGGCTCAAATAGCCAACCAATCAGCCTGTTACCAACCCTTAGTAAACTTCTGGAAAAAATTGACCAGATACAATGCTAATTTACAGAAAACAAATTGACAACAGACTTTTAGCACGCTGATAGGGAAGGACATTCAACAAGCACAGCACTTACCAAATGACTGATGATTGGCTGAGAGAAATTGATGATAAAAAGATTGTGGGGGTTGTTTTTTTAGACTTCAGTGCGGCTTTTGACATTATCAATCATAGTCTGCCGCTGGAAAGAACGTATGCGTTATGGCTTTACACCCCCTGCTATATTACTTGTCTAACAGAACACAGAGGGTGTTCTATAATGGAAGCCTCTCCAACATAATCCAGGTAGAATCAGGAATTCCCCAGGGCAGCTGTCTAGGCCCCTTACTTTCTTCAATCTTTACTAATGACATGCCACTGGCTATGTATATGGATGACTCCACACTATACACGTCAGCTACTACAGCGACTGAAATGACTGCAACTTGAGGTGACTAAACTGCTTGGAGTAACCCTGAATTGTTAACCGTCATGGTCTAAATATATTGATACAACAGTTGCTAAGATGGGGAGAAGTATATCAATAATAAAGCGCTGCTCTGCCTTCTTAACAACACTATCAACAAGGCCGGTCCTACCAGCCCCGGTTTTGTCACACCTGAACTACTGTTCAGTCATGTGGTCAGGTGCCACAAAGAGAGACTTAGGAAAATTGCAGTTGGCTCAGAACAGGGCAGCACGGCTGGCCCTTAAAAGTATACAGAGAGCTAACATTAATGACATGCATGTCAATCTCTCATGGCTCAAAGTGGAAGAGAGATTGACTTCATCACTACTTGTTTTTGTAAGAGGTGTTGACAAGCTGAATGCACCGAGCTGTCTGAATACTAGCACACAGTTAATAATAAGAACGCACCCATTAAGAAAATGACTGTAACAACTGTTAAATCCCCTTAGATTAATGAGGAATTGAAACATTGTATGGTTGAGAGGGATGAGGCAAAAGGAATGGCAAATAAGTCGCTGCACAACCGATTGGCAAATGTTACTCCAAATTAAGAAATAATGTGACTAAACTAAATAAATATAAAATATACTATGAACTAAAAATAAATTATATAAAGAATGACAGTAAAAATCTTTGGAGCACGTTAAATGGGAAAAAAGGCAAACTGGGCTCCATCATTAATTGTATCAGATGGCTCATTCATCACAAAACCCTCTGATATTGCCAACTACTTGAATGATTTTTTCATTAGCAAGATAAGCAAACTTAGGCATGACATGCAGTTGGCTCAGAACAGGGCAGCACGGCTGGCCCTTAAAAGTACACAGAGAGCTAACATTAATGACATGCATGTCAATCTCTCATGGCTCAAAGTGGAAGAGAGATTGACTTCATCACTACTTGTTTTTGTAAGAGGTGTTGACAAGCTGAATGCACCGAGCTGTCTGAATACTAGCACACAGGTCGGACACCCATACATACCCCACAAGACATGCCACCAGAGGTCTCTTCAAAGTCCCCAAGTCCAGAACAGACTATGGGAGGCGCACAGTACTACAGAGTCACGACTACATGGAACTCTATTCCACATCAGGTAGAATCAGTAGAACCAGGTAAAAATACACCTTATGGAACAGCGGGGACTGTGAAGAGACACACACAAAGGTACAAACACGCACACAAACGCTAGCACACGCACTCTACACACGTATATTGTAGTATTGTTGTATGGTGGTATTATACATGTTGTATTGTAGATACTGTATGTGTTGTAATAATGTTATATGATGTACTGTTTTATATTTAGTTTTATATGTAATGTAATATGTTTGGACCCCAGGAAGAGTAACTGCTGCCTTGGCAGGAACTAATGGGGATCCATAATAAACCCCAGGAAGAGTAGCTGCTGCCTTGGCAGGAACTAACAGGGATCCCTAATAAACCCCAGGAAGAGTATCTGCTGCCTTGGCAGGAACTAATGGGGATCCATAATAAACCCCAGGAAGAGTATCTGCTGCCTTGGCAGGAACTAATGGGGATCCATAATAACCCCCAGGAAGAGTAGGTGCTGCCTTGGCAGGAACTAATGGGGATCCATAATAAACCCCAGGAAGAGTAGGTGCTGCCTTGGCAGGAACTAATGGGGATCCATAATAAACCCCAGGAAGAGTAGCTGCTGCCTTGGCAGGAACTAATGGGGATCCATAATAAACCCCAGGAAGAGTAGCTGCTGCCTGGGCAGGAACTAATGGGGATCCATAATAAACCCCAGGAAGAGTATCTGCTGCCTTGGCAGGAACTAATGGGGATCCATAATAAACCCCAGGAAGAGTAGCTGCTGCCTTGGCAGGAACTAACAGGGATCCCTAATAAACCCCAGGAAGAGTATCTGCTGCCTTGGCAGGAACTAATGGGGATCCATAATAAACCCCAGGAAGAGTATCTGCTGCCTTGGCAGGAACTAATGGGGATCCATATTAAAAACAAATACAAATCTGCAGAGTGCACTAATCTAATATTAACAGACAAAAGGGAAAACATTTACATTAACAAGAAAATTAAGATGAACATTGAAGACAAGATCATGTCCACAAGACCGTGGTAGTACCGTCCCTTTAAAACATAAAGAGTGGAGGCTGTTATGGCAGCAAAAGGGGGACCAACTCCATATTATTGGCCATGATTTTGGAATGAGATGTTCGACGAGCAGGTGATCATGTAGTGCAGCCTTTCTTAAAGTATGGGTCGTGACCCAGCTGTTAATGGCCGGTCGCAACGTGTCAGAGTAAATGTATGATTATTTAATTGATTACTGGAATTGATTTTGCCAAGTGCAACTGCGCTCACTGTTCAGTGCGCTCTCTGCTTAGCAGAGGTCTCTGATCAGTTTGGCAGCTGCGCTAGTGGGAGATGACTGTGGCCTATCCTATCCTCTAGCAGCTCTGTGGCCTATTCTATCCTCTAGCAGCTCTGTGGCCTATCCTATCCTCTAGCAGCTCTGTGGCCTATCCTATCCTCTAGCAGCTCTGTGGCCTATTCTATCCTCTAGCAGCTCTGTGGCCTATTCTATCCTCTAGCAGCTCTGTGGCCTGGCCTATCCTATCCTCTAGCAGCTCTGTGGCCTATTCTATCCTCTAGCAGCTCTTTGGCCTATCCTATCCTCTAGCAGCTCTGTGGCCTATCCTATCCTCTAGCAGCTCTGTGGCCTATCCTATCCTCTAGCAGCTCTGTGGCCTATCCTATCCTCTAGCAGCTCTGTGGCCTATCCTATCCTCTAGCAGCTCTGTGGCCTATCCTATCCTCTAGCAGCTCTGTGGCCTATTCTATCCTCTAGCAGCTCTGTGGCCTATCCTATCCTCTAGCAGCTCTGTGGCCTATCCTATCCTCTAGCAGCTCTGTGGCCTATTCTATCCTCTAGCAGCTCTGTGGCCTATTCTATCCTCTAGCAGCTCTTTGGCCTATCCTATCCTCTAGCAGCTCTGTGGCCTATCCTATCCTCTAGCAGCTCTGTGGCCTATCCTATCCTCTAGCAGCTCTGTGGCCTATTCTATCCTCTAGCAGCTCTGTGGCCTATCCTATCCTCTAGCAGCTCTTTGGCCTATCCTATCCTCTAGCAGCTCTGTGGCCTATCCTATCCTCTAGCAGCTCTGTGGCCTATTCTATCCTCTAGCAGCTCTGTGGCCTATCCTATCCTCTAGCAGCTCTGTGGCTTATTCTATCCTCTAGCAGCTCTGTGGCCTATTCTATCCTCTAGCAGCTCTGTGGCCTATCCTATCCTCTAGCAGCTCTGTGGCTTCGCTCAATCTGCTCCGTAATCCACTGGGATTACTTGGGAAAGCTGTTTGAGCTCTGTGACCACCATCTTTGACCTGGTCAGACCTGGCCTCATCAATGTTTGAGGACAGAACCAATTCAACCCAATCCAAATGAATACTCCCATGTTTGTATTTTTAGGTAGACATAATGGAGGCGAGGCTTACTTCGGACATGGTTCTCAGCGCAGTACAACATATCCGCCGCATGGATAAACTGATACCCGGAGCCTCGCACCCGAAGTTCAGCTTCAGTGTACCCAAGCACAATTTTCCCCCTGCAAAAGGGATAATGTCAATAAACATTATTTCACATCATATAATAACCAGTAATACATAACAATAGCATTATGACTGACAAATGAAAAAAATAATACTATTGTATAGTAGTCTATTTATTATGCTGATTGCAACTGCCTCAACAACATTATCATGATAATGAGGAAGTCAAAGTGAGCGTACTTTGCGTCGCAGGCCATGGGGGTGAAGTCCAGCTTGTGTTTGGTTCTGAAGATCATGTTCTTGGTCCTGATCTCCAAGATGGAGGGGGGCTGGAGGGGCGTGGCGATGGCAAACAGGGCCAGCTGGGGCGGAGCCTTGCCCTCGCCATCCTGCCGCTGGTTCTGACCGTGCAGGAACTTCAGCCGGCCCTGCAGACTCAGGGCCTGGCAGGGGGAGAAAGCAAACATTTGTCTTTAATTGTCCATGTGTTTGTTCAAAGTCTATCCGACAACATGTTTAATTGAATCTGATTTCCATGTTCATCCATCAAAATTGTATTGCAATCCGTTAACATATCACACTATCTGAGCTTAAAATACTAATAGACACACACTGTTGGGAGATTAGAGACATTCGGTCGGGGTGAGGGGTGTTCGGGCGAGGTGAGGGATGTTCGGACGAGCTGAGGGCTGGGGTGTCAAGAACACCTACCAGGAAGCCAGAGGAGTTGTCCAGGAGGCAGCGGAAGCGACACACAAAGTTCCTCTCCAGGAAGGAGGAGTTCTCTGGTGGGAGCTGCTCTGGGTTATAGGTCACACTGGCAGTGGTGCTGCTCTCCAGCTCCACATCTATGGATCAGAAGATATGACATGTTCAGACCAGGCTTTATCATCAAAATCTAACCACCTATTGCACCTATATTTGGAAACAATCCTCAAGATTACAGTATACAGTTCAGTCACACTGTGTGCAATTTCTCTAAAATAATCAGTGATAAACTGATCATGTAATCTCATGAAATAATCACTCATTTTTATGATCGTACAGGAATTCATCAATACAAAAAGCTAACAAATGAGTAATAACATTGTTGACTGAGGGTTGACATGAATGGTTGGGCTTGGAAGAAAAGCTGATGTGAGGTGTCTGGCCTGTGGTGTCTGGCCTGTGGTGTCTGGCCTGTGGTGTCTGGCGTGTGGTGTCTGGCGTGAGGTGTCTGGCGTGAGGTGTCTGACGTGAGGTGTCTTGACGTGAGGTGTCTTGACGTGAGGTGTCTTGACGTGAGGTGTCTGACGTGAGGTGTCTTGACGTGAGGTGTCTGACATGAGGTGTCTGACATGAGGTGTCTGACATGAGGTGTCTGGCGTAACAGAGCGTGCAGAGGCCTGAGACTTTCTCTAAGGTTATAAATGTTTATGAGCAGTTATTAATTATAGCTGTTAATATAATGCATAATAATAATAATAATTAGTTATTATATACTTATGTAATGCATTACACATAGTTCATAATATTTGTAATGCATTATACAGAGGGTATTCATAGGAAATGCTATCGAAGGTTCTGCATTCGTTTGAATGTCTTTTCATGTTTTTTTATTGATGGAGGTGGTGTTCTAGGGTCTAACATGGAGGTGGTGTTTCAGGTTCTAACACAGAGGTAGGAAGTCACCTGAGGGAGACTCTCCCAGTGGGGCCATGATGGCAGGTGGCCTGAGGGCCCAGTGAAGGTTCCTCCTCAGCTCCTGCTGGTCCTCAGTGTGGACCAACTCATACACACTCTGGTGCATAATATCAGTCTGAGGAAGGAAAGAGAGGGAGGGGAAGAGAGAGAGAGGAGGGGGAGGGGAAGAGAGAGAGAGGAGGGGGAGGGGAAGAGAGAGGGAGGAGGGGGAGAGAGAGGGAGGGGGAGAGAGAGGGTGTAGGGAGGGAGGGAACGAGAGAGAGAGAGAGGTGGAGGGGAAGAGAGAGGGAGGGAGGGGGAGAGAGAGGGTGTAGGGAGGGAGGGAACGAGAGAGAGAGAGAGAGAGAGAGGGGAAGAGAGAGAGAGGGGAAGAGAGAGGGAGGGGAAGAGAGAGGGAGGGGAAGAGAGAGGGAGGGGAAGAGAGAGGGAGGGGAAGAGAGAGGGAGGGGAAGAGAGAGGGAGGGGGAGAGAGAGAGGGAGGGGGAGAGAGAGAGGGTGTAGGGAGGTGAACGAGAGAGATAGAAGCGGGGGTACGAATGGAGGGAGAAATTATTTTAGATTATATATAGAAAAACAAAATAAAGATTATGGAAAGTTTACGGGCACAAACATCTAAATGATAGAGGGAATCCTTTTGCAATTACATTATGTTAACTTCAGACACCATACTGCTATACTGTATGTACGATATGGAACATCACTATACTGAAGAGGTGATGTTATGGAACATCTATATACTGAAGAGGTGATGTTATGGAACATCACTATACTGAAGAGGTGATGTTATGGAACATCTCTATACTGAAGGGGTGATGTTATGGAACATCTATAGTGAAGGAGTGACGTTATGGAACATCACTATACTGAAGGAGTGACATTATGGAACATCACTATACTGAAGAGGTGATGTTATGGAACATCTATATACTGAAGAGGTGATGTTATGGAACATCACTATACTGAAGAGGTGATGTTATGGAACATCTCTATACTGAAGGGGTGATGTTATGGAATATCTATAGTGAAGGAGTGACGTTATGGAACATCACTATACTGAAGGAGTGACATTATGGAACATCACTATACTGAAGGAGTCTGTGATATCTCTCCAAGTGTCTCAGTGTGTGCTGAGACCCTGGTAATTCACTCTCTCCCCATCCTCTTCACTCTCTCCCCATCCTCTTCACTCTCTCCCCATCCCCCGCCATATACCCACCCATCTCTGCAGTGTCTGTGATGCTGTCAGCTGGCTAGGGCTGCTGCCAACTGCCCACTACCACGGCTGGTGGTCTCTTTTATTAATAGACTGGTCTCTCCCAGTCTCTATCTGTAGACCTGCTGAGCAGAATCAGACTCCTCACCGAGCAGGTAGGGCCCAGACAACGGCCCGACAGATCGCAGCAGACATCGCACGCAACCCCCAAACCCAACCATAACGCCAATTAATATTATTTTAATTTAACCAGGATTATACATGTTAGTCTCATTGAGATCAAATCTATTTAGCAAGAGAAAATCTATTATTTGATGCCGTAGCATCTATAGGCAACTGTCTCTACAGGGACAACCTCTACAGCTCTACAGGGTATCATTCTATGTTTGTATTGCATGCAATTAATTATACAAACCTCAAGCAGAGATGACCATGTGTCGATGTAGGATTATGCTTGAACGTTTGCAAACATGCATGCTAATGCTGCACCAGGCTGACCCAGCAGTAGAATTAATGCTATTAGTCAGCCAAGACCCCTAAGACGATCCAGCTGCCTCACCAGATGCCTGCTTGTCTATTATGAATGAGCTGAGGCAGAACAGAACACCCTGGTCATGCTTTAGGGAGAGAAACTTCACTGGGTTACGGGAAGGGAGAAGGGACAATCTGTACGGTACCTGGTGGAAGCCCAGGTAATCCTGGATGGTGTGAGAAGAGTAAAAAATGGTCCCATCATTAGTGACCACCAGGACGAAGCCGTTCAGAGCCTGTATGTCAAACATGCACAAGATAAAAATACAAAAAAAGATTGTTAGACAGCACAATGCAATTTACTAATGACATTGAGTCAGGTAAATGTTTTTAGTTTTTTTTTTTTTCTGCCCCTTACTTGTGGAATAATCTCCAGGGCTCTCTAAAATGTGATGATGGTGCTTCTAGGGCAATTCAAAAGGCCGATTGAGGACCTTTTTACTGAAGAATGTGTTCGTTTTCTATGATTGTGTTTTGCTTTTCATGTATTAATGTGTATACAGGGCTCATCTGTAAAAGAGACCTTGGTATCAGCATGACTCCCTGTCAAAATAAAGGGGGAAAAAATACACTTTGGTTAGACTTAGTCCTTCCATTAGGCTTAGTCCTTCCATTAGGCTTAGTCCTTCCATTAGGCTTAGTCCTTCCATTAGGCTTAGTCCTTCCATTAGGCTTAGTCCTTCCATTAGGCTTAGTCCTTCCATTAGGCTTAGTCCTTCCATTTGGCTTAGTCCTTCCATTAGGCTTAGTCCTTCCATTTGGCTTAGTCCTTCCATTAGGCTTAGTCCTTCCATTAGGCTTAGTCCTTCCATTAGGCTTAGTCCTTCCATTAGGCTTAGTCCTTCCATTAGGCTTAGTCCTTCCATTTGGCTTAGTCCTTCCATTTGGCTTAGTCCTTCCATTTGGCTTAGTCCTTCCATTTGGCTTAGTCCTTCCATTTGGCTTAGTCCTTCCATTTGGCTTAGTCCTTCCATTTGGCTTAGTCCTTCCATTTGGCTTAGTCCTTCCATTTGGCTTAGTCCTTCCATTTGGCTTAGTCCTTCCATTAGGCTTAGTCCTTCCATTTGGCTTAGTCCTTCCATTTGGCTTAGTCCTTCCATTAGGCAAAATCTGTATCTCCGCTGCGCTGTGTTAGCAATATGGACAGAGCATGTTGCAGGGTTTGTAGGAAAGCCACTGAGCGGTTAGGTATGACTTCTTTGGGTCTCCATCTGTGGTAGGCTCAGTGAATAACGTGATATGCCTCCGCCTGTAATATTAGATTTATTTATAAGGGCGGGGTCAAGTTTACCATTGAAGCTGCTTCACTCAACTCTGCCTCACACCCCACCACTACAGAGTTTAGTTAGCTTCTTCGCTAGCTGTAAAAAGCTAGTGTTATTAGCCTTAGCCCATTTAGCTGGCTCAAACCAGCTAATCTCCCACTGCCACATTGCCAAAGTACCCAAACAAAGGAGAATGAGAGCAATGAGCAGCAGCATCAATCCACCAAGGCCGCCTCCAAGCCGATGCGATGATACTGTCAAGCAATGATGCTGCCGAGCTCCAGCTAGCTCTGCATGCAGGGCCTGACGATCTTGGAACAGAGGAGCCAGCCCAGGTTTGCCTAGAATCCTACCCTAGCCACAGGTTCTCTGTCCAAAAACTTTCATTTAGTAGCAACTGGTTCATAGGAAGAGAGTGGCTGGAATACTCAATATTATTCCAATGTAAGAACCCAAATGATGCCCCTGGGTAGAGCTACATATCAGTACGTTTCTTCATAGCAATAGATACATTCTTTTATGTTTTTCTTGGTAGCCTATTGGTTTTAATGGTGCTGTAAAAGGAACAGACATACAAGCATATCTACCTTATGCAAACAAAGGCATGGTGATGCCATGTTGCTCTTTCACTAATAATCAGTGATTCACCCCAATTATAATATCTGCAGCAGATCCTGTGTGTGTGAAAGCAGTCCAGTCCGGTGGAACATAAACACTATCATGTCAGCTTGGATGGTTTGTACACCATCTTGCAAGTAAATAGCCAACTTCCAGTGTCTAATGTACCAGGCATTCAGCAACTACAAATGAGTGAAGTGAAATAAATGTAACAAGCCCCTAGTGGCAGACTCCATATGACGGGGGTGTCAGGCTACATTCCCACATGGCGGGGTGTCAGGCTACTTTCCCACATGGCGGGGTGTCAGGCTACATTCCCACATGGCGGGGTGTCAGGCTACATTCCCACATGGCGGGGTGTCAGGCTACTTTCCCACATGGCGGGGTGTCAGGCTACATTCCCACATGGCGGGGTGTCAGGCTACTTTCCCACATGGCGGGGTGTCAGGCTACATTCCCACATGGCGGGGTGTCAGGCTACATTCCCACATGGCGGGGTGTCAGGCTACATTCCCACATGGCGGGGTGTCAGGCTACTTTCCCACATGGCGGGGTGTCAGGCTACTGTAGGACTACTTTGAGTATAAGAGGTTGAAAACAGGCTATCCTAGGTCTGTCTATTTTCAACAATGACAGCGAAGGGTCACTGTTTTGACTCACTATTCTCTTCCTCTCCTGCTGTAAATAATGAATGACCTCACAGCTCCTCTATAATTCACCACCAAGTGTCTGACGTCGAACGCTCCTGCTTCTCAGCTCCCCCTTCTCAGCTCCCCCTTCTCCGCTCCCACTTCTCCGCTCCCCCTTCTCCGCTCCCCCTTCTCCACTCAGTCTTCTCCGCTTCTTCCCATAACCTCGCCTTTTCGTCCCGCCTCCCTGTGTCTTAAAATGTCCTGTGGCTGTTATCTCAATCTGAATAAAAGATTTCCTCCTCCCCAGAATGAGCTTTCATGCTTCATTACTAACACAAGGGAGAGATGTAGGTTTATCATAACAGTTAAACTTCGCTCATAGGGCAGGGATGTCTGGCAGACTGTTTCCTCTGCTGTGCTCTGGAATTCCACTGTGCTGCACATACAGGGGAACTGGACTGGAAAATCAATGACTCAGGCTTATCCAAAAGAGATTTGGCAGCCAACTAGCTCACTCTCCACTCAATTACACATACAGAGAAACAAAATGAAAATATCTCCGTAGAATTTGTGATGAAATCGTAAACTAAACGAAATGAGAATGAATTCTTCAATGTCAAATGGATGGGAGTATTATGGTGTATTATGGGAAGCTGTTGCATTTTGTATTAAAGACAAAGGGGGGCCAGTGAGTTATAGCCAACATTTCATGGATATTAAGCCTTGTAAATAATCTTTTATTTTAGAAGATTTCACATGCCTTTAGCACTGACCTGCTGCAAGAGCTCTCCTTCAGGCAGACAACTGTCCGCCAATCCCGTGGCCAGCAGGGCGTTGCAAGTACAGTTCTTCAGGGCAACTGGAGAGTGAGAGAGAGAGAGAGAAGAGAGGAGAGAGAGGAGAGAGAGGAGAGAGAGGAGAGAGAGGAGAGAGAGAGAGAAGAGAGAGAAGAGAGAGAAGAGAGAGAGAGACTTTAGTCTTGTAATAATGTTTACAAAGCACTGCTGTGAATGTCAGAATACTTGATGTTTAGTGCACTAAACACACTGTATGCAGGACAGGATCGCAGCTCATTAAAGTTTAATCAAATAGCATCTTAAAAATTACGATCCACATCCAGACCTTTTATATTTGCCTAACCTGGTTACATCATAATGGCTTGGGAACCAACACATCAGCACATTCATGGTCTAAAATAAGAATGTGAGGTCATCGTGCTCAACGTTCTAAACAGACTCTGTTCTGCGAGATGGGACCTCATATAACAGGATGCATGGAGCTTTGTCACCTATTTTTCACAGTGTGATGTTTCACCGATATGTTTGTGGCCTTTCACCTCAAGACTCATGATAGACCCCTATTCAGAGGGCCTTGGTTAAATGCTGAAGACACATTTCAGTTGAATGCATTCAGTTGTACAACTGACTAGGTATCCCCCTTGATGTGGTGTCACAAAAATATTAAATCACTGATCTGTAACTGTTGTAAAAGTAGGCTTCCAGTAGCAGCACACAACAACTTCTCTGTCGCCCAACAGTGGGGAGTGAAATAAAATGCAAATTGAAACATCTTTGACATGCAATGATATTCAACAAACACACTGACAACTCATTTATTGTGAATACTGTAGCTACTGTTTGTGTCAGAATTGAGAGAAAACAGCAGAGAGACAGTCACATTAACGCTGCATCAGAGTGAAATGAGGTGACAACTCCTTGGCACTTCACTGCTCGCCAAGCTAATCATGATCTCTCCCTCCTTCAGTCTCTCCCTCCCTCCTTCCGTCTCTCCCTCCCTCCCTCCCTCCCTCCCTCCCTCCTTCCGTCTCTCCCTCCTCCTTCTGTCTTTCCCTCCCTCCCTCTCTTCCTTCTTCAGTCTCTCCCTCTCTTCCTTCTTCAGTCTCTCCCTCCTCTCTCTCCCTCTCCCCCTCTCTCTCCATCTATCCATCCCCCTGCTGGTTTCTGCCTTGCTCATTGGCTTATTGGCTCCAGCAGCTTAGTGGTTCCAGAACCGATCTGGAGGGGCAGATTCATTGAACAGGCACTAAGCTCAATATGATCCATTGCAATAGATTGCCAAACACTTGTCTCAACTCCACTGCATGGTCACATTAAACTAAGGAACCTCGCAGAGCGCTTACACTGAGTACTTTGAAGATTGCTGGGTGTGTTTGTCACGACTCCCTCCGAAGATATCAGGCCATAGCCGGCCATGTTAATGAACACCTGCGCGGCGTGTCCTATCAAAACCTATACTGGTGACCTTGCAGTGCCATGAAACTCTGATGAAGACAGATTGCTATCGAAACGTTGGAAAATACATAATTGCATCGGAGCATTTAGTGTGCACCGTTTCCTTTTAAAGTGCAGCTATAGTTGAACGGGGGTACTTAGTCAGGTCGGGGGTACTTAGTCAGGTCGGGGGTACTTAGTCAGGTCGGGGGTACTTAGTCAGGTCGGGGGTACTTAGAAGTTGGCCTGACTTCTGGTCCGATGCTAAGCTATAACACTATCCTCACTAGTTTTATATATAGTATGCCATGCCATGGCTCTACACATTTCTATTATTTCCAAGCAAAAAACATGACGTTTTAACTTGAGAGCTGTCTATCCAATCAATCCATTGAGTCAGTCTCTCATTGATTCAATGACCGAACCCAACGAACTGAGAAGAGATGGGAGAATTCAGAAGAACCCAACGAACTGAGAAGAGATGGGAGAATTCAGAAGAATCCTATGAACTGAGAAGAGATGATGGGAGAATTCAAAAGAACCCAACGAACAGGGAAGAGATGATGGGAGAATGAAAGTCTGGAATACTGATTATGTCATGGGAATAGGACCTCTATGATGACATGGTACTGTGACCTGCAACACCCTCTGACCGCTAAGGCCATGTCTTGACATGACTGGGTAAATGGGGTCAGGTCAGCTCTTTTTGTTGTCTGTGAGGGGTCAGCAGAGAGAAGAGAGGATTGGAGGCTATGCTAAGACCAGACGCCTGATGACATGTGGCCCTTTGAGTGTCTGATGGGGCTTGTCCCCATCACACAGAGCTAGGGTGGAGGGCATTGAGAGGACACCCTGACCTTATTCCCATACCAATCTCTCTATCAGGGGTTTGACATATCATATCACATCATATCAGGCATATCATCGGGACTGTGAGTATGTGTGAGTTTATATGTCAGCTACAGTATATCTCGTCTCAGTAGTTCTGGCCGATGTCCATGCCCTAGATTTGGTTGCGTTACTGTACCAACTCAAACGAACATCCATTGACCCTAAAGACAACTAGTCTAGGTCCACCGTCACATCAAATGCTACAAACTTGCTTGCAGAAAGTAGAAAGCATCTTCTTCCATAGTACGTAAACATACGTTGATATTCAGACCTTGAGCAATAGTAGCCTTTCATGGTCTGTTGACATACAATGCGTAATGGAGCGGCGAGGTATGTGGCCAGTGGTTTTACCCCAGCTCAGTGCAGTGTCCTTTGGCCTGAGAGATATTTTGCCAGCCAGTCTGCTGGGGTATGCTGTGTTGTTATTGATGCAATTGTAGTAGGTCACTGCGCTTTGTGGTACTAGTGAATCACGTGGTCCATCCAACGCATCCATGAGGAAAAAGGAACGCATCCAAACTGATAACTGATTACTGAAGCCCTACTGCTGTTGCCTGGGCTTTGTTTTCACTGATGAACTCATAAATTATAGATCAACTCAATACATTTACATTTGTATAGCGCTCCAGCAATACCTGAGGGCCTTTCTACACTTGGCTCAGCTGAATCTAAAAGCTTGGCTTTGCCAAATACACTTAACTTAGCATAAAGGAGAAATAACGTGTTTAGACATAAGTGAAATGTTCCATTTATACTTAAGGCAAGGAAATATTATACCTAGAGATCCACCAGCCAACAAGCAATAAAAACATCAAAATACATGCTTTATATTTCACAGGCTTCCCCGTCCTACCACTGCCCCGTCCTACCACTGCCCCACCCAAAACCATTGTAGGATCTCCAGACAAATGTCTGTGCTTTCTTTGTGAGGAACACATTCGACTACTACTACTTCTTAGTCATTTTGTAATATTTCCTTGCCTTATGAATAAATTGAACATTTCACTTAAGTCTAAATACGTTATTTCAAGCTTTAGTCAGAATATGAATTATTGATCGGCTGTCAGACTTATGGCTCCATCAATGTGCTTTGGAGGCACTTGCAATAATGACGCAACACTTACAACATCACCACTGAATATAAATGCTCCTAACTACACAAACCGGCAGCCTTCTTTTACAAACTGTCTCTGGGGAAGTTATCCTTCTTTAAAGCCTATAGGCTACATCAATACAAAACCGAACCGGGCTCCTACCGCCACCCTCTCCTAATGTGTGAGGTTGAGGCATGCTGAGAATTTGATTAATCAAACCCGAAAAATAAGCAGTGACCCTGAAAAGGGCCATGGACTCTAAATCACTGTAGGAACCCATTTCAAAACACCAACCATATTTATCAAATGTTTGACGATTTTCAATTAGCTATATACAAGTGGATTACAGGGAAGTTTCAAGTTTTATTAGTGGCAAGAAAAAGTATGTGAACCCCGCTCTGTCCAGGCCCTGAGGTAGCAGAGCAGCCCCAAACTATGATGCTCCCTCCACCATACTTTACAGTTGGGATGAGGTTTTGATGTTGGTGTGCTGTGCTCTTTTTCTCCACACATAGTGCTGCGTGTTCCTTCCAAACAACTCAATTTTAGTTTCATCTGTCCACATAATATTTTGCCAGTAGCGCTGTGGAACATCCAGGTGGTCTTTTGCAAACTTCAGATGTGCAGCAATTTTTTGGGGGGGACAGTAGTGGCTTCTTCTGTGGTGTCCTCCCATGAACACCATTCTTGTTTAGTGTTTTACGTATTGTAGACTCGTCAACTGAGATGTTAGCATGTTCCAGAGATTTCTGTAAGTCTTTAGCTGACACTCTAGGATTCTTCTTAAACTCATTGAGCATTCTGCACTGTGCTCTTGCAGTCATCTTTGCAGGACGGCCACTCCTAGGGAGAGTAGCAACAGTGCTGAACTTTCTCCATTTATAGACAATTTGACTTTCCGTGGACTGACGAACATCAAGGAGATACTTTTGTAACCCTTTCCAGCTTTATGCAAGTCAACAATTCTTAATCTTAGGTCTTCTGAGATCTCTTTGGGGCATGGTTCACATCAGGCAATGCTTCTTGTGAACAGAAAACTCAAATAGGGCAGGGCAGCTCTAACCAACATCTCCAATCTCGTCTCATTGATTGGACTCCAGGTTAGCTGACTCCTGACTCCAATTAGCTTTGGAGAAGTCATTAGCCTAGGGGTTTACATACTTTTTCAATCCTACACTGTGAATGTTAAAATTATGTATTCAATATAGACAAGAAAAATACAATCATTTGTGTGGTATTAGTTGAAGCACACTGTGTTTGTCTATTGTTAAATGAAGATCAAATCACGTTTTATGACCAATTTATGTAGAAATCCAGGTCATTTCAAAGGGTTTTCTTGCCACTGTATATAGGGGATACGCATGCTATACATCGTCCAAAGAAATGCTAACTAGCAGGTTCCTTCTCGACAACGCAACAACGATAATTGATCAAATATAAGGATATGAACATAAAGTAAATGTCTCAGTAGAATATAATAAACATTTTAGCATCAGTATAATACAGGAAGGTACAATTTATAGTCCAATATTTCCACATGTTCTGGTGAAGGGGGGATGGGGGGCAGTGTATAAACTGAGTAGTATAATAAAAAGAGTCTGCAGTTATGACTAGTTTTGAGAAATAGTGCTGCCTCTGTGGACCAGGCCAAACGGGAGGGCGGGTGTCCAATCATAAAATTAGGAATTGAGTAGCACTGTGTAGTGTAAAGACACAATGCCAGTAGCTGCCTGGCGCTTTACGTTAGGAAACATTCATCATGGCATAATCTTATTATTGAAGGGCATTGGTCAGGGAGATGACCAAGAACCCGATGGTCACTCTGACAGTGCTCTAGACTTCCTTTGTGGAGATGGGAGAACCTTCCAGAAGGACAACCATCTCTGCAGCACTCCACCAAACAGGACTTTATGGTAGAGTGGCCAGACGGAAGCCACTCCTAAGTAAAAGGCACATGACAGCCCACTTGGAGTTTGCCAAAAGACACCTAAAGACTCTCAATGAGAAACAAGGTTGTCTGGTCTGATAAAACCAAGATTGAACTCTTTGGCCTGAATGCCAAGCGTCACACCTGGAGGAAACCTGGCACCATCCCTACGGTGTGCCAATCTGGTAGCGTCATTCCCAAGAAGACTCGAGGCTGCAATTGCTGCCAAAGGTGCTTCAACAAAGTACTGAGTAAATGGTCTGAATATATATGTAAATGTGATATTTCTGTTTTTTATTTTTAATACATTTTGCTTCGTCATTATGGGGTTTTGTGTGTAGATTGATGAGGGGAAAAAACGATGTAATCAATTTTAGAATAAGGCTGTAACCTAACAAAATGTGGAAAAAGTCAAGGGGTCTGAAACATTTCAACTCCTGCATCTCAACTGTTTACATACAGTAGCATAGAATGAATCTAACTACTCTTTTTAATGAGTATGCATACAACACAGCTATCCCATTGTCATGGGGAGGATATGGCTATAATCTACATCTATGTCCTGATCCATGGAGAGTTGAATAACGTCCTCCTCGTTCTACATGTCCATTTGTATTGCTGCCTGCATCCATTTCTATACTATAGCCACTCTAAGCTTGTCTTTACATTGGATAGAATCCACCTACATGGATATTTATTTTCTATCCTCTCAGCCATCCATTTACGGTTTTCTTATGGCTTACCTATCTATCTATCTGTCTATCTATCTACATGCTGAATGTAAACTCCTGTATTTTGGCTCCAGAAAGAGGTAGAATTACAAAATGACTTAACTTTTCAAGCATTCTTCTCCAGGCCTAGCCAGGATTCAACCCTAACCTAAGCAACAGGCCTAGCCAGGATTCAACCCTAACCTAAGCAACAGGCCTAGCCAGGATTCAACCCTAACCTAAGCAACAGGCCTAGCCAGGATTCAACCCTAACCTAAGCAACAGGCCTAGCCAGGATTCAACCCTAACCTAAGCAACAGGCCTAGCCAGGATTCAACCCTAACCTAAGCAACAGGCCTAGCCAGGATTCAACCCTAACCTAAGCAACAGGCCTAGCCAGGATTCAACCCTAACCTAAGCAACAGGCCTAGCCAGGATTCAACCCTAACCTAAGCAACAGGCCTAGCCAGGATTCAACCCTAACCTAAGCAACAGGCCTAGCCAGGATTCAACCCTAACCTAAGCAACAGGCCTAGCCAGGATTCAACCCTAACCTAAGCAACAGGCCTTGCCAGGATTCAACCCTAACCTAAGCAACAGGCCTTGCCAGGATTCAACCCTAACCTAAGCAACAGGCCTAGCCAGGATTCAACCCTAACCTAAGCAACAGGCCTAGCCAGGATTCAACCCTAACCTAAGCAACAGGCCTAGCCAGGATTCAACCCTAATCTAAGCAACAGGCCTAGCCAGGATTCAACCCTAATCTAAGCAACAGGCCTAGCCAGGATTCAACCCTAACCTAAGCAACAGGCCTAGCCAGGATTCAACCCTAACCTAAGCAACAGGCCTAGCCAGGATTCAACCCTAACCTAAGCAACAGGCCTAGCCAGGATTCAACCCTAACCTAAGCAACAGGCCTAGCCAGGATTCAACCCTAACCTAAGCAACAGGCCTAGCCAGGATTCAACCCTAACCTAAGCAACAGGCCTAGCCAGGATTCTCTCCTAACCTAAGCAACAGGCCTAGCCAGGATTCTCTCCTAACCTAAGCAACAGGCCTTGCCAGGATTCAACCCTAACCTAAGCAACAGGCCTAGCCAGGATTCAACCCTAACCTAAGCAACAGGCCTAGCCAGGATTCAACCCTAATCTAAGCAACAGGCCTAGCCAGGATTCAACCCTAACCTAAGCAACAGGCCTAGCCAGGATTCAACCCTAACCTAAGCAACAGGCCTAGCCAGGATTCAACCCTAACCTAAGCAACAGGCCTAGCCAGGATTCAACCCTAACCTAAGCAACAGGCCTAGCCAGGATTCAACCCTAACCTAAGCAACAGGCCTAGCCAGGATTCTCTCCTAACCTAAGCAACAGGCCTTGCCAGGATTCTCTCCTAACCTAAGCAACAGGCCTTGCCAGGATTCAACCCTAACCTAAGCAACAGGCCTAGCCAGGATTCAACCCTAACCTAAGCAACAGGCCTAGCCAGGATTCAACCCTAACCTAAGCAACAGGCCTAGCCAGGATTCAACCCTAACCTAAGCAACAGGCCTTGCCAGGATTCAACCCTAACCTAAGCAACAGGCCTAGCCAGGATTCTCTCCTAACCTAAGCAACAGGCCTTGCCAGGATTCAACCCTAACCTAAGCAACAGGCCTAGCCAGGATTCAACCCTAACCTAAGCAACAGGCCTAGCCAGGATTCAACCCTAACCTAAGCAACAGGCCTAGCCAGGATTCAACCCTAATCTAAGCAACAGGCCTAGCCAGGATTCAACCCTAATCTAAGCAACAGGCCTAGCCAGGATTCAACCCTAACCTAAGCAACAGGCCTAGCCAGGATTCAACCCTAACCTAAGCAACAGGCCTAGCCAGGATTCAACCCTAACCTAAGCAACAGGCCTAGCCAGGATTCAACCCTAACCTAAGCAACAGGCCTAGCCAGGATTCAACCCTAACCTAAGCAACAGGCCTAGCCAGGATTCAACCCTAACCTAAGCAACAGGCCTAGCCAGGATTCTCTCCTAACCTAAGCAACAGGCCTAGCCAGGATTCTCTCCTAACCTAAGCAACAGGCCTTGCCGGGATTCAACCCTAACCTAAGCAACAGGCCTAGCCGGGATTCAACCCTAACCTAAGCAACAGGCCTAGCCAGGATTCTCTCCTAACCTAAGCAACAGGCCTAGCCAGGATTCTCTCCTAACCTAAGCAACAGGCCTTGCCGGGATTCAACCCTAACCTAAGCAACAGGCCTAGCCAGGATTCAACCCTAACCTAAGCAACAGGCCTAGCCGGGATTCAACCCTAACCTAAGCAACAGGCCTAGCCAGGATTCAACCCTAACCTAAGCAACAGGCCTAGCCAGGATTCAACCCTAACCTAAGCAACAGGCCTAGCCAGGATTCAACCCTAACCTAAGCAACAGGCCTAGCCAGGATTCAACCCTAACCTAAGCAACAGGCCTAGCCAGGATTCTCTCCTAACCTAAGCAACAGGCCTAGCCAGGATTCTCTCCTAACCTAAGCAACAGGCCTAGCCAGGATTCTCTCCTAACCTAAGCAACAGGCCTTGCCAGGATTCAACCCTAACCTAAGCAACAGGCCTAGCCAGGATTCAACCCTAACCTAAGCAACAGGCCTAGCCAGGATTCAACCCTAACCTAAGCAACAGGCCTAGCCAGGATTCAACCCTAACCTAAGCAACAGGCCTAGCCAGGATTCAACCCTAACCTAAGCAACAGGCCTAGCCAGGATTCAACCCTAACCTAAGCAACAGGCCTAGCCAGGATTCAACCCTAACCTAAGCAACAGGCCTAGCCAGGATTCAACCCTAACCTAAGCAACAGGCCTAGCCAGGATTCAACCCTAACCTAAGCAACAGGCCTAGCCAGGATTCTCTCCTAACCTAAGCAACAGGCCTAGCCAGGATTCTCTCCTAACCTAAGCAACAGGCCTTGCCAGGATTCAACCCTAACCTAAGCAACAGGCCTAGCCAGGATTCAACCCTAACCTAAGCAACAGGCCTAGCCAGGATTCAACCCTAACCTAAGCAACAGGCCTAGCCAGGATTCAACCCTAACCTAAGCAACAGGCCTTGCCAGGATTCAACCCTAACCTAAGCAACAGGCCTAGCCAGGATTCTCTCCTAACCTAAGCAACAGGCCTTGCCAGGATTCAACCCTAACCTAAGCAACAGGCCTAGCCAGGATTCAACCCTAACCTAAGCAACAGGCCTAGCCAGGATTCAACCCTAACCTAAGCAACAGGCCTAGCCAGGATTCAACCCTAATCTAAGCAACAGGCCTAGCCAGGATTCAACCCTAATCTAAGCAACAGGCCTAGCTAGGATTCAACCCTAACCTAAGCAACAGGCCTAGCCAGGATTCAACCCTAACCTAAGCAACAGGCCTAGCCAGGATTCAACCCTAACCTAAGCAACAGGCCTAGCCAGGATTCAACCCTAACCTAAGCAACAGGCCTAGCCAGGATTCAACCCTAACCTAAGCAACAGGCCTAGCCAGGATTCAACCCTAACCTAAGCAACAGGCCTAGCCAGGATTCAACCCTAACCTAAGCAACAGGCCTAGCCAGGATTCTCTCCTAACCTAAGCAACAGGCCTAGCCAGGATTCTCTCCTAACCTAAGCAACAGGCCTTGCCGGGATTCAACCCTAACCTAAGCAACAGGCCTAGCCAGGATTCAACCCTAACCTAAGCAACAGGCCTAGCCAGGATTCTCTCCTAACCTAAGCAACAGGCCTAGCCAGGATTCAACCCTAACCTAAGCAACAGGCCTAGCCAGGATTCTCTCCTAACCTAAGCAACAGGCCTAGCCAGGATTCTCTCCTAACCTAAGCAACAGGCCTTGCCAGGATTCAACCCTAACCTAAGCAACAGGCCTAGCCAGGATTCAACCCTAACCTAAGCAACAGGCCTAGCCAGGATTCAATCCTAACCTAAGCAACAGGCCTAGCCAGGATTCAACCCTAACCTAAGCAACAGGCCTAGCCAGGATTCAACCCTAACCTAAGCAACAGGCCTAGCCAGGATTCAACCCTAACCTAAGCAACAGGCCTAGCCAGGATTCAACCCTAACCTAAGCAACAGGCCTAGCCAGGATTCAACCCTAATCTAAGCAACAGGCCTAGCCAGGATTCAACCCTAATCTAAGCAACAGGCCTAGCCAGGATTCAACCCTAACCTACCTCGATAGTACTTGACATCTCTTTTCTTCACACTACTACGTTGAACCAAAGGCAAATCGTTGTATTTATAGAACGGAGATGAGATTAGGGAGTAAGGTTTTTGACATCAATCAAAACTTTTTGCTATGGTGACAACAGAAATGACCTCAATAGGAAAAAACTGAATTGAGTCGTTCAAGAGTGACCCTCAAGATATTCTTACTAAGCCGTTTTTGTTTTCCTATTCTCTGTGATGAAAGATGATGAAACAAGATTTTAAAACTAGTGATTGAGAAGTGAATCATGGAGCAAAAGTTGTTTGCTAATCCAGTATTAGTCTGAACAAGCTGGCAAACATCCCTCCAAAGCAAACAGAACACTTTCAGAATCCACAGGGATTATTCATTCTAATCTCAATCTATATTTACAACAACTATAGGCCAAAGGTCAAAGTGCACTACAATCATAACAACCATTAACCCCATGCTATTGTAATTGGATTGTTATCCTGAACAATGGAACTGGGCGGCAGGTAGCCTAGCGTTTAGAGTGTTGGGCCAGTAACCGAAAGGTTGCTGGTTCGAATACCCAAGCAGACAAGGTGAAAACCCTACCGATGTGTCCTTGAGCAAGGCACTTAACCCTAATTTGCTCCAGGGGCTGACCCTGTAGGTAGGCCGTCATTGTAAATAAGAATTTGTTCTTAACTGACTTGCCTAGTTAAATAAAGGTTAAATAAATAAATAAAATAAACTGCATACCTGTCTCTTTAAGCAGATTTGGATAATGTGAGGAAGCGAGGTCGTTGAGCACAAAGATGAGGAGGATAAAACAAGAAAATCGCAATATCGAATAAGTTTAATGGCAACGCTGTAACAGAGCCCAAAAACAATAATCCACACAATCATCATTCACAGGGTAACTTAAATAGGGTGTGTGATTGAGTGAGTGGAGGCAGGTTTGTGCGTGTGCAGTAAGGTGATTGAATTACGGTGTGTGTGTTGCTGCCATCGTTCATGCCGGTGGTTAGTACACGGGCGAGGTGGAACGCCGGGACGGGCGGGGCACCGTCAATGTAGGTAGGCTATTCCTTACAGATAAACTGCATATATGGACTTGTTGAGTTGTGTAAATTGCACATGCCATTTTAGATTTATGAGTGTTGGTCATGATGTCAAATGTCAACACTGCACATGGCAAGTTTGTTGATAGAATCACACTATCAAGACATTCTATCAGGTCCTTCTTGGAATCAGACGCTCTGAAATAACCTCTGGTTATCTCTGCTACTTAACTTCACAAAAAAAAGTACATGACTCCATTAAAAGGGACTGGGTCATTAGCTAGCTAAGGATCAGGAAGTTCCGCAACAGAGAGTAAAGCGAAGGAAGAAAAGAAAGAGGCTCCTGCTTCCTGTTGGTTGCTGGTAAAGACAGCTCTTCCAGGAATCCCAGTAGCGCTCTTATTGGCTTAGTTAAGTTATCTGAGGGCCTGCCTGGCTGTTTTCCACCTCACAGGAGAAACGCGTGGTGACATGGTGGCACCTTTCACCCTTCCGTATTTACAACAGAAGAACTCACAATGGAAGGGCCATTCCTCTCTCCCAGGGGGCCCCTAAACCTCTTTGCAGAAATTACGGAATGAGAAAAACTATGGCGGTTGCAAATTTAGGGCATTGTGTTGTACTTATGTTAAATTGTGTCATACAAAATGTGGAGGACGGCTTCATTGCACAAAAAATGATTGGTGTATACATCTAGGTTTATTATATGACTGCCAAACTGGATGAAAAGCTGCCCCGTGCTACAGTACAGCGAACTAGAGGGAAACACAATGAAGCTTGGTTTGTCTGTGGTTGTTAGTGTGGGGATCTCCATCACAGCGGGAGTGGCAAATTAACAGACCAAACACTGGCAACATTAGAGACCAGAGCCAGAGCTCCGAGAGGGCTTCTTTCAGAACAGCTATACACACACTTCTAATCGCTGCATTCTTACAGCAGCAGTGGGAAGCCATAGTGTGTGTTTATGCCTGTTACTATGTGTCACAATGATTCCCTCCCCTAGTCCATGTATAAGGAGGCCTGGGAGGGGAACAGCAGTTGACATGCAGACTCATGGGTACACACACACACACACACAGTGGTAGAAAAAGTACCCAATGTCATACTTGAGTAAAGTAAAGATACATTATTCAAGTAAAAGTGAAAGTCACCAAATACAATAGTACTTGACTAAAAGTCTATAAGTATTTGGTTTTAAATATACTTAAGTATCAAAAGTAAATGTAATTTGAAAAATATACTTAAGTATCAAAAGTAAAAGTATAAATCATTTCAAATTCCTTATATTAAGCAAACCAGACGGCACCATTTTCTTATTTTCTTAATTTACGGGTCACACAGGGTGTGTTACATGGACCCAGAGTCACAGAGGTCACACAGGGTGTGCTGTGTGAGGCCACCATGGTGTGTTACATGGACCCAGAGTCACAGAGGTCACACAGGGTGTGCTGTGTGAGGCCACCATGGTGTGTTACATGGACCCAGAGTCACAGAGGTCACACAGGGTGTGCTGTGTGAGGCCACCATGGTGTGTTACATGGGCCCAGAGTCACAGAGGTCACACAGGGTGTGCTGTGTGAGGCCACCATGGTGTGTTACATGGGCCCAGAGTCACAGAGGTCACACAGGGTGTGCTGTGTGAGGCCACCATGGTGTGTTACATGGGCCCAGAGTCACAGAGGTCACACAGGGTGTGCTGTGTGAGGCCACCATGGTGTGTTACATGGGCCCAGAGTCACAGAGGTCACACAGGGTGTGCTGTGTGAGGCCACCATGGTGTGTTACATGGGCCCAGAGTCACAGAGGTCACACAGGGTGTGCTGTGTGAGGCCACCATGGTGTGTTACATGGGCCCAGAGTCACAGAGGTCACACAGGGTGTGCTGTGTGAGGCCACCATGGTGTGTTACATGGACCCAGAGTCACAGAGGTCACACAGGGTGTGCTGTGTGAGGCCACCATGGTGTGTTACATGGGCCCAGAGTCACAGAGGTCACACAGGGTGTGCTGTGTGAGGCCACCATGGTGTGTTACATGGGCCCAGAGTCACAGAGGTCACACAGGGTGTGCTGTGTGAGGCCACCATGGTGTGTTACATGGGCCCAGAGTCACAGAGGTCACACAGGGTGTGCTGTGTGAGGCCACCATGGTGTGTTACATGGGCCCAGAGTCACAGAGGTCACACAGGGTGTGCTGTGTGAGGCCACCATGGTGTGTTACATGGGCCCAGAGTCACAGAGGTCACACAGGGTGTGCTGTGTGAGGCCACCATGGTGTGTTACATGGGCCCAGAGTCACAGAGGTCACACAGGGTGTGCTGTGTGAGGCCACCATGGTGTGTTACATGGACCCAGAGTCACAGAGGTCACACAGGGTGTGCTGTGTGAGGCCACCATGGTGTGTTACATGGGCCCAGAGTCACAGAGGTCACACAGGGTGTGCTGTGTGAGGCCACCATGGTGTGTTACATGGGCCCAGAGTCACAGAGGTCACACAGGGTGTGCTGTGTGAGGCCACCATGGTGTGTTACATGGGCCCAGAGTCACAGAGGTCACACAGGGTGTGCTGTGTGAGGCCACCATGGTGTGTTACATGGGCCCAGAGTCACAGAGGTCACACAGGGTGTGCTGTGTGAGGCCACCATGGTGTGTTACATGGACCCAGAGTCACAGAGGTCACACAGGGTGTGCTGTGTGAGGCCACCATGGTGTGTTACATGGGCCCAGAGTCACAGAGGTCACACAGGGTGTGCTGTGTGAGGCCACCATGGTGTGTTACATGGGCCCAGAGTCACAGAGGTCACACAGGGTGTGCTGTGTGAGGCCACCATGGTGTGTTACATGGGCCCAGAGTCACAGAGGTCACACAGGGTGTGCTGTGTGAGGCCACCATGGTGTGTTACATGGACCCAGAGTCACAGAGGTCACACAGGGTGTGCTGTGTGAGGCCACCATGGTGTGTTACATGGGCCCAGAGTCACAGAGGTCACACAGGGTGTGCTGTGTGAGGCCACCATGGTGTGTTACATGGGCCCAGAGTCACAGAGGTCACACAGGGTGTGTTGTGTGAGGCCACCATGGTGTGTTACATGGACCCAGAGTCACAGAGGTCACACAGGGTGTGCTGTGTGAGGCCACCATGGTGTGTTACATGGGCCCAGAGTCACAGAGGTCACACAGGGTGTGTCCCAAATGGGACCCTATTCCCAATACAGTGCACTACAGGGCTCTGGTCAAAAGTAGTGCACTATATAGGGAATAGGGTACCAATTGGGACACAGACCAGCCTCCCCACTGGGCACACACGGTGGAATCAACGTTGTTTCCACATCATTTCAAATTACTTTGAACAACCGTGGAATAGACATTGAATAGATGTCTTTGCCCAGTGGGGAGCTGCCTCCCATTGGAGACCAGGATGTTATAGCCTCCCATGATTCCCTATGATGAGATCCTGGTGGTTGTATAGTGTTCATTCCAGGTTACTGATCATCCTGAGAGTCAATTGTTGTTTGTTGTACATGTAACCAGCTAAGCACAGGGGGCATGGTGCAGGATAGAATGAAAGCACCCTAATACAGTTGAAGTCGGAAGTTTACATACACCTTAGCCAAACACACAATACCTTGACTTTGTTGTCCTTAAGCCATTTTGCCACAACTTTGGAAGTATGCTTGGGGTCATTGTCCATTAACTTCCTGACTGATGTCTTGAGATGTTGCTTCAATATATCCACATCATTTTCCTTCCTCATGATGCCATCTATTTTGTGAAGTGCACCAGTCCCTCCTGCAGCAAAGCACCCCCACAACATGATGCTGCCACCCCCGCGCTTCACGGTTGGGATGGTGTTCTTCAGCTTGCAAGCCTCCCCCTTTTTCCTCCAAACATAACAATGGTCATTATGGCCAAACAGTTCTATTTTTGTTTAATCAGACCAGAGGACATTTCTCCAAAAAGTACGATCTTTGTCCCCATGTGCAGTTGATTTCTTTTAATTTCCCCATGATGTCGAGCAAAGAGGCACTGAGTTTGAAAGTAGGCCTTGAAATACATCCACAGGTACACCTCCAATTGACTCAAATGATGTCAATTAGCCTATCAGAAGCTTCTAAAGCCATGACATCATTTTCTGGAATTTTCCAAACTGTTTAAATGCACAGTCAACTTAGTGTATGTAAACTTCTGGCCCACTGGAATTGTGATATAGTGAATTATAAGTGAAATAATCTGTCTGTTAAAAATTATTGGAATAATTACTTGTGTCATGCACAAAGTAGATGTCTTAACCGACTTGCCAAAACTATAATTTGTTAACATGAAATCTGTGGAGTGGTTGAAAAATGAGTTTTAATGACTTCAACCTAAGTGTATGTAAACCTCCGACTTCCACTGTATTTGGACCAGGGCATAGAGTGCTGTCCTTGTCTGAGGCATTTGCATGGAACAAACCAAATTATGCCTAATGTGGCTTGGCCTATAAGGGAGAAATGCCTACAGTGAGGGAAAAAAGTATTTGATCCCCTGCTGATTTTGTTTGTTTGCCCACTGACAAAGAAATGATCAGTCTATAATATTAATGGTAGGTTTATTTGAACAGTGAGAGACAGAATATCAACAAAAAAAACCAGAAGAACGCATGTCAAAAATGTTATAAATTGATTTGCATTTTAATGAGTGAAATAAGTATTTGACCCCTCTGCAATACATGACTTAGTACTTGGTGGCAAAACCCTTGGTGGCAATCACAGAGGTCAGACGTTTCTTGTAGTTGGCCACCAGGTTTGCACACATCTCGGGAGGGATTTTGTCCCACTCCTCTTTGCAGATCTTCTCCAAGTCATTAAGGTTTCGAGGCTGACGTTTGGCAACTCAAACCTTCAGCTCCCTCCACAGATTTCTATGGGATTAAGGTCTGGAGACTGGCTAGGCCACTCCAGGACCTTAATGTGCTTCTTCTTGAGCCACTCCTTTGTTGCCTTGGCCGTGTGTTTTGGGTCATTGTCATGCTGGAATACCCATCCACGTCCCATTTTCAATGCCCTGGCTGAGGGAAGGAGGTTCTCACCCAAGATTTGACGGTACATGGCCCATCCATCGTCCCTTTGATGCGGTGAAGTTGTCCCGTCCCCTTAGCAGAAAACCACCCCCAAAGCATAATGTTTCCACCTCCATGTTTGACGGTGGGGATGTTCTTGGGGTCATAGGCAGCATTCCTCCTCCTCCAAACACGGCGAGTTGAGTTGATGCCAAAGAGCTCGATTTTGGTCTCATCTGACCACAACACATTTTTTGGTCTCCTCTGAATCATTCAGATGTTCATTGGCAAACTTCAGATGGGCCTGTACATGTGCTTTCTTGAGCAGGGGGACCTTGCGGGCACTGCAGGATTTCAGTCCTTCACAGCGTAGTGTGTTACCAATTGTTTTCCTGGTGACTATGGTCCCAGCTGCCCTGAGATCATTGACAAGATCCTCCCGTGTAGTTCTGGGCTGATTCCTCACCGTTCTCATGATCATTGCAACTCCACATGGTGAGATCTTGCATGGAGCCCTGGACCGAGGGAGATTGACAGTGCTTTTGTGTTTCTTCCATTTGCAAATAATCGCACCAACTGTTGTCACCTTCTCACCAAGCTGCTTGGCGATGGTCTTGTAGCCCATTCCAGCCTTGTGTAGGTATACAATCTTGTCCCTGACATCCTTGGACAGCTATTTGGTCTTGGCCATGGTGGAGAGTTTGGAATCTGATTGATTGATTGCTTCTGTGGACAGGTGTCTTTTATACAGGTAACAAGCTGATATTAGGAGCACACTCTTAAAGGGAGTGCTCCTAATCTCAGCTCGTTACCTGTATAAAAGACACCTGGGAGCCAGAACTCCTTCTGATTGAGAGGGGTCAAATACTTATTTCACTCAGTACAATGCAAATCACTTTATAACATTTTTGACATGCGTTTTTCTGGAGTTGTTTGTTGCTATTATGTGTCTCACTGTTCAAATAAACCTACCATTAAAATTATGGACTGATCATTTCTTTGTCAGTGGGCAAACGAACAAAATCAGCAGGGGATCAAATATTTTTTTCCCTCACTGTATTCATACTGTAGAATCATCTGGTATTTACTGTACTTTAGGTTTTAGACACTCCTGCTCTCATTCCTTTAGGTTGGCCTGAAGACGAGGAGGAGAGGAGGCAGCTTTAGGTTGGCCTGAAGACGAGGAGGAGAGGAGGCAGCTGGGATGGATAATACTGTCAGACGGATTAAACGGGCTCTGATAGGCTTTGTTCAACTTGTACAAGACATTTAATTACACACAGAGCAACAACACTGGCCTATGGTACAACACACACATCCTGCTGCCGAGATAAACAGAGAGACATATTACAATACTGGGCATCTGAGGTACATGGTGTCCCTACCAGAGCACAATGTTAGTTCATCTGAGGTATTCAAAAAAACACAGAACACTGTGTCCCTACCAGAGCACAATGTTAGTTCATCTGAGGTATTCAAAAAAACACAGAACACTGTGTCCCTACCAGAGCACAATGTTAGTTCATCTGAGGTATTCAAAAAAATACAGAACATGGTTTCCCTACCAGAGCACAATGTTAGTTCATCTGAGGTATTCAAAAAAATACAGAACATGGTTTCCCTACCAGAGCACAATGTTAGTTCATCTGAGGTATTCAAAAAAATACAGAACATGGTTTCCCTACCAGAGCACAATGTTAGTTCATCTGAGGTATTCAAAAAAATACAGAACATGGTGTCCCTACCAGAGCACAATGTTAGTTCATCTGAGGTATTCAAAAAAATACAGAACATGGTTTCCCTACCAGAGCACAATGTTAGTTCATCTGAGGTATTCAAAAAAATACAGAACATGGTTTCCCTACCAGAGCACAATGTTAGTTCATCTGAGGTATTCAAAAAAACACAGAACACTGTGTCACTACCAGAGCACAATGTTAGTTCATCTGAGGTATTCAAAAAAACACAGAACACTGTGTCCCTACCAGAGCACAATGTTAGTTCATCTGAGGTATTCAAAAAAATACAGAACATGGTTTCCCTACCAGAGCACAATGTTAGTTCATCTGAGGTATTCAAAAAAATACAGAACATGGTGTCCCTACCAGAGCACAATGTTAGTTCACTCTTGATGTTAAACTAACACAGCATTCGGTAGGCAGACTCAATTAATTAACAGCAATTAGTTGGGTAATGATGGTGGTGGCTACATGGCCTCCTAGCCACCAGAGAGCCCATGATTGGCTGATAGGGGTGTTGATAAGGCTGCAGGTTAAGGCTCACTTTCTCGTCATGTACTTCCTGTATGTGAGGCCTGTTAATTACTCACTGTCTGTGCAGTCAGGGGAGGAACTAGGCTAATGCAGTTACACAACAAGGACACAAGGGCTTGGCAGCACACTTTGACCTGTGACGCTGGAATACAATATCAAAAATATATTTTGACAGGCTGAAGAGATAGACCCGTAACACAATAATCTGTTACATTCATACTGCAATAATCTGTTATATTCATACTGAACATAATCTGTTATATTCATTCTGCATTCATACTGCACATAATCTGTTATATTCATACTGCACATAATCTGTTATATTCATACTGCACATAATCTGTTATATTCATACCGCACATAATCTGTTATATTCCTACTGAACATAATCTTTTATATTCATACTGCACATAACCTGTTATATTCATACTGCACATAATCTGTTATATTCATACTGCACATAATCGGTTATATTCATACCGCACATAATCTGTTATATTCATACCGCACATAATCTGTTATATTCATACTGCACCTAATCTGTTATATTCATACTGCACCTAATCTGTTATATTCATACTGCACCTAATCTGTTATATTCATACTGCACATAATCTGTTATATTCATACTGCACATAATCTGTTATATTCATACTGCACATAATCTGTTATATTCATACTGCACATAATCTGTTATATTCATACTGCACCTAATCTGTTATATTCATACTGCACATAATCTGTTATATTCATACTGCACCTAATCTGTTATATTCATACTGCACCTAACCTGTTATATTCATACTGCACATAATCTGTTATATTCATACTGCACATAATCTGTTATATTCATACTGCACATAATCTGTTATATTCATACTGCACATAATATGTTATATTCATACTGCACATAATCTGTTATATTCATACTGCACCTAATCTGTTATATTCATACTGCACATAATCTGTTATATTCATACTGCACATAATCTGTTATATTCATACTGCACATAATCTGTTATATTCATACTGCACATATCATGAGATTTCATAATCAAGCAAACCTTTGACAACCCAAGAAATGACTAGATTCATCAAGGTTAAAATGTAAACACAACATGTATATATATAATAATAATAATAATATGGCTTTTTGAAATGACTAAAGCTATAGATTATGTAGTCTCCCCCACACCTTTCAGGCATCTCCAAGCCTCTCCACAAAGTGTTTGTACATGTCCTCTCCCTTCACACCAAAAAAGCCACAAATTTGCAATATCTCCTCCCAACATACTGGTATCACGGGTCACGGATTCTGTACGTCGCACCCCAAACAGCCATTTCAAAAAGGCACAGTCTTAAACAAACACTGCCCTCCCTCCATTTCATAAATTCTTTAAACTCTGGGGTTTCTCTTAATTATTCATGCTTTGAGAGTATCCAACGCCTGCATTGCAGCATTCTCTTTTAAAGAGCACTGCCTAAAATAACAATGTCTTTCCCCCATACAAATCCGTCCTCTTTACGTGCAATTATTTTGTTCCCAAACACACTCTCCTCTGTTTTTAATGGATTTCCTGCTTTCTCTTCCATCCTTAACTCCAAATAAAGGCAGAGTCATGGGCCTCTATGAAATATTCAGGCCCCTTCTTCCTCTCCAGGATGAAATAATTGGCTGGCTGAGTGAGATTGGCTGGCTGGCTGAGTGAGAATGGTTGGCTGGCCGAGTGAGGCTGGTTGGCTGGCTGAGTGAGACTGGTTGGCTGGCTGAGTGAGGCTGGTTGGCTGGCTGAGTGAGGCTGGCTGGTTGGCTGGCTGGCTGGCTAACTGGCTGGTTGGCTGAATGACTGAGGCTGGCTGGCTGGTTGGCTGGCTGGGTGAGGCTGGTTGGCTGGCTGGTTGGCTGGCTGAGTGAGGCTGGTTGGCTGGCTGGCTGGCTGGCTGAGTGAGGCTGGTTGGCTGGCTGGCTGGCTGGCTGGCTGGCTGGCTGGCTGAGTGAGGCTGGTTGGCTGGCTGAGTGACGCTGGTTGGCTGGCTGGCTGGCTGGCTGAGTGAGGCTGGTTGGCTGGCTGCTGCTGAGGCTATTTCTTTCACAGCTGATTAAATGTACTTTGAAGGCGTCAGGAAACACAGGCCATGAGAGACCCAGGTTCTCTACTGTTTTGACATTGTCATAAGAGTTCTAGGGATGGGAACATGAATGCGAAGGTTTTAAAAGCCCAGTGGCTCCACGCAGTGCTTCCCATGACTATGCACAGCAACTTCTGTACTGCTCTGTTCCACCTACTAACTGTACAGAAAAGACAGCAAGTCAGCACAGGGATGCTACAAGCGGCTCAGGCTAATTGCTCGGATAGCTCCCTGCTCTGATGCTACAAGGGGCTCAGGCTAACTGCTCATATAGCTCCCTGCTCTGATGCTACAAATGGCTCAGGCTAACTGCTCATATAGCTCCCTGCTCTGATGCTACAAATGGCTCAGGCTAACTGCTCATATAGCTCCCTGCTCTGATGCTACAAATGGCTCAGGCTAACTGCTCAAATAGCTCCCTGCTCTGATGCTACAAATGGCTCAGGCTAACTGCTCGAATAGCTCCCTTCTCTGATGCTCTTTAAGTAGAGCATATTTTTAGGACATGCTTTATCTCCATACTGTAGTGGCTGTGTGCTATGCTAACACACCCTTGTGCTGTACAAAGTGACGGGTCAGTGGCCCTGTTTACAAAACAAGGACCATCCTTATATCTACACAGGAAGCACTACATTTCAGAAAGCACTGTATTGAGGATCCTTTTCAATCAATAGTTCCAGAGCAATAATGGGGTACTTTGTGGACTACTTCTTACCAGTGAAGAAGTTCTTGGCCCGGAGGTAGCTGACACTAAGGCGAAGGATGGAGAGTTTGTCCAGGCTGGTGGTGACCTCCTCAGGGAAGGGGAGGAGGCTGGCCAGCCTCTCCAGCTCTCCATTCAGACGGTCCCGGTGGCGCTTGGAGGGGTTCGACTTGGCCCCTTCTGATTGGGGCAGTTTTACCCTGCAAGGAGAGATGAAATCATTATTTTTAACATGACATTTTCACAGAAAACTCAAGGGTCTTCGGTTGATTATAAATTATTAGCATTATTGATATTATTACAAATTATAACTGTGTAGTAATACAGCTAAATTCATAATTAAAATACTTTTCAACAAGTAGAATAACATTGAAATTATGAAAAACAGCCCAAAACTAAATGCTAAATTTAAAACATGATTTGCCTCATGTGAATGACACCATGTTTTTTTATTGTAAATATATTTAGAGTTATAGTTTATAGAGCTCCTTCAACAACCCACTCATGAGTTAACAAATCAATAAATGCCCCAGAGCACTGAATGCACTTCTGGCATTATGTCATAAACATTTACACATTCTCCACTGACAACAAACATACTGTTGGTTCAATATGTGTTTATGTAAACAGATGTTAGACCTATACATGTTAGGTCAATTTTTCCTAGTAAGTTTGTCAATTAAAAAATAGGCCTATTTCAAAATAATAATACACAGGCTAAAAATGGAAATTGAATACTAATAATAGTATTATAATTATGATATAATAATTCTACAAAGACATTTGTTGTAAAAAAGTACACAGTGAATTTTGACACGAAAATGGTTTTACATCTGTGTCCTCAGTGTACTTCAGCAGGTGCAAGGTGATTTCTCTCAAATATCGGAAAGTGTTGGCCTTATGCACCTGTGCCACATCACAAACATTGGGCAGAGTCCCAGCCATTATTTTCCTTGAAACATTTATGTTACAGTCAACAAAAGGGCGTGTTGACTGACATAAAATGGCGCAGCATATATGCGGCAGAATATAATCATCAACAAAGTGGATGTATAAACAATATTTCCAAATGCAATGTTTACAGTGATAGGCTTTGGTTTAAAAAATAAAAAAAAATGCTATGAGGTTAACAGTAAATTCTTGCTACACGTGATAACGAACAAAGAAATGCATCTATTTTTTTAAGACAAGTGCAACTTTGGAGTGCACGCAACTTTTAGCTTCCTGCGAAATTATTCTATTTTTTTTTCACGATCACATTCGATATCCAAAAAATGTTGCACTATTGATTTAAGGTAGCCTATTTATATTATTGCACAAATGAATTGTCTTATAGTCAAAGAAACTGTTTTACAATGTAAGTGCCCGGTCGAGGCCTTCTGACACTGTCCAACAGGGCGCACTGGGACTAGTTTATCAAGAGATGGGCAACTCCAGTCCTCGGGGGCCGAAGTGGTGTCACACCTTTTCCACATCCCTAGCAAACACTGCTGATTAAACGAATTGCATTCTAAACTGAAGATAATGATTAGCTGATTTTTGGAGTAAGGTGCGTTAGCCTAGCTGGGTCAAAAATGTGACACCAATCAGGCCCCCGAGGACTGGAGGTGCGCCACTTCAATATGTAACCTATCGTGCGTCATCGACATTATCAAATTAATTCAGGTGAAATATGCTATTTAAATTTGCACAAATATAAGATGAGAGATTGACATCTATTTCATACTGTCACGGGATAGCCTACTTACCACGAGCGCTAAAGGGGGCTAGCTGGTATGGGTGCAGGGCTTTGAACATTTGGCTATTTCTGTTTGCATTTGGCTATTTTTGTTTGTTTTCTCTGTTTCATATAAATAAAATGTACTCACGCTCTCTGGACTGGTTTTCTCCTTTTACGTCCAGCATACATGATATGGCTGTATTGCAAGCCCGATGAATCTCCCCCAAAATATTGACGTAGGCTACAGTTCCGTTGGAGCTACATAGGCTTCAGCCGACAGTAAGTGTTAAACTAATCCATCAGAAGATGAACGTAAACACATTAGCTTGAGGCCAACGACAAAAACAACAAATAGTCGTACTTTTAGTTGACATTTAATCCTTCAACTGTGCGCAGATCCGGAGATGGGAGAATAAATATAATTTATATAAATGCATGGTGATGCATGGCATCGTTGAGTGCTCAGAATTTCCTCAAGGCGACCTCCTTTAAAATGCATATAATGTGCAATACAGTCCATCGAGAAGCTAAAGTCTGTAGAACAATGCTTCAACCCAATATACAACCCAAGTAATTATTCTCATCGTCTAGCGGAATGGTGATCTAAATTTGAAGTGCCGGTGCACTTTGCGAGGCGCAATCCCCTTCCATGGTAGCTTGCATCTTTCCCAGGCTTTTTATCATATTTTAACCAGATAATAATGGAACAACTGTTAGGACAATTAATGTATATATTGTATTAGTCCTATGCTTAACGTCCTCTATTCCCAATTATCGCGTCAAATTCGGCCACGCGCATCGCCCTGCTAGGGTCCAGGGCACATATTTGGGCGGGCACGCGCACTAGAGGTCTACGGGGGCACAGAAAATCTCCTGGAAACACGTCAAGGTTTGCGCGTTCCAGAGCGGCCAGTTTCGTCCAATCAGAGTGGAGATGAGAGCGGTTTCTGTTGAGCCTAGTGGCCTCTGCTGTATGTGGGTCAGAGGTTATACATTTAAATAATGAAACCATGCTGTTCTAAATTCATGGTTTACAATACCCTGGTGTTGAGATGCAATACATTTTAAATGTTTTTTTATGCCATACACTTTTGTGCTCTATAGCCTACATTTGATTTGCCTACGGAAATTGATACAGACCTGCTGATACATGACAAAATCTAAACATAGGCCTACCTCTTTGCAGCATGTATATATATATATATATATATATATATATATATATATATATATATATATATATATATATATATATATATATATATATATATATATATACAGTCGTGAAAAAGTAAGTACACCCCCTGGAAAGTTCTCTTTTTTTTATTTACATATTTGGACAGATGGATAGGTGATCTTCACTTCAACACTATTGACAGATAAAGGTTACCCAATTTAACAAATCACACACAAAAAAACAACTTTGAAAATGTTTTGCATTTAAAATAAACAAAAATGCCCTTTTCTTACGGGGAAAAAGTTAGCACACCCCTACCTTTACCATCACATAAAATGGCTAAAATTAGAATTAGGTACCAAAACAATTGCAAATGATTAGAAAACATTAGATCCATAAAGATTAGAACATTTGTCTGTTTTGGTCTTAACCATATGGGTGTGTGGTAACACATCATTCAAAGATCAAAAGACCTACCGAGTCCCTCAGAAGAAAGATGATTGATGCCCATGAGTCTGGGAGGGGTTACAAATCCATTTATGTGTGTGATATGTTAAATTGGGTAACCTTTTTCTGTCAATAGTGTTGAAGTGAAGATTACATATCCATCTGTCCAAATATGTTAAAAAAAAGAGAACTTTCCAGTGGGTGTACTTACTTTTTCACGATTGTATATAATATTCATGATACATCTGATAACTTTTCTATTTTTTGATTATACACATAGTTGTAATAATTTGCCAGGAACTGTGTCTATATAGGACTAGTAGGGAGCAGGGCCTATATCCTGTGGTATGTGAAGATTTGAGAGACATATAGGATCATGTATGTAGGGCAGAGCCTTTTGTTTGTCAATACTAACATAGTTAGTTGGGTTTGTTGCTGGAGACTTATGCTATAAAAAATGTATATTAACCACAACAACCAACCCCTCTCCTCCCCTCCTCCTCTCCTCTCCTATCCCGTCCCTTCCTCTCCCCTCCTCCCCTCCTCCTCTCTCCTCTCCTCTCCTCTCCTCTCCTCTCCTCTCCTCTCCTCTCCTCTCCTCTCCTCTCCTCTCCTCTCCTCTCCTCTCCTCTCCTCTCCTCTCCCCTCTCTCCCCTCCTCCTCTCCTCTCCCCTCCTCCTCTCTCCCCTCCCCTCCTCTCCCCTCCTCCTCCCCTCTCTCCCCTTCCCTCCCCTCCCCTCCCCTCCCCTCCTCTCCCCTCCTCCTCTCTCCTCCTCCTCTCCCCTCCTCCTCCCCCCTCTCCTCTCCTCTCCTCTCCTCTCCTCTCCTCTCCTCTCCTCTCCTCTCCTCTCCTCTCCTCTCCTCTCCTCTCCTCTCCTCTCCTCTCCTCTCCTCTCCTCTCCTCTCTCCCCTCCTCTCCTCTCCTCCTCCCCTCTCTCCCCTACCTCCCCTCCCCTCCTCTCCTCCTCTCTCCTCCTCTCCCCTCCCCTTATCCCCTCTTTTTCCCCCTCTCCTGGTGGGAATAAATAAAACCTAAAAATGCATTTTGGTGAAACTACTACAGCACATGTAAGCCTGTATCTGTATGGACACATGTAAGCCTGTATCTGTATGGACACATGTAAGCCTGTATCTGTATGGACACATGTAAGCCTGTATCTGTATGGACACATGTAAGCCTGTATCTGTATGGACACATGTAAGCCTGTATCTGTACAATACAGCACATGTATCTACTGTACACCCTGTACTCTACTGTATGTCCCTTTGAGTTCACATCCCCCAATGTACACAAGTAAATGAGAAGACAAAGCGCAGTGAAATACCCTCAACCTATAGTGACTCAGTGAATCATGGGGGGGTCTGTTTGTGAACAATGCCCTCTCTCCCTGTCTCTCCCTCTCTCTGTAATTAATGACTGAGTAGTAAGCAATATTCAGAGCCTGCGTTAGGACTTTAATGTGAGTGGTACCTTCGGGCCAGGCTGGGTGGCATAGCCCTGGCTGGTAGGGTATGATTGACATTGGCTGTGTACCAACCTGTGGCTGCAGGGCCATGGAAACCTCATCCATAAAGATTAGAACATTTGTCTGTTTTGGTCTTAACCATATGGGTGTGTGGTAACACATCATTCAAAGATCAAAAGACCTACCGAGTCCCTCAGAAGAAAGATGATTGATGCCCATGAGTCTGGGAGGGGTTACAAATCCATTTATGTGTGTGATATGTTAAATTGGGTAACCTTTTTCTGTCAATAGTGTTGAAGTGAAGATTACATATCCATCTGTCCAAATATGTTAAAAAAAAGAGAACTTTCCAGTGGGTGTACTTACTTTTTCACGATTGTATATAATATTCATGATACATCTGATAACTTTTCTATTTTTTGATTATACACATAGTTGTAATAATTTGCCAGGAACTGTGTCTATATAGGACTAGTAGGGAGCAGGGCCTATATCCTGTGGTATGTGAAGATTTGAGAGACATATAGGATCATGTATGTAGGGCAGAGCCTTTTGTTTGTCAATACTAACATAGTTAGTTGGGTTTGTTGCTGGAGACTTATGCTATAAAAAATGTATATTAACCACAACAACCAACCCCTCTCCTCCCCTCCTCCTCTCCTCTCCTATCCCGTCCCTTCCTCTCCCCTCCTCCCCTCCTCCTCTCTCCTCTCCTCTCCTCTCCTCTCCTCTCCTCTCCTCTCCTCTCCTCTCCTCTCCTCTCCCCTCTCTCCCCTCCTCCTCTCCTCTCCCCTCCTCCTCTCTCCCCTCCCCTCCTCTCCCCTCCTCCTCCCCTCTCTCCCCTTCCCTCCCCTCCCCTCCCCTCCTCTCCTCTCTCCTCCTCCTCTCCCCTCCTCCTCCCCCCTCTCCTCTCCTCTCCTCTCCTCTCCTCTCCTCTCCTCTCCTCTCCTCTCCTCTCCTCTCTCCCCTCCTCTCCTCTCCTCCTCCCCTCTCTCCCCTACCTCCCCTCCCCTCCTCTCCTCCTCTCTCCTCCTCTCCCCTCCCCTTATCCCCTCTTTTTCCCCCTCTCCTGGTGGGAATAAATAAAACCTAAAAATGCATTTTGGTGAAACTACTACAGCACATGTAAGCCTGTATCTGTATGGACACATGTAAGTCTGTATCTGTATGGACACATGTAAGCCTGTATCTGTATGGACACATGTAAGCCTGTATCTGTATGGACACATGTAAGCCTGTATCTGTATGGACACATGTAAGCCTGTATCTGTACAATACAGCACATGTATCTACTGTACACCCTGTACTCTACTGTATGTCCCTTTGAGTTCACATCCCCCAATGTACACAAGTAAATGAGAAGACAAAGCGCAGTGAAATACCCTCAACCTATAGTGACTCAGTGAATCATGGGGGGGTCTGTTTGTGAACAATGCCCTCTCTCCCTGTCTCTCCCTCTCTCTGTAATTAATGACTGAGTAGTAAGCAATATTCAGAGCCTGCGTTAGGACTTTAATGTGAGTGGTACCTTCGGGCCAGGCTGGGTGGCATAGCCCTGGCTGGTAGGGTATGATTGACATTGGCTGTGTACCAACCTGTGGCTGCAGGGCCATGGAAACCTCATTAAACCCAGCTGTCTCTGTTTCTTTGGTCTCTGCCACAGCACAGCAGCCCTTATCCCTTCATTATAAAGCCATACCAGCACTAATTCACTGATTGATGATGGAAGTCCTTTTGTAAGTTCAACTCATGCAGATCAATAAAGAGGGGTTTTGGATGGGCAGTGTGGGGTGATATTTGTTTACATAGGTCACTGAGATGATGTTGTTATTCAGTCAACTGCAAAAAGATGCGCCCTCCAGTGTCCAACAGAAGTATTTCACTTTAATAATGTCCATGTAACACAGTAGTAAGTTATTAGAAATATTTTTTATATATTCATTTTTACAATTGAGAATAAAACATAACATTAAAAATTAGGTGGTAATTATCAATACATTGCATACGCCATACTTGCCTAAATACAAGTGAACTACACTAAATTAAATATTTCTGTGGAAACAAATATTTCCAAAGAGAATAAATGTCTAACAGATGTTGTAAGGCCACGAGACATAATAACAAAATGAAATAAGCAAACATACGACAAACAAATACAAAAACTGAAATATTAATAATATATTGATGCTGAACTCTGCAACTGCCTGATGTTGGAGACTGTTGAAGGGTAACCTTAAGGAATAGATACATAGCAGGGGGTCGGCTGATATATAATGCATACCCTACCATTTCAATTAATATCAACTTTGATACAAGAAACTTTATCAACATTTCAAGCCAGTCACTTTGAAAGCTTGACACCCATTATATTATAAATCAGCTCGGTGAAGCAAAAAGCATGAGAAAAGTTGCTAAATATAATTCAAAAGCTAAGCTAAATGCGAATACACCCAATACATATAACAGTTCCTTTTACTATGTGTAACCTCCTCTGCCTTATTGAGCAGAGATTACTGAAATGGTGAGAGCAGTTTGGCAGAAGAGGCCCTCTAGTTGGCCGGGTTAGTTTCCACCATATTCCCCTCACCTGTCTTGTCCTTTCATTTGAGCAGAATGAGGAAGTAGGTCAATGGAAATAAAAGGTGGGCGGCCATATTGACTTAGCCTCAGATGCCTCTGAGGGAAGAGTCAAGGTGATGACGGTAGACTTCAGTGTCAGGGGACCTTTACAACGGGAGGACCTGCCATGTTACCGTCAATCATCGACTGACATGGGACTCAATGGGAAGTTCCATTTGTCGAATAAGCTGACCATCATGGTGGCCTCGTGGGGAGATCTACTTCCAGTCCCATGTCCCAGTAACCATGGTTACTATACTACTCGGACCTACAGTGCCTAGTGAAAGTCTACACACATTAAAATGTTATCTTAAAATGGATTACAGATTTTTTTTCATACTGATGTACACAACGTACAACACATTTTCAAAGTGAAAGAAAAATGTTCCTAATTAAGTAAATATAAAGCACAAAGATGTCTTGATTGCGTATGTCTTCACACCCCAGCGCTAATACTTGGTGGAAGCACCTTTGTCAGCCATTACAGTTTTGAATCATTTTGAATACGATTCTACCAAATTCTACCAACTCTTGATGCAACATACTGTGTATACATTGTTTTTGTCAAAATTGCTCAAGCACAGTACATTTGGTTGGGAATCATTGATGCACAGCAATATTCAAATCTTGTTTCTGATTTAAGCTGATTTAAGTCAGGACTAAGACTGGACCATTCAGGAACACTCAAAACCTATTTGAAAGGCATACTGGTGTGACTTTGTCATTTGACTTTGTGTAATTGTCTGGCAGAAATCTAAAACTCTATCCCAGGGTTAGGTATTCAGAAGACTGAGGCAGGTTTTCACTGGGGCTTTGCCCCTTTTATATTTATTTGGATCCTGACCAGTCCCTGCCGTGACAAGCATACCCATAACATGATGCTGATACCACAATGCTTGAAAATAATTCAACAACATTGCATTCACTCAACATTACTGGCCTGTATGTGAAAAGAAGGACGCCTGTGTTAAAATATCCACTCCAAATCATCCATTCTGTTTGCAACAAGGCTGTTAAGTAATACTGCAAGACAACACGGCAAATAAATCACTTTTTGGCCTAACTTAAAAACTACAAGCTTTGGTAAAATCCAATACAAACCCTCTGTATGTTCTAGTATTGTGCTGGCAGCATCATGTTATGGGTATGCTTGTCACTAGTAGGGCCTGGGGAGTTTGTCAGGATCAAAAGAAACATGAAAAGGAGCAAAGCCCAGGTAAAAAGTTAGAGGAAAACCCTCCACGGTCTTCTGAAAACCTAACCCTGGAATAGTTTTATCATGCTCTAGGGACTCCTTGTGGTGGGCTGGGCGCCTGCAAGCTGACATTGGTCGTCAGTTGGACGGTGTTTCCTCCGACACATTGGTGCGGATGGCTTCCGGGTTAAGCGAGCAGTGTGTCAAGAAGCAGTGCGGCTTGGCAGGGTCGTGTTTCGGGGAATGCATGGCTATCGACCATTGCCTCTCCGGAGTCCGTAGGGGAGTTGCAGCAATGAGATAGTATTAACTTGCTGGAAGACATAGGTAATCAAAACATCTTTGTTTTGTATTTCTTTTTTATTAATTTTGAAACATTTTCTATAATTTTCATTCACAAATGTGGAGTAGATTGTTAAAATCCTTAGGGAAAAAAATCTAATGTAATCCCTTTTTAATTTATGTGAAGACTGTGCAAGGGGTGAGATGAAGACTGTGCAAGGGGTGAGATGACTTTCACTAGCGACTGTTTGTCTCTGAGTCTCCTATACATGCAGTACTAAGACCCACATTCCTCCACAGATGGTATTATGAACAAAAACTCAAGTAAAAAAATTACCACAAGAAGTTAGCGTATGGCTCAGTGAAGTTTAGATAAAACATTTTTTACAAAAGCAAAGAAAAAACAAAAAGGGATTGAATACTATTGATATAGCGTTATCAACGTACTATATCAGACTATTGTTAAATTGTAATGACATTTGGATACCAATAGCATTACAAAGGTGTATAATCTGAAAGCACATACCTTGCTTCTTTATAGCCTACTCTGCAACCAATGCAGACATTTCAATGAAATATATATATTTTTCCTCAGAAAGTCTATTTGTACAGAACAAGTGAACACAAAGACTGTACACACAGTACAGTTATCTTCATCACAGCCATAAACACAGGGGCACTCACATAGTTTTACAAAAGATCTTTATATAATAATAGATGGCATTTCATATTTACACTTCATTAGGGTTGCAAAATTCCGGGAACTTTCAATAAATTCCCTGGTTTTCCCTGGTTGGAGGATTCCGGCTTATTCCCTCCTGATTACAGGAATCCTCCAACCAGGATTTCAGGATTCATTGAAAGTTCACGGAATTTTGCAACCCTACACTCCATACATAAATTGAGGATGTTATGCCTTTATTTTTCATCTCTGAGTACAATATCAGTTTTGTTAGTTTTTCCACTAGTGAAAACCTGAATGGTGTCCTGTCACCATCCAACTATAATGTAAGATGAAACAAACGTAAAAATAAATGAAACATTAATATACATATATCACTTTGGGAATTGGGCATGACCCTAAAACGCCATTATAACACAAGCCAAATTCACCAGTGAGGATTCATACTTCATTCATATCATTGAAGTTGTGGCAGATACTGTTTTTCCACAGTAATGAAAACAAAGTCAAGGAACCAACAAACAAACATAAAAACAAAAAGAAAACCAGTTCCATTCTGACAGAAGTGACAAGTGCTAATAATTTCCTGCAAACACTGATATGGGGAGATGAATGGTGTGTTACTAGGGGATGGCTTGTCTTCACGACACCCTCTCTGAGGCATCTCTTAAGGCAGAGTGTTGTGTTTGAATGCGCACAGACGAATGGATGGATGGATGGATGGCTTCCTCCTTTCTTTGACCACCATTTGTACCACGTAACATGTTTAGAAGTCGCAATAGTTGGTTTGGTTGTGCTCTGTAAAGCACATGGTTCCATTGACAAGGGGGGGTAAGGAGAACGTTACTTTGACAAGGGGGGGTGAGGAGGACGTTCCATTGACAAGGGGGGGTGAGGAGAATGTTCCATTGCTGTCTACTACAGGGAGGCTTGGGATCTGTTGGGGGAAAGAGTATGACAAATAAAGCCTGGCTTGAATCATAAAGTAACAATTATTAATATCAAGAAATTACTTCATAACTAGTTAGGACCCTGAATTTTCCTAACCACGTGACTTGACCAGTAGAACCAGGTTGTGTGGTAAGGAAAAACCCAGTGCTCCATCCACAACAGTTACACCAGAGTGAGAGAGGGGGCTTAGTTACCTGTGTCTGTCCGACTCCGTTGCATCCAACCAGGTACTGCTGCATGGCCAGTAGGCCCTCAGGGGTGGTGATGTTTTCCACCAGCGGGCGAGACTGGGCGCTGATTCTGGCGTTGTCCTGGATGATGGCTGACGTACCCACCACCGGCTCACTGGGGCCCCACTGGAAGTAGCAGGATCCCTGGGGAGGACTCTGGTTCTGGGGGTCACCTGTCCTCCTCTGGCATACAGACAAAGTCGGGGGCTGCCTGGTGCCATCCACGTGGCTGTTTCCGCTGGGGGGGGGGGGTGAGATGTTCTCAAACATGCAGCTGCTGGATGGAGCAGGCTGGCCATTGGCCAATCCCCCCTGCTGTGGTTGGTGGTACAGTCTGTTGCCCGTGTTCTGTGGCCAAAGGCCTGTGAGAGGGACTCTGTGGGTCTCTGTGGCTTGACTGTGACAGTTGGGGATGAATTTGTGTCCATTCTGCATAATTCCATTCTGCATTGTGCTGGCGGGAGGTGGCTGCTGCTGCTGGTTTTGGGGCCACTGCTGCACTTTCTGGGTTTTGAGTGACTGAAACAGTGCACTGTTTCCCTGCAGGCAAGCAGTCGGAAGAGGATTAGATCGATTGAGATTGCTAGATTCAATCTGGGTCGAACCAAAGCCATTACTGGGAATCAAGGATACCCAAGCATTCACCAGAACAGGTGCTACATGGTTGGACTGTGGAACAGAGGTCTTCTCTGGTCCGTTTGGTGCCATTGCAACTGGCAAGCCATTATGAGGAAAATGCTGTGGAGGTGGCTGGTTAGACTGGACCTGGCCAGCGATGATCTGAGGGCTTCCCATGTGGTTGTTTGGTGCCTGGGTACAGGATCCAGCTATGCCAGTGCTAAACGTGACAGACCTGTTCTGGCCTGAGCTGTGTGGGATATTGTGCTCAGGGAACTCCAGAGAGGGGGAGAAGATGTTGTTGAGCTGCAGCTGCTGCAGGATGGGGATGTTCAGGCCCGTCTGAGGAATCTGGGGGCCAAAGTGGGAGAGCCTCTGGGTGCTCTTGAACACCTGCTGTGGTCCTGTCTGATTCTGTCCTGTCTGGTTCTGTCCTGCCTGGTTCTGTCCTGCCTGGTTCTGTCCTGCCTGGTTCTGCCCTGCCTGGATCTGTCCTGCCTGGATCTGTCCTGCCTGGATCAGTCCTGCCTGGATCAGTCCTGCCTGGTTCTGCCCTGCCTGGATCTGCCCTGCCTGGATCTGCCCTGCCTGGATCTGTCCTGCCTGGATCTGTCCTGCCTGGATCTGTCTTGCCTGGTTCTGTCCGGCCTGGATCTGTCCGGCCTGGATCTGTCCTGGCTGCATGTGTCCTGGCTGCATGTGTCCTGTCTGCATGTGTCCTGTCTGGATCTGTCCTGCCTGGTTCTGTCCTGCCTGGTTCTGTCCTGCCTGGTTCTGTCCTGCCTGGTTCTGTCCTGCCCAACCAACTGCTCTGTTGCCTGTTACCTGACTGTGGCTGATACCATTTAGACCGTTCTGGACAAAGCTGCAGTTGTCAAGCCACCCTGTGGACAGGTTAGGGTTCTTGTTGACCATGGTGGAGCAGTTGGGCTGGTTACCGATCCCCTCGCTGCTCTCCTTGAACAAGGCGTCCTCCACATAAGAGAAGATGTCGTTGGTCATGATGTCATCCAGCTCTAGGGAGGTGTCGCCCCCGGTTACGTTGGAGTCCTGGCTCAGCCTGAGGAGGACGCTCTCCCACTCCATCAGCTCAGCCGAATCCACGTCCAGCCCCTGCAGCGCTGCACACAGGTCTCCATCCTGCTCCATCTTCTCCAGGGCGTCGATCATGGCCACCAACGCCCCCTTCTTCTTGACCTCCCTGGGGCCGTCACCATCATCTTCCCCGTTGGGCCCCTGGGGCTCCATGCTACTCTGCCAAGAATTACAGGCCACGTTGGTCAGCGCTCGGCTGTCCATGAATGCCTGGTCTATGGGTAGCTGAGGCTCCTGGGGCTGGGTGTAGACGGACTCGTCCTGCTTTAGTAAGGAGCCCAGCAGAGACTGGGGGTCCAGAGACTCCATCTTGTAGATTTTTGGGGGGTTGGTTTGGAACTCAGTGGCATCCAGAGTGGGGCCGGTCTCGTACAGCAGGGCCTCCCCGGTGGTGAAGCTGAAGGGCAGCTGCATCTTCCTCTGGCGTAGATTCTCCTCTCCCTCAGAATTACTAAAGGGATACAGAGAGAAAATCATATGAATGAATGAATGAATGAATGAATGAAGATACAATTATTTGTTGAATTAATGGATATACAAATCATATATTTTGAGACACAATGAAATGAGAGTAAATGATGATGCAGACAGAAGTACACAACCATTCAAAAGTTTGGGGTCACTTAGAAAGTTCCTTGTTTTCCATGAAAACATATATGAAATTAGTTGAAAATGAATAGGAAATATAGTCAAGACGTTGACAAGGATATACATAATGATTTTTAATTGAAATAATAATTGATACTCAACTAGTCTAAAGAAGGCCAGTTTTATTGCTTCTTTAATCAGCACAACAGTTTTAAGCTGTGCTAACATAATTGAAAAAGGGTTTTCTTATGATCTATTAGCCTTTTAATATATGGATTAGCTAACACAACGTGCCATTGGAACACAGGAGTGATGGTTGCTGATAATGAGCCTCTGTACGCCTACAGTATGTAGATATTCCATAAAAAAATCAGCCGTTTCCAGCTACAATAGTCATTTACAACATTAACAATGTCTACACTGTATTTCTGATCAATTTTATTTTAATGGACAAAAAATGTACTTGTAAAAACAAGGACATTTCTATGTGACTCCAAACTTTTGAACGGTAGTGTATATTCAGATATTAATTACTCACAGTAAAGCTCTCTGGCGTGCGATGATGAAGTCAGGCCTTCCTCCTTTGTAGACGAGCCTGGCATTGGCCTGGACCCAGACCCAGCACCCGGTCTTCTGCAGCAGTCTGAACGTGGTCAGACCACTCTCTCCTGTCTTAATCACTGAGGCAAGAATAATCATACCATTAGATAAGCATACACAAATATCAATCAAACAAGTAATTGCTAGAGAGTTATTATGAACTATGAAGAAATTGTAAACCTACTTCTGACATGGCTGTCTGCACAGTACATCATATCAGCAGCGTGGATGAACTGATACCCAGAGCCTCTCATACACAACTCCAACTCTGAGTATCCCAGGACAACCTTCCCTCTGTAGAGAAACAACAGGGCAGGCCACATCATGTTAGCATTAGTGGAAAGTACAGCATATTACACATCATGTTAGCATTAGTGGAAAGTACAGCATATTACACATCATGTTAGCATTAGTGGAAAGTACAGCATATTACACATCATGTTAGCGTTAGTGGAAAGTACAGCATATTACACATCATGTTAGCATTAGTGGAAAGTACAGCATATTACACATCATGTTAGCGTTAGTGGAAAGTACAGCATATTACACATCATGTTAGCATTAGTGGAAAGTACAGCATATTACACATCATGTTAGCATTAGTGGAAAGTACAGCATATTACACATCATGTTAGCGTTAGTGGAAAGTACAGCATATTACACATCATGTTAGCATTAGTGGAAAGTACAGCATATTACACATCATGTTAGCATTAGTGGAAAGTACAGCATATTACACATCATGTTCACCTGTGAAGTCATTCCTCAAACATGTTGAATAAAAAAGTGAAAGTGACATTTTAAAAACAGTCCCAGTTTGATCAAGTCCTACATTTGATCAAGGCACTTAGATTAAATAATACCATACTTCCTTCCTAAATGTAGAAATAGCCTGACAACTTTTTTGGACCCAGTTAGAATTAGTTTCAGGCCTTTAGAGTCACCTGGCATCGACACCCGTGGGGGTGAAGTCAAGCTTGTGTTTGGTCTGGAAGAAGATTGTCTTGGTCCTGATTTCCAATATGGACGGGGTCTGGACAGGAGTGGCGATGATGAACAGGCCCAGGTTGGGCTGGCTGCACGTCCCGTCTTCCCCCAGCATGTTCTGGCCATGAAGGAACTTCAGACGCCCCTGGAAGTTCAGAGCCTGGATATGAGGAGAACAAAGGCTAGTGATTGATCTGAAACTTGGCTAGTGATTGATCTGAAACTTGGCTAGTGATTGATCTGAAACGAAGGTAGTGATTGATCTGAAACGAAGGTAGTGATTGATTTGAAACTTAGCTAGTGATTGATCTGAAACTTGGCTAGTGATTGATCTGAAACTTGGCTAGTGATTGATCTGAAACTTAGCTAGTGATTGATCTGAAACTTAGCTAGTGATTGATCTGAAACTTAGCTAGTGATTGATCTGAAACTTAGCTAGTGATTGATCTGAAACTTAGCTAGTGATTGATCTGAAACTTAGCTAGTGATTGATCTGAAACTTAGCTAGTGATTGATCTGAAACTTGGCTAGTGATTGATCTGAAATGTGGCTAGTGATAGTGATTGATCTGAAACTTGGCTAGTGAGTGAGCTGAAACCTGGCTAGTGATTGATCTGAAATGTGGCTAGTGACTGATTGTATAAAAAGCTTTTCCAAACTTTACCAAGATCCAGCACTCACGTCATACTGTCATATTCTTCAACAGTGCTGGTGTGTGTTTTTTTGACACAACACAGTGAATGAAGTACTTTCTGGTGACAATACAAAGTGGCTGTTTTCTCTACAGTCCTATAGATGAGTGACTCACCAGGAAGCCAGAGGAGTTGTCCAGGAGGCAGCGGAAGCGACACACGAAGTTCCTCTCCAGGAAGGAGGAGTTCTCTGGTGGGAGCTGCTCAGGGTTATAGCTCACAATGTTCCTGGTGATGTCACTGCTGCTCGCCATGCCTGAACAAAATGAGAGCTTACCGTCAAAAACATGGGCAAAATCTTGAAATAAACTCACCTAGCTCGAACATGCTCCCATTGACATCAATCGATGACTTCCACTAAAATTAACTGAATAAAACACCCAAACTGTCCACAACCCATTCCCTCCAGGTCACGCACCGTCTCCTCCCTGCTCTGGGTCAAAGGGCTTGGGGTTGAGGGCGAAGTGAAGCTGTCGTCTGAACATGGCTCTGTCGTCTGTGTGGATCAGCTCAAACACACTCTGGTGGACCACGTCTGACTGGAGACAGACAGAAAGAGAGGGTAAACTCAAGGACTGAATTCCATTTAAGTGAAATCTAGGTTTGACTATGGCTGTATCCTCCATTATTATGGTAGATGCATAATAATCAAAATTAAATCAAATCAAATTTATTGGTCACAGATGTTATTGCGGGTGTAGCGAAATGCTTGTGCTTCTAGCTCCGACAGTGCAGTAGTAACTAACAACTCTAAGTAAGGAATAGATTGAGAATATATACATAAATGTCAGGGTGGCATTGGACTAAGATACAGTGGCATAATAAGCTTTATAGTATGCAGTATGTAAACCCGATTAAGTGACTAAGATACTGAAGAATAGTATAGCGTACAGTATAAACTTATGAGATGAGTAGTGCAAGATACGGAGACATTATTAAAGTGACTAGTGTTTCAATTCCTTAAAGTGGCCGGTGATTTCTAATCTATGTCTATAGGCAGCAGTCTCTGATGTGCTAGAGATGGTTGTTTAGCAGTCAGTGGTGTAGTATAGAGTACAATACATTATATATATATGAGATGGGTGATGCAACATGTACACACAATTAGAGTGACTAAGATACTGTAGAATAGTATAGAGTGCAGTTTATAGATGGAGATGAGTGATGCAGATACATTATTAAAGTGGCCTGTGATTTCTAATCAGTGTCTGATTATCTCTTTCGTTTTGCTGAGGTTGAGTGAGAGGTTATTTTCCTGGCACCACACTCCCAGAGCCCTCATCTCCTCTCCTGTCTCATTGTTGTTGGTAATCAAGCCTAGTACTGTTGTGTCTGCAAACTTGATGATTGAGTTGGAGGCGTGCTTGGCCACGCAGTCATGGGTTAACAGGGAGTACAGGAGGGGGCTGAGCACACACCCTTGTGGGGGCCCCAGTGTTGCGGATCAGCAAGGGGGAGGTGTTGTTTCCTACCTTCACCTCCTGGGGGCGACTCGTCAGGAAGTCCAGGATCCAGTTGCACAGGGCGGGGTTCAGACCCAGGGCTTCGAGATTGATGATGAGCTTGGAGGGTACTATGGTGCTGAATGCTGAGCTATAGTCAATGAACAGCATTCTTACATAGGTATGCCTCTTATCCAGATGGGACAGGGCAGTGTGTAATGTGGTGGCGATTACATCATCTGTGGATCTATTGGGACGGTAAGCAAATTGAAGGGGGCATAAGGTGGCAGGTAAGGTGGAGGTAATATGATCCTTGACTAGTCTCTCAAAGCACTTCATGATGACAGAGGTGAGTGCTACTAGGCGATAGTCATTTAGTTCAGTTACCTTTGCTTTCTTAGGTACAGGGACAATGGTGGCCATCTTGAAGCATGTGGGGACAACAGAGGGATAGGGAGAGATTGGATATATCTGTAAACACTCCAGCCAGCTGGTCTGCGCATGCACTGAGGATGCTGCTAGGGATACCATCTGGGCCAGCAGCCTTGCGAGGGTTAACACGCTTAAATGTCTTACTCACGTCGGCCACGGAGAAGGAGAGCCCACAGTCCTTGGTAGCGGGCCGCGTCGGTGGCACTGTATTATCCTCAAAGCGAGCGAAGAAGGTGTTCAGCCTCTCTGGAAGTCTGTGTCCGTGACGTGGTTGGTTTTCCTTTTATAATCCGTGATTGTCTGTAGACCCTGCCACATGCAACAACGGAAACTTCCTGTTTGAGTTTCTGCCTATAGGAGGGGAGGAGCAAGATGGAGTCGTGGTCTGATTTGCCGAATGATGTGCGGGGGAGGGCCTTATATGCATTTTGGAAGGAAGTATAACAATGGTCCAATGTGTTTGCTCCGCGAGTATGACAGTCGAAGTGTTGATATAATTTCGGGAGCCTTATCCTCAGATTTGCTTCGTTAAAATCCCCAGCTACAATAAATGCAGCCTCAGGATATGTGGTTTCCAGTTGACATAAAGTTCAATGAAGTTCTTACGTGGTATTGGCTTGAGGGAGGATATATGGCTGTCGCAATGATTGCAATGAAAATTCCCTCGGCAGGTAGAACGGTCGGCATTTGATTGTTAGATATTCTAAGTCGGGTGAACAGAAGGACTTCAGTTCCTGTATGTTATCACAGTTACACCATAAATCGTTAATCATGAAACATATACCTCCACCCTTCTGCTTCCCTGAGAGATGTTTATTCCTGTCGGCGCGATGCACTGAGAACCCAACTGGCTTTACAGAGTCAGAGAGAACATTTCCAGAAAGCCATGTTTCCGTGTGTCAGGCTCTGGCCATAGGGAGTACCTTTTGGCCATGGTCAGAGCCTGACAGATCTAGATTATCTAGATCTATGTTTTTCATTTTGTGTTGAATCCCCAATTGGAGACAGCTGTGAGACGTTGTCTCTTGATTGGGGATTCTATTTAAGTTGTTCAACCCCACACGTTTGTGTGGGTCATTGTTCAGAGACGTCATCTTTCGAGTAAGTGTGTTTTCCTTCAATTCACGTATCTTGTTATTATTTTGGATAGTTCCGACCAAGTTTAGTTTTATGTTAATAAAACGATGTCGAACTATAATGAATGGGCTGCGCATTGGTCTCTGTACACACACGATCGTGACACCGTGATGCAGAGTATGTTACAGTCCCTAGTGTCTCGCTGAAAAGCAACTCTCGTCCTGAGCTCATCAACCTTATTATCCAGAGATTGGACATTAGCGAGTAAAATACTCGGGAGCGGTGGGTGGTGTGCACGCTTCCTGAGTCGGACCAGGAGGACGCCCCGAATACCTCTCCTTCGCCGGAGTTGTGGTTTTGGGTCAGCATCTGGAATAAATTCAATTGCACGGTGGAGAGGGAACAAAGGATCTGCTCCGTGGAAGTCGTAATCCTGGTAGTAATACTACTGGTTCAGGTGAGTTACTGCCGCTCTAATATCCAGTAGTTCTTCCCGGCTGTATGTAATGGCACAAATCTATTCTTGGGCTAATAACGTAAAGAAAAGTACATAAACAAACAAAATACTGCAGAGTTTCCTAAGAGCTAGTCGCGAAGCAGCCATCTTGGCCGGCGCTCATCTTGGCGTCTACAAGCCATATCAGAGCTACTTAATGACGTGTGTACTTCACATGAAGTCTCCACTAGAATGGACAACTAATAGTTAAGACTTTAGTAGGACTTGCAATCTCTGAAAGATTATAATGACAATGTAATGGACCTCAGTTTATGAAGTCTTATAAAAGCATGTCTGTTATTAAGCAAACAAACCCTGAAGCCACAAGTCTGAAGTGGGCCCTGGACACTGTTTGTTCCTGGTTTCACGTGATTCAAATCAAATCAACGAACTGTTTGAACGTGGGCAGTATTGAAGAGAGAGATGCACGGTTAAAATCCCCTGAAATGGCAAAGAAAGCACTGGGTGTCACAGTTGTGTGTGTGGAGAGACCAAGGCTCGGCGCAGGGATTATAGTTCGACATTGTATTTATTTGGTATACTATGTATAAAAAAAACAATCAAACAGTGCGAACTAACAAACAAAACAAAAACACAATCTACAAACGTCTTGTTTACAAACAACAAACACGAATGAATAGACGTTAAACTTGAACACACTTACTTTCACCGTGACTGGAGAATTATATCGACAACGACCCACACAAGAGTGAAAGACAGACAAACATATATATGATCCCTAATTAGAGACAATGCGGTGCAGCTGCCTCTAATTAGGGTTCCAACCCAAACCCACACAGAATTAGAAAAGAAAGACACTGTCAGACTCTGACCATAGCTACATAGAGAAGCAAATAGGCTTCTCTATGGCCATAGCCTGACACTGGGATGCGCGGTCAGTAACCTCGCGATAACAGAGTGGATGACGTCACATGCTGTGTTTGCGTCAGCGGAGGGCGGGATGTAAACAATAACAGCAATGGCCGCCGTGAATTCCCTCGGCAAATAGTAGGGTCTCAGGCTAACGGCTAACAGCTCAATGTCCGGGCTACAAAGCTATTCCTTAAGAGTAATATGGCTCGGATTACACCATCTGTTGTTAACTAATATATCCAGCCCCCCTCCTTTACTCTTACCGGAAGAAACGCTATCCCTGTCTGCTCTGATGGCCCGGAAACTGCCGATAGTGACGTTCTCTATGGGGATGTTATCATTCAGCCATGTCTCAGAAAAACACAATAGGCTTGCTTCCCGATACTCTCTTTGTCCATGAACCAAACCCTGAAGCTCGTCCATCTTGTTATGCAGCGATCTCACGTTGCCCATAATGATAGACGGTATAGCCGGCTTGTACTTCCTTAGCTCTGCCTTACACTTCAATCCCGCCATGCGTCCACGCCGTCGCCTTTTCAACTCGTCCGGAATATCAAACTTTTCCCTTGGGTGCAGCAGCGCTGAGTGTGCTAAATCCAGGATCTGGGCTCGGTTGTAAATAATTGAGGGCTTGCGTGTATGTTTGGCGCTGAGAAAAATAAAAAAGTGCCTCAGTGATAAAAAGGACCGTTAAAACCTTCGTAAAACAGTAGCACTCCATAATCCTGAACTATTATTGTTCAACTGTTGCAAAAAAAAAACTGACGAAAAACTGACGAAAAACATACTAAAACAACAATTTACGCACAAACAATGGGATTTGCTAAACAGGCAACCACGTAGGGCGGCGGCAATCCATTCAAGGAAATAAAAGCTTAATTAAATAATTCTCTAATATTATTCTGACATTTCACATTCTTAAAATAGAGTGGTGATCCTAACTGACCTAAGACAGGGACATTTTACTAGGATTAAATGTCAGGAATTGTGAAAAACTGAGTTTAAATGTATTTGGCTAAGGTGTATGTAAACGTCCGACTTCAACTGTATACAGGTGGTACTGGTACAGAGTTAATGTGCAGGGGCACCGGTTAGTCCGGCTAATTGAGGTAATATGTACATGCAGGTATAGTTAAAGTGACTATGCATAGCTGATAAACAGAGAGTAGCAGCAGTGCAAATAGTCCGGGTAGCCATTTGATTAGCTGTTCAGGAGTCTTATGGCTTGGGGGTTGAGAAGCCTTGTTTACAAAAATGCATAGCCTGCCACCCCTTGTCTCACCAGATGCCGCTGTTCTATCCTGCCGATACATTGTGTAGCCAGCCAGCTCTATGTTGATTGTGTCGTCGTTTAGCCACGACTCCGTGACGCATAGAATGTTACAGTTTTTAAAGTCCCGTTGACGGAGGGAAGTGGTGGTTTATTCGATCGCCTACGAATCCTGAGAAGGCGGCCCGCCTTGCACCCCCTCTTTCGGCGTCTTCTCTTCACGCAAATGACGGGGATCTGGGCCTGTTCCTGGGAAAGCAATATGTCTTTCACGTCGGGGTCGTCGGACTCGTTGAATGAAAAACATGCTTCCAGCTCAATAACTGTAAAGCTAGTATGGCTATTCATAATTTTTTTTCTATTTTTATTAAAAGACGTCCCGGTTCTATGTACAGTATGCTTGGTTGCAAGTTACTACAACATTGGCTACTTAGGTTTAGCCACATGTGATTCAAAATGTACACCTCAGTACTGTGTTAAGGGTCTGTAATCGTACAATATGGATGTGGCAGCATTGACAGAGGATCAAAGCATTACCCCAGCTATACGTCACTTTCTTTTGGGCTTTGTGGAACCTTATAGACGCAGCAGAGATAATAACAGAAAGCACACCTGCTACAGTAGATCATGTAGTTCAGTATGGAGTGACCTAGTACATCCACAACAATGGCATCTCTCTTTCTCTGTGGAAAAGGTCATGATCATGACTACATAAGGATTTCTCAAACTATAATTACCTGGAGATAGGCCAAGCGCAACTGCAAATTTAATACAAGAGACTTCCTTCAACGCCTGCCTATTTTGGTTCGTTAACAGGTGGTTGATTTGCACATTCGCTTTCTCGGATGATAAACAAAAATGTGGATTCTTACCAAGTTATGCAATTGGCCGTAGCTAAGATGATGCATTGCCTTGCTCACACCGGTGGGCATCTCTATGTGACTGACAGGATATGTGTTTAGAGAGAACTCTAGGTAACTCTAAATTGCATTTGTGTTTTGGTCCCCAATTAGAGGCAGCTGCTATGCGTTGTCTCTAATTGGGGATCCTATATAAGGTGCTTGCCTTCCCACCCGTGTGGTGGGTTATTGTTTGTTAGTGGTCCTTAGAAGTAACCTCACATTACGATTGCTGTATATTTTGTTGTTTTGGTTCACTTAATAAATATGTTGAACTACTACAGCTCTGCGCATTGTGTCCAACCACCCAGCCGTGACAGTGATGTCTCATGTGGCTCAGTTGGCAGAGCATGGCGCTTGCAACGCCAGGGTTGTGGGTTCCAATCTCACTACGAAAAAGTATGAAAATGTATGCATTCACTACCATAAGTGGCTCTGGATAAGTGAATAAAGTGTCAAATGTAGGCGTTGTTACAGTTAGGTTACACATGGTGTAGTAGTTACCTGATGGAAGCCCAGGTAGTCTTGGATAGTAGGAGAGGCATAGAACACGTGTCCCTCAGCTGTGACCACCAGCACAAATCCATTCAGAGACTGCAAGACCAGATCCAGTGTTAATACAGTCATCCACACCAATACTCCTCTCACTATATAACATTTCACTTTCACTGCTCCAGACGAGCTACATAAACAGTGACAGCGTTGCATTAAAGAGGACATTTTGTTCATTTGGGGGTTTTATAATCTGGCAACCTGTTTACTACGGGGGTATTGTAATCTGGCAACCTGTTTACTACGGGGGTATTGTAATCTGGCAACCTGTTTACTACGGGGGTTTTGTAATCTGGCAACCTGTTTACTACGGGGGTATTGTAATCTGGCAACCTGTTTACTACGGGGGTATTGTAATCTGGCAACCTGTTTACTACAGGCGTATTATAATCTGGCAACCTGTTTACTATGGGGGTATTGCAATCTGGCAACCTGTTTACTACAGGCGTATTATAATCTGGCAACCTGTTTACTACGGGGGTATTATAATCTGGCAACCTGTTTACTATCTATCGCAGATCCTTCTGCATTGACTGATGATCATATCAGCCTCCATCGTGAGATAGGAATCCCAAACATGCCAGTCATCGCTTGGTGTGAAAATGTACCTGACATCTGCATAAACAGTGTGTTTAAAGCACTGGGGGAGCGTTCGCTCTGTTTAGCGTAGTAATCCGTGTTCAGGCCTTGGCATGAAGTACCTTTTTTTTTTTTTTACAACTGCGGCCAGTCAGTAGTCTCTCTCAATACTTTTAACATTCAAAACTGGCCTGCGCCCACAGAAGATTTGCTTCTGGATGCTGAGATGTCTGTCAGTCAATCAGGACATAGACACTATGGGCTCAACCCAAACTGCACTGCTCTCTGTCTGTCTGTCTGTCTGTCTGCGCCGTGTTGTACCTGGAGCAGTAGGTCCCCCTCGGAGAAGGTTGTGGCGTTCATCCCATTCATGTTCAGGCCATTCCCACTGGGAAACAGGACACTGCTTTTCTTTATGGTTGCTGCAGACAGAGAGGGAGGACAACAAGCTCACATCAGCATGCTATCCTGAAAGCGGTACGCACAGGAATCTGGGCTTTCTTTGGACATTTGGCACTTTCACTCTTTCATGTGCCCTCAGCCAACTCTTTCTTAGTTTATGTGCCCATCTCTCTCTCACCTTAATCCATGCCATCGGCACCCGGGGAGCAGTTGTTGTTGGGGGTTAACTGACTTGCTCAAGGGCAGAATGGAATATTTTTTTCCACCTTGCCGTCTCTGGGGTTCGAACCAGTAATCTTTCGGTTACTGGCCCAACACTCTTAACTGCTAGGCTACCTGGCTAGCCTCACTTCCCCTTTCCCTCTCTTTCTCCCTCCCTCTCACTGCCCCAACTCCCTCTCCCTCTCTCCCTCCCTCTCACTGCCCCAACTCCCTCTCTCTCCCTCCCTCCCTCTCACTGCACCAACTCCCTCTCTCTCCCTCCCTCCCTCTCACTGCACCAACTCCCTCTCTCTCCCTCCCTCCCTCTCACTGCTCCAACTCCATCTCTCCCTCCCTCTCACTGCCCCAACTCCCTCTCTCCACTCCTCTCACTGCCCCAACTCCCTCTCTCCCTCCCTCTCACTGCCCCAACTTTTCACTGAAAAACAGATGGACACCAGCTTTAAGGAGGATGCCTCTCCTTACAATATTAACGATGCATATTTCGTAACATGCTTTATGAACCGTGTAATATTGATGCAAGACTAAACAGATCATGATTTTATTGCAGCTTGCTTGTGGACATTATAGGCATAGCATCCCATTTCAAAGACAAGGCCATGTTGATTAGTTTAATAATCCATATCAGATCGAAGTACCACTCATCACTGAAAAACTCCACTTGATTTGAATGAATCCAATTCCGTGAAAATCCTTTTCCATGATATAAATAGAACTGTGAAGCATCTGCTTTGCTACGAAACAACTGATCATATTTCTGGGGCTTCACAGTTATGTTGACTTGCTTCTGGAAAGACATGTAACCCTATACAAACAACTTTTATACTATGCAATTAAAATGAAAGAGAACATACAGTAATTAACTATATAGAGGGTATTCCCAAGATTTCACATGTTTACATAGAGGCTAGCCGTTGTAATGATTATAGTTGTGAATAATCTCTCTGTGTGAAAGCATTCTTCTTTACATAACATGAAAAACAACCAGTCGAACCAGGCATTCTTCTTAGAGAGGAACAACCCATCAGCTTCCCAACAGGAAAAATACCAACACATTATACTGTATATCATTGTCTACAAGGGGTTAAATATACGTAAAAACTATAGGATGTGGATTTGTTTATGTGACAATGAGAATGGTATGATGTGACTGACTGTCTGTGGTAAATTGCTTTTAGGCTCTTGGACGACCATTCCCTGGCTCCCTACCCTACCTGGGCAGACTTTCAGAAGAAAGAGAACTAAACAGGCCAAATATGCCGTTTGATTTGTTAAAAAATACATTAAGGGTTTCTTGACATGATCAGCGGTCTGGCTGAAGTTTTAAATTTAATCCTGAAAGGAAAAGCTTTCCACTGGAGTGAAATGTTGGAAGTGAAAATAAAAAGCTACTCTACCTGTGGATATTAGGTGGTATCGTTCAATCAAAGTCAAATATTTGACAAATAAACCTTGTCTTTTTAATTGTGTATAATTAAAACTTTTATAGACAAATGTCTCAGCTCACTTTTATGAAGGCTCTCTACGACGTTCTATGCCATCTTCCTCATATATTATTTGGGGAGTCTCACAGACTGTAGCAGTGTTAATCTGTGGGTACACATCGACTAACATTCTAGGGGATTATCCAGACAGAGTGTACACCTCTTGAAACTGTAATCACTCTTCATTTAAACAACCAACTGATGAGGTTGATTGACAGGTGATGTGAAATAGGAGTGACAGGACACACCTGGTCTGTAGCTGGAACACCTTGTGACATTGCCAAAGAGCTACAAAGCCTGTTTAGACAACCACTTCCAGGGGAGAGATTACAAAATACGTTTTTTTGGCACAGCCCCAGTTGGAAAAGGAAGGCTGAGATCCAACTGCCTATGTTGTTAATGGTACACATAACGCCTGGGGCGAGAGGCAGCAGGGAGTGTGTAACTCTGTTATTACTGCAGAGCGCCTGCCATTTATGGAGTAGAGGGAGAGAGATGGTCTGTGCAAGGCTCCACTACTGGTATTTAGCTTGTCTGTTTGCTTTGGCTGTGAGATTTATGGAAAAGAGAGAGATGCCCCCTTTGCCAATGTGAGTGAAGCGCCTCATCAGCAAGTTGAAAAGCTCTCAGCAAGATGGTAGACCACTGATAGATACTTGCCTCATTGTCAATCTTTGTTCTTTGAACGCCCGACTGTGGTATGATGTGGTGAAAGCTGTCGCTCCAATTTGTCAGTTCATGTTATTGTTTGAACGAAAATGAGCGAGGAAAAAAACTGATGATTTTTGCTCACTTTGTCTGTGGTTCCAACTTGTAATATTTTCCCAGTCATATTTAGGGCATCTTCTGCTCCTCCCATTGGTCTTCAGATCCACCCACTAGGGAGCTCTGCTTGTTTTTTTGTGTTTTAATAGATCAGCTTTAATATTGCGGATAGATTGTTGCTTCCATCAATGTAATTGTCTGCAACATTTCCAATCCCCCATATATATTTTTGGGGTAAATATATATATCTACACTGGGGGCCAAACGTTTGGAATATTACTCATTGAATAATTTTCTTAATTTGTACTATTTCTTACATTGTCGAATAAAAGTGAAGACATCAAAGCTATGACATAACACATATGGAATCATGTAGTAACCAAAAAGTGTTAAACAAATCAAAATCTATTTTATATTTGAGCCACCCTTTGTCTTGATGGCAGCTTTGCACACTCTTCTCTCAACCAGCTTCACCTGGAATGCTTTTCCACCAGTCTTGAAGGAGTTCCCACATATGCTGAGCACTTGTTGGCTGCTTTTCCTTCAATGCGGTCCGACTCATCCCAAACCATCTAAATTTGGTTGCTGGTTGAGAGAATGCCATGAGTGTGCAAAGCTGTCATCAAGGCAAAGGGTGGCTACTTGAAGAATCTCAAATATAAAATATATTTTGATTTGTTTAACACTTTTTTGGTTACTACATGATTCCATATGTGTTATGTCATAGTTCTGATGTTTTCACTTTTATTCTACAATGTAAAAAATAGTGCAAATAAAGAAAAACCCTTGAATGACTAATATTCCCAACTTCTGGCCCCCAGCGTATATACATACAGTTGAAGTCGGAAGTTTACATACACTTAGGTTGAAGTCATTAAACTCATTTTTCAACCACTCCACAGATTTCATGTTAACAAACTATAGTTTTGGCAAGTCGGTTTGGACATCTACTTTGTGCATGTAATTCTTCCAACAATTGTTTACAGACAGATTATTTCACTTTATAATTCAATATATCATAATTCCAGTGGGTCAGAAGTTTACATACTCTAAATTGACTGTGCCTTTAAACAGCTTGGAAAATTCCAGAAAATGATGTCATGGCTTTAGAAGCTTCTGAAAGGCTAATTGACATAATTTGAGTAAATTGGAGGTGTACCTGTGGATGTATTTCAAGGCCTACCTTCAAACTCAGTGCCTCTTTGCTCGACATCATGGGAAAATCAAAAGAAATCAGCCAAGACCTCCACAAACAAAAGTACAAACAAAAGTACGCAAGTATAAACACCATGGGACCACCCAGCATTGATACCGCTCAGGAAGGAGACGCGTTCTGTCTCCTAGAGATGAACTTACTTTGGTGAGAAAAGTGCAAATCAATCCCAGAACAACAGCAAAGGACCTTGTGAAGATGCTGGAGGAAACAGGTACAAAATTATCTATATCCACAGTAAAACGAGTCCTATATCGACATAACCTCAGCAAAGGCCGCTCAGCAAGGAAGAAGCCACTGCTCCAAAACCGCTATTAAAAAATTCAGACTACGATTTGCAACATCACATGGGGACAAAGATCGTACGTTTTGGAGAAATGTCCTGTGGTCTGATGAAACAAAAATAGAACTGTTTGGCCATAACGACCACCGTGAAGCACAGGGGTGGCAGCATCGTGTTGTAGGGGTGCTTTGCTGCAGGAGGGACTGGTGCACTGCACAAAATAGTAGATGGCATATATTACAAATTATGTGGCTATATTGAAGCAACATCTCAAGACATCAGTCCGGAAGTTAAAGCTTGGTCGCAAATGGATCTTCCAAATGGACAATGACCCCAAGCATACTTCCAAAGTTGTGGCAAAATGGCTTAAGGACAACAAAGTCAAGGTATTGGAGTGGCCAACACAAAGCCCTGACCTCAATCCTATAGAAAATGTGTGGACAGAACTGAAAAAGTGTGTGCGAGCAAGGAGGCCTACAAACCTGACTCAGTTACACCAGTTCTGTCAGGAGAAATGGGCCACAATTCACCCAACTTATTGTGGGAAGCTTGTGGAAGGTTACCCAAAACATTTGACCCAAGTTAAACAATTTAAAGGCAATGCTACCAAATACTAACTTCTGACCCACTGGGAATGTGATGAAATAAATAAAAGCTGAAATAAATTATTCTCTCTACAGTCGTGGCCAAATGTTTTGAGAATGACACAAGTATTGGTCTCCACAAAGTTTGCTGCTTCAGTGTTCTTAGATCTTTATGTCAGTAGTTACTATGGTACACTGAAGTATAATTACAAGTATTCCATAAGCGTCAGAGGCTTTCATTGACAATGACATTCAGTTTATGCAAAGAGTCAATATTTACAGTGTTGACCCTTCTTTTTCAATCCGCCCTGGCATGCTGTCAATTAACTTCTGGGCCACATCCTGACTGATGGCAGGCCATTCTTGCATAATCAATGCTTGGAGTTTGTCAGAAGTTGTGGGTTTTTGTTTGTCCACCCGCCTCTTGAGGATCGACCACAAGTTCTCAATGGGATTAAGGTCTGGGGAGTTTCCTGGCCATGGACCCAAAATGTCGATGTTTTGTTCCCCGAGCAACTTAGTTATCACTTTTGCCTTATGGCAAGGTGCTCCATCATGCTGGAAAAGGCAATGGTTGTCACCAAACTGTTCTTGGATGATTGGGAGAAGTTGCTCTCGGAGGATGTGTTGGTACCATTCTTTATTCATGGCTATGTTCTTAGGCAAAATTGTGAGTGGGCCCACTCCCTTGGCTGAAAAGCAACCCCACACATGAATGGTCTGAGGATGCTTTACTGTTGGCATGACACAGGACTGATGGTAGCGCTCACCTTGTCTTCTCTGGACAAGGTGTTTTCCGCATGGCCCAAACAATCAGAAAGGGGATTCATCAGAGAAAATGACTCTACCCCAGTCCTCAGCAGTCCAATCCCTGTACCTTTTGCAGAATATCAGTCTGTCCCTGATGTTTTTCCTGGAGAGAAGTGGCTTCTTTGCTGCCCTTCTTGACACCAGGCCATCCTCCAAAAGTCTTCACCTCACTGTGCGTGCAGATGCACTCACACCTGCCTGCTGCCATTCCTGAGCAAGCTCTGTAGTGGTGGTGCCCCGATCCCGCAGCTGAATCAACTTTAGGAGACGGTCCTGGCGCTTGCTGGACTTTCTTGGGCGCCCTGACGCCTTCTTCACAACAATTGAACCTCTCTCCTTGAAGTTCTTGATGATCCGATAAATGGTTGATTTAGGTGCAATCTTACCAGCAGCAATTTCCTTGCCTGTGAAGCCCTTTTTGTGCAAAGCAATGATGACGGCACGTGCTTCCTTGCAGGTAACCATGGTTGACAGAGGAAGAACAATGATTTCAAGCACCACCCTCCTTTTAAAGCTTCCAGTCTGTTATTCTGACTCAATCAGCATGACAGAGTGATCTCCAGCCTTGTCCTCGTCAACACTCTCACCTGTGTTAACGAGACAATCACTGACATGATGGCAGCTGGTCCTTTTGTGGCAGGGCTGAAATGCAGAGGAAATGGTTTTTGGGGATTAAGTTCATTTTCATGGCAAAGAGGGACTTTGCAATTAATTGCAATTCATCTGATCACTCTTCATGACATTCTGGAGTATATGCAAATTACCATCAACACTGAGGCAGCAAACTTTGTGGAGACCAATACTTGTGTCATTCTCAAAACTTTTGACCACGACTGTACTATTATTCGGACATTTCACATTCTTAAAATAAAGTGGTGATCCTAACTGACCTAAGACATGGAATGTTTACTAGGATTAAATATCAGGAATTGTGAAAAATTGAGTTTAAATGTATTTGGCTAAGGTATATGTAAACTTCCGACTTCAACTGTATGTTATGTGAGGCACAGCTGGGGGTTAGCCTGACGATATTGGGTCTGCTGGGTCGTGGGATCCTCTCAGCCCATCAGTGGATGGACTGGCTGGGGAGAGGCCACATCCTGGACGGACTGGGGAGAGGCCACATCCTGGACGGGCTGGGGAGAGGCCACATCCTGGACGGGCTGAGGAGAGGCCACATCCTGGACGGGCTGAGGAGAGGCCACATCCTGGACGGGCTGGGGAGAGGCCACATCCTGGACGGGCTGGGGAGAGGCCACATCCTGGACGGGCTGGGGAGAGGCCACATCCTGGACGGGCTGGGGAGAGGCCACATCCTGGACGGGCTGGGGAGAGGCCACATCCTGGACGGGCTGGGGAGAGGCCACATCCTGGACGGGCTGGGGAGAGGCCACATCCTGGACGGGCTGGGGAGAGGCCACATCCTGGACGGGCTGGGGAGAGGCCACATCCTGGGATTCTCCTAAGGTGGCTGCTCGGATAAGGGAAGCGCTTGTCGGTATTGCTTACAAAAGCCCTAGGGGCCCATGCGTGAGGAGGTTGTGTATGTAGGCTGCTATATGCAAAGTCATGTACTACAAATACATGTACAGATGTAATTTGACTCTCCTGTTGCAGGACATTTAAAACTTGAAGTTTGTAATTGCCACTTTGACATTTCAGACTTGATTTTCCCTTATGAAAAATGTATCAACCCCTACAAAAATGTCCATGAATTATAATCCACATTATAATTCACATTTCCTGTTGCTGCAGGGTTTTTTTAGGATTATGTAGCAAACTGGCCCAAAATTAAGATCCTACATCTGGAAAAGACATGCATTTATTTTCATGCTGTAAAAGACATGCATTGATTACTGATAGGATTCTTATCCTTCACACAGTCAGCTGCTTATGCAATACCTTACCATAATACCTGCATTCTCTTTTACGATCACAGATGACCCATGAAACAAAGACAAGCTTGCATACATTTTCTCATGAAAACTTGAACAAAAGCCACAGCTGATTTGTATACAGAGGCTTTTCAAAGGGCCTGAATGGGCCTACATAATGGACCTCTATTATCTACTAGGTAAACCAATAGACGTCTGTTAACAGTCCAGTTCATTATATGTTTACTTAGCATACACCTCAGTTCACATCCCCTGGTTCATTCCTTTCAGCATACATTCATGCGTATAGCCAGGTGATTCAGGTTAAATAACAGTCAGCAAATACATTATTAAATTTGGCAGCACGTACTGTAGAATAGCTAACAAATCAAAAATCAGAGAAGTCTCTGACTTTAATCAAAATGTTTGATGAGTATATCTGATATATTCATCCACCCAATGATGTCTGGCTAGAGAGAATAGGTGGATGTTTTGACCCTGTTCTACCATGGCTGATTGTCCATGACAATGTTTTTCAGTATGCCTGGCTATGAAACCCGACACCACTCTGAGAGGGTCTTAACCAGCAGCCCACTGTGGCCTCCTCTGTCTGTCACAACCGCCATTAGAGGACTCTAGAACTGTAGAACAAGCTTTTGATGTTTGAGGTTTCCTTCATGTGATTCACTCCAGGCAAGAGGAGCGACTCCCTTTCATTCAGAGTAGGAGGAACTGGTATAGCCCTTAAAGAAGTTGACATCTTTTCAACAGTATGTAATTAACTGAAGGAGGGGGAGGTAATACAGCTGGGTTGGCTATTTAGGAGAGATCTGTCTGCAGTATAGTATGTACATGAAAGACATTACTTGATAGATGTAGTGCGTAGTATTGCCTGAATACACTGAATTCATACTTAAATCGGGACCCCCGAGATAAGAGAGTAGATTTATGAAAGAGAGACTGTGCTAGATGGAAAGAGAGGCCGTGCTAGCCAGAGAGAGAGACCATGTTAGCCAGAGAGGCCATGCTAGCCAGAAAGAGAGGCCATGCTAGCCAGAAAGAGAGGCCATGCTAGCCAGAAAGAGAGACCATGCTAGCCAGAAAGAGAGACCATGCTAGCCAGAAAGAGAGGCCATGCTAGCCAGAAAGAGAGGCCATGCTAGCCAGAAAGAGAGGCCATGCTAGCCAGAAAGAGAGGCCATGCTATCCAGAAAGAGAGGCCTTGCTATCCAGAAAGAGAGACTGTAATAGCCAGAAAGAGAGACTGTGCTAGCCAGTGAGACCATGCTAGCCAGAGAGACTGTGATAGCCAGAAAGAGAGACCCTGCTAGCCAGAAAGAGAGAAAGTGCTAGCCAGAAAAGAGAGACTGTGTTAGCCAGAAAGAGAGACTGTGTTAGCCAGAAAGAGAGACTGTGCTAGCCAGAAAGAGAGACTGTGCTAGCCAGAAAGAGAGACTGTGCTAGACAGAAAGAGAAAGTGCTAGCCAGAAAGAGAGAAAGTGCTAGCCAGAAAGAGAGAAAGTGCTAGCCAGAAAGAGCTAGCCAGAAAGAGAGAAAGTGCTAGCCAGAAAGAGACTGTTCTAGCCAGAAAGAAAGACAGTGATAGCCAGAAAGAGAGACTATGCTAGCCAGGGGCACAGTGCCAGAAAGAGAGAGAGAAATGAAAGCATGCCAGCTATGCATAGGGGAATATTATCTTGATTTGAAAACATTTAGTTCTAGCAGATCTAGAACACATATCTCTATTCTCATGCAGATGTGCAAGAAGGGGCGGATATAACGACACAGAGAGAGCCAATGGTGTGACCCAGCTTCCCTAGAGGGTCATCCCTCAGTCACTCACTTGATTAATGTTCCTGTTACTTCCTGTTATGACCGGAGGGAAAGGAAACATCTTCTGTTACTTCCTGTAACGACCGGAGGGAAAGGAAACATCTTCTGTTACTTCCTGTAACGACCGGAGGGAAGGAAACATCTTATGTTACTTCCTGTTATGACCGTAGGGAAAGGAAACATCTTCTGCCTTTTCTTATCACAGTGCAGTATAGTCCAGGTATTTTGGAGATTAGGAAATTGCTTTGCTTTAAGGCAAAAGTTTAATTGATTGTCAGGTTACATTTTGCTGTCGTCTGAAGAAATGTTGTCAATTCATTTTTCATAACTTGTGTTTAGGCACTATTCATAACTCAATATGAGAGATGCATTGAACAAGTTGAGTTATTCTCTATGTCTGTTCACATATTGTGGGATGGGGGCAAAACAAAGGATAGGAATCTTCCTCCTTGGAAAAAGTGATTATGATCTGGCAACCCAAACTAACTAAACTGAGTGATCTGGCAACCCAAACTAACTAAACCGAGTAGCAGTTTCCCTGCCTCACGTGTGTTTCCTCTAGATATCATACTGCCATACTGATCCGTATCACCTTGCAGGCGCTTCATCAAAGCTGGGAGAAGGAGCCCATTGTGCTGGGACATACGGGAATAGTTTGAAGGCAAAAAAACACGTTGAAATTGGCCTACAGTGCCTTCGAAAAATATTCAGACCCCTTTACTTTTTCCACATTTTGTTACGTTACAGCCTTATTCTAAAATTAATTACAATCTACAATCCCAATAATGACAAAAAACGTTAAGATGTAGAAACACCTTAAGATGTTTCTACAACTTGATTGGAATTCACCTGTGGTAAATTAAATTGATTGGACATGATTTGGAAAGGCGCACACCCCTGTCTATATAAGGTCTCACAGTTGACGGTGAATGTCAGAGCAAAAGAGCAAGCCATGAGGTCGAAGGAATTGTCCATAGAGCGCCAAGATAGGATTGTGTCGAGGCACAGATCTGGGGAAGGGTACCAACAAATGTCTGTAGCATTGAAGGTCCCCAAGAACACCGTGGCCTCCATCATTTTTAAATGTAAGAAGTTTGGAACCACCAAGACTCTTCCTAGAGATTGCCGCCTGGCCAAACTGAGCAATCGGGGGAGAAGGGCCTTGGTCAAGGAGGTGACCAAGAACCCAATGGTCACTCTAATAGAGCTCCAGAGTTTCTCTGTGGAGATGGGAGAACTTTCCAAAAGGACAGCCATCTCTCCACCAATCAGGCCTTTGTGGTAGAGTGGCCAGATGGAAGCCACTCCTCAGTAAAAGGCACATGACAGCCTGCTTGGAGTTTGCCAAAAGGCACTGAAAGACTCTCAGACCATGAGAAACAAGATTGAACACTTTGGCCTGAATGCAAAGCGTCACGTCTGGAAGAAACCTGGCACCATCCCTACGGAGAAGCATGGTAGTGGCAGCATCATGCTGTGGGGATGTTTTTCAGCAGCAGGGACTGGGAGACTAGTCAAGATCGAGGCAAAGATGAACAGAGTAAAGTACAGAGAGATCCTTGATGAAAACTGCCTTCTTGGCCAGGTCTCCCTTGAAAAAGAGAATCTGGGTCTCAATGGGCTTTTCATGGTTAAATAAAGGTAAAACAAATTAAAATAGAATAACCTGCTCCAGACGGGGCGAAGGTTCACCTTCCAACAGGACAATGACCCGAATCACACAGCCAAGACTATGCAGGAGTGGCTTCGGGACAAGTCTCCGAATGTCCTTGAGTGGCCCAGCCAGAGGCAGGACTTGAACCTGATCGAACATCTCTGGAGAGACCTGAAAATAGCTGTGCAGCAATGCTCCCCATCCAACCTGACAGAGGTGCTTCAACAAAGTACTGAATACTTATGTAAATGCGATATTAAAAGCATTTTCTTTATTTGAATCAATCAAAACTGTTTTTGCTTTGTCATTATGGGGTAGTGTGTGTAGATTGATGAGGGGGAATAAAACTATTTAATACATTTTAGAATAAGGCTGAAACGTAACAAAATGTGGAAAAGGTCAAGGAGTCTGAATATTTTCAGACACTGTATATGTCCTGTTTACATTTAGCCTCTCAGATCAGATAGTGTCAGGTTGTGATGGTGGTGTGCAACACTGGAGGGTATTATGATTGATAGAGTGTGAGTGGTAATGCTGGTTTATATTCCTTCTGTTACCGTCCCTTTCAGAGAGGAGAATGGGGTCAATGAGAGCCGTGTCACATTAGTACATTTACATTTTATCCAGAGCAACTTACGGGAGCAATTAGGGTTAAGTGCCTTGCTCAACGGCACAGACAGATTCTTCACCTAGTCTGCTTGGGGATTCAAACCAGCAACCTTTTGGTTACTGGCCCAATATCCTTAGGTGGAGGAGGAGCTATGATGGAGTGTCACTTTGTTAACGTCCAAAAGCAGAAGTCAGGCCACATCAGAAAAAATATAACCTTTCTCCCAAAACAGGCTCTCTTTATTGTTATGTCATGCTTGTTAGCATCAGAACATGTTGTTTGTTTTCTTCTGAATTCTTTGCTGTTCTAAAGGATTGGGAACTGGTGTCATCTTTCCTGGCTTGTATTTTGTTGTTGATATTTCACAATTCTTCAATGCCCTGAGAAATATGACTCACAGAGAGACCAATGCATCCTCCATGTTTCTCATTGCCTGACAATTCTCTAAAAAAACGGAGTGATCCTTGGTGGAATTTGTTAAATGTCAGAGTATAAACCATGGAAGCAGGCGAGCCTGGAAAAAGTACAAAACAACACACAGGCAGACAATGAGAGAGTGAAGGAGGACAACAGCAGTGAGGGAGTGAAGGAGGACAACAGCAGTGAGAGAGTGAAGGAGGACAACAGCAGTGAGAGGGTGAAGGAGGACAACAGCAGTGAGAGGGTGAAGGAGGACAACAGCAGTGAGAGGGTGAAGGAGGACAACAGCAGTGAGAGGGTGAAGGAGGACAACAGCAGTGAGAGGGTGAAGGAGGACAACAGCAGTGAGATGGTGAAGGAGGACAACAGCAGTGGATCTACTAAAGGTTTGACCACCACCTGCCTCCCTCAGGTCAACCTTCCAACAAAAAATGACTAATCATAAACTATGCCCTTTCTTACTGTACGTTAGTTACCCAGATTATACTTTAATACAATTGGATTGTTTTTGGCAGCTGCAAAAGGGTTGCCATTATGTAGGACCAATCTTAATGCCTGTGTCCTGGGCAGAAGGGTGTGCATGTTCCAACGTCTAATGTTCTTTGGATCCAAAATAAGGCAGAAAAAGGGTCAGTGGTGTCAGAACACAAGCCGTACACCAAATTCGGTTAGTAGAAATGAAAACATCATTAAAACGATGCCTTCTCACGCTTTACTGAAGAGACAACAGGCAATGAAAATAAAACAGGTCACTTCAGTAAAATGGCATCTCTTGGATATGTTTATTAGGTTGACAGGTGAATTACACTGCGGTTTAAAGAGTCAGCTTGGACTGATGATCTGCTAATCATGATTCAATAACAAACAACAAGGCCTCTCCAAAACAAAGGCTCTTGCCTCTCCCAAGTAGCAGGCCTTTAGAGGTTTTTCTCCAGTGTTTATGTGTTGTGTAAGCCGTGTGTTCTTCTGTTACACCATCACCTTGTTCGATTGGTCGGTTTCAGTGTGTGTATGTGTGTGCAGATGTCTACAGTGCATTCAGAAAGTATTCAGACCCCTTGACATTTTCCTTATGTTGTTATGTTACAGCCTTATTCTAGCCCCTCATCAATCTACACACCATACCCCATAATGACAAAGTAAAAACAGGTTTTTAGAATGTTTTGCAAATTTATGAAAATTAAAAAACAGAAATACTTTATTTACATAAGTATTCAGACCCTTTTGCTATGATACTTTAAATTGAGCTCAGGTGCATCCTGTTTCCATTGATCATCCTTGAGATGTTTCTACAACTGGATTGGAGTCCACCTGTGGTAAATTCAATTGATTGGACATGATTTGGAAAGGCACACACCTCTCTATATAAGGTCCCACAGTTGACAGTGCATGTCAGAGCAAAAACCAAGCCATGAGGTCGAAGGAATTGTCCATAGCGCCCCGAGAGAGGATTGTGTCGAGGCACAGATCTGAGGAAGGGTACCAAAAAAAGGGTACCAACATTTTTTTTATCTGGCCTCCATCATTCTTAACTGGAAGAAGTTTGGAACCACCAAGACTCTTCCTAGAGCTGGCAGCCCGGCCAAACTAAACAATCGGGGGAGAAGGGCCTTGGTCAGGGAGGTGAACAAGAACCCAATGGTCACTCTTACAGAGCTCTAGAGTTCCTCTGTGGAGATGGGAGAACCTTTCAGAAGGACAACCATCTCTGCAGCACTCCACAAATCAGGCCTTTATGGTAGAGTGACCAGACGGAAGCCACTCCTCAGTAAAAGGCACATGACAGCCCGCTTGGAGTTTGCCAGAAGGCACCTAAAGGACTTTCAGACCATGAGAAATAAGATTCTCTGGTCTGATGAAACCAAGATTGAACTCTTTGGCCTGAATGCCACATCTGGAGGAAACCTGACACCATCCCTACGATGAAGCATGGTGGTGGAAGCATGGTGGTTTTTCAGCGGCAGGGACTGGGAGACTAGTCAGGATCGAGGGAACGATGAACGGAGCAAAGTACAGTGAGATCCTGAAAAACTGCTCCGGAGTGCTCAGGCCCTCAGACTGGGGCGAAGTTTCACCTTCCAACAGGACAACGACCCTAAGCACACAGCCAAGGCAACGCAGGAGTGGCTTCAGGACAAGTCTCTGAATGTCCTTGAGTGGCCAAGCCAGAGCCCGGACTTGAAACCGATCGAACATCTCTGGAGAGACTTGAAAATAGCTGTGCAACGACGCTCCCCATCCAACCTGACAGAGCTTGAGAGGATCTGCAGAGAAGAATGGGAGAAACTCCCCAAATACAGGTTTGCCAAGCTTGTAGCGTCATACCCAAGAAGACTTGAGGCTGTAATCGCTGCCAAAGGTGCTTCAACAAAGTACTGAGTATAGGGTTTGAATACTTATGTCTATTTTTTTTGTCTACACTTGCAAAAAAATCTTAAAACCTGTTTTTGCTTTGTCATTATGGGATATTGTGTGTAGATTGATGAGGAAAAAACTATTTAATCAATTTTAGAATAACAATAACATAAGAAAATGTGGAAAAGGCCATGGGGTCTGAATACTTTCCGAATGCAGTGTATGTGGGTGTGTTGTGGACATTCCTAAGACAACTACATTTACAGCAAGAGATCAACAACCAGCTATAATGGCAAACAGACATACAGAGGATGTTTACCATGAACTTGAACAGACGGTCCATTATTTTCTACGCATTTTTACAGTGACACACAATGCCAAGACACACACATGTTGTTTTCAAACCAGTTTGGGCCATATCAGCTATTTAAAGAAGCCATTCAAAGAGGAGAAAAACTAACACACACACACCAAACTTTCATAAACAGCTCTTTAAATGTGGTCTAATATCCCCCAAATATATTTCTTTCTTCGTCTGCCATTTCCCTCCCAAACAGTTCTTCATCAGATCCCCATATGAGCACTGTGTTTGTTTTGACTGGAGAGAGCTCTATAGAGGACTATCTGTAGTGCTGCTGACTGGAGAGAGCTCTATAGAGGACTATCTGTAGTGCTGCTGACTGGAGAGAGCTCTATAGAGGACTATCTGTAGTGCTGCTGACTGGAGAGAGCTCTATAGAGGACTATCTGTAGTGCTGCTGACTGGAGAGAGCTCTATAGGACTATCTGTAGTGCTGCTGACTGGAGAGAGCTCTATAGGACTATCTGTAGTGCTGCTGACTGGAGAGAGCTCTATAGAGGACTATCTGTAGTGCTGCTGACTGGAGAGAGCTCTATAGAGGACTATCTGTAGTGCTGCTGACTGGAGAGAGCTCTATAGGACTATCTGTAGTGCTGCTGACTGGAGAGAGCTCTATAGGACTATCTGTAGTGCTGCTGACTGGAGAGAGCTCTATAGGACTATCTGTAGTGCTGCTGACTGGAGAGAGCTCTATAGGACTATCTGTAGTGCTGCTGACTGGAGAGAGCTCTATAGGACTATCTGTAGTGCTGCTGACTGGAGAGAGCTCTATAGGACTATCTGTAGTGCTGCTGACTGGAGAGAGCTCTATAGGACTATCTGTAGTGCTGCTGACTGGAGAGAGCTCTATAGGACTATCTGTAGTGCTGCTGACTGGAGAGAGCTCTATAGGACTATCTGTAGTGCTGCTGACTGGAGAGAGCTCTATAGAGGACTATCTGTAGTGTTGCTGACTGGAGAGAGCTCTATAGGACTATCTGTAGTGCTGCCAAGGCAAAGACCCTCCGAAACCATGCAGCGCACTTGAACACTTGTTGTTGTGCTTCTACTCAGCCAATGGCATGGGGACCAACAGCCAATGGCATGGGGACCAACAGCCAATGGCATGGGGACCAACAGCCAATGGCATGGGGACCAACAGCCAATGGCATGGGGACCAACAGCCAATGGCATGGGGACCAACACATTTGGCTGATCTGAGAATGAAGATATAGAACAGAGATAAATATGTCCAGATCTCGGATGTTAATATGACCCAGTACATACATCTGTATAATACATGTATGCCTCAATGTTTCTGCCAGAAAACGTACAATGGAAACGGCTCATGATTCTTTTCGCTAGTGTTCCATACTCTTCTGTGAGCTCTGACCCCTTTGAGATATCCAACTACACTGCATAACACAATACAATACAATACAATACAATACAATAACACAGTCTGGGAATTCAACCCGTACGAAGAAAACATTGACAATGAACGACATCACAATGAAATGAACGACATCACAATGAACGATATCAAAGCTCTTTGGTTACTTTACAGTAGGGACCATGATGCAATCTGATATTGCCAAGTGTATACATGACCCACTTTCTTGCGTCCATTGTTCCCTCATAAAGAATGAAAATCAATGCAACACGGCCCTTTGAGCTCAGATTAAAAGTCGATCAGCCTGGTCTTTAAAACACCATGTCATGCAAGGTTAAATTGGCATGGACATTATGCTCTTTAAACTTGTTGACCGGCTGGGGCTGAGACAGGTGTGCATGGTTTCAGTTGCAGCATGCCAGGAGGGGCAAAGTGTGAGGGGTAACATTGGCATGTACTGTATGCCCATAAACATGGCACTCATAGCAGTATAGGAATGACGCTGCATCTCCGGTGTCACCATCTGTCTCTTCCTCCAACACATGATAATAATGGGGAAGTAGACTTACAGTGTCAGGAGAAAAAACCCTGACTGTTATATACAGATGGGTCCAGTGCCCTTGAAGCTGTCATTGCACAATGTGTGCTGACATTAGATGTGCGTGTGTGTGTGCTTGTGTGTGTGTGTGTGTGTGTGTGTGTGTGTGTGCGCTTGTGTGTGTGTGCGCTTGTGTGTGGTTGTGTGTGTGCGCGCGCGCGTGCGTGCGGTTGTGTGTGTGTGTGTGCGCTTGTGTGTGTGTTTGTGTGTGTGTGTGTGTGTGTGCGCGCGTGCGCGTGCGTGTGTGTGTGTAATAATAATAATAGCCAGCTAGCTATTATGCTAGCTAGCTGCTGTCAGCTTGGCTAAACACAAGGTCAGTGACAGCTTAACTTTCTGTTCACTTCTTCTTGTCTACTTTAACCCACATAGAACTGAATTAGCTCTTGTTTGGTGTGATTGAATGGTAAAGACACACCCCAAAATACCACCTACATGAAACCACACTCCGAACCACACTCTCGTTTGCCTTCAGTCATGGCCGCTAGCATCACTGATGAAAAACGAGGCCAAATCAGGAAGTGCAGTTCTAAAATGTGCCAAAAACATGACAGAGGAGCCTCAGAGACAGACAGAGAGATAGAGATAGAGACAGAGAGAGAGGAGAAAGAGAGAGAAAGAGAGAGAGAGAGAGAGAGAGAGAGAGAGAGGGGGCGTCATCTCCCTCACAGACACCTTTATCATTCTCCTCTCTATCCACTTCAACAGAACAGAATCATACTACAATCTTTCATAGCTAATCTGTGTAACTAGACATGATTAGACATGTATAAATCCCCAAGTCACATGCATACCCCATGCAAAGGTGAGATAAGAATTTGTCTCTGAGAATGAGCCTGTTGGAGTGACTGTCTCTTGTGTGGGAGCGAAATGGGTGAGAGGACGTTAAGAAGTAGAGGCAGGAGTCAACTATCTTTAGGAATGGAATCTCCTCTGGTTTAAGATGAGCTGAGCTGTGCTCGTTCAACACTAGCGACGCCTAACCATTCTTAACATCAGCAAAACCTTGTGCTGTACATAGACCAGGCATATTCCTGAGCTAAATAGAGTGTGAGAAGAGAGGGATAGACTTTAAATAACTATTTCTAACAGCTCGCAAACCATAGCCCGGCCCCCTTCAGCACCTCATGTTGGTGCCTATGGCAGTAGAGGTTGAGCTATTGAGGATTCACTGAGAATGTGAATAAATAAGCCATTGGTTGTTTGTACAGATACAGCTGCCCATGTACACCATCGTCTCGGGTTCTGGGCAGGGTTGAGAGAGGAAAAGGACATGGAGACTGAGAGGATATGGTGGCGGTGCCAGAGGCGCCAAGATAACTGACTAAGCAAGTAATCTGCCAACACTCCGGCTTTGATGTCTGTTAACCCTTAATGGCTGACATGTTGAGGTAATTGGAGTTGGTTTTTCAATGATGAGTCATCTTATGAGTCACTGGACATTGTTCTGTATGATTTAGAACCAAACATTTGGTTTATGTCAGTGTCTTGGTCCTAGTCACAAGATAAGTGTGTGTGTGTGTGTGCTGGGGGGGGGGGGTGGACAGAACCCTTCATTGTTTCGTGGTAGAACCCTCTGTGGAAAGGGTTCAACGTGGAACCCAAAAGGATTCTACCTGGAACCAAAAGGGTTAAACAGTACCTAGTACCAAAAATAGTTCTACAAAGGGTTCTCCTCTGGGGACAGCCAAAGAACCCCTTTAGGTTCTCGAGAGCACCTTTTTCTTCTAAGAGTGTAGGGTAATGTAACTAACGACTGTTGAAGAGGTGCTCTTTTCCTTCAATCAGATTCCCAGCATACCATGCATTCTTAAGCAGCTGTCTCTCGCTAAGGTGCAGAGAGCAGTGTCACATACAGTACCTGTTTCAGGACTTTCTTCTATCGATCACCACAACAACACATGGTAAAAAGAGTTCAAGATTTGATGATCGGAAATTCCAAGAAAGGGTTAGCTAGATGGACCACTAAGACAAGGTTCAGTAATAAACCAAGACTGATTGGAGTATTTTGCTACTATTGAAGTATTTTTTTAAACAATCATTTGGGTTCAGGAATCATGTTCTCCACAGCCCGTTTATCTAACTCTTTTTTTTGCCATGTTCCCTATCACAGCCATGTTGTATCGGAGAGATTCACTGACGTACGGTAATATATTTCAATTATACAGTATAATAAAAAGCATCCTATTATGTTGTCTACTAACCAAGTGCATTACTGGAGACAAATTTGTTGTGGTCTGATTTGAAAGTAAAAATGGACCCAGAGGCTCCGAACATTTGGGTGACCTAGGTTAGACAACCAAAGTGACAGGGACAGGCATGGACAAATTTCTATGGATGCAACAACATCTTGATTTATTAATGTCTGCGCTCTGTTGCTGTCCTGCTGCCAACCCACAGGAGGAGCGTGCTCTGTGGCTGTCCTGCTGCCAACCCACAGGAGGAGCGTGCTCTGTGGCTGTCCTGCTGCCAACCCACAGGGGGAGCGTGCTCTGTGGCTGTCCTGCTGCCAACCCACAGGAGGAGCGTGCTCTGTGGCTGTCCTGCTGCCAACCCACAGGAGGAGCGTGCTCTGTGGCTGTCCTGCTGCCAACCCACAGGGGGAGCGTGCTCTGTTACTGTCCTGCTGCCAACCCACAGGGGGAGCGTGCTCTGTGGCCGTCCTGCTGCCAACCCACAGGGGGTGCAGACTTTCAACAGTACATCAAAATAGTAACGCAACAAGGAAATTCAAATGTGTTTACAAATGGGCCTTGTTCAGGGAAATTTTCTGGAATCAGGGCCTAGCGTGCCATAGTAGGTTAGCTGGAATCAGGGCCTAGCGTGCCATAGTAGGTTAGCTGAAATCAGGGCCTAGCGTGCCATAGTAGGTTAGCTGGAATCAGGGCCTAGCGTGCCATAGTAGGTTAGCTGGAATCAGGGCCTAGCGTGCCATAGTAGGTTAGCTGGAATCAGGGCCTAGCGTGCCATAGTAGGTTAGCTGGAATCGGGGCCTAGCGTGCCATAGTAGGTTAGCTGGAATCGGGGCCTAGCGTGCCATAGTAAGTTAGCTGGAATCGGGGCCTAGCGTGCCATAGTAGGTTAGCTGGAATCAGGGCCTAGCGTGCCATAGTAGGTTAGCTGGAATCAGGGCCTAGCGTGCCATAGTAGGTTAGCTGGAATCAGGGCCTAGCGTGCCATAGTAGGTTAGCTGGAATCGGGGCCTAGCGTGCCATAGTAGGTTAGCTGGAATCGGGGCCTAGCGTGCCATAGTAAGTTAGCTGGAATCGGGGCCTAGCGTGCCATAGTAGGTTAGCTGGAATCAGGGCCTAGCGTGCCATAGTAGGTTAGCTGGAATCGGGGCCTAGCGTGCCATAGTAGGTTAGCTGGAATCGGGGCCTAGCGTGCCATAGTAAGTTAGCTGGAATCGGGGCCTAGCGTGCCATAGTAAGTTAGCTGGAATCGGGGCCTAGCGTGCCATAGTAAGTTAGCTGGAATCGGGGCCTAGCGTGCCATATTAAGTTAGCTGGAATCGGGGCCTAGCGTGCCATATTAAGTTAGCTGGAATCGGGGCCTAGCGTGCCATATTAAGTTAGCTGGAATCGGGGCCTAGCGTGCCATATTAAGTTAGCTGGAATCGGGGCCTAGCGTGCCATATTAAGTTAGCTGGAATCGGGGCCTAGCGTGCCATATTAAGTTAGCTGGAATCGGGGCCTAGCGTGCCATATTAAGTTAGCTGGAATCGGGGCCTAGCGTGCCATATTAAGTTAGCTGGAATCGGGGCCTAGCGTGCCATATTAAGTTAGCTGGAATCGGGGCCTAGCGTGCCATATTAAGTTAGCTGGAATCGGGGCCTAGCGTGCCATATTAAGTTAGCTGGAATCGGGGCCTAGCGTGCCATATTAAGTTAGCTGGAATCGGGGCCTAGCGTGCCATATTAAGTTAGCTGGAATCGGGGCCTAGCGTGCCATAGTAGGTTAGCTGGAATCAGGGCCTAGCGTGCCATAGTAGGTTAGCTGGAATCAGGGCCTAGCGTGCCATAGTAGGTTAGCTGGAATCGGGGCCTAGCGTGCCATAGTAGGTTAGCTGGAATCGGGGCCTAGCGTGCCATAGTAAGTTAGCTGGAATCGGGGCCTAGCGTGCCATAGTAGGTTAGCTGGAATCGGGGCCTAGCGTGCCATAGTAGGTTAGCTGGAATCAGGGCCTAGCGTGCCATAGTAGGTTAGCTGGAATCAGGGCCTAGCGTGCCATAGTAGGTTAGCTGGAATCAGGGCCTAGCGTGCCATAGTAGGTTAGCTGGAATCGGGGCCTAGCGTGCCATAGTAGGTTAGCTGGAATCGGGGCCTAGCGTGCCATAGTAGGTTAGCTGGAATCGGGGCCTAGCGTGCCATAGTAAGTTAGCTGGAATCGGGGCCTAGCGTGCCATAGTAAGTTAGCTGGAATCGGGGCCTAGCGTGCCATAGTAAGTTAGCTGGAATCGGGGCCTAGCGTGCCATAGTAAGTTAGCTGGAATCGGGGCCTAGCGTGCCATATTAAGTTAGCTGGAATCGGGGCCTAGCGTGCCATATTAAGTTAGCTGGAATCGGGGCCTAGCGTGCCATATTAAGTTAGCTGGAATCGGGGCCTAGCGTGCCATATTAAGTTAGCTGGAATCGGGGCCTAGCGTGCCATATTAAGTTAGCTGGAATCGGGGCCTAGCGTGCCATATTAAGTTAGCTGGAATCGGGGCCTAGCGTGCCATATTAAGTTAGCTGGAATCGGGGCCTAGCGTGCCATATTAAGTTAGCTGGAATCGGGGCCTAGCGTGCCATATTAAGTTAGCTGGAATCGGGGCCTAGCGTGCCATATTAAGTTAGCTGGAATCGGGGCCTAGCGTGCCATATTAAGTTAGCTGGAATCGGGGCCTAGCGTGCCATATTAAGTTAGCTGGAATCGGGGCCTAGCGTGCCATATTAAGTTAGCTGGAATCGGGGCCTAGCGTGCCATAGTAGGTTTGTTGTGAATCTGAGAGCCAAAGGAAGGCCTTGTACTGCTGTGTGTGCTGTGTTGGAGATTCTAGTGTCATTGTTGTCATGTTTACATGTCCTGGGTCAGCTAATGCTCTGCTAAATACTGTAGTTTAATACACAACATTTCCTGAAGAGGCTCCTGAGTGGTGCAGCGGTCTAAGGCACTGCATCTCAGTGCTATAGGCGTCAATACAGACCCTGGTTTGATCCCGGGCTGTATCCCAACCGGCCGTGATCTGGAGTCCCATAGGGCGGCACACAATTGGCCCAGCGTCCTCTGGTCTAGGGGAGGGTTAGGCCGGGGTCGGCCGTCATTGTAAATAAGAATTTGTTCTTAACTGACTTGCCCGGTTAAATAAAATAAAATAAAATAAAACATTTGAATGGGTTTCTTACTGATCTTTGATGCCATATAAGTTGTTAATTGTCTGGTTGATTAATTTGGTACTTTATATGAAACTCACCTTTGAAGAAGCTCTTCACCTTCAGGTAGCCGACGCTGAGGCGGAGCACGGAGAGTTTGTCCAGGCGAGAGCGCACATCCTCAGGGAATGGTAGGAGGCCTGTCAGCCTGTCCAGCTCCCCGTTCAGCCGATCCCGGTGGCGTTTGGATGGGTTCGACTTGACCACATCTGGAGCAGGGGATTTTTTGCTGAGGGGAAAGGAGACCATAGGTACTTATTGTGCTGATTCTAAAGTATTACAAATGGTCACTGTAGCAGGAAATGAGGTTGTAATCATTATTGTTGACAGATAATGTACTTTGTTGTAAAATGAACGTGTATACCAGCATTAGAGGTAAACAATCTTTGGATGACTTTACTTCACAACGGCAACAAAGAGCAGACACATCATAACTTTAGAGACTTTAGCTTAGCCCAGCATTTCCCAAACTCGATCCAAACTCTTGATATCAACTGTGTAGTGCTAGGGAAAAAACAAAAACTTGAACCTTACATTGGCTTAGCCACTATATGGGTCTATGACATAATGCTATTATAGCTAGATTTCATTAGCTTGTAATGCTTGTAATGCCTGGCAAGAGTGACTTCCGCTGAAATAAAAAGCCTGAAGCATGTAACAATGGAAGAATTTCCTAACACTGAAATAAGCAGAGGGGAACAGGAACTTTTTTAAACCATGCAACAGAGGGTAGTGTGCACAGCGCAATATATCACTGGGGCCAAGCTTCCTGCCATCCAGGACCTATATACTAGGGGGTGTTCAGAGGAAGGCCCCAAAAATTGCCAAAGACTCCAGTCACCCAAGTCATAGAATGTTCTCTCTGCTACCCCACGGAAAGCGGTACCGGAGCGCCAAGTCTAGGTCCAAAAAGCTCCTTAACAGCTTCTACCGCCAAGCCATTAGACTGCTGAACAGTTAATCAAATGGCCACCCGAACTATTTACATTGACGGTAAGGTATACACCTTTTGTATTCAGCACATGTTACAAATAAAATAAAATTTGATTTGAACCCAGGCTGAATCAGAGCATGGCGTGTATGACACACGCTAATAAAAACATGAATGGTTTTGAAACCCAGTGAGCAATAGTGGTGCACCGCTTACAGTATTGAAACTCCGGCGCTAACGCAGGTCAGACGAGGCAACTCATAAACAAGACTAATAAACATAACGAACCACACTGTTTTCTAGGTGAGTCATCCTACATCATTAGCCTAATGAGATAGGAATCAGTGGAGACAGTCGCAGCACCTGAGGCCAGAGGGATTGCCTGCTTTGAGGAGCAAAGCGTACAAAAGCGCTACAGTCCAGCTGCTAGTGTGTACTATACAAGAGGACACAGGGATCACTCCTCTCTACAGTTTCTCCAAGATTCAACTTTTTTCAAAAAGCCTGTATAGTGAAAAAATCATAATAAATGGTGCGTTGTTAATATCTACAATAATGTCTGCAAACGTTCACATCTATAGAATAAACACAATGCAAACTTCAGCCCTTCAATTTTTTTTTTTTGGTTCACTGTCAAAACCCAGTATTTTCGGCCACATCAGAGGCTAATCAGAAGTCTTTGTTTGTTTTGTTCACTGTGGTATTTCCCTTCACGGGCAACTGGGTGATAATGTCTTGGGACCACCCTTGTTGAAGGCCAAAGTCAAGTTTACGAGTCTCGTGCAGACACGTCATTAACTGCAAATCAGACACACATGCTCAGACTTAAGCCAAGCTTGCTGGGACTGGAGTCAGGAGGCTCTAACTCCCCTCGCACCTGCTGGAGCAAGAACAGAACCCAGGCTCATTTCTGAACTAAAGTGGACGACTTCAATACACCATTTCACTTTTTCAAATGTGGGTTAAGGGTTGGGGGAGTGGCAGCTGCTATTTATCTCAAGGGCACTTTTAGAACTTTTAGCAACAATGAAGTGATAGTAATAATATAAAAATAATAATAGAAAATATAATTAAAATAAAATACTTTAAAAAACAGCAAGTACGATATAAGCTGAAGAAACGAGAATGTAAGTATATACAGGTCTGTCGTCCTGCCCTTGAACAAGGCAGTTAGCCCACTGTTCACAGGCCGAATACATCAATGTCGATTAAGGCTCTCTGATTCAGAAGGGTTGGGTTAAATACGGAAGACACATTTCAGTTGAATGCATTCAGTTGTACAACTGACTAGGTATCCCCCTTTCCTTTACCTGTGTCAGTACCTTATTCAACGTGCAGGGGTTCTGGAGTGGTTGTATATACAGGTCAGTGTCAGTACCTTATTCAACGTGCAGGGGTTCTGGAGTGGTTGTATATACAGGTCAGTGTCAGTACCTTATTCAATGTGCAGGGGTACTGGAGTGGTTGTATATACAGGTCAGTGTCAGTAACTTATTCAACGTGCAGGGGTTCTGGAGTGGTTGTATATACAGGTCAGTGTCAGTACCTTATTCAATGTGCAGGGGTTCTGGAGTGGTTGTATATACAGGTCAGTGTCAGTAACTTATTCAACGTGCAGGGGTTCTGGAGTGGTTGTATATACAGGTCAGTGTCAGTAACTTATTCAACGTGCAGGGGTACTGGAGAGGTTGTATATACAAGTTAGTGTCAGTACCTTATTCAACGTGCAGGGGTCCTGGAGTGGTTGTATATACAGGTCAGTGTCAGTACCTTATTCAACGTGCAGGGGTCCTGGAGTGGTTGAGGTGGGTTTATACACAAAATGTGACTGGTAGTGGGATATACATGTAAACAGGGCTGAGAAGAGACTGATAGCAGAAATATACACTACCGTTCGAAAGTTTGGGGTCACTTAGAAATCTTAACGTCCTCTTTTTAAAGAAAAGCACATTATCAGCAACCCTCACTCCTGTGTTCCAATGGCACGCTGTGTTAGCTAATCCAAGTTTATTATTTTAAAAGGCTAACTGATCATTAGAAAACTATTTTTCAATTATATTAGCACAGCTGAAAATTGTTGAGCTGATTAAAGAAGCAATAAAATTGGCCTTCTTTAGACTAGTTGATTATCTGGAGCATCAGCATTTGGTGGTTTGATTACAGGCTCAAAATGGCCAGAAACAAATAACTTTCTTCTGAAACTAGTCAGTCTATTCTTGTTCTGAGAAATGACGGCTATTCCATGCGAGAAATTGCCAAGAAACTGAAGATCTTGTACAACGCTGTGTACTACTCCCTTCACAGAACAGCGCAAACTGGCTCTAACCAGAATAGAAAGAGGAGTGGGAGGGCCCGGTGCACAACTGAGCAAGAGGACAAGTACATTAGAGTGTCTAGTTTGAGAAACAGATGCCTCACAAGTCCTCAACTGGCAGCTTCATTAAATAGAACCCACAAAACACCAATCTCAACGTCTACAGTGATGAGGCGACTCCGGCCTTCTATGCAGAGTTGCAAAGAAAAAGCCATATCTCAGACTGGCCAATAAAAATAAAAGATTAAGATGGGCAAAAGAACACAGACACTGGACAGAGGAAGACATGGCTTTTTCTTTGCAACTCTGCCTTGAAGGCCAGCAGCAGGGATTCCCGGAGTCGCCTCTTCACTGTTGAGACTGGTGTTTTGTGGGTACTATTTAATGAATAATTATTTATGGTAATATATATATATATATATATACAGTGGGGAGAACAAGTATTTGATACACTGCCGATTTTTGCAGGTTTTCCTACTTACAAAGCATGTAGAGGTCTGTAATTTTTATCATAGGTACACTTCAACTGTGAGAGACGGAATCTAAAACAAAAATCCAGAAAATCACATTGTATGATTTCTTAATAATTAATTTGCATTTTATTGCATGACATAAGTATTTGATCACCTACCAACCAGTAAGAATTCCGTCTCTCACAGACCTGCTAGTTTTTCTTTAAGAAGCCCTCCTGTTCTCCACTCATTACCTGTATTAACTGCACCTGTTTGAACTCGTTACCTGTATAAAAGACACCTGTCCACACACTCAATCAAACAGACTCCACACACTCAATCAAACAGCTGTGTAAGGACATCAGGGATAAAATTGTAGACCTGCACAAGGCTGGGATGGGCTACAGGACAATAGGCAAGCAGCTTGGTGAGAAGGCAACAACTGTTGGCGCAATTATTAGAAAATGGAAGAAGTTCAAGATGACGGTCAATCTCCCTTGGTCTGGGGCACCATGCAAGATCTCACCTCGTGGGGCATCAATGATCATGAGGAAGGTGAGGGATCAGCCCAGAACTACACGGCAGGACCTGGTCAATGACCTGAAGAGAGCTGGGACCACAGTCTCAAAGAAAACCATTAGTAACACACTGTGCCGTCATGGATTAAAATCCTGCAGCGCACGCAAGGTCCCCCTGCTCAAGCCAGCGCATGTCCAGGCCCGTCTGAAGTTTGCCAATGACCATCTGGATGATCCAGAGGAGGAATGGGAGAAGGTCATGTGGTCTGATGAGACAAAAATAGAGCTTTTTGGTCTAAACTCCACTCGCCGTGTTTGGAGGAAGAAGAAGGATGAGTACAACCCCAAGAACACCATCCCAACCGTGAAGCATGGAGGTGGAAACATCATTCTTTGGGGATGCTTTTCTGCAAAGGGGACAGGACGACTGCACCGTATTGAGGGGAGGATGGATGGGGCCATGTATCGCGAGATCTTGGCCAACAACCTCCTTCCCTCAGTAAGAGCATTGAAGATGGGTCGTGGCTGGGTCTTCCAGCATGACAACGACCCGAAACACACAGCCAGGGCAACTAAGGAGTGGCTCCGTAAGAAGCATCTCAAGGTCCTGGAGTGGCCTAGCCAGTCTCCAGACCTGAACCCAATAGAACATCTTTGGAGGGAGCTGAAAGTCCGTATTGCCCAGCGACAGCCCCGAAACCTGAAGGATCTGGATGGAGGAGTGGGCCAAAATCCCTGCTGCAGTGTGTGCAAACCTGGTCAAGAACTACAGGAAACGTATGATCTCTGTAATTGCAAACAAAGGTTTCTCTACCAAATATTAAGTTCTGCTTTTCTGATGTATCAAATACTTCTGTCATGCAATAAAAAGCAAATTAATTACTTAAAAATCATACAATGTGATTTTCTGGATTTTTGTTTTAGATTCCGTCACTCACAGTTGAAGAGTACCTATGATAAAAATGACAGACTTCTACATGCTTTGTAAGTGGGAAAACCTGCAAAATCGGCAGTGTATCAAATACTTGTTCTCCCCACTGTATATATATATATATATATATATATATATATATATATATATATATATATATATATGTAAACATGAGTAATAGTGACCAGTATCAGGATAAATAGGTAAGCTACTAAAGGTAATGGCAAGGAATAATCAATGAACAGAAGTGTAATGCTAATAATACATCTAATCAATAATCATTATAGCAGCAGCGTAGGTGTGAGGGTGTGTGCGGTCAGTAATGTGTGAGTGAGGGTGTGTGTATGTGATATGTGTGTGTGTGTGAATAAGAATGACAGTGAAAGTGTGTGTGTGTGCGTGTGTGTCAGAGTGGGTAGAGACCTGTGGATGGGTAGTTTGTGGGAGTGGGAGAGCAGTAGTTGTTAGCCGTCATTTGGCCATGGGATAGAAGCAGTTTTAAGAGTCTGTTGGTCTGAGCCTTGATGAAAGGTACCGGCTGCCGTACAGAAGCATGGAGAACAGTCCATATCTCGGGTGGCTGGAGTCTTTGGACATTTTTCGCCACCTGGGATGTACGTCCTGGACGGCTGGAAGCATTACGGTCGGTGCATAGTAAGACATACTGTAATGGTAAGACAGTATTTTCTCCATCTGAAATAGACTTCATTTGAAATACACAGCGAAATGATTGAATAATTTACTTTTACCTGCCAGAAATGAAAAATGTGTTGTGGTATTGTGTAGAAAGACATGACTTTACAATTTCAATAGAGGAACATTTATGAATTCAGTGTATTGTTAGTTGTTTTGGATATTGTCTAGGTCATAGGCCTACAGTGGGGAGAACAAGTATTTGATACACTCCGATTTTGCAGGTTGTTTTCCCACTTACAAAGCATGTAGAAGCATGTAGTGCTGGCTTGAGCAGGGGGACCTTGCGTGCGCTGCAGGATTTTAATCCATGACGGGACGGCGTAGTGTGTTACTAATGGTTTTCTTTGAGACTGTGGTCCCAGCTCTCTTCAGGTCATTGACCAGGTCCTGCCGTGTAGTTCTGGGCTGATCCCTCACCTTCCTCATGATCATTGATGCCCCACGAGGTGAGATCTTACATCGTGCCCCAGACCGAGGGAGATTGACCGTCATCTTGAACTTCTTCCATTTTCTAATAATTGCGCCAACAGTTGTTGCCTTCTTACCAAGCTGCTTGCCTATTGTCCTGTAGCCCATCCCAGCCTTGTGCAGGTCTACAATTTTATCCCTGATGTACTTACACAGCTCTCTGGCCTTGGCCATTGTGGAGAGGTTGGAGTTATTTTGATTGAGTGTGTGGACAGGTGTCTTTTATACAGGTAACGAGTTCAAACAGGTGCAGTTAATACAGGTAATGAGTGGAGAACAGGAGGGCTTCTTAAAGAAAAACGAACAGGTCTGTGAGAGCCGGAATTCTTACTGGTTGGTAGGTGATCAAATACTTATGTCATGCAATAAAATACAAATTAATTATTAAAAAATCATACAATGTGATTTTCTGGATTTTTGTTTTAGATTCCGTCTCTCACAGTTGAAGTGTACCTATGATAAAAATTACAGACCTCTACATGCTTTGTAAGTAGGAAAACCTGCAAAATCGGCAGTGTATCAAATACTTGTTCTTTAATCTCAAGACAGACTAAGGAGTGGCTCCTTAAGAAGCATCTCAAGGTCCTGGAGTGGCCTAGCCAGTCTCCAGACCTGAACTCAATAGAAAATCTTTGGAGGGAGCTGAAAGTCCGTATTGCCCAGCGACAGCCCCGAAACCTGAAGGATCTGGAGAAGGTCTGTATGGAGGAGTGGGCCAAAATCCCTGCTGCAGTGTGTGCAAACCTGGTCAAGAACTACAGGAAACTTATGATCTCTGTTTCTGTACCAAATATTAAGTTCTGCTTTTCTGATGTATCAAATACTTATGTCATGCAATAAAATGCAAATTAATTACTTAAAAATCATACAATGATATTTTCTGGATTTTTGTTTTAGATTTTGTCACTCACAGTTGAAGAGTACCTATGATAAAAATTACAGACTTCTACATGCTTTGTAAGTGGGAAAACCTGCAAAATCGTCAGTGTATCAAATACTTGTTCTCCCCACTGTATATATATAATTCTAAAGATAGCTAAAACCTTTGCTATGAGACTCGAAATTGAATCTTGTTTCCATTGATCATCCTTGAGATGTTTTCACAACTTGATTGGAGCCCGCCTGTGGTAAATTCGATTGATTATACATGATTTGAAAAGGCAAACACCTGTCTATATAAGGTCCCACAAGGCATGTCAGAGCAAAACCAAGCCATGAGGTTGAAGGAATTGTTGCGGCACAGATCTGGGGAATTTCGGCAGCATTGAACACAGGGGCCTCCATCATTCTTAAATGGAAGAAGTTTGGAACCACCAAGACTCTTCCTAGAGTAATCGGGGGAGAAGAGCCTTGGTCAGGGAAGTGACCAGGAACCCGATGGTCACTCTGACAGTGCTCCAGAGTTCCTTTGTGGAGATGGGAGAACCTTCCAGAAGGACAACCATCTCTGCAGCACTCCACCAATCAGGCCTTTATGGTAGAGTGGCCAGACGGAAGACACTCCTCAGGAAAAGGCACTTGACAGCCCGCTTGGAGTTTGCCAAAAGGCACCTAAAGGACTCTCAGACCATGATAAACAAGATTCTCTGGTCTGATGAAACCAAGTTTGGAACTCTTTAGCCTGAATGCCAAGCGTCACGCCTGAAGGAATCCTGGCACCATCCCTACGGTGAAGCATGGTGGTGGCAGCATCATGATGTGGGGATGGAATTCAGCGGCAGGGGCTGGAAGACTAGTCAGGATTGATGGAAAGATGAATTGAGCAAAGTACAGAGAGATCCTCAGTGAAAACCGGCTCCAGAATGTGGAAAAAGCCAAGGGGTCTGCAGACTTTCCATGCACTGTATAGCTATCATAAATGTGCATGCCCCTTCAAAAGCTTGATGTTGGGTGAGTCCCCTTACCTATGCAAAAAATTTATAATGTATGCATTAGCATGCAATGCAATGAGAGATTTTATGTAGGTATTTACTTTGCAACAATTTTTTTATTTAACTAGGCAAGTCAGTTAAGAATAATTTCTTATTTACAATGACGGCCTACCAAAAGGCAAAAGACCTCCTGTGTGGACGGGGGCTGTGATTATAAATACAAATAAACAAGATATAAATATAGGACCAAACACACATCACGACAAGAGACAAAACAACACTACCAAAAGAGATACCTAAGGCAGCAACACATGACAACACAGCATGGTAGCAACGTAACATGACAACAACATGGTAGCAACACAACATGGTAGCAGCACAAAACATGGTACAAACATTATTGGGCACAGACAACAGCACAAAGGGCAAGAAGGTAGAGATGACAATACATCACGCAAAGCAGCCACAACTGTCAGTAAGAGTGTCCATGATTGAGTCTTTGAATGAAGAGATTGAGATAAAACTGTCCAGTTTGAGTGTTTGTTGCAGCTCGTTCCAGTCGCTAGCTGCAGCAAACTGAAAAGATGAGAGACCCAGGGATGTGTGCGCTTTGGGGACCTTTAACAGAATGTGACTGGCAGAACGGGTGTTGTTAGTGGAGGATGAGGGCTGCAGTAGATATCTCAGATAGGCGGGAGTGAGGCCTAAGAGGGTTTTATAAATAAGCATCAACCAGTGGGTCTTGCGACGGGTATACAGAGATGACCAGTTTACAGAGGAGTATGGTGTTCAGTGATGTGTCCTATAAGGAGCATTGGTGGCAAATATGATGGCCGAATGGTAAAGAACATCTAGCCGCTCGAGAACACCCTTACCCGCCGATCTATAAATTATGTTTCCGTAATCTAGCATGGGTAGGATTGTCATCCGAATCAGGGTTAGTTTGGCAGCTGGAGTGAAAGAGGAGCGATTACGATAGAGGAAACCAAGTCTAGATTTAACTTTAGCCTGCAGCTTTGATATGTTCTGAGAGAAGGACAGTGTACCATCTAGCCATACTCCCAAGTACTTGTATGAGGTACTTGTATGTAGTAAGCACACCTGTGGGGAGAGGGGCATACTTCTTACCAAACCACATGACCTTTGTTTTGGAGGTGTTCAGAACAAGGTTAAGGGTAGAGAAAGCTAGTTGGACACTAAGAAAGCATTGTTGTAGTGCATTTAACACAAAATCTGTGGAGGGGCCAGCTGAGTATAATTGACTAGAACAAAAGATGCATCTGTTTACGGTGTAATTGTAGTCCTTTATTTGCTAGCGGGGCAGTCCAGTCCCAGAGAGGCAGTTCATTCTGCATGCCTCTATGGATAGATGACAATGCCTTCTTGACTTTGATACGATGTGTCGTCATGCATTTGTGCATGCACACTGGTAACTCAGTTATCTTGCTAGCTAACTTAGCTCATCAAGTAGTATTTTCTTAACTATTTCTGCACAATGGCACTTATTAAAGCCTTGAATCTCATAATGACCTCACTGTCACCAGGGGTCATCTAGCTTGCCGTTAGCCAGCAGGGTTGCATCGGTTTCTTTTGGACTAGAGCTTGCTAGGCTGGCTAACTAGGTAGCTAACGCTGGCTGGCTAGCAAAAGCTAGCTAATTATCATGTAGAAGCCTATGCTGACTAGCGTCACTAGCATGTTAACGTTAGCTAGCTAACTAATGTCGATAACTTCCACCATAGTCTTGGGTCCGCAAAATCAAGCAAATGGTTCTGAACTCATGACAAAATCATGTTTTGAGATTGTAGTTAGTGGCTTTTTGTGAGATACTGCTAGAATTTGCGCACTCACAGATACGGAGCCTCATAAATAAAGATCCGATAACAGATTAGGAGCCACTCACTTTTGGAAAAGCCTTTCCATCAAGCAGAAGACTGTTTTCATTAGCATCATTGCTAGCAGCTAAACAAAGCGGTAGACCCACATACACACAGACAAGGACATTCTCATTGTCTCTTCACAAAGTTTCTGGGAATATGAATCACTGATGCATTCTGTTCATGTCTTATGATACACTTGAGAAAATAAATAAATGTTAAATACATTTTGTTGATTCCATACTAAGATCATTAGATTTTTGAATATTGTTGAATTCTGTTTTAATGGATGGCTTCCTAATGTTCATATTTGGACCAGAATGAGGCTCTCCACTACCTATTGCTCCTTCAGTCATGATGTTTTCATAATTTATCTGCAGCTAATCACCAAACAGCCAAAGTATACCAGTAGCCCATGCAAATTAGAGAGCCAAATAAACTCTCACCGATACACTGACTGACGAGACGACAGTCTAGCCTCACTGTCTGGCACGAGATCAACCAGAGATCTGTATATAATGACGAGATCCTCATGTCTCCACCCTAACAATAGGAGTCGTTGTCCCAAAGGCGGGAAGTCAGGCAACAACTTAGGTCCAAAATAAGTCCATAGAAACAAAAGGCATTGGACTTATTCTGAAAAGATTTTGGAGAGTGAAAACTCTCACTTCATCTCTTCCTCTCTGCTGCGTTTTTCTCTCATCGCTCGCTTTGTGACTGACAGGCAGGCGCATTTCCTATCAATAGATCACTGGAAGATGCAGATTGTTCATTCTAACAGGAAATGGCTCCACAGACTAGTGAATTTAAAATGTTGCGCTAATGTAAAACACTGAAGACAATGAATTCTCAGGGGACAGAAATCATATTCACACCAACTACACAAAAACCATGACAAGGGGAACCTGACAAGGTTTCAATCAATTTCAATACAACAGACCAATTCAATACTAGAGACCCAACCCAACATACTGGTAGACTGTAGGCTAGTGAACATCAGGGGCTAACAGCTGCTGGTCAAGTTCATCAACCACAGAAACCACACAATTCCTCTCAGAGCTGTTTCTGCAATACTTTGTGACTTTCCCATTACAGACTTTCCCAAATGCTGATGATAATAGGCATAGTTTTTTCCCTCTTCCCTATTGAATTGCCTGCATGGAATTCAGCCATAACTCAATTCCCGGCATTAGGCCCAAGCAATAACTTCCCAGAAATAGAGCAAGACTGACCTCACTTTTAAAAAATGCCAGAGGAGACAAAAGCCAGTATTCAGACCCATTTTTTCCACCTTCGGTTGCAGTGTCTCACAGGGCTTCATGCACAGACATCAGGATAGTCATTGTTAGAGTTAGAGCGAACTAGGTTTACCTCATCTCATCTCTCCCTCTTTCTCTCCGGGAAAGCCTATTTAAAGTGCAAAAAGACAGGGTCTGGCTGAACCCAAAGACCCTTCACTCTGATTCAAAGGGAATCAAGTTGCACTGTCCATTGTAATGCCATTGGCATGCTTTTGTCTGCTCAAAGTGGGTGGTTTGAGGATCATGAAATGAAAGTATTTTCAACAGGCCGAGAATACATCCAAAAATGTGTAGGCTACACCCTCAACTACAATCATGCAATCAGATCCAATGACTTTGAAACCATGGACGTATTCAGCCACATGGTGGGCTGGACAAACAGATGCCTCACAAGTCCTCAACTGGCAGCTTCATTAAATAGTACCCACAAAACACCAGTCTTAACGTCAACAGAGAACAGGCAACTCCAGGATGCTGGCCTTCTAGGCAGAGTTGCAAAGAAAAAGCCAGAATAGACTGACGAGTTTCAGAAGAAAAATCTTTGTTTCTGGCAATTTTGAGCCTGTAATCGAACCCACGAATGCTGAATCTCCAGATACTCAACTAGTCTAAAGAAGGCCAGTTTTATTGCTTCTTGGAACACAAGAGTGATGGTTGCTGATAATGAGCCTCTGTACACCTATGTAGATATTCCATAAAAAAATATTCTGTTTCCAGCTACAATAGTCAATTACAACATTAACCATGTCTACACTGTATTTCTAATCAATTTGATGTTATTTTAAATGGGCAAAAACGGTAGTGCATATTGTGAAATAAAGAAGCTCTCGGTCTGTGTGTGCAGCCTATCCTTCAGTCTTTCAGTAGTGTACCAAGCTGCTTCCTCTGCTCCGGCTTCACACCACCACCATACCATACCCCACTTCAAGGTCTCCTGCAGCCAGCCTGAAGGGCATCTCTCCTGGGCAAGGGACCTGAGGGATTCCCAACACTGGACAGAATGAGGGCTGCTGCCTATCCGAAAGAGAAAGACTGGCTATGAAGGCTGGTATCAGCATGGTATCACCATCCATGCTACTCTGTTGGTTTCTTGTCTCTAACTAAAACCAATTCCCCAGATTAGGCTGGGTAACCTAAATGAGGCGATGTAGAGTTATAAAACATTTTTTAAGAGTTAAAAGTAGATTTTATTTTACCACATAAACAACTGTAGCACACTCAGATACATTATTCCTTTACAAGTTTGTTAAAATCTGTCTTTGGTCTGAAATGTATTTAGGGTACTGTTAGAATAAACTGATCCTAGTGCAATTCTATTGTAGCCAGAGTTCAGCTGAGAACACTGACTTGTTGAGGCTGTTGTGGAGGCCTCCCTGTAGATGAGGCACAAAAGAACAATGAGCCACTATGTTGTTGTGCAGTACTTTGTTTGTTTTGGCTTTGTGCCACGCCTCTATCAGCTAGACTGTTTTCCTCTTCTATCCACACGGGGACCTAAAATTGATTTCCATTTAAAATCCTATTTTCCCTAACCAATATATATATATATTTTTTTTAACCTTTTTTTAACTAGGCATGTCAGTTAAGAACAAATTCTTATTTACAATGACTGCCAACCAAAAGGCAAAAGGCCTTCTGCAGGGACGGGGGCTGGACAAAACACATCACGACAAGAGACAACACTACATAAAGAGAGACCTGAGACAACAACATAGCCCTAACCTTAACCCATACCCCTAAACCTAACCACTAACCCCTAACCTTAACCCTAATTCTATCCATAATTGTAACCCTAAACCTACACCTAACCCCTAAGCTTAAAATAGCCTTTGTCCTCACAAAGGAGATTTTTCCTTGTTTTACTATCCTTGTAGGGACTTTGGGGGATTTTAGGTCCCCACAAGGATAGAAGAACCAACCCACACACACACACACACACACACTGCCCATATAGTTAGCTAGAGACACACCAAAAAAAATGTTGACTCCAGCAGAACTGGTAAGCTCTCTCATAGTGATCATTTTGTCACTTTCTGAAATTAGTTAACAATTGTAACACCCTACACATAATTGGAAATCTAATCATGAAGAGTATGTCTTGCCAAAGCTTTAAAAAGCAATAATCGCTCAGAGGGGAAGCTCAGAGGAGTGGGTGTGTGTCTCTTTGTTAACAACAACTGTTGCGCAATCTCTAATATAAGGAAGTCTTGAGGTTCCAAGAGAGTTTATTTATATTTTTCATAGCTGTCTATTTACCACCCCAAACCGATACTGTTTGGCACTAAGATCGCACTCAACAAGCTTTATAGGGACATAAGCAAACAAGGGTATGGTCGGCCGGGATGTCCTTGTCCCATCGCACTCTAGCGACTCCTTGTGGCAGGCCGGGCGCATGCACGCTGACTTTAGTCGCCAGTTGTACAGTGTTTCCTCCAACACATTGATGCGGCTGGCTTCCGGGTTAAGCGAACAGTGTCACGAAGTGGTGCGGCTTGGTAGGGTCGTGTTTCATACGATGCATGGCTCTCGACCTTTGGCTCTCCCGAGTCCGTACAGGAGTTGCAGCGATGGGACAAGACTGTAACTACCAACTGGATATCACAAAAAATGGGGTAAAAAGTACAACAACAAAAAATACAAAATACATGTTTTACCTAGCTGTGGCAGCTATTAGTCTACTATAGCGTGAGTCGGCTTGGTTGGATGCTGTCTCTCGTCTCTTGCTCCTTCTTCCCTGCTCCCCGTGTCACTCACTCACTCACAGTAGCCTAAACACACAGCACGACCCCTGCTAGAGCATCAGCTCTGGTTAATAAAGTAGCTTAAATGGACTTTTCTGGTGCTTCTCTCACTCGGATCAGGTCTGGATCCGACCAGGTCTATACGGAACGGGACTAATTGTCCTTGGGTCCGTTCGGGACGGGTCTCTATATTATACATATTGGATCGGATGGGAAAGCCAGAGGTCCATTTCGGAACTGGTCCAACTTTTTGCAATTTTGGTTACTTGACCTACATGATATTGCCAGCACTAAGAGTTTTAGTTCAATTTCCAAAAAGACAAGGGCTGTAACTTTCAAATTATATGTCACTTTCTATTTTCTGACCCACGTTGTGGGACTTTAATGACCCTTAGGAAATAATTAAGTCATATTTTCACACAGTTGGCTCTGGGAGTAATCACAACAAGATGTAGAAATGCCTCAGATAGATCTGTTAAACATTTTACATCAGGTAGGCAACTTAACTATGCAATTACATTATTACTAGCTACTGTGTAAGTTGTCCATGTACTGTTCATATTGTATATTTTATAGGCCTAATATAATTTTTTTGAATTTGTATGAAAATAATAGTTACAGGTACTAAAAATAGAATATCAGATACCTTTACTGTAATCCACATGTTTGGTCTAACATGACTAGGCCTATAATCACTTGCAAAAAACACATGTGGGCAGAAACTCATGAAAGCATGGGCATAGGCCTACCTGGGCTGGCGGGTAGCCTAGTTGTTAAGAGCATCGGGCGCATAAACGAAACGGCTGCTGGTTTGAATCCCTGAGCAGACTAGGTGAAAATCTGCTGATGTGCCCTTGAGCAAGGCACTTAACCCTAATTGCTCCTGTAAGTCACTCTGGGTAAGAGCGTCTGCTCAATTACTAACATATAAATGGGCATGAGCAAGAAGAACAATACTAAGATGGACTGAACCCTTTTAAAATGCTACTATACTGTGAACACAGTCATTTACAGTCAGTCTCAATGGTGGGTTTGTGTTGCCAAACACAGATGGCTGTTCAGGAAACCTCAGGCCTCTCTGCACAGCCGCACATCTTCAGAAACACAGAGAAGTATGCCTGCACAGGCACAGGCCTAAACTTACTCCTTTTTTATTTTGGGATATATACTGGGAAAGATATATTTGAGAAAATATGATTTCACTCCAGCTGTGGTCAGTGGCGTTTTCAGACAAGGTAGGATGATCATTTTGATTTATGAGCATGGTCTAATTTCTATTACAGCATATTTGATGACTGTCATTCATGTTCCATTCACCCATCTCAATGTAACATCTATAGACTCATTCATGTTCCATTCACCCATTTCAATGTAACATCTATAGACTAATTCATGTTCCATTCACCCAGCTCAATGTAACATCTATAGACTGTCATTCATGTTCCATTCACCCAGCTCAATGTAACATCTATAGACTGTCATTCATGTTCCATTCACCCAGCTCAATGTAACATCTATAGACTGTCATTCATGTTCCATTCACCCATCTCAATGTAACATCTATAGACTCATTCATGTTCCATTCACCCAGCTCAATGTAACATCTATAGACTGTCATTCATGTTCCATTCACCCATCTCAATGTAACATCTATAGACTAATTCATGTTCCATTCACCCAGCTCAATGTAACATCTATAGACTGTCATTCATGTTCCATTCACCCAGCTCAATGTAACATCTATAGGTTTAGTCTACTACATGATTTTCCCTATACCTATCATGAGGTTGCACAGATGAAGAGAAATTTGCGTAATCAAGGTCACAAACATTGACACATTCAATACCACCTTGCACACTCTTGCCTGCATCTAGCTGATCTAGGGTGTCCAACCGCTGCAAACGAGAGATTATATTGGACAAATTCAGGTATGTTTATCCCCGTTTCGTTAAGTTTGTTTCCATTTAAGAAACGTTTTGAGTACACCCCTGATCACACAAACACAGTTCACTTTCATAGCAGCCTCATACAAACAGCATGATCCCTTCGATAGTTGTATAATTGTTTATAGCATCTACGCTCTCTCCTCCTCTCACCTTTTCCTTTTGCTTGTGGATTTCAGTGCACAACACATCAGCTGTCTGTGACCAGGCGGAAAAAAATCTTTTCTAAGCCAAACCTTCAAATAATAACCGCTACACACAGCCTACATCGTTGTCACCATATTAACGTCATAGTCAACATAACCACTAGAACTAACAAGTTAGTAAACCAGCTACAATCATGCAGTAACAGTGTACAGTCAGCAGCAAGCAGTTAAGCAGTTAGACCGGCGGGCCCCGGTGGCAACAAACTACAAAAACCAAAAGCTTACCTTGACTTGGAAGAGTTCCAGAGTTGGATAGCCATAGCCAGCTAGCTAACATAGCATCCCTCTCTGTTTGAGCCGGGTGTTTGAGTAGGCTAAACTAGCTAGCTGCATGTGCTAGCTAAGTAAGTGAAAGTAAAAATGAATTTGTTCAAAACTGTTCCAACTACTGTCTTTCTCTCTCTTTGAGTCAACTCCTGTCCACATTTTATGCCCTGCAGTGGTAGCTAGATGTAGCTTATGCTTTCAGTAGTAGGTTTATTATCTGATCCTTTGATTGGGTGGACAACATGACAGTTCATGTTGCAAGAGCTCTGATAGGTTGGAGGACATCCTCCAGAAGTTGTCATAACTACTGAGTAAATCTATGGAAGGGGTGAGAATCACGAGTCTCCTAGGTTTTGTATTGAAGTCAATGTACCCAGAGGAGGATGGAAACTAGCTGTCCTCCAGCTACACCATGGTGCTACCCTACAGAGTGCTGTTGAGGATACTGTAGACCTTCATTGCAAAACAGTGTGTTTGAATCAATTATTTGGTGACGTGAATATATTTAGTATAGTTTTACCATTTTATTTGTATGAAATTCACTGAGGATGGTCCTCCCCTTCCTCCTCTGAGGAGCCTCCACTGTTTCACTCACAGGGACAATATAAGACACATGCAGGTGCACACAGACACACACACTGTACACACACACACAGCTGTAACATTCCATCAACTCAAGATAGTTTACAGTGAACATAGATTTTGTCTGGCTGCTTGACAAATCCTACATGTCATGTGTCAAGAAAATGTATTTAGAATTATAATGCATACAAATAAATACATTAATATTGTTATAAACCGAAATTAAACTGGTTATATCTGGGTTTTGTATTTATTAAATTATATATTATAGTAAGAAAATACTTATTATGGACTTATTAATGCATGTGACACATTCTCAATACTTTGTTGGAATCCTTAAATTGTTTGTGGAAAAAATGAAAAAGTCATAGCATAGCATGGTAGATTACAACAAACCCAAACCCATTGCACTGCTTGAATTTCACATAAAGGAAAACGTTTTTTTCCTCCGCTATGATATTAGCAATTCTTACTTAGTGGTGAAAAACTGCATAACAAAATATATGTTTCTTTTGTAACTAGGTTGTGTAATAAAGTGAAAAAAGTAGGAAAGACGCAGAAGTGTTTTCTCATAATGAGAACCGTATCAGATTACAATAACATACTTCAGGCCAGCAATCCCCCGCGCGCCCCGCCCTCCTGTAAGCATCGCGTGAGAGTGCAGCCGAATCTCAAACTTGATTGTGATTAATGCAAGACAACTATTTCTATGCCAGACCAAAACTATACACGAAGAGATTCTTAAGGTGACCCGGACAAAACTAAAGGGAGGCACGAGAGCTTCTGGTCAGGCACAAATGAACAGATACACTACACATCAACACAGCACACATGCTCTTACGAGCGGTGCACTCATACAATGCGACTTTGTCCTGTGTGCAGAAAGAAATCCACTTACCCCAGAAGCAGAAGAAGAAACTACCAATACATCAAAACTAATAACCATTTATGAAGAAAAAAAAGTATCCAACGGCACTAAATTAATGATTGCTTTTAGATGCCTTGTGTAGTGGATCAAATAGGAAAGGCTATGTATACCCAATAATTCTCAACTCTATGATACCCGATGGAACTCGATATGCAGCACATTATCAAATCAAGCGCCATTCTGTATCCATTTAATCATAGACTTTAATCGGACTTCCCAGAACATTTATTGTCAGGTCAAACAGGTTTAAATGAAATTCTTACGTTTTTTGAACGGGCTTCTTCCGCTTCTTGACAGCATAGACTCCAGTGTTACTCAACATGTTAACGCTTCAGCTGTATTAGTTGGCTACAAAATGTTCAAAAACACGAACACAATAACATCCACTGTCTTCCTCAGAGACAGTTCTCAAATGAACAAGGGAAGTTAATATCCAGACAAGCGTTAATCCCTTTAAAGAGAGCGGTCTCTCCGTGACGCAGATCCCCTGCTACCCCACCTTAACAGACCCAAGCGGTCAAAGTCACAGGCAAAGTCAAACGTGATAGACGTGCGGCGTAAATCCAGAAGTGCTTGGGAGATGAAGCACGTTTCGGAAAGTTCCCCCGATCAACAGGGTAAATAATGTGTGCGTGATCACAGCAAATTTCCCTTCCTGTTCTTCTTGTTCCTGAGAAGTCTCTCTAGACCCCCCAAAAAACAACAAAATACGTATTCTAAAGGGGTAGATTTCGCTGTATACAACCCTACGATCAGAACAGTTTCGGAGCTGCTCTCGCAGCAGGTAAAATGTGCCTATCGTTTTTGCCATGGGGCGTTTTCAGGAAATCCTATAGGCTGAGCGGCTTTTTAACCCTATCAGTTCCGAGTCCCAGCAAAAAAAAAATCGTATTTTCATTTATCTGACATTAATTTATCTGCACATCCATCAACCCTTATATTTAGACTCACAATGAAGTGTTTTACAATTTTAAAAAGAATAAAGTCCAGAAATTGTACAGAAATTGTTTGCTCAGTGGGGAATGAAACTAGTCAGTGACAACTATGTGGAGTTTGTGACAGCAACTACAGTATGTGAGCGTATCACAGTATTATAGACACTATGTAAAGGGATTTCCTATGATCATCCTATGATTTTCTATGTATGACCTTCTAAAAACTCGTGTGTAGCTTGTGAGCGTCATAGAGCAAAACATGATATATTTTAGTAGTTTGTAGCTCAAAACATTCTGACTCTAGACATGTTTTGTTTTAAGACCTGGCCTGGGCCCCTTCGGGATCTGCCCTTGTCTCACAAACAGACCCCATTAACCACACAGACTAATGGTCGGTACCAACGGATGCAAAAGAAACCCAGAAGTCTGTAGCCCAAACACACAATGTTTAAAATGCTTGTCCTCCAGTGCTTGTCTTCTAAGCCATTTCAGTAAGAGCTAGTGTATCCAGGAGTTGATAAGAGTTAGTGTATCCAGGAGTTGATAGGAGTTAGTGTATTCAGGCGTTGGTGTATCGAGGTGCTCCAGCAGCATAATCATGGGTGACATATCTGGCTAGGGGGAACCACAGCTTAGCTAGTATAGTTCTTGCAGATGTTTTTGGTGGATTTGTGCCTGTGTTTGTGAAAGAAAAGTATTAATAGTTTAATAGTATAGTAATAACATAATAATAGCAATAACAGTAATCTACCAACTGAATCACAATATATTAATTTCTGACTAGTGGGGAATTGATGGTGGGCTGAGGTATGCAACAGGGTCAGCATCGGATTGGTGCAAACCTGTACTGTAGACACAAGTCTCTAGAGTGAGAAAGATTGATAAAGAGTTCAACTTAGCCCATTCAGAACCCTAATGGCTGTCTATATGTTGATGAGTATATAGACCAAGGAACACAGCCCATATCGCCACACATCACATACCTCAATGACAGCTAGAAGCCATCCATGCGGCACGCAGAGACAGCGTTTCACACTCCCAGCAGTCCCTGTGGCCCTCTGTAAACAGCTATGTTAATCTAGAAAACCCTGTTACACTTCCTCATAGCAACCATCTGTCACCATGGTCCCGTCCTGTGCCCAAAGTATGCCCGTAATTCAGACAGTGAACTGCATTCACCTTCTGCTCTATCAGTAAAAGTAGGCTACCACTGCCTTGCACAAACAAAAGACCAACAGACATTTGCTCATGATCTCATAGCTATACTCGTGATCCACTACACAGGGACATGATTGAGAGGTGATTAAGAGGGGCTCTAGCTGTGTGTATAGAGTATCTTCCATGTCTGTCAATGGGAGAGTATACATTCTGCCGCAGGGCCATGTAAATCATTTCCCTGACAACTAAGCAAATAGTGAAAGCAGTGAAGAAATTGGGTGACAATTTGTGGTTGTGTCAAATGTCACAACGTTCCAACAGTCACCTGCTTTTCAGGCCTGGCTTCTCTTTTACCAGTGTAGGCCCATTACCTACTAACTGGATTCAAGCTCTCATTACAGAACATCACAGGGTGGTGAGAAACAACTGTATTAAACACAACCGTGAGAGTTGTAGACGAGTGAGGGAGTGTTTGTGTGTGTGCCTTTGTCAAATTGTATTTTTCCAACATTTAATTTTTTGTCAAACTCCTGTTGCCATAACGCTGCAGGCAGGCCAAGCTTCTCTCTCTGCTCTGCAGTGGGCCAGCCAGCCTGCCTCACATTTCAGCAGAAGTCCAGTGGTAATGAAGGTTTTACACATGCAGCAGAATAACAATTCAGACTGTGGGAGCTGAACAACATGGTTGCTGTCCTCGCCACAGAATTCCAACCGTGGTGGTGGAGAGAACCATCATGCAGCTGTTCCCATGGACTTAATTCATTATGTGTGCTTGTTTATGCGGCCACGCTACATTCCTGCGTGACAGCCACCGGTGCAGGGCAATCGACGCCGTGGCAAGATGTCTTTATAGACAGATTCGGTCTGAAGCGAATGGCTGGGTGACTGAGTTTTTGTGGACATGCAGACAACCTCACTCACTGTATTTTATTGCTGCTCCCACTCCACTGCTGCTCCCACTCCACTGCTGCTCCAACTCCACTGCTGCTCCCACTCCACTGCTGCTCCCACTCCACTGCTGCTCCCACTCCACTGCTGCTCCCACTCCACTGCTGCTCCCACTCCACTGCTGCTCCCACTCCACTGCTGCTCCCACTCCACTGTTCTCTGTTGTTGTTACTGACAATATGTTTAAAATACAGTTCAATATGTTTTATATACAGTTCAATATCTTTGATATACAGTTCAATATCTTTAATATACAGTTCAATATGTTTGATATACAGTTCAATATGACAGATATATATTATCCATACTATTTTAAGCACAGCCATGTTAAGTGCTGTATCTCGTAGTCAACGTTGGGATGGTACTTTATGAGGTTCATTTACGTTTGACTTGGTAGCTTGTTTTTTCATAGGGGCAAGGGCTTCAACCACATGCATCACATCCAGGACTGATAAACGTGTTCTTCCAAAAGCATCTCATGAAGGCCTACAACTGGAATTTAATAGTAATAAATACTTTACTCCAGCCTCTGTGCAGTGCAGACTCATACAGAAACCTAATCTTTCACACTAGGGGAAGCCGGAGAGAAAACATGATGCTTGTCAGGGTCTATGTTTGTATTTTTTTTAACCTTTATTTAACTAGGCAAGTCAGTTAAGAACAAATTGTTATCAGGGCTTGTGTTCAGGGATTCCTCTAGGCCTCTCTATGGTTGTTTGTTAGCTTTCCCCAATTAGAGGCAGCTGCTCTGTGTTGTCTCTAGTTGGGGATCCTATTTAAGGTTTGGGCCTTCCCACCATTAGTGTGGGTTATTGTTGGTGCTAGTTGCATGTCAGTTCATGGTTGCTTCCTATCCTTTTTGTTGTTTTGTAAAACCTAATAAAGGAATGTCTATCTACTACAGCTCTGCGCCTCGGGTCCTGCCTACCAACCATGACAGAATAACCCACCAAAACAGGACCATGCAGAGCTGGACAATGGAGGATCTCCTTGGGGACAAGGAACTGGTCCCCGAGGAAGAGTACCTCCGTTGCTTAGCTCTGGATCTAGAAGTGGATACAGGGCAGCGGCGGTCCAAAAGGCAGACCCAGCAAACCCTGCGAACAGCCCTGAAGAACCCCCATACAACTTTTTTTGGGGGGGGCTATGGGGACTGTCGGAGGGACGAGGAGAGCCCCTGCCGCCACACTCGTGGGGGTTCATTGAAGAGCCCCTGCAGCCATGGGAGCAGGAGTACAGTGAGGCATCGAATGGGGGCTCTTGGATTAGCCCCTGCAGAGCTGGAACTTGCTGAAGAAGGAGGAAGACGGAGAAAACACTTCAGCCTCCAACAGAGGAAGATCGGCGGCCCCCAGCAGGTTTTAACGACCAGCCCCTAGAAGTACAGGCGAGGTGGTGGAGAGCTTGGCTGGTGCTGAGCCCCCCCAGCCAGGGAGTAGTTGCCAGCCCGGTACCTCTGGTGCCGGTCCCCCGCACCAGGGCTCCTGTGCCGGTTCCCAGCCCAGAGCTTCCTGAGCTGGTTCCCTGCCTGGTACCTCCTGTGCCGGTTCCCAGCCCGGAGCTCCCAGTGCCGGTACCCAGCCCGGGTCCCTCCTGTGCCGGTTCCCAGCCCGGAGCTTCCTGTGCCGGTGCCCCGCCCGAAGCTCCGAGTGCCAGTTCTCAGCCCGGTAGATCCTGTGCCAGTTCCCAGCCCGGGACCTCCAGTGCTGTTCTCCTCTTGCATGAAATCTTTCATTTAGAACATATACGTTCTATACTGAAAAAGGATCAAATAGCCAAATATGTTCTGTTTCATTACACAGACGCAAATTAACTGTATCCTTTCTTATTATTATCAGCAATATAAATAATATGAAATAAAAGCATGCAGATGGGTTACACAGATCAGATAAGAACAGCAATGCTGTATATATAAATCCCTCCCATAAAGTATCTATTTTCAGTGAAAGTACCGGGTTGAATGCTAAAACCTACTTTTGTTGCCATGGATGTCCAGTTGTTTAATGATAAACAAAGCAGGCAAATTGCCTCCCTATTGGCACTGTAAAATCCCCTGAGCTGCAGAAAAGTGAAATAAAACCTGCCATAAACTAGGGGAAATTTGGCAGAGATGCGTTGCCAAATGCCACAACTGGCCTCACAGGGTTTAAGCCATGATACCTGAATATAGCGCATTGTTGTTTTACTGCGCTGTACTTTATTCACTAATTGCCTTGGTTCCTGTAGATAAGTGTGTGTCTCCACACACGTGTGTGTGTGAATGGATGGGTGTGGTTGTATGAACATGGGTGCACTTTAAAAAAAAATATATATATATATTTTTAACCTTTATTTAACTAGGCAAGTCAGTTAAGAACAAATTCATATTTACAATGACGGCCTACCCCGGCCAAACCCTACCCTAACCCGGACGATGCTGGGCCAATTGTGCGCCGCTCTGTGGGACTCCTGATCACCTTTTTTCTCTTTCAGGATTCTTCTTGCAGAAAATAAATGAGAAATATTACCTTGAAGTCGGAGGAATGAAATGTAGAAGGTTGAGGCTGACAGTAGGCCATGTTCAACATTCATGGTCTCCGGGACGACAGGGGAAACAGCAGCCAAGTCACAACCTTGAGCTGACAGACAGGAAGTGTAAAGCCCAGGGAGCTGGAGGTGTTACTCCAAAGCAATAAGACAGCTTTTGTATTCAAGGCTACAAATACAGACAGTCTATTTAGGGCTTAAATCAGTGTCAATGCACTATATTAATGATAGCGGGTAGATTGAGACTTAGTTTAAAGGTCAGTTTAGTTTTAGGGTTTGGGTTAATACTAGGGTTGAGAAACTGTGTCCAGGACCAGTACTTAAGGGCAATTAGTGTGGTTGACATGGGTCAGGGATTCATCTCCTACTCTGGACCACAGTGTTTACACTTGCTGCTGAAACATCAACATTTAAATTCAAATATTTGGGTCAGAGTTTTTTCGTTTCTACTTCAAGGGTCTGCTTTCTGATCATAGGAGAAATAAGCATTTTCTGCTTAGCTTAATTGGTGTAGGGTCTGAGCATGTAGACTGCTCCTTCCAGAAAGAAAGCAGTTAATACTATATCAAATAAAATCAGACTTTATTTTTCACATGCATCGAATACAACAGGGAAAATGTGAAAATGTGTCTCCTCAGGGGGAAAATGTGCTGTGCCCTCTTTACGACTGTCTTGGTGTGTTTGGACTATGATAGTTTGTTGGTGATGTGGACACCAAGGAACTTCCAACTCTCGACCCGCTCCACTACAGCCCCGTCGATGTTAATGGGGCCTGATCAGCTCCTTTGTCTTGCTCACATTGAGGGAGAGGTTGTTATCCTGGCACCACACTGCCAGGTCTCTGACCTCCTCTCTATAGGCTGTTGTGTCGCCAGCAAACTTAATGATGGTGTTGGAGTCGTGTTTGGCCACGCAGTCGTGGGTGAACAGGGAGTACAGGAGGGGACTAAGCACGCACCCCTGAGGGGCTCCAGTGTTGAGGATCAGCTTGGCAGATGTGTTGTTGCCTACCCTTACTCTCTTGGTAGATAGTGTGGTCTACAGCTTATCATAAGGTACTCTACCTCAGGCGAGCAATACCTCGAGACTTCTTTAAAGTCAAATAAAAATGTATGTGTCACATGCGCCAAATACAACAGGTGTAGACCTTACAGTGAAATGCTTCCTTACAAGCAGCTTTGAGTAAATAATAGATAAGTAAAAAATACAAATATGAAAGAATTAAAGAGCAGCAGTAAACGGTAACATTAAACATATGTGACATAAACGCAATCTATAACTTTTTTTTTTTTAAATCACTATTTTGATATAGCCTACTACAGCCTAATTTACCCAGTACAGTTGGTATTTGAAGCTATCGTGGCAGCATAGTAGCCTACAGGGTCAGTTAGCACCATCTACTGGACTTAGAGCAAGCCTTCATCTGCCCTGTGTTGAATTTAACTCGTCGAGGAGCAGGAGAACAAAGAGTATTATAACGTAGGTGGATAAGGTTACTTAAAGTAACTGTCCAGTGTCCATAGATGCGGGAAGTAGGTACTGGGCCTTTGCCAGTCCTGTATTAGCGGACCGATAAACCTGTCTGTATCTCGAGCAAAACAAATAATTCCACTTTTAAAAAAAATAACACCATCCGTTGAATGAGTTTGACACCCCTGGTTTGTTTAGATCAAGTGTCGGGGCTGTTTTCTATTTTACCTTTATTTAACTAGGCTAGTCAGTTAGGAACTAATTCTTATTTACAATGACTGCCTACACCGGCCGCCCTATGGGACTCTCAATCACGGCCGGTTGTGATACAGCCTGGTCAGAAGATACTATCGTCAATTTAGGCGCTAAAGTAGTTAGCGTCGATGGATGGTGTGTCTTGATCACGTCTGCTGAAATGTAAATGCTGGTCGTTTGAATAACAGTTGTATTTACAGACGAACAGCATAACCTTGGTGTGTGCGTGGTTGAAGTTATGACAGTAGCTTCTTCTTTGGTATCATGGCGTTCGCACGTTTTGTTTGTGCATGCCGCCATCCACTGGTAGTGTGTGTTCGATCACGTTACTTTTTATTTTTGTATCACAAATGTAAGGAGGAAAAAATTAAGAAATTAAACCACCAACCAACCCTACATCTAAAAAAAATATAAATAACATCTTAACCCATCTGCAGTAAAATATCGTACACCCAGGTACTTCTCAGCAGCTGCCACGATTGGGAGTCCCATAGGGCGGCGCACAATTGGCCCAGCGTCAACCGGGTTTGGCCGGGGTAGGCCGTCATTGTAAATAAGAATTTGTTCTTAACTTGATTTGCCTAGTTAAATAAAGGTTAAACAAATCAATAAAATAAAAAACCTACACTCATTAAAAACCCACTACAGACTACCCCGTTCCACTACTTTGATCATATTTGCCAACAGCCGGGGAGGACTGGATACCACCACTTAAAGAGACAGTAGCTAGATCATATTTATTACAGTATTTTACAATTCTCTAGCTAGGGCTTGTGGCGCTCATTTGAAATTCCACTCTTGATGACGTCAATATTACGCGACTATCCCCCCCTCCCCTCCCCTCCCCCGACGCGTTATTGTCGCACATCGAATAACTAGCAAATAGGGCGATTTTGGGGACAATTAGTGGTTTTGGTGGTAAATAACCATGGCGTTACGGGTGATCCGGCTGGTCCTCCCCTCGGGGACAGCCGTGTTCAAAGCAGGGACAACTATTCGGACGGTAAGATTGTCAAACGAATGGCATCAAGTTCACAAGCTTCGGTACAAGGACACCAGCACAACATCCTAATGCTAACAAGGCTAGCTAACAGATTCGTGTTTTGCGGTTATCAACAACTATTCTGCAATAATGTATTGTAAATAATTAACAGCAATATGCATTTTACTCACCAACAGCTAGCTTCATTTAATTTAGGGCGGCAGGTAGCCTATTTGTTAGAGCGTTGGGCCAGTAACTGAAAGGTCGCTGGTTCGAATACCTGAGCCGGACAAGTTGAAAAACCTGCCGATGTGTCCCTGAGCAAGGCACTTAACCCTAATTTGCTCCAGGGGCTGACCCTGTAGATAGGCTGTCATTGTAAATAAGAATTTGTTCTTAACTGACTTGCCTACTTAAATAAAGTTTAAATAAAATAAAACCCAAACAAGATGTCTAGGCAGCTAAATTAAATTAATTAACTACCGTTCGTTAGATCAGATGAACTCGTTGGCTCGCTAACTTAGTCATTCTCAGTTTTATCAACTAACCTTACGATGAGCTCGCTATATAACTAACTACTAACTACTAACTTTAAGCATCAGCTGTCAAAGCTGCTTATCGATCACTGCACCTGTATATAGCCCTTCTGTAAATAGCCCACACTACTACCTCATCCCCATATTTATTTTTATTATTTTTCGCTAATCTTGCACTCCAGTATCTCTATTTGCACATCATAATTTGCACATCCTTCATCCCTGTGTTAATGCTAATCTGTAATTTATATCACCACTATGGTCTATTTATTGTCCTACCTCCTAACCTTATTGCATTTTGCACTACATTTTGCACTCTGTATATAGATTTTCTATTGTGTTTTTGACTATGTTTGTTTACTGTGTAACTCTGTGTTGTTGTTTTTGTCGCACTGCTTTGCTTTGTCTTGGCCAGGTCGCAGTTGCAAATGAGAACTTGTTCTCAACTGACCTACCTGGTTAAATAAAGGTGAAATAAAAAATAAAAATAAATAACTAAACACGCAGGGTGGTCAGAAGGTTGCTTGGTGGTCCAGCTATTACCAGTTGATTTTAGGCATGGCATGTCAGGGCAGAAGGATTACACTCATGCTCATTCTATTGACACAGAGTACAATTCAATATTTTATTTGTGAACTACTGTTCATTGATAAACATTATGTATTTTAGGTTGGTATTCACACAAGCTCAGTAAGGAACCTGCGGTACGGTTGGTGGGCATATGCACTGGGCGAGAGGACAACCCCAAGGTTCAAGGAGAACAGCAAGATAATCTCCATTGATGGCAACCTGGCCTCAGGAAAGGGGGTGCTAGCCCAGAATCTGGCTGACAAGCTGGGTAAAGATCAGGCTGTCGTCAATGCAGTTATTGATGTCTAAACTTCTTGTTCATTGACAACATTAACTCTTCGCCTAATGTCTGTAGGGATGCTGTACATGCCCGAGCCTGACACACACTACTTGGACAAGATGACAGCTGAGAAGGCGCCTCTGCCAACCGCATTTAACGGTAACTGCAGCCTTGAGAAGTTCTACGCAGACCCCAAGTCTGCTGACGGGAACTCCTACCGGCTGCAGGCATGGATGTACCTCATGAGGCTCCTGCAGTGGTCAGACGCCATAGAACACCTGCTCACCACAGGTATAGTTGGTTGGCTAAGGAATGCTCACAAATTACAGCAAGATTGTGTTAGGTTATAGGGGAAAAACAAGACATTTAGCTCTTGACCTTACGTTTCTGTAAAATTAATGCCTAGTGTTATTCTAAATGGCTGTTTGCATTTAGATCTTAAACAAAATATTCTTTTCATGTTCTTCTCATAAATGTTTTCTTACTCTAGGCCAAGGTGTGATCTTAGAGCGTTCCCCCTACAGTGACATGGTGTTTGTGGAGGCTATGTTCAAACAGGGCTACATCAGAAGGCAGTGTAAGTACTGAAATCCCTATAACAAGGGTGTAACAGATCTGAATGGTCTTATTGCATTATTAAGAATCAGTTCTGGGTTAACACCAACCTGACAATGCCATGCTATTGAAAGGTCATTTGTTTTTTTTGAAAGAATAAACTGGGTGAAGAAGCTTTTTTCTGTATGGCACCATAAATACTAAAAAAGGGCATTTTACGTTGTTGAATCTTATGTGTTCTGTAATGCAGGTGTGGACCACTACAATGAAATCAAAGGTATCAGCATCTGTGAGTTCCTTCCCCCCCACTTGGTCATCTATGTGGACACGCCAGCAGAAGAAGTGCAGAAGAAGCTGAAGGCATCAGGCAATGTAGGGAGACACAGACAAGGAAAATATCATCCATATTATACTGTTCTTGGCATATTGTCTGTCTGTGTGAAAGACCATCCATTATCAGGTGGTAGAACCTGTGGAATTTGACAGATGGTTTGAATGTGACTGAACGGGTTTTATTCAACCGATTTTGAGACCTATCCATTAATTATTGTAAATTGTGTGAATGCTACAAGCTTTTCTTATATGGATGTTGTTGGGGCTTTAAACTAAAAGCATTTTCAACTTGTTTCTACAGTGGTTATGATCTATTTCAGAAACAGAAACAATCCAGCTCAGCTTGTTGCAAGTGGAGAATAATGTTCTTTATTGGGATCTTTAATTTACTAAATGTCTCTGGTAATCAGTCACAATTACAGAAATTAGTTGTTGCTTTCCGGCATGCGCTGCCTCTCACAAATCCATGGTACTTATTAGCATGGTCCCGGCAATAATCCCCTCTTTAAAGATAATCACGGATGCTTGGTGGAATCCGGGGAAAATATGGAGTCTTAGAGTAGTGTTTAGGACATCGGTGCTTCAAACCTAGGCTATTTTCAACTTGTGTCGTTTGAGTCGTACTTTAGATCAGGTCTCTGATTGGATTGGAAGTGTAAAACATGTTCAAGCATCAGTTTAAAGCTGTTAAATTAGAATCACACTCCCTTAGAGTTTATATACTGATATATCCTTTCTGTGAAACGCATGACAAATGCTGTGCGAAAACGTAAGTTGTGCGAAAACGTATGTTGTGTGAACTTATGCTATTCAATGTTTAGGGTGCTTGTTAAATAACCCTTTTCATCTAATATCTTGTTATATGCTATATGCCCAAAAGCTGCACTGGGTTTTAGATGGCTAACAGTAGTGGACAGGTGGTATTTTGGCACAAAACCATCTGTTAAACTCCTCATGGTTTTAAGCTTAATACTGGTCAGTAAAGGAATTAAATCAAGCTGAAGCCTGGATAAGAATCCTAGTGTGGCCCTTGGCATAGATTTGTGCCAGTTCCCACTGAACCATTTGATAGTGTGTTCCATGAGCATTCTCAAGTTAGGCCTCATTACCTTTCTACAAATCACATAATTGAGTGTGAGAATCGGTTTCAACAGCAGTTTCACACAGACCTTCTGCTTGTTGACCTCTTTGGGTGTTCCAGTTGTTAACTTCAATCCATTTAAGGCACTTCCACTAAGCCGTTGAATGTGGTGTAGCTATTTTATCTTTTCAAGTAGCCTATTTTCTAAAGTGTGTTGTTCCTGTCTTTATTAATCTACCCTGTCTTACCCTCAGGATGTACCGCTACCATATCTGAAGAGCATTGAGGATGCCTACAAGAAGACGTACCTTCCCAAAATCAGGTTTGTGGACTACATAGTTGTCTAGTGAAGGGAATACTATGCTCGTTACCTCTGCGATGACCCCATGGATGGCTCAAATATTATGATTTTTTTCTAGACAACTCTTTGAGATAGTTTTTCTCTATTTCAGTGAGAATGCAGAATTGCTCGCTTATGATGCAACACAGGCACAAGACATCGAGAGGGTAAGATCATACAATGCATGACTAGAGGGATGTGCATCTTTCCCTTGTCAAGAGGATTTGATGCGTATCTATACTGAACAAAAATATGCAACATGCAACAATTTCAATGATTTTACGGAGTTACTGTTCATATAAGCAAATCAAGGGCTTTATTACAGACAGAAATACTCCTCAGTTTCATCAGCTGTCGGGTGGCTGGTCTCAGACAATCCTGTAGGTGAAGAAGCCGGATGTGGAGGTCCTGGGCTGGCATGGTTACACGTAATCTACGGTTGAGAGGCCGGTTGGACGTACTGCCAAATTCTCTAAAACGATGTTAGAGCTTATGGTAGAGATATGAACATTTAATTATCTGGCAACAGCTCTGCTGGACATTCCTGCAGTCAGCATGCCAATTGCAGGCTCCATCAAAACTTGAGACATCGGTGGCATTGTGTTGTGACAAAACTGCACGTTTTAGAGTGACCTTTTATTGACCCCAGCACAAGGTGCACCTGTGTAATGATCATGCTGTTTAATCAGTTTATTGATATGCCACACCTGTCAGGTGGATGGTTTATCTTGGCAAAGGAGATATGCTCATTAATAGGGCTGTAAAAAAATGTGTGCACAAAATGTTTGAGAAATAAGCTTTTTGTGCGTATGGAACATTTCTGTGGTCTTTTATTTCAGCTCAAGAAACATGGGACCAACACTTTACATGTTACGTTTATATTTTTGTTCAGAATAGATACATGGGCTCCGATACGAGACAGGAACGATACGATTTGGTTTGATTAGAGGAACGAATTGATGCAATACGATTTGATGCACTAACATTTGTTGCATAAACACAGTTAAAATCTTCTGCTGATGGAGCTCATGAGCTGGGCTTCTCTGAGCTGGATTTGTCTATTCTGATTTATGTTGTGTGTGTGTGTGTATTTTGCGAGGGTGACCTGGCAAGAAGCAGCGTGTACATAAAATATTACCGAAAAATACAAAATAAACACAAGTGTTAGATACATTTGAAGATTAGAAACAACTGCAACTATCACAAACAGTGTTGTCGATCAGTCTTAAAAACAGGCAAGGACACTAACTCCTATAACTTTAATATATTTTGAAGCATGTTCCAGGATGAAGGGGCATTATGGGAAAAATATTGTTTCCCCATCTAAGTTCTAGCCTTAGGAACAGACAAGACAGCAGCAACTGTGAACGAAGAATGTATTGAGTGACTAATCTGGTCAGTAAGGAACAGAGATACAAAGGAAGTTGTCCTATCAAGGCTTTGTACACAAAAGTGTACCAGTGGTTTAGCCTCCTGGTGGAGAGAGAGGTCCATTGCACCATAGCATACAAACTACAGTGATGGGTGAGTGATGTAGCATTTGTAATACATCTTAAAGCACCATGATACACTGTGTCCAGAATTAAGGTACTTGCTGAGGCCTGAATATAGACACTATCACCGTAATCCAGCATTGATGGGAAAGTGTGGTGCCAGGACAACAACCTCTCCCTCAATGTGATCAAGACAAAGGAGATGATTGTGGACTACAGGAAAAGGAGGACCAAGCACGGCCCCATTCTCATCGACGGGGCTGTAGTGGAGCAGGTTGAGAGCTTCAAGTTCCTTGTTGTCCACATCACCAACAAACTATCATGGTTCAAACACACCAAGACAGTTGTGAAGAGGGTACGACAGAGCCTATTCCCCCTCAGGAGACTGAAAAGATTTGGAATGGGTCCTCAGATCCTCAAAAGGTTCTACAGCTGCAACATCGAGAGCATCCTGACTGGTTGCATCACTGCCTGGTACGGCAACTGCTCGGCCTCCGACCGCAAGGCAATACAGAGGGTAGTGTGTACGGCCCAGCTTCCTGCCATCCAAGACCTCTACACCAGGCGGTGTCAGAGGAAGGCCCTAAAAATTGTCAAAGACTCCAGTCACCCCAGTCGTAGACTGTTCTCTCTGCTACAGCACCTCAAGTGGTACCGGAGCGCCAAGTCTAGGTCCAAACGGCTTCTTAACAGCTTCTACCCCCAAGCCAGAAGACTCCTGAACAGTTAATCAAAGGACCACCAGACCACTCTTTTACACTGCTGCTACTCTCTGTTTATCATCTATGCATAGTCACTTTAACTCAACCTACATGTACATATTACCTGGACTAACCGGTGCCCCCGCACTTCCTGTATAAAGCCTCGCTAATGTTATTTTACTGCTGTGGTTTAGTTATTTGTTACTTTTATTTTCAATTGTTTTCTTAACTTCTTCAAGCATTGTTGGTTAAGGACTAATAAGGAAGCATTTCACTGTAAGGTCGACACCTGTTGTATTGTTGGTTAAGGACTTGTAAGGAAGCATTTCACTGTAAGGTCGACACCTGTTGTATTGTTGGTTAAGGACTAATAAGGAAGCATTTCACTGTAAGGTCTACACCTGTTGTATTGTTGGTTAAGGACTTGTAAGTCAGCATTTCACTGTAAGGTCGACACCTGTTGTATTGTTGGTTAAGGACTAATAAGGAAGCATTTCACTGTAAGGTCTACACCTGTTGTATTGTTGGTTAAGGACTTGTAAGTCAGCATTTCACTGTAAGGTCTACACCTGTTGTATTGTTGGTTAAGGACTTGTAAGTCAGCATTTCACTGTAAGGTCTACACCTGTTGTATTGTTGGTTAAGGACTTGTAAGTCAGCATTTCACTGTAAGGTCGACACCTGTTGTATTGTTGGTTAAGGACTAATAAGGAAGCATTTCACTGTAAGGTCTACACCTGTTGTATTGTTGGTTAAGGACTTGTAAGTCAGCATTTCACTGTAAGGTCGACACCTGTTGTATTGTTGGTTAAGGACTAATAAGGAAGCATTTCACTGTAAGGTCGACACCTGTTGTATTGTTGGTTAAGGACTTGTAAGGAAGCATTTCACTGTAAGGTCGACACCTGTTGTATTGTTGGTTAAGGACTAATAAGGAAGCATTTCACTGTAAGGTCTACACCTGTTGTATTGTTGGTTAAGGACTTGTAAGTCAGCATTTCACTGTAAGGTCGACACCTGTTGTATTGTTGGTTAAGGACTAATAAGGAAGCATTTCACTGTAAGGTCTACACCTGTTGTATTGTTGGTTAAGGACTTGTAAGTCAGCATTTCACTGTAAGGTCTACACCTGTTGTATTGTTGGTTAAGGACTTGTAAGTCAGCATTTCACTGTAAGGTCTACACCTGTTGTATTGTTGGTTAAGGACTTGTAAGTCAGCATTTCACTGTAAGGTCGACACCTGTTGTATTGTTGGTTAAGGACTAATAAGGAAGCATTTCACTGTAAGGTCTACACCTGTTGTATTGTTGGTTAAGGACTTGTAAGTCAGCATTTCACTGTAAGGTCGACACCTGTTGTATTGTTGGTTAAGGACTAATAAGGAAGCATTTCACTGTAAGGTCTACACCTGTTGTATTGTTGGTTAAGGAGTTGTAAGTCAGCATTTCACTGTAAGGTCGACACCTGTTGTATTGTTGGTTAAGGACTAATAAGGAAGCATTTCACTGTAAGATCGACACCTGTTGTATTGTTGGTTAAGGACTAATAAGGAAGCATTTCACTGTAAGGTCTACACCTGTTGTATTGTTGGTTAAGGACTAATAAGGAAGCATTTCACTGTAAGGTCTACACCTGTTGTATTGTTGGTTAAGGACTAATAAGGAAGCATTTCACTGTAAGGTCTACACCTGTTGTATTGTTGGTTAAGGACTAATAAGGAAGCATTTCACTGTAAGGTCTACACCTGTTGTATTGTTGGTTAAGGTCTAATAAGGAAGCATTTCACTGTAAGGTCTACACCTGTTGTATTGTTGGTTAAGGGCTTGTGAGGAAGCATTTCACTGTAAGGTCTACACCTGTTGTATTGTTGGTTAAGGGCTTGTAAGGAAGCATTTCACTGTAAGGTCTACACCTGTTGTATTCGGCGCATGTGACAAATAAAAGGTTATTTTTAAAAGTGCTTTCGGTTTGATTAGAGGAACGAATCGATGCGATACGATTTGTTGCATAAACACATTCATTTTCAAGTTAAAATCTGCTACTGATGGAGCTCATGAGCTGGGCCTCTCTGAGCTGGATTTGTCTAATCTGATTTATTGTGTGTGTGTGTGTGTGTGTGTGTGTGTGTGTGTGTGTGTGTGTGTGTGTGTATTAGTAGCATATTCAATCTGCACGCTTCGTGCCCTGACCAAAGAGGGGTAGGCCTATGTAACAGTTTTGCTTCCGTCCCTCTCCTCGCCTTTACCTGGGCTCAAACCAGGAACCCTCTGCACACATTGCTATGAGTGCGCGGGGGTCATCTGGGAGAGCTAAGTGTTTTTAAATGTTCAATGTTATGTCCTCTTTCGTTGGCCAAGTCTTGTTTGAATGTTTTTAGAATATCATTTTTAAATGCAGTGTGGGTTATGTGGGGCGGACAGAACAGGGATTGCAGACTGCGTAGCTCAGTGTGGGTTATGTGGGGCGGACAGAACGGGGATTGCAGACTGCGTAGCTCAGTGTGGGTTATGTGGGGCGGACAGAACGGGGATTGCAGACTGCGTAGCTCAGTGTGGGTTATGTGGGGCGGACAGAACGGGGATTGCAGACTGCGTAGCTCAGTGTGGGTTCTATGACTTTATTTTTATGTGTGGATCTCTGGGTGTAGGCTATTATGCAGTTCATTTGCATGTTCGTACAATTGCGTTTCATTGGGCAAGGCCCGGTTTGCAGGGAAGTAGCAGTAGCTCCTTGACCATTCACCCCCCGCTAGTGTCTGTAGTGTCACTTTTTAGCTCGTTATCACACTTAATAGTGTGCCTTACCTTCAGGTCATTGCAGCACTTCTGATTGGGTTACAGATACTGCAGGACTTTAGAAGGTCACCTAGCATTTCATGCACGCAGTCTTATGGAATGGTGTAGTTAATAAAGATAATTGTTTTCTATATCTGTACGTTTGGATGTCCTATACTCTGATGGGGGACCATACCGGTCAAACTAAGGTCGTGGCAGTTACAAAACGTAACGGCAGCATACAGACACAAACATCCACAACTATACCCCTGCCCAGACCCACCTGCCTTCACACCCATCTCCAGCGCCCGAATCCCTCCGCCACATGGCCTCAAACATCAACATTTTGTTTCTCTCCGTCGCCCACGCACTTTAAACATTTGGATAATAAAGCATTTGACCTTTCCATTGTGTTAACGATGGAGGATTGGTTGATTTCAGTTTAAGTATACGTTTTTTCAAGATATTTGACGAGAGTAGGAACGTCCAACCTAGCCTAGTTAATTAAAGGTTATATATATTGGTCAGTAAGGAAAATTATATTTATTTATATATATACACACACACACACACACACACACACACACATACATACAGTGGGGAGAACAAGTATTTGATACACTGCCAATTTTGCAGGTTTTCCTACTTACAAAGCATGTAGAGGTCTGTAATTTGTATCATAGGTACACTTCAAATGTGAGAGACAGAATCTAAAACAAAAATCCAGAAAATCACATTGTATGATTTTTAAATAATTAATTTTCATTTTATTGCATGACATAAGTATTTGATCACCTACCAACCAGTAAGAATTCCGGCTCTCACAGACCTGTTAGTTTTTCTTTAAGAAGCCCTCCTGTTCTCCACTCATTACCTGTATTAACTGCACCTGTTTGAACTCGTTACCTGTATAAAAGACACCTGACCACACACTCAATCAAACAGACTCCAACCTCTCCACAATGGCCAAGACCAGAGAGCTGTGTAAGGACATCAGGGATAAAATTGTAGACCTGCACAAGGCTGGGATGGGCTACAGGACAATAGGCAAGCAGCTTGGTGAGAAGGCAACAACTGTTGGCACAATTATTAGAAAATGGAAGAAGTTCAAGATGACGGTCAATCTCCCTCGGTCTGGGGCACCATGCAAGATCTCACCTCGTGGGGCATCAATGATCATGACGAAGGTGAGGGATCAGCCCAGAACTACACGGCAGGACCTGGTCAATGACCTGAAGAGAGCTGGGACCACATTCTCAAAGAAAACCATTAGTAACACACTACGCCGTCATGGATTAAAATCCTGCAGCGCACGCAAGGTCCCCCTGCTCAAGCCAGCGCATGTCCAGGCCCGTCTGAAGTTTGCCAATGACCATCTGGATGATCCAGAGGAGGAATGGGAGAAGGTTCGTGTGGTCTGATGAGACAAAAATATAGCTTTTTGATCTAAACTCCACTCGCCGTGTTTGGAGGAAGAAGAAGGATGAGTACAACCCCAAGAACACCATGGCCAGAAACAAAGACCTTTCTTCTGAAACCTCGTCAGTCTATTCTTGTTCTGGTAAATGAAGGCTATTCCATGCAAGACATTTCCAAGAAACTGAAGATCTCGTACAACGCTGTGTACTACTCCCTTCACAGAACAGCGTAAACAGGCTCTAACCAGAATAGAAAGAGGAGTGGGAGGCACCAGTCTCAACGTCAACAGTGAAGAGGCGACTCTTTCTCAGAACAAGAATAGACTGACGAGTTTCAGAAGAAAGTTATTTTGTTTCTGGCCATTTTGAGCCTGTAATCGAACCCACAAATGCTGATGCTCCAGATACTCAACTAGTCTAAAGAAGGCCAGTTTTATTGCTTCTTTAATCAGCACAACAGTTTTCAGCTGTGCTAACATAATTGCAAAAGGGTTTTCTAATGATCAATTAGCCTCTTAAAATAATAAACGTGGATTAGCTAACACAACGTGCCATTGGAACACAGGATTGATGTTTGCCTCTATACGCCTATGTAGATATTTCATAGAAAATCAGTCGTTTCCAGCTACAATAGTCATTTACAACATTAACAATGTCTACACTGTATTTCTGATAAATGTGATGTTATTTTAATGGACAAAAAATGTGCTTTTCTTTTAAAAAACAAGGACATTTCTAAGTGACCCCAAACTTTTGAACGGTAGTGTAGGTCTACCCAGTGCATTAACCTGAAAGGCACTGATTGCTATTGGAAACTCATCTTATTCCCTCACAAAATCCTCTTGTCAAAATAGACTTAAATGTTTTAGTTTTTCTCATCTATAGATTGCAGAAGACATTGAGTACTTGAAGTTTGAGAAAGGACCTTGGATAGAACAGGATGATGTCACATTACACTACATGAGAATGCTGTAAGTATAACCACTTCATTTGTTCCCTACATGTGTAGACCTAAAACAAAGTGTTGTCGCTACATTCCTGTCACATACAGTACATGGGTTGGCCTTTATAGTTAATTGGAGCTCTGCTGTTTTCCTGCCTCTCTCCTCCCCAGGGTGGAAGACAAGATTAGGGTGGCAGACCTGACCCTTATACCAAACTTCCTCCCTGAGGTCACCATCGGAGCTCACGAGTATGACGCAGGCTACTATGCCTTCAAATCAGTAAGGGAGAAAAGCCAGACTACTTCTCTTATGATGTTAGATCACCTGATATAACCAGACTACTTATCTTATGATGTTAGATCACCTGATATATCCAGACTAAACCATACTGGACAATAAGGTAGATCTAAACCATGCTGGATAATGAGGTAGACCTAAACCATACTGGATAATGAGGTAGACCTAAACCGTGCTGGATAATGAGGTAGACCTAAACCATACTGGATAACGAGGTAGACCTAAACCATGCTGGATAACGAGGTAGACCTAAACCATGCTGGATAATGAGGTAGACCTAAACCATGCTGGATAATGAGGTAGACCTAAACCATGCTGGATAATGAGGTAGACCTAAACCATGCTGGATAACGAGGTAGACCTAAACCATGCTGGATAATGAGGTAGACCTAAACTGTGCCGCAGAATGATAGCTCCCTCCTTTTTACCTTTTTAGGTATTTATTTTGTTGTATTTTCCTTATCTTCTGGGTTGTGTCCGTCCACAGTGGTTTTCCATCCATCATAAACAAATATTTTGTTGGCTAAAATCTCAAACAATAAAGAGATGCCAGACGGAATATTCTCCAAGTCATTGGTATCATCAGTCTTGCAGGAAAACATTCCGTTCTGACCTTTTAAAAGTTTATTGACTGGAGATGAGTTTACATTTTAGTCATTCAGCAGACGCTCTTATCCAGAGCGACTTACAGTTTAGTTAGTGCGTACATGTTCATACTTTCTTTTTGTACTGGTCTCCCATGGGAATTGAACCCACAACCCTGGCGTTGCAAGCGCTATGCTTTACCAGCTACACGTTGTCTGGCTGCTGCTGTAAAATTGGGGTATATAATGTGCTACAGGATTCTTTGAGCTGACATTTTGCTTGGTGTGGGAGGATAAGCTTGGGGAATGTGAACTAGGGCGAGATTGTCTAAACTTGCTCCTCCGTACTTCTATGTTCACTTCTGCTGACGTTCAGGGTAGGATTCTGCAATAGAGCATGTACTCTATTGTTTGCCAAAACTAGGAACCGATAGGGGCTTGTCTGTTTGGTGATTCATTTAGGCTTCGGCAGCTAAAACTCTTGAGTTGAACCGCGTATGCCGTGAACTCAACCAAAGTAAACAAAATAAAACTTTAAGGCCTATAAATATTGATATTTGCAATCAAACATCACGTCTCCAATCTTGAATTATTGTCTTTGAAGCTGTAAATAAATAATATTTAAGTATATTCTTTGACTGTCTGATAAGTTGAGCGAAAGAGAAGACGTGTTTTTATTTATTTTATATTTGTTTTATTTAAACTTTAGTTAGTCAGTTAAGTCAGTTAAGAACAAATTCTTATTTTACAATAAAAATGGTATCAATGAGTTCATCTGACTCTGGGGAAGTGTGTGTATATAGGGCTTCATTGCCAAAATCCTTAAGTATCCCTTTATGTTGTTCTTGTTTACTTTTAGCCAACCTGTCTAATGATCCTTGCAACTTCACTTACATTGCCTTGCTATATGTTTTTCCAACTATTCCAGCTAATACATCCCAGATGTGTTAGCATGCCTAATAGGCTATTTCCCCTGTCACTTCTCTCCATCGAATTAAATCGACTCATTTTCTTTTCTCTCTAAAAGCTCCCGGGAAAGAAGTACGCTGCAGGTTATAACGCAGATATTGGAGATAAGAACATCTGGCTGAAGTGAGAGCATGGACCTACTCTGGAGCTGATTGGTGTAGATGAATGTTTCCTTCCTCATACCCACCCTAACACACCTGCTCACTCATCCCTATGGGCGGAGAAGTCGAAGTATGGGCTCATCCATTTGATCCAATCAGCAACGTTCTCTTCTGTCTGACTATGTATCAAGGAAAATTGTTCCGTATTAAAAACGAACTAATCAAAATGTCCGTGTTCTTTCATGTTAATAAAATATGCATCTAGCTTTTTCAAGAAAGATAATAGCAATTGGAATGAGAGGAGATATTTCAGGTCATCCTAAATCATATTACTGACTTTTATTCAGGAAACATTAAAGTTTGCTGTCCCAGTTTGCATCATTATAATGTATCCTTTAGTCTTTTCTTTAGCAGATGCTTCAGAGTGACTGAGTCAGTGCATATTGAGGTGTTAACATCCCCATAGAGGCTCTGGAAGTAGGTAGACAATTCTGCATTCTTTCACAGTGTGCCTGTTGTACGGAACGTGTCGGCTGTACTGAAGTGGCTCCAGCTGTTCTATAGTTGCTTATCAGACACAATGCATTTATAAATAACGTGTGGATAATCTGCCTCAGCAGTTATGGTACATGCCTTAAGGACAACATATACTTGCATTTCATGAACGGGAAGGATCGTGTTTTATTCAGATGATGGTTCAGGTGCTGCTCATTTCAGTCTCATGGTGTGGATCAGATAAGGGGAGTATCCAGAGGGCTTGACGTGGTCAAATTGACTCAGGCAAAAACATATCTAAGTGAAGCTTTCTCATTGAACTAGAACAATAGTTATTTCTGGTTGTTTATCAAAGTTAGCTGGCTAACTCCTTGATCCTGCGTTATTAGTGTACCCCTCTGTTGTTCATGTACCAAAACAGAAGCACAATTCATCAACCTCTTTCTTTTCACAGGTTGACTTTAAGAGCCTGATTGCTTTTAATTTACCACCTGCTGACTCTTCAGTATTTACTCACCCCTGTCTCTCACACACACACACACCCAGCAGCATTTACACACCTAGCTCAGCGCATATGGACGACAGGGAGACGTTACACTCTGACAGAGAGGAGCAGAGCCGCAGGGTGTGGCAAATCGACGCTGAGTCTAGTGCCGGGCTGGCTGGTATCCTCTCCCAAAGAACACACGACATTAAGAACGATTAACTGAGCCCTTGTCGACCTCACCTTAAAAGTGTCACCGTGATCTGTTAGTGAAGCTCTGCTATGAACAAACGCCTCCCTCCCCTGAGTACGTTTTCACATGGGCCACTTTGAAATCAATCGACAGTAGGCTGGTGCTTTTCACAGCCCATGAGAGTGGCAAGACTTGGGTAATTGCCATTATATGAAATGAGCAGTCAGTCTCATGACTTGTTATAGGATGTCACGGTCACAGTTGAAATCCGTTTTACAAATCTCTCTTATGGCTGCTCAGACGGATCATTTCACAAAGCTAGACCCCAACCTTGTGCAAGAATTGGAAAACATTTGAACGGGCAACTGGAGGACGAAGAGTAAGCTGCATCGTGAATAGAAAAAAGTTACACTTCTACAAGGTTATGGCCCACTTCTTTAGTGCAGTTTATCTGGGCTATAAACCATTCAGCTGAAAATATTTAATTAAGTCCAACTGAAAACTGAGCAGCACAGTTCATGTTGTAGTTCAGTTCATGTTGTAGTTCAGACTGATTGTTTTGCCATTTTCGGCCAGTCTGGACTCTGGAGTCAGTTTTTGTTCCCACTGGCTCGGTTGTCTTGGCCTGAACACACTGACCACATCTCTAGAAATCGCTATGTCTCTTTTGTCAGCTGGAGGTGTTAGCGTATCGTAGCTCTAATCAACTCTTGATTGTGAGTACTGATACACACAGGAGGCTGTGTGCTAGTGAGACGAGGGGAATTCTCCAATTACGCACATCCTGCTGATAGATCCTGATAGATTCCGAAGACGATAGATAGATCAGTCTCTATCTTGGGTCTTGGACTTCATATGATACTTTCTCCCAATTTAATTTGACAGTTTGAATCGAAGAAAACTACGTTTCTGGGTCCAATGCTAAAATGATCACTGGTTTCAATGGTTTCTGTTTCAAAGTTTTCTTATGTCAGTCATTTCTTTAGATTTGTGAAACATGGAACTGGATTTTTCAAAATGTTCTTGTCGTTTTCAATTCCTTTGTCAGTTGAATGCGAGAGAGATTTAGGATTATGAAGCACAAACCAGATTAGGTGCAGTGGCCTCAGAAGAGATGGTTTGCAGTTGCACTGAATGAGAGGAGGCTCAGTTTCAAAAGGGGGCACTATTGCGCCATGGCAGCTGAGCAACAGAACATTTTCTCTCCTTGATATGTATGCTGTGGTGTGTGGTTTTTAGTCTCTGTGCTTTTGTCCTGGGTGCAGTTGATGTTAAGATGCTTCTATTTTGACATTAGCATTTTAAGAATATACATTTTTAATGTCCTCAGAGGGACTTATCCAGCATTTGTTGTTGAAGGTTCTTTAGCCTCTGATTTGAGAGAATATTCAGCATGCGCTCTAATATAATAATATGCCTGCTGCCAGTATGATGCTGTAATATAAGAGGCATATGAGATTATCATAAACTACAAATTGGTAATTAATTAAATAAACTATGTAATTAATTGAAAAGTAATACAACATTTATTTAATGAACATCTGCCCAGAGCACTTAAATTAACAATATTTTCCATGATCATGCATCATTGCTCTTAAACTACTTTCTTGGGATCCACCAACAAAATCTGTTAGCTGTGTAAGTCAGAATGAGTTGCTCATAACGCATGCACAAGCTTTACATCTCAGCTTATATCAAATCAAATATTCACAACAGAATCGTGTCTCCAACAATAGCTCCACTCATTTAAAATAGCAGTCACACAACAGCTCTAGAAATAACACGATGAACCACAGTCACATTGACAGTCCACATCAACCTCAAGGAAGTTTATTCACCTGAGAACCCATATTATTTCACTTCCAAGTTGGATCCAGCAGACTATAGCATGTCTACAGTGCATTCGGAAAGTATTCAGACCCCTTTACTTTTTCCACATTTTGTTACGTTACAGCCTTTTCTGAAATGTATTAAATAGTTTGTTTTCCTCATTTATCTACACACAATAATGGCAAAGCAAAAACACTACTTTGAAGCTCCTTTGGCAGCGATTACAGCCTCAAGTCTTCTTGGATATGACGCTACAAGCTTGGTACACCTGTATTTGGGGAGATTCTCCCATTCTCTGCAGATCCTCTCAAGCTCTGTCAGGTTGGATGGGAGTGTTGCTGCACAGCTATTTTCAGGTCTCTCCAGAGATGTTCGATCAGGTTCAAGTCCGGGCTCTGGCTTGGCCACTCAAGGACATTCAGAGACTTGTTCCGAAGCCACTCCTCCGTTGTCTTGGCTGTGCTTAGGGTCGTTGTCCTGTTGGAAGGTAAACCTTCACCCCAGTCTGAGGTCCTGTTCTGGATCTCTCTGTACTTTGCTCCGTTAATCTTTCCCTTGATCTTGACTAGTCTCGCAGTCCCTGCCGCTGAAAAACATCCCCACAGCATGATGCTGCCACCACCATGCTTCACTGTAGGGATCACAGAGGGAAGGGATCACAGAGGGAAGGGATCCGAGCGAGTACCTCTAGGACAGGGGGAAGGGTTCTGAGCGATCACCTCTAGGACAGGGAGAAGGGAACCAAGCGATCCCCTCTAGGACTGGGGGAAGGGATCCGAGCGATCCCCTCTAGGACAGGGGGAAGGGATCTGAGCAATCCCCTCTAGGACAGGGAGAAGAGAACCAAGCGATCACCTCTAGGACAGGGGGAAGGGATATGAGCGATCCCCTCTAGGACAGGGGGAAGGGATATGAGCGATCCCCTCTAGGACAGGGAGAAGGGAACCAAGCGATCACCTCTAGGACAGGGGGAAAGGATCCGAGACAGGTGCTCCATGACAGGTGCCATGCTGGGAAGGCAGAGGACGAGGTAGATGCAGGCCATCAGGGGTTGGAGACCATAATGATCAGATCAAATAATCTTACACGGCAGGGTAGCAGATGTGAGAGGAACAGGGTAGCAGGGGAACAGTGTATCAGAGGAACAGGGTAGCAGGGTTTCAGAGGTACAGGGTAGCAGGGCGTCAGAGGAACAGGGTAGCAGGATGTCAGAAGAACAGGAGAGATAAGAGTGTCTGCTAAATGAGATAAATGTAATGTAAATGGTACCAGGGTGTCAGAGGAACAGGGTAGAAGTGTAGCATGGTAGCAGGGTGTCAGAGGAACTGGGTAGCAGTGTAGCATGGTAGCAGGGTGTCAGAGGAACTGGGTAGCAGTGTAGCATGGTAGCAGGGTGTCAGTGTGACAGGGTGTCAAAGGAACAGTGCTGGTTAAATGTGAATGACACCAACAGCTGCCAGGGCGGGGGACATGGGACGGCTCAATGACAAGTCAATCAGGAAACCTCCAGATTCCAAATGACATGCTCCCTCCCCCTTGACAGCCCCTCCTGCACTGACCGTTATGGAAACGTCATCATTCAGGCTGGGTCTACTATAGAAAGACTTGACGAGAAAATGTACTGCACGCGTGTGGATGGCACATATTAGCATGCATGCACAGACTGACACACAAACACACACACACACACATACACCCCCCCCCCCCACACACACACATCAGATAATCTTATGAGCAGAGCTATTGTATATTCAGAGCCAGTTATTATTAATAGCTATTTCTTTGAAATATGAGTGCAACATATTTGCCCATGAAGCAAAACAGGCCAAGTTATTCAATATTATTTACAAATCTCACTGTAGAGACAGTTCTATTTCATTGTTCCCTGTGTTTCACTTGTTTCGCACATAATTTCATCACATTGTATGTATCCCCGGAGGTTGGCAATGTTGACATATTTAATGTTTAATTGTGCTTGAAATGTTAATGTACCCAAAGGCTTCTCTCAGTCATTCACTGACATTATCATTTTGTTTTGATTAGATTTTAATTGCACGGAATGGGATTTAAGGGTGGCCATTTTAACGCCTATATGCTCAATGTAAAAGAACATCCAAACAACAACTAATTTGTCTCCAAACTGATTCTTTACCTGTTTCAGGCCTACACTCTTAGGAAAAAAAAGGTGATATCTAGAACCTAAAAGGGTTATATGGCTGTCCCCATAGGATAACCCTCTTGAAGAACCCTTTTGGTTCCAAGTAGAACCCTTCTGGGTTCCGTGTAGAACCCTTTCAACAGAGGACAGCCAAAGAAACCTTTAGGAACCCTTTTTTCTAAGACTGTAATCTTAATTTGTCTTCTTGTCCTTGTTAGAGCAGCAGGTAGCACAGTCTCCACAGCTTCTATCCACTGAGCTGGAGGGATTTGCCTGGCTACCCAGACTCCTTGCTCTGGCCAAATGCTACGCCACACCCACGGACGTTAGTTTCTTCTCCTCAATGACTCTGGATCTGAGTTTCTCCCTGACCTTTCACTGAATGCGAACACATTTGGGGGCCGTCTGATTGGTCCAGAAACCGATGGGTTGGGCCAGAGCCAGAAAACATGTGGGTAAAGCGGCGGTTTGAAAACTCTGATTGGTTAGAGACAATCCAATCGCTGATTACTTTGTTTTGCACAACGCCCTCATCGCCACCAACAACAAAGTATGTAGCGAACGACAGATCAGCGGAATCATTTAGTGGGAGTCGTGCCTCTGTCCTTTTGTCAATTTCCCATGTTTTTTATTTTCCCATTTTCATTTAATCCCATTCACGTTCAATGACTTTGTTGCTGTGGAAATGTGAATGACACATATGAAGATGTTAGCCTCAGGGTGGTATGAGTACATGTGTTTCTCAGTTCAATGTCAGCCGGTTGTCTAAGTCACTCCTGTAAAGAAATGAAAGGGTAGCTACATCTTAAGACCAGTGTTGTCCTATATCACACTGTAGAGGGGATGCTGCAAGCCTTTGGATGCCTCTCGGTTTTTAGCTCAGTTTTTCTTCTAACTCTAACACCTACTCTCTATGAGGAAGGAGTCCGATATGATTTAGTTTCATCACCCTGTGTATATTTCACTGCCAGCGTTAGCAGAAAATGATAGCGTTCATTTAGATTACCAAATTGCACCGAGTAAAATGTGTGCGGAAATGCATACACTATCTCAGGCAATGAAGAGCAATTTCTCTAGTCTGTGAAAATATTCAGTACCATCCTCACCAGCTGCGCTGTAATCTCAGTTGAAAGCTACATTTAGAAAAGGGAGAGTGGCTTTCAAAAACTTATTTGACTTTGCACGATAAATAGAGTGTTTTGCCCCTGAACGTTTTAGCAAAGGAGTCATCTTGACAGCCTGTGAGTGGTGGACTCTCCTGAAGTGTGTGTGACTCTTCGAGGCCATATTTTGAAACGCAATCATCTCCAACACCATGTCATTTTTCACTTGACATCTCGTTTATTTACCCGTTTTGTCTCTCATTTCCCCCAGATACTCTATTATTTGCAGTGTGAAAAGGATTTCATTGGTTAAGGTTATTGGTCTGGGGAAAGGAAGTGTGTAATGTCCACTTATCTCTATGTTTGGAGTCAACATAGTCCTGCTTAGCATGGTGGAAACGGTGTTGAAAGACGATATCCAAAATGGCTTTTCCCATTACACTACTAAAGCGTGATCCCTTTTCCTAGAGAGACAGTATCAGTTATCAGTCTCTTCCTAACAGTTGGGTTATAACAGACCATGTAGCGATGGCTCAGGGTGTTATCCACAATAACAGGTCGCTGTGGCAATTGGTGGGAAATGCATGCATGTGACTCAACAACTCATTGCCGTGGAAACGGAGCAAAGCTAAGCCAATGACTATGAGACAGCGCAGGCTGCCAGTGTTAGCATCTGCCCAGTCCTCTGCCCTGGGATGCTTACATAGCTTAACACTTTTAACTCCTATGTTTATAGAGCTAGAGATTTTTAAGGCGCTCGCTCAAGGGTGTAAAATTGGTATCGCCTCAAAACATGATCATAACAACAACTCCAAGTTGCCACTCAAGAAAACATTATTTTCAAGAGAATATACAGTACATTGATATTTAGAACATTTGCAATAAAGGGCCTGGATGTGTTGGATAAGCTGATGGAGCAAGCTTTAAATATAAGTTTTATTCAGAATTCCATATGTAACACACATTGGGAGGGGAAAAGACTTCACTTGAAATCCAGTTAATTTGCTCCCTGGACAAAATTAAGCCGGCAGCTTTCATAAATTACCATTTTATTAAGATTCAGAAGCAAAACAGATTTAAGTATTAATGTATTGTCTGGCACTCTAGACTCATCTCTGATTATATTTTAATTACGTTACTTTGTCTTAAACAAATGAGGGCCGGCAACATAAAGGCCTTTCTGTCTTATGTGGTAATGAGTGCACCTGATAGGTAGCTCTGCTGAAAGGAGCATATCCTTCATAAGCAGGAAAAGAAAGCCCCCTCTGGCTCATCTCTCCTTCCTGTTGTTTACCTTCCACAGAAAGGAATGTAATGAAACCCAGGCTCTCCAAAACCGAGACCCAGAGGACAACATTTCACACTTAGTCACCGAGTGTCAGAACCTATCCTCTCTCTCTCTCTCTCTCTCTCTCTCTCTCTCTCTCTCTCTCTCTCTCTCTCTCTCTCTCTCTCTCTCCTCTCTCTCTCTCTCTCTCTCTCTCTCTCTCTCTCTCTCTCTCTCTCTCTCTCTCTCTCTCTCTCTCTCTCTCTCCTCTCTCTCTCTCTCTCTCTCTCTCTCTCTCTCTCTCTCTCGCTCTCTCTCTCTCTCTCTCTCTCCTCACCTCTCTCTCCTCACCTCCTCTCTCCTCACAGTTCTCTGTCCCTGTTTCTTGAATGTCATTACTTTTCACAACCCTTCAGGATGGCATATTCAACAGCTCCTATTCAACAGCTCATACTCAACAGCTCATATTCAACAGCTCATATTCAACACCCTACTCAGATGGAGAGATCAAGGTCAATTGTTGTTCTTCTGTTGTGAGCACGTTGGCGTGTTTGGATAAGTGTGTGTTTGTTTTTGAAACTGTGTGTATTTTTTTAATGTTTCTATTTAACCTTTATTTATCGAGGCGAGTCAATTACACACACAAGCATATTGACGCCACACACACTCACACATAGACACTCTCTCTCTCCCTCTCTTCACATACGCTGCTGTTACTCTGTTTATTATCTATCCTGATTTCCTAGTCACTTTTACCCCTACCTACAGTGGGGAGAACAAGTATTTGATACACTGCCGATTTTGCAGGTTTTCCTACCCTACTTACAAAGCATGTAGAGGTCTGTAATTTTTATCATAGGTACACTTCAACTGTGAGAGATGGAATCTAAAACAAAAATCCAGAAAATCACATTGTATGATTTATAAATAATTAATTAGCATTTTATTGCATGACATAAGTATTTGATCACCTACCAACCAGTAAGAATTCCGGCTCTCACAGACCTGTTAGTTTTTCTTTAAGAAGCCCTCCTGTTCTCCACTCATTACCTGTATTAACTGCAACTGTTTGAACTCGTTACCTGTATAAAAGACACCTGTCCACACACTCAATCAAACAGACTCCAACCTCTCCACAATGGCCAAGACCAGAGAGCTGTGTAAGGACATCAGGGATAAAATTGTAGACCTGCACAAGGCTGGGATGGGCTACAGGACAATAGGCAAGCAGCTTGGTGAGAAGGCAACAACTGTTGGCGCAATTATTAGAAAATGGAAGAAGTTCAAGATGACGGTCAATCTCCCTCGGTCTGGGGCACCATGCAAGATCTCACCTTGTGGGGCATCAATGATCATGAAGAAGGTGAGGGATCAGCCCAGAACTACACGGCAGGACCTGGTCAATGACCTGAAGAGAGCTGGGACCACAGTCTCAAAGAAAACCATTAGTAACACACTACGCCGTCATGGATTAAAATCCTGCAGCGCACGCAAGGTCCCCCTGCTCAAGCCAGCGCATGTCCAGGCCCGTCTGAAGTTTGCCAATGACCATCTGGATGATCCAGAGGAGGAATGGGAGAAGGTCATGTGGTCTCATGAGACAAAAATAAAGCTTTTTGGTCTAAACTCCACTCGCCGTGTTTGGAGGAAGAAGAAGGATGAGTACAACCCCAAGAACACCATCCCAACCGTGAAGCATGGAGGTGGAAACATCATTCTTTGGGGATGCTTTTCTGCAAAGAGGACAGGACGACTGCACCGTATTGAGGGGAGGATGGATGGGGCCATGTATCGCGAAATCTTGGCTAACAACCTCCTTCCCTCAGTAAGAGCATTGAAGATGGGTCGTGGCTGGGTCTTCCAGCATGACAACGACCCGAAACACACAGCCAGGGCAACTAAGGAGTGGCTCCGTAAGAAGCATCTCAAGGTCCTGGAGTGGCCTAGCCAGTCTCCAGACCTGAACCCAATAGAAAATCTTTGGAGGGAGCTGAAAGTCCGTATTGCCCAGCGACAGCCCCGAAACCTGAAGGATCTGGAGAATGTCTGTATGGAGGAGTGGGCCAAAATCCCTGCTGCAGTGTGTGCAAACCTGGTCAAGAACTACAGGAAACATATGATCTCTGTAACTGCAAACAAAGGTTTCTGTACCAAATATTACGTTCTGCTTTTCTGATGTATCAAATACTTATGTCATGCAATAAAATGCAAATTAATTACTTAAAAATCATACAATGTGATTTTCTGGATTTTTGTTTTAGATTCCGTCACTCACAGTTGAAGAGTATTACTGACTTCTACATGCTTTGTAAGTGGGAAAACCTGCATATTCGGCAGTGTATCAAATACTTGTTCTCCCCACTGTACATACAGTGGGGAGAACAAGTATTTGATACACTGCCGATTATGCAGGTTTTCCCACTTACAAAGCATGTAGAAGTCAGTCATTTTTATCATAGGTACTCTTGAGAGTCAGGATTCTTACTGGTTGGTAGGTGATAAAATACTTATGTCATGCAATAAAATGCAAATTAATTATTAAAAAATCATACAATGTGATTTTCTGGATTTGTGTTTTAGATTCCGTCTCTCACATTTGAAGTGTACCTATGATAAAAATTACAGACCTCTACATGCTTTGTAAGTAGGAAAACCTGCAAAGTCGGCAGTGTATCAAATACTTGTTCTCCCCAGTGTACATATTACCTCAACTACCTTGTAACCCTGCACAATGACTCAGTCATACAGTATGTATATAGCCTCAACGACCTTGTACCCCTGCACAGTGACTCAGTCATACAGTATGTATATAGCCTCAACTACCTTGTACCCCTGCACAATGACTCAGTCATACAGTATGTACATAGCCTCAACTACCTTGTACCCCTGCACAATGACTCAGTCATACAGTATGTATATAGCCTCAACTACCTTGTACCTACTCTACTTAATTTGTTTTACCCTTTATTGAACTGCATTGTTGGTTAAGGGCTTGTAAGTCAGCATTTCACTGTAAGGTCTACACCTGTTGTATTGTTGGTTAAGGGCTTGTAAGGAAGCATTTCACTGTAAGGTCTACACCTGTTGTATTGTTGTTTAAGGGCTTGTAAGGAAGCATTTCACTGTAAGGTCTACACCTGTTGTATTGTTGGTTAAGGGCTTGTAAGGAAGCATTTCACTGTAAGGTCTACACCTGTTGTATTGTTGGTTAAGGACTTGTAAGGAAGCATTTCACTGTAAGGTCTACACCTGTTGTATTGTTGTTTAAGGACTTGTAAGTCAGCATTTCACTGTAAGGTCTACACCTGTTGTATTGTTGGTTAAGGGCTTGTAAGGAAGCATTTCACTGTAAGGTCTACACCTGTTGTATTGTTGGTTAAGGGCTTGTTAGTAAGCATTTCACTGTAAGGTCTACACCTGTTGTATTGTTGGTTAAGGGCTTGTAAGGAAGCATTTCACTGTAAGGTCTACACCTGTTGTATTGTTGGTTAAGGGCTTGTAAGTCAGCATTTCACTGTAAGGTCTACACCTGTTGTATTGTTGGTTAAGGGCTTGTTAGTAAGCATTTCACTGTAAGGTCTACACCTGTTGTATTGTTGGTTAAGGGCTTGTTAGTAAGCATTTCACTGTAAGGTCTACACCTGTTGTATTGTTGGTTAAGGGCTTGTTAGTAAGCATTTCACTGTAAGGTCTACACCTGTTGTATCCTGCACATGTGACAAATAAAGTTTGATTTGATTTGATTAAGAACAACATTTGTATTTAAAATGTCAGCCTGGCTAACGCGTGCACATGTGTGCACAGTGCACGTGTGCATGTCTGTAGGTGTGTTGAGGGGCTACACTATGCAAACTCATTGCTATGCGGTTGGATGCAGAACCTTTGCTTTCCCTCCTTGGCACGCTTGCCACCAGCTTTACTGTGTAAACGGTTTTACAAGGGCGAGGAACACCTCTCCATCTTTGATACATCTGCTCTCTTCCAGGGGAGAGACACCATGATAACAAGTACTAGCTGACTGAGGAATGGTGATTTCTTTCCCCCAGTCTATGAGGCTTCCATCTGCCATGTTCCACTACGCCTTTAATAAGCCCCAGAGTCCCATTCCAGAGGTGCTGTGGAGGAAAGCAGCCCTGCCCTATGGTATGGTTGGCAAAGGAATTTAAATTGTAAAATTTGCAAATTGAACCATGTTCTAGGAGTGTAGGTTCTTCGGTCATCTCTTAAGTCATGCGTTGCATTGCGTTCAAACTGACTCCATAACAACACATGTAAATGAGTTCTCTACATGGCACTTCCTTATATTAACAGATGTATATATGCAATCTATATGAAATGGCACGGCAAACACCCGATGCAGTGATAGTGTTCAACATGCAGGGGTCGTCCCTGGGCACAGACGTCAATACCAATGTCTAGTTTGGATTTACATTTGGTTGAGTTGTCAACTAATGTGAATTCAACATGAAATCAACAAAAACCATGTAAATAGATTTAGGTTCAAAGGGGGGTGAAAAAAATATGACCTTTTTCAAATCCAATCAGTTTTTCATTTACATTTTTGGTTGAAATGACATGGAAACAACGTTAATTCGACCGGTTTTTGCCAGGTGGGAAGGTAGTTTGTTCAAATGTCTCATCCTTTACTAGAGCATCAGATGTGTTGAGTCAGTATTCTCCTTATGAAGGGGCATTACACACACCATCTCCCTACAGTATATGCCTGTGGGAAGGACAGTGTAATGATCCCTGATAATGATCTCTGTAAAATCAGGAAGCTGCGTTTTGCCCATGTAAGCAGCATGTGGTCCCTTATGGACCTGTCTAAGCTGGAGGACCGGCCGTACTAATTCATTTTGGCTAATAGCCCCAGGGTTGGGCTCCTACCTCCCTCCCTCCCTCCCTCCATCCTCCTCTGCTCTTGCTTTTACCACTGTTCCATCCACCAATTAGAGCCCAGTGATGAATGTTAACGAGACGAGGTGTTTGAAACATGGCCAATTGGCCGGGGCCCTGAGGTCTGACATTCCAGGACCCATAAAGTCTGCAGGGTCTCTCCTATCCTATGGTTCTGTCCACCCTATTACTCTGTCTTCATCTTCATAGATAACTATTAGATTCACTGAGTGTGATTCAAAGGATTCTCAAAGGATTTTGAAATGCTACGTAGGTGACCTTGTGTTGACCTGGATTGTCTATTTAAGCAGTAAGGCCCGAGGGGGTGTGGTATATGGCCAATATACCACGGCTAAGGGCTGTTCTTATGCACGACGCAACGCGGTGTACCTGGATATAGCCCTTAGCCGTAGTATATTGGCAATATACAGCAAACTCCCAAGGTGCCTTCTTGCTATTATAAACTGGTTACCAACGTAATTAGAGCAGTAAAAATGAATTCTTGTCATACTCATGGTATATGGTCTACAACGGCTGTCAGCCAATCAGCATTCAGGGCTCGAACCACCCAGTTACTTTAAATTACGATTACTTCTTGTTCATGTGTGTGTTATGACTCTCAACCTCTAGTGGTGAGGGATGGAAACTGCGGTGCTATACTACCCTAAGGCAGAAAAGTCGATTTTGACTCACTCAGCTTGGTTGCTAGCTGTCCATTCCCACCTCAAGCCTAACAACTTAATGGTACTTACCAGGGGCAACACCTGGAGCGAAACACACTGTTGTTGTTGCTGTGGACATACCAATGTTTTCACTTACAAAGCAATTAACCTTGTAAAGAATATATGCTACCTGCTGATGTTTTCATTGGTAATCGACTGTATTTGATCACCATCTACTCTATGAGAGAATGGGCATAAATGAGTTCACTAAGAGCACAATAAATGCCAGTGACCAACTGTAATATATTAATGAACTATATTCAGATGTAGTAATCATATTCCATTTGTATTAACATCATAATAGATAGATAGATAGATAGATAGATAGAATTACTACACTGAATATAATTATAACCTCAAGTCTCCCTATTCCCTATCTGAAAGCTGTTGCTGAAATGGGCCCTGGTTGTGAAATAACCGTACCATCCGGCTTTGGCTGGTGTAGGCCGTCATTGTAGATAAACATTTGTTCTTAACTGACTTGCCTAGTTAAATAAATAAAAAAACATGGTTTGTGGATAATTGCCCTTCTGAAACACCCTGAGTCTGAGTGGGGCTGAATCAGGGCCTGAGTCACCACTCAAACGCTGTGGCAGTCACTTCTATTGTTCTAGTTCCAGAAGTAAATTCCTTGTTCTATACATTTTGCAGTTATTGTTTGACCTGCTCTTTATACATCCCGTTACGTATCACCCCAGTTCCGTGAACCGTTTTACTACACAGTCCACTTGGAAATGTCATCAAACTGTGCAGGTCCAGTCAATTGAATATAGCTGACTTTGACTCTATGAAAAACCATAGCTGTCTAGGCCTCAAGAGGCTTAATCATCTTGGTGTCGTGTTAAAGAGAATCATCTTGGTGTCGTGTTAAAGAGAGTCATCTTGGTGTCGTGTTAAAGAGAATCATCTTGGTGTCGTGTTAAAGAGAGTCATCTTGGTGTCGTGTTAAAGAGAATCATCTTGGTGTCGTGTTAAAGAGAGTCATCTTGGTGTCGTGTTAAAGAGAGTCATCTTGGTGTCGTGTTAAAGAGAGTCATCTTGGTGTCGTGTTAAAGAGAATCATCTTGGTGTCGTGTTAAAGAGAATCATCTTGGTGTCGTGTTAAAGAGAGTCATCTTGGTGTCGTGTTAAAGAGAGTCATCTTGGTGTCGTGTTAAAGAGAATCATCTTGGTGTCGTGTTAAAGAGAGTCATCTTGGTGTCGTGTTAAAGAGAGTCATCTTGGTGTCGTGTTAAAGAGAGTCATCTTGGTGTCGTGTTAAAGAGAGTCATCTTAGGGTTAAGTGCCTTGCTCAAGGACTCATCGCTCACCTTGTCAGCTCAGGTATTTGAATCAGTAACCTTTCGGTTACTGGCTCAATGCTTTAACCGCTAGGCTACCTGCCACCCCTAAACTGCTTACAGACGTCCCATGGCAAAAGTAATATTTCATTCAGCATACAGAGTAAATCCTGTGAAAGAAAGGGCTAGTACAACATTTGCATCCTATGGTTTTCAGTGAAAATAATAATTTCACATGCCTTTGAATTCCTTATAATAACTCATGCTTTGACTGCTTTACCTTCAATGTGGGGGGCACAAGGTACAGCTTCACAAAAGGCTTGAGTAATAAGGCCATGGCCTCTAAGAGGAAAAATGTAAGTGCTTTGTAGCGAATGTGATCCATTGTAATGAAAAGAAGGCTAGTCCAACCAACATTGGTCACAGAGCCTTGAATCCAGAGCTGTAATGAAGACATCCTTTCAGATACAACAATGTGGCATCTCATTGCCTTTGAAGGTGGCCAGGGGAAATAACTGTCATTTCAGAATCATTTCCTCTCCAATATATCCCTGGTATAGACTCATTTAAAAACAAAGTTCTCTCTCTCCCTTCCTCTCTTAATGAGTGAACACTGTGTTCAATGGTGCGTCACCAGGATGCAGAATGCTTTATTATTTTGGTTGAGTCTCAAAAGACTATGAAGGTGGATACAAGGTGGTGTAAGGGTTAGGGTTAGACTATGAAGATGTACTGTATATAGGGGGTTGGTGTGAGGGTTAGGGTTAGACTATGAAGATGTACTGTATATAGGGGGTTGGTGTAAGGGTTAGGGTTAGACTATAAAGATGTACTGTATATAGGGGGTTGGTGTGAGGGTGAGGGTTAGACTTCAGAAGATGGATACAAGGTGGTGTTAGGGTTAGACTATAAAGATGTACTGTATATAGGGGGTTGGTGTAAGGGTGAGGGTTAGACTTCAGAAGATGGATACAAGGTGGTGTGAGGGTTAGGGTTAGACTATGAAGATGGATACAAGGTGGTGTGAGGGTTAGGGTTAGACTATGAAGATGGATACAAGGTGGTGTGAGGGTTAGGGTTAGACTATGAAGATGGATACAAGGTGGTGTGAGGGTTAGGGTTAGACTATGAAGATGGATACAAGGTGGTGTGAGGGTTAGGGTTAGACTATGAAGATGGATACAAGGTGGTGTGAGGGTTAGGGTTAGACTATGAAGATGTACTGTATATAGGGGGTTGGTGTAAGGGTGAGGGTTAGACTTCAGAAGATGGATACAAGGTGGTGTAAGGGTGAGGGTTAGACTATGAAGATGTACTGTATATAGGGGGTTGGTGTAAGGGTTAGGGTTAGACTTCAGAAGATGGATACAAGGTGGTGTGTAACTAACAGTGGCTGTTTATCAATGAAGGTTGATAACTTCCAGTTAAGAGGATATTTATTTATGGTTCAGTGACTAGGCTGTACATTGTGTGATTCACAGACCATAAGAACACTTTGCAAGATGAAGTACAGTAATAAGGAAGCACAGTATTGTAGGTTTCAAAGCACATTTTGGGTGTAAATTTGATTGATTTACAGGTAGTGAGAGACAATACTTAACACCAATGACTAGATCAGACCTTTGTCATATATTTATAAATACTTGAGCTTCACTTAGTTTGGCTAATACAATGGGACCAAAAGACTGGTCTCAAAGGTGCCTTAATAATAACAAAATAATCATACAGAATCATAATGTGTACCAGTAAGTAATATGATGTTCATTTATCTAAATGTTAATTATAAGTCCCGTGTAGCTCAGATGGTAGAGCATGGCACTTGCAACACCAGGGTTGTTGATTTGATTCCTACGGGGGACGAGTATGTATGCACTAACTAATAAGTTACGTCAGAATTTTACATACACTAAGTTGACTGTGCCTTTAAACATCTTGGAAAATTACAGAAAATGATGTCATGGCTTTAAAAGCTTCTGAAAGGCTAATTGACATCATTTGAGTCGATTGGAGGTGTACCTGTGGATGTATTTCAAGGCCTACCTTCAAACTCAGTGCCTCTTTGCTCAACATCATGGGAAAATCAAAAGAAATCAGCCAAATTGTAGACCACAAGTCTGGTTCATCCTTGGGAGCAATTTCCAAACGCCTGAAGGGACCACGTTCACCTGTACAAACAATAGTATAAACACCATGGGACCACGCAGCCGTCATACCGCTAAGGAAGGAGACGCGTTCTGTCTCCTAGAGATGAACGTACTTTGGTGCGAAAAGTGCAAATCAATCCCGGAACAACAGCAAAGGACCTTGTGAAGATGCTGGAGGAAACAGGTACAAAAGTATCTATATCCATAGTAAAACGAGTCCTATATCGTCATAACCTGAAAGGCCGCTCAGCAAGGAAGAAGCCACTGCTCCAAAACCGCCATAAAAAAGCCAGACTGTGGTTTGCAACTGCACATGGGGACAAAGATCTTACTTTTTGGAGAAATGTCCTCTTGTCTGATGAAACAAAAATATAACTGTTTGGCTATAATGACCATCGTTATGTTTGGAGGAAAAAGGGGGAGGCTTGCAAGCCGAAGAACACCATCCCATCCGTGAAGCACAGGGGTGGCAGCATCATGCTGTAGGGGTGCTTTGCTGCAGGAGGGACTGGTGCACTTCACAAAATAGATGGCACCATGAGGAAGGAAAATTCTGTGGATATATTGAAGCAACATCTCAAGACATCAGTCAGGAAGTTAAAGCTTGGTCACAAATGGGTCTTCCAAATGGACAATGACCCCAAGCATACTTCCAAAGTTGTGGCAAAATGGCTTAAGGACAACAAAGTAAAGGTATTGGAGTGGCCATCACAAAGCCCTGACCTCAATCCTATAGAAAATGTGTGGGCAGAACTGAAAAAGCGTATGCGAGCAAGGAGGCCTATAAACCTGACTCAGTTACACCAGTTCTGTCAGGAGGAATGGGCCAAAATTCACCCAACTTATTGTGGGAAGCTTGTGCTTACCACACATCAGCTAATACAATTAATTAAGTTCTGATTCACAAACTATCTATAAACTAAAACATTGACAGTCTTATAAACACTGATAATGAACGTCTTCCTGGTAGCCCCAGACATTTCATTATTCTGTAACTATCTAACTGAGTATAGTAGTCCCTTTGATGAGATCTCAATATTCTCTTGAGTTTTATGTATTGGCTGCTTCAGTATAGTGACATTGTGCCAATCTGAACAATGACAAGACACATGAATCTTCTTGGACAGTTCTTTCTCCCCTATGTCACTTTTGATGCATAGTTAAGTTATAACGATTCTGTTCCCCCCACTTAAGCTTTGTGAAATGTTATGTTGCACCTCATTAAAAAGTCTTATTGAGTTTATATTATTCATAATTATCTGCTAACACTACATTCATATTAGATTAATTAAACTAATTATAATTTTTGATACACAGCAATTTCCTGGGCACTGTAGCAGTGAATTATCCATATCCTTCTCTTGACAGAGTAGCCGTTTGGAGATATTAATCTGTGAGTAGCCTAATGACATTTTACATGTTAGTCATTTAGCAGACAATCTTATCCAGAGCAACTTAGTTACATTTTTTTAAAATTAACCTTTATTTAACAAGGTAAGTCAGTTAAGAACACATTTTTATTTACAATGACGACTTACCTACAGGGTCAGCCCCTGGAGCAAATTATGGTTAAGTGCCTTACTCAAGGACACATCGACAGTTTTTTTTACCTTGTTAGTTCAGGTATTCGAACCAGCAACCTTTCAGTTACTGGCCCAACACTCTAACCGCTAGGCTACCCGAGCACCCAGTTGGTGAATGTTTCCCATTATGTCTGGTAAAAACAAAACCCTGCATTCCACAGTAAGAACCTCATATCAACGGTCAAGCATGGTGGTGGTAGTGTGATGGTTTGGGGATGCATTGCTGCCTCAGGACCTGGACGACATGCCTTAATAGAAGGAATCATGAATTCTGCTCTGTATCAGCGAATTCTACCGGAGAATGTCAAGCCAATCGTCTGTGAGCTGAAGCTGAAGTGCAGCTGGGTCATGCAGCAACACAATGATCCAAAACACACAATCAAGTTATTAAAAAGCAACAGGGAGAGTACAACAAAGTTGCCTTTGAACAAAGGTGCATAAACCCCTGGGTGATCAAGGTAAATCAATGTCAAATCACAAACACAAGCTTTGGACCAAAGAGATTAGCTTGAACTTTGTATACTTTGACTCACACACAAAGCAGTCATTACACATCAATAACTATTTTGCTGGTGGGGCAATGTTCTCATGAAGAATAGCTTGAATGCTCCCAGTTTCAACTTGACTTTGATATGACAATCCCCAGCACACCATGTCACCACATGGCGACACAAAGAACAAATCAAACAGCACGCTAAGCTTTCATCACAAAGGAGATGCAGTTTATTTTTTCCCTTATCTTGCTCACTCTTAGAGAAGGGGAGGTTTTAGATTTTATGGTATTCTAAAATGAACTTCAAGAAAGCAATTTGTCTTTGGTAAGAGTCGCTGTGCGTCACCAAAGTCCAAGGGAGATTCAAAATACACAATCTCAAAAGGCAAGGCTGGGGAGGGGGAGAGTTCATCAATCTGTGTCATTTGTGTAAATCCCAAAGATGGGTACTTCTGGGACTTATATTGGGGCTTCATAGTTAAATTAAATGTCCTGGCTTAACAACCCAGGCACTCTCATAGAAATGCAGCTGCTTCTCTCTCTCTCTCTCTCTCTCTCTCTCTATCTCTCTATCTCTCTGTCTTATTGGCTCCGGTCCCTGCTTGCTGAGGAGTTTCAAGCTCCTGCCACACATTTTCAAAGTGTGAAGTTAGTGGCCACCTAAATAGTGAACTGACAAGAAGTGTCCGACGTCCATGTCTGTTAGACCACGCTGGGAATTATTGACAGTGATTCTCTTTTCCCGGAGAGGAGAGATCAATCGAGGCAAACATTTGGCCATAACTCTTGTCTGAGACCTGTCGAATCAAACTGACCTTATTGTGTCTCTCCACATGGGTGACTTCAGAGCTCATTTTCATGGGGGCAAGGCCGGCTCTAGCCTTTTGGCGGCCCTAAGAGAGATCTGGTTGGGATTTTATTTTTTGAGAACCCGCTGTGCGTTTTAAAGTACATTTCCTGCAGTTCACACATTTAGCCATGGAGCGGAGAGAAAATTGTGCAATTTTATTACAAATTTAAAGCATTGCCATGACTTATGCCATGTTAATGATATCTGAGTGAGAGTGACTAACAAAATCTATAGGGCCCCTGGGTATGTAATCTGTTTGGTTTTTGGCTATGTTTAGATAACTGGCTAATTTACCAATCTAAAAATTGTTAGCTGACATTGCTAATTGAGTGACTGTCAGTTACTGACAAAACTACAGGAAAACTGCTGATGCACAACCAAACTTCACAACCACCTGTTGCTGACAGGTGTATAAAATCATGTACACCGCCATGCAATCTCCATAGACAAACATTTGCAGTAGAATAGCCTTACTGAAGAGCGCAGTGACTTTCAACATGGCAGTGTCGTAGAATGCCACCTTTCCAACAAGTCAGTTTGTCAACTGTAAGTGCTGTTATTGTGAATTGTAGAAACGTCTAGGAGCAACAATGGTTCAGCTGTGAAGTGGTAGGCCACACAAGCTTACAGAATGGGACTGCCGAGTGCTGAAACGCGTAGCACATAACAATCAACTGTCTTGGGTTGCAACACTTACTACCGAGTTCCAAACTGCCTCTGGAAGCAATGTCAGCACAATAACTGTTTGTCGGGAGCTTCATGAAATGGGTTTCCATGGCCGAGCAGCCGCACACAAGCCTAAGATCACCATGCACAATGCCAAGCCTTTGCTGGAGTGGTGTAAAGCTCGCCGCCATTAGACTCTGGAGCAGTGGAAATGATTTCTCTGGAGTGAGGAATCACACTTCACCATCTGGCAGTCCGACGGACTAATCTGGGTTTGAACGCTACCTGCCTGAAATACATAGTTCCAACTGTAAAGTTTGGTGGAGTAGGAATAATGGTCTGGGGCTGTTTTTCATGGTTCGGGCTACGCCCCTTAGTTCCAGTGAAGGGAAATCCTAATGCTACAGCATACAATGACATTCAAGATGATTCTGTGCTTCCATCTTTGTGGCAACAGTTTGGGGAAGGCCCTTTCCTGTTTCAGCATGACAATGCCCCTGTGCACAAAGCGAGGTCCATACAGAAATGGTTGTCGAGATTGGTGTGGAAGAACTTGACTGGCCTGCACAGAGCCCTGACCTCAACCCCACTGAACACCTTTGGGATGAATTGGAATGCCGACTCCGACCTCACTAATGCTCTTGTGGCTGAATGGAAGCAAGTCCCCGCAGCAATGTTCCAACATCTAGTGGAAAGCCTTCCCAGAAGAGTGGAGGCTGTTATAGCAGCAAAGGAGAGACCAACTCCATATTAATGCCAATGATTTTAGAATGAGATGTTCGACGAGCAGGTGTATGTTACTGCTATCAAGTGGACAGGCAAAGTAGTGTAGCAATTGGCCTACGTGTTGATTTGGGTAAACACTGGGGGCCAAAAGTTTGGAATATTACTCATTCAAGGGTTTTTCTTTATTTGCACTATTTTTTACATTTAGAATCAAAAGTGAAGACATCCAAACTATGACATAACACATATAGAATCATGTAGTAACCAGAATAGTGTTAAACAAATTCTTCAAATAGCCACCCTTTGCCTTGGTGACAGTTTTACACACTCTTGGCATTCTCTCAACCAGCTTCATGAGGACCACCACAGGAATGGAAGACCCAGAAATACCTCTGCTGCAGAGGATAAGTTCATTAGAGTTACCAGCCTCAGATTGCAGCCCAAATAAATGCTTCACAGAGTTCAAGTAACACTCATCTCAACATCAACTGTTCAGAGGAGACTGTGTAAATCAGGCCTTCATGGTTGAATTTCTGCAAAGAAACCACTACTAAAGGGCACCAATAATAAGAAGAGACTTGCTTGGGCCAAGAAACATGAGCAATGGACATTAGACCGAGTCTAAATTTGAGAGTTTTGGTTCCAACCTCAACCAAATTTACATGGTTTGGGATGAGTTGGACCGCAGTGAAGGAAAAGCAGCCAATAAATGCTCAGCATATGTGAGAACTCCTTCAAGACTGATGGAAAAGCATTGCAGGTGAAGCTGGTTGAGAGAATGCCAAGAGTGTGTAAGTGGTCATCAAGGCAAAGGGTGGCGATTTGAAGAATCTCAACTATAAAATCTATTTTGATTTGTTTAACACTTTTTTGGTTACTACATGATTCCATGTGTTATGTCATAGTTGTGATGTCTTCACTATTATTCTACAATGTAAAAAATAGTGCAAATAAAGAAAAACCCTTGATTGAGTAATATTCCAAACTTTTGGCACACATTTTGTTTCTTGTTTAAGTGTGAGCGATTGTTACGGAGAGTATATGGTTGGAAAGAGAATAGATTATTTCAATGAAGCTGTCTATGCTTTAGCCATTATAGAGGTCTGAGGCTAGAGACTCTGAGTGACCGCAATGCAACCTGACCAGGAACATCTCTGGGCCCTAGTTATAACTAAACTGTAATTATGAGGTTCAGTCAGATTGATACTGTACGGCAGAAATAGATTATTTCCCCTGGAATCATGTTGGAGCTTAGAGATTTCAGAAGAGTGGTTTACATGGAAGCAATACTCAGTTAATCATTTCTCAGCTTGCTTAGCGTTCAGCACTAAATATTCTCTGCAGGGGGACACATGTTTGATAAGTTTCACAGCAGTCTTTTGACAGTGGGCTCATCAGAGGTTTTGATAAACAGACTCGCTCGGACTATACTCGGCTGTCTGTTGATCCGGAAGACCAGTCACGGCTCACCAGTCACAGGAAATACTTCTGAACCCGAGCAGCACTTTTCACTTATTAATACATGTATATTATTGTATATATGGGTCACTACACAAATTCGGTGCCATTTGGGAAGTGAAACTTGGTTTAAAAAAAACCTGTTTGATTTCAGCTAATTTTAACATTCTGTCATAAAAACACATGTCCAACTTAATAAAGAAAGAGCTCTCCGTTTTCCACCACAAAACAAACTGCAAAAACAATAGGACCAGCTCACCTGCTTTTACACTATGACTTGGCTATGTTCAATGTTGTTGAAATATTTAAAAATGAATATTTTCACCATATTAGTACAAGAGTTCAGTTCACTTAAAGGGGTTGACCTTAAAATGAATTACAGACCTAAATAAATCACTAATCACATGAAATAAATTATAATCTTCAGAAAATATTTTGTCAAAGCAAATGAATAACCAGGGCTTTACAATGACGATGAAAACGTGGAGATATTTTGGGGTTAAGTGTGTTAAAATGTTCCTAAAAGTCACAGAGGGACAACTTTAACATTATTGGTGCACAATCTCTAGTATTAAATTAATGCAAAAGGCACTCATTTCGTGGAACGACCCGTATGTCATTTTTGAAAACTTGGAAATAGTAAGTTTGACTTGGAATGCCTTTTATTTGCTTTTAGTTTAATTTACCTTGCGGAAAATAAATAAAACATTTGAGCTTCAAAATATTCGTCAACATTAATATTTCACCAGTTAAGAAAACATTTGTGGTGAAGGGGACTTAGAATACATTCCTCCCACTTTAATCCAGTTATCCTGCAGTGCAAAAGAAACTGAGTAACATTTTATTTCTTACTGCTGCTGAGGCTAGCTGGGAATCTTTCTGCTCTGTTTGTCAATGTCAGTGGTCTCCCGTCAGTTAAGAACAGAAATAAAAAGGAGGGATGTAGAGCTCTCTGTTTGAAAACAGCCATTATTGTATGCAATACAGTGAAAGTCAATGGCATGCCCTATTGCAAAGAGGGTAAGAAGCAAACAGATGATGCTGGGATCAATCTACAGTTATGAAAGAGATTTGCTACAGTTCCTTCGGAAAGTATTCAGACCCCTTGACTTTTTCCACATTTTGTTACGTTACAGCCTTTTTTTCCTTTATCAATCTACACACAATACCCCATAATGACGAAGCAAAAACAGGTTTTTAGAAACGTTTGCTAATTTATGCAAAAATCTTGGCTGTGTGCTTAGGGTCGTTGTCCTGTTGGAAGGGGAACCTTTGCCCCAGTCTGAGATCCTGAAAGCTCTGGAGCAGGTTTTCATCAAGGATCTCTCTGTACTTTGCTTAATTAATTTTTGCCTCGATTCTGACTAGTCTCCCAATCCCTGCCGCTGAAAAACATCCCCACAGCGTGATGCTGCCACCACCATGCTTCACCGTAGGGATGCTGCCAGGTTTCCTCCAGACGTGACGCTTGGCATTCAGGCCAAAAAGTTCAATCTTTGTTTCATCAGACCAGAGAATCAATGTTTCTGATGGTCTGAGAGTCTTTAGGTGCCTTTTGGCAAACTCCAAGCGGGCTGTCATGTGCATTTTACTGAGGAGTGGCTTCCATCTGGCCACTCTACCATAAAGGCCTGATTGGAGGAGTGCTGCAGAGATGCTTGTCCTTCTGGAAAGGTCTCCCATCTCCACAGAGGAACTCTAGAGCTCTGTCAGATTGACCATTGGGTTCTTGGTCACCTCCCTGACCAAGGCCCTTGTCCCCCGATTGCTCAGTTTGGCCGGGTGGGCAGCTCTAGGAAGAGTCTTGGTGGTTCCTAACTTCTTTCATTTAAGAATGATGGAGGCCACTGTGTTCTTGAGGAAATTCAATGCTGCAGAAATCTGTGCCTCGACACAATCTTGTCTCTGAGCTCTACGGACAATTCCTTCGACCTCATGGCTTGGTTTTTGCTCTGACATGCACAGTCAACTGTGGGACCTTATAAAGACAGGTGTGTGCCTTTCCAAATCATGTCCAATCAATTGAATTTACCACAGGTGGACTCCAATCAAGTTGTAGAAGCATCTCAAGGATGATCAATGGAAACAGGATTCACCTGAGCTCAATTTCGAGTCTCATAGCAAAGGGTCTGAACACTTATGTAAATAAGTTATTTCTGTTGAAAATGTTTTTAAAATGTCTAAAAACCGGTTTTCTCTTGGTCATTATCAAGTATTGTGTGTAGGTTGGTGCAGATTTCTTTACTTACTTTGTCAATTTACGAATACGGCTGTAACATAACAAAATATGGAAAAAGTCAAGGGGTCTGAATACTAAAAACACAACGTGAGATCCAAAATGGAGATCGATCCTAGCAATATACCGTATCATCTTACTAATAGTATTTGAATGTTTATCCTGTGTTAGGAAGTTACTAGAGAGAAATTCATTATCTTCAGAAGAGATGAAAGATATTTTGGTGGCAAGTGTCTTACTCTCCACTTAACGTGTGATCTAAATAAATTGGCCACTCTATGGAGAGTGAATAATTATATATCTTATACATGTTTGCAGAGAGTTATTCATACCTGCATCAGCACGAGTTATCAAAGCTAAATGTGCAGAGGAGCCGTCTCGCTTTTTGGTCTCTAACAAACCTGCTGGTTGAACCAAGACAACTCTCATTTCTTTTCAAACTTGACAATCATGGAGACAAAGGTCTGTAGAGTTTTCACATTAATCATAGCCAACAGAGAATAGGAGGGTTGGGAAATTAACATTATTTTGGTGCTTGCGTATTTCCAGTTGCCATTTCCACCACAATAAAATGAATTGACAAAAATAATTTCCTTGGTGTTCTCATTTTTGTTTAGCATCATACTGGCAGAAAGTCACAAACAATATCCAATGATTGGAGTTGTTCTTTCACTGAGTCAGGGCAGCTGTAGCTGGAAATGAGATGTACTTTAATATTGTATTTTTTTGCAAGGCAATTTAAAAAGCATACTTACAATGTTCCAAGAAATAATTCCACAAATAGTTCCACAAATAGGGTTACAACACTTATCCATCCTCAGACATTTGTACATTTGCACCAATCCCCCAAAAATGATGGTCTGTAATGTTCATTCTAAACATTTTATGGACACAAACCGCACTTGAAGAATCAATAATGCATCAAAAAGCATTTTTTATTAGTTAGCAATGTTCAGATGTAATTTAGTAGGCCCAAATCAAGATGGGAAGACTGCAATATGTTTGGTTTTCTGTGGCTATCCAAATAGAATGCCATTAGGAACTGGTCTGAAACCTGGTCCTCCCTGTCTAGGGCAGAGCACCACTTTGGCCTTCACAACTAACACAACTAAGGTCTTCCTGCATTTTTACAGTGTCATCAGAAAGTATTCACACCCCTTGACTTTTTCCACATTTTGTTGTGTTACAGCCTGAGTTTAAAATTGATTAAATTGAGATTTCTTTGTCACTGGCCTACACACAACACCTCATCATGTCGAAATTTTTACAAATTAATTAAAATGAAAAGCTGAAATGTCTTGAGTCAATAAGTATTCACACCGTTTGTTATGGCAAGCCTAAATAAGTTCAGTAGTAAACATTTGCTTAATAACAAGTCACATAATACATTGCACACTCACTGTGTGTGCAATAATTTTTAATGACTGCCCCTTCTCTGTACCCCAAACATACCATTATCTCTAAAGGTCCCTCAGTCAAGCAGTGAATTTCAAACACAGATTAAACCACAAAGTCCAAATCCAATCCAATAGATTACTGAGTACCACTCTCCATAGTTTTAAGCATAGTGGTGGCTGCATCATGTTATGGGTATGCTTGTAATCATTAAGGACTGGGGAGTTTTTCAGGATAAAAAATAAACGTAATGGAGCTAAGCACAGGCAACGTCCTAGAGGAAAACCTGGTTCAGTCTGCTTTCCACCAGAGACTGTGAGATGAATTCACATTTCAGCAGGACAATAACCTAATCACAGGGAGTTGCTTACCAAGAAGACAGTGAATGTTCCTGAGTGGCCGAGTTACAGTTTTGAGTTAAATCTGCTTGAAAATCTTAGGCAGGATCTGAAAATGGTTGTCTAGCAATGATCAAGGAATTTTGAAAAGAATAATGGGTGGCAGGTAGCCTAGCGGTTAGAGCGTTGGGCCAGGTTGGTTCGAATACCTGAGCCAACAAGTTGAAAAAACCTGTCGATGTGTCCTTGAGCAAGGCACTTAACCCTAATTTGCTCCAGGGGCGCCGTACTACTATGGCTGACCCTGTAGGTAGGTCGTCATTGTAAATAAGAATTTGTTCTTAACTGACTTGCCTAGTTAAATAAAGGATAAATAAATAAAATAAAAATGTTGGCCAACCCAGGTGTGGAAAGCTCTTAGCGGCTTACCCAGTAGGAATCACATCTGTAATTCAAAGGTGCTTCTACTAAGTATTGACTCAAGGTTGTGAATACTTTTGTATATGAGATATTTCTGTATTTCATTTTCAATAAATGTGCAACATTTCTAAAAACGTGTCTACACTTTGTCATTATGGGGTACTGTGTGTAAATGGGCGAAAAAACAACAACTATTTAATACATTTTTAACACAACAAAATGTGGAATAAGTCAAGGGGTATGAATACGTTCTGAAGGCACAGTAGCTGGTTTAGCTCTCTCATTATCTCTTTGGGTCTGTACTTAACTAGTTATTAACCAATTATAAATGCGTTCCCTTGAAATTGGTAATTCACAAATTGACATTCAGATTCCAAACAAAAATTCTTCAAGAGTAATTCAGGGAGCAACGAGTCATATTCAGTATTTTGATAGGGGCACATTGGTGATTCAATTCGTACCGTCAGAGTTGCTTCCTTAGACATAGTTTGTTCTATGTCTTCCTCTCTGTCAGTGCACTTGAGAGCAGAGGAAGAATTTGACAATTTGTTGAGAAGTTTCTTCATTCAAGAATATCTTTGGTTTCTATACAGTAAGTCAATACAGTTAGTTTTGTGAGCTTGCAGATAACTTGTATGTTAGTTCACTTCCTTGACTTTCCATGTAGACACCTTTGAGAAGATTCCATTGCTGTCGTTGACAAAATAAGAGTTTCATTCAAAAACACTATTTATCAATTTTCAGAAATTGGGAATTTTGCATTTATTCTTAAAATAAATTATGAAAGAGATTGTGTTTTTTCACAACTCAATATTAGACAGTTGTTGCTAATGTTTGTTATACTCAGTGTTTTGTTTAAAATCTATCACTTGATGGTTTCATTTCAGAGAAACAAATAATGTATTTATTTACATTTTACACAGTTAAATGTAACACATAGCTCATTTAAAACAAATGAAGAACTATACAAATGATACACTTGAAACATTAATATTTATAGTCTATTCACACACCTGTGCGTCAGTCTAATTAACATAAGAATAACATACCCATCAAAATCAGTCAGCTAGAGTTGGGCTGCGTCTCAATCCACCTCATCCGCCTATGTCTGCCTTCCGCATCTGTGCTGGGAAGTCGCAGAGCTACAGCGCTGTTTGTCAGACCAAGGAGACATCCCGAAAATAGGTCTGTAGTGTCCGAACGGTTTGGCCTACTAACTAATGTAACCAAATGGATAGATGGAAAGACGTGTTCTCCGTTTTGCTCTATGACCCACACAGGACACGTCTGAAGTCAGTACCGCCGACTTCTGTCTGTAGCGTCCAAACCATTTGGGCTACAAACTAATATGACCCCACTATGGACACAACTGCCATGGGACTCTTCTGAAGGTACTGGTTTAAAAAAATGAATGGATGTATGGAGGTAACTTTGTGCTAACAAAAAAAGGGGTTAAATATGTGTCCAAAAAACTAAAATATTTCCAGAGATTTCTTATATCTCCTAGATACTGTATAAGACAGACACTTCAAATCCTTATTCCTTATAAAAAAATTGCTGTCTTTTTTACCATTTATGAATATGTTATTCAATGACTTTCTTTGGGCTGTAGTAGTAAAGGCCAAATTCAATATTTGATCAAATAATTGTTTTAAATATTTTTGGGGGGATACCTTCAGGGGTCCTAAAATTTGAAATTAAATAGATAAATTATCCATGGTATGACATATTAAAACAATGCCATATATTAGCTTAGTAGAACCCCCCCCCCCCAGTAATATGAGATCTGTATGTAAAACATTTACATTTGACATTTAAGTCATTTATCAGATGCTCTTATCCAGAGTGCATTCATCTTAAAACAGCTTGGTGAGACAACCACATATCACAGTCAAATAAACAGGTTATAAATATTTCATTCCAGCGTAACAATTGATATGTAATGTTTTGCAAAAAAAAAAATCTATGAATTTAAAATCTGAGAACAGTGATATATTTACAGACATGGATAAGCAATCATTTCTGCTGAAAAAACACAAATGTAAAAAATTGGTGGATATAACATTTTGGAAATCAACTCTTCAAATGTAGCCTCCCAATTGCAAAGCCAATGTTTTGTATCTCTATGTTTGGTGATATGACAGATACGTTAAAGAGGAAAATAGGTAGGGGAAGAATACTGAATTAATATTATCGTAAAATGCTTATTTGGTAAATTGGTGTCTAAGTCTAGTCACTGGCCAGAGTCTCATCAGGAAACAGAGATCTTTAGCAATATAAGCAGATCATCTTTAACTAATAGGACATTATTCACTTAAGTACAGAGAGGTCATTTTCAGCCACTCTCCAAAATACCCAAAACACTTATTTTGGGAGCCTAAAGTCCATTGTAAACAGCAGGGGGCGTCACTCCTCAGATCAGATAAAGTACTCCTTCTTGCTCTCGTCCATGGCATCCTGTAGAGCCGGGTCACCCCGGAGCGCCGCATCCGCTGTTTCGGCAAACTCAGTGCCCTTTGCCTCGTTGGTGTGGTAGGTACCTTTGTGCCGGTACATGTAGCGAATTACTACCACCGACAGGCACAGCAGCACCAGGACCACAGCAGCAATGACAGCTGCAAATGGAGATGAGGATGTTATAGCAAGGACTTTGGTAATTCACTATCACTATCACAATGACAAAATACAATGGAGATGGTTTTCACAATAGCCCGCGATTCTGCAAGGCCAGGACTTCGACCGTGTCATTGATCTTTGAATGGGCAAGGTCATTGGAATGTATGTGGATCAGAATGAAGTACAGGCCTAACCAGACTGTACAGGCCTAACCAGACTGTACAGGCCTAACCAGAGATTACAGGCCTAACCAGACTGTACATGCCTAACCAGAGATTACAGGACTAACCAGACTGTACAGGCCTAACCAGAGATTACAGGCCTAACCAGACTGTACAGGCCTAGCCAGAGATTACAGGCCTAACCAGAGATTACAGGACTAACCAGACTGTACAGGCCTAACCAGAGATTACAGGCCTAACCAGACTGTACAGGCCTAACCAGACTGTACAGGCCTAGCCAGAGATTACAGGCCTAACCAGACTGTACAGGCCTAGCCAGAGATTACAGGCCTAACCAGACTGTACAGGCCTAACCAGACTGTACAGGCCTAACCAGACTGTACAGGCCTAGCCAGAGATTACAGGCCTAACCAGACTGTACAGGCCTAACCAGACTGTACAGGCCTAGCCAGAGATTACAGCCCTAACCAGACTGTACAGGCCTAACCAGACTGTACAGGCCTAACCAGACTGTACAGGCCTAACAAGACTGTACAGGCCTAACCAGACTGTACAGGCCTAACCAGAGATTACAGGCCTAACCAGAGATTACAGGCCTAGCCAGAGATTACAGGCCTAACCAGACTGTACAGGACTAACCAGACTGTACAGGCCTAACCAGAGATTACAGGCCTAACCAGACTGTACAGGCCTAACCAGACTGTACAGGCCTAGCCAGAGATTACAGGCCTAACCAGACTGTACAGGCCTAGCCAGAGATTACAGGCCTAACCAGACTGTTCAGGCCTAACCAGAGATTACAGGCCTAACCAGACTGTACAGGCCTAACCAGACTGTACAGGCCTAACCAGACTGTACAGGCCTAACCAGACTGTACAGGCCTAACCAGAGATTACAGGCCTAGCCAGAGATTACAGGCCTAACCAGACTGTACAGGCCTAACCAGACTGTACAGGCCTAACCAGACTGTACAGGCCTAACCAGACTGTACAGGCCTAACCAGAGATTACAGGCCTAGCCAGAGATTACAGGCCTAACCAGACTGTACAGGACTAACCAGACTGTACAGGCCTAACCAGAGATTACAGGCCTAGCCAGAGATAACAGGCCTAACCAAACTGTACAGGACTAACCAGACTGTACAGGCCTAACCAGAGATTACAGGCCTAACCAGACTGTACAGGCCTAACCAGAGATTACAGGCCTAGCCAGAGGTTACAGGCCTAACCAGACTGTACAGGCCTAACCAGACTGTACAGGCCTAACCAGACTGTACAGGCCTAACCAGACTGTACAGGCCTAACCAGACTGTACAGGCCTAGCCAGAGATTACAGCCCTAACCAGACTGTACAGGCCTAACCAGACTGTACAGGCCTAACCAGACTGTACAGGCCTAACCAGACTGTACAGGCCTAACCAGACTGTACAGGCCTAACCAGAGATTACAGGCGTAGCCAGAGATTATAGGCCTAAAATGACTGTACAGGACTAACCAGACTGTACAGGCCTAACCAGAGATTACAGGCCTAACCAGACTGTACAGGCCTAACCAGACTGTACAGGCCTAACCAGACTGTACAGGCCTAGCCAGACTGTACAGGCCTAGCCAGAGATTACAGGCCTAACCAGACTGTACAGGCCTAGCCAGAGATTACAGGCCTAACCAGACTGTACAGGCCTAACCAGACTGTACAGGCCTAGCCAGACTGTACAGGCCTAACCAGACTGTACAGGCCTAACCAGACTGTACAGGCCTAACCAGACTGTACAGGCCTAGCCAGAGATTACAGGCCTAACCAGACTGTACAGGCCTAACCAGACTGTACAGGCCTAACCAGAGATTACAGGCCTAACCAGAGATTACAGGCCTAGCCAGAGATTACAGGCCTAACCAGACTGTACAGGCCTAACCAGACTGTACAGGCCTAACCAGACTGTACAGGCCTAACCAGAGATTACAGGCCTAACCAGAGATTACAGGCCTAGCCAGAGATTACAGGCCTAACCAGACTGTACAGGCCTAACCGCACCGCACAGGCCTAACCAGACTGTACAGGCCTAACCAGAGATTACAGGCCTAACCAGACTGTACAGGCCTAACCAGAGATTACAGGCCTAACCAGAGATTACAGGCCTAGCCAGAGATTACAGGCCTAACCAGACTGTACAGGACTAACCAGACTGTACAGGCCTAACCAGAGATTACAGGCCTAACCAGACTGTACAGGCCTAACCAGACTGTACAGGCCTAGCCAGAGATTACAGGCCTAACCAGACTGTACAGGCCTAGCCAGAGATTACAGGCCTAACCAGACTGTACAGGCCTAGCCAGAGATTACAGGCCTAACCAGAATGTACAGGCCTAACCAGACTGTACAGGCCTAGCCAGAGATTACAGGCCTAACCAGACTGTACAGGCCTAACCAGACTGTACAGGCCTAACCAGACTGTACAGGCCTAACCAGAGATTACAGGCCTAACCAGAGATTACAGGCCTAGCCAGAGATTACAGGCCTAACCAGACTGTTCAGGCCTAACCAGAGATTACAGGCCTAACCAGACTGTACAGGCCTAACCAGACTGTACAGGCCTAACCAGACTGTACAGGCCTAACCAGACTGTACAGGCCTAACCAGACTGTACAGGCCTAACCAGAGATTACAGGCCTAGCCAGAGATTACAGGCCTAACCAGACTGTACAGGACTAACCAGACTGTACAGGCCTAACCAGAGATTACAGGCCTAGCCAGAGATTACAGGCCTAACCAGACTGTACAGGCCTAACCAGACTGTACAGGCCTAACCAGAGATTACAGGCCTAGCCAGAGATTACAGGCCTAACCAGACTGTACAGGCCTAACCGCACCGCACAGGCCTAACCAGACTGTACAGGCCTAACCAGAGATTACAGGCCTAACCAGACTGTACAGGCCTAACCAGAGATTACAGGCCTAACCAGACTGTACAGGCCTAGCCAGAGATTACAGGCCTAACCAGACTGTACAGGCCTAACCAGAGATTACAGGCCTAGCCACACTGTACAGGCCTAATCAGAGATTACAGGCCTAACCAGAGATTACAGGCCTAGCCACACTGTACAGGCCTAAACAGAGATTACAGGCCTAACCAGAGATTACAGGCCTAACCAGAGATTACAGGCCTAACCAGAGATTACAGGCCTAACCAGAGATTACGGGCCTAACCAGAGATTACAGGCCTAACCACACTGTACAGGCCTAACCAGAGATTACAGGCCTAGCCACACTGTACAGGCCTAACCAGAGATTACAGGCCTATCCAGAGATTACAGGCCTAACCAGAGATTACAGGCCTAACCAGAGATTACGGGCCTAACAAGAGATTACAGGCCTAACCAGAGATTACAGGCCTAACCAGAGATTACGGGCCTAACCAGAGATTACGGGCCTAACCAGAGATTACGGGCCTAACCAGAGATTACAGGCCTAACCACACTGTACAGGCCTAACCAGAGATTACAGGCCTAGCCAGACTGTACATGCCTAACCAGAGGTTACAGGCCTAACCAGAGATTACAGGCCTAACCAGAGATTACAGGTCTAACCAGAGATTACAGGCCTAGCCAGAGATTACAGGCCTAAAAAGCAGTTTCTCCGTTTTTTTCAAATGAGAATTGTTAAATCAAAGTTCATTGTGATGATTAGCCAACAGTGAATGGTAACAGTACTGATATATGAGAGACACTTTGTCCTACAATGAACTGTTAAGTTTGAAAGAACTGCCTGAGGCAGAAAACCACAACTTGTGAAGATGTTTTGTGACTTAATTGTCTATTTTCTGGAATGCCAGTCTCTTGATAATAAAAAGTAGTTTCAGGCTAGATTCTAATTTGAACACATTACTGGCAGAAGAAGAACAGTGTCTTTTTAAATGCATATTTCGTGGTCTGTAACAGTTGTTGGCAGACAACGGCAATATTTTGTGCCATAAAAATAGCTGTAGCATTACATTTTAAATTTGGCCCGTTGGTTGGCTAACTTCAAAAATTGCCTTTAAATAGCTCTGTTCCGAAACATTTAGCAGACTCTGTTGCTCTCTGAAAGGAAGAGAAAGAGATGTGTCTGTGTTGCATGCATCCCCATCATTAAACTTAAAGGGGGATGTCTGCCTCCAGCATCAAATCTATCAGCAATATCGATGTGGATGAGGTTTGCAGAGGGAGGCAAGGCCTTTGAATATTCTGGGCATGAGAGGAACTCTATTAAAAAACTCACCTCCTAGTATGGCATCCAAGTATCCATCTTCCACGTCATAATCTAAGGAGGCAAAGAAAAAGGGATTTCAAATCATGTGCTAATATACTGTAGGTTACATACATAAGTTACATACAGTACAGTACAATAATTATTATTTTACCTTCAATTTATGCCATGTATATTGAACCACATTAATATATATTTCCCCAGACTTTGAGTTTGTTATTTTAACATGTGAATCTTTCATGAGGGTTTTTAGTAGACAGCTCTCTCCCTGGTGTGTGTGTGTGCAGAGAGGTTTTTTGTTTCTGTCACCGGGGGACAAAACTCTCATTGGAGATGGTGATTAAATGTAATCATTAATTATAGCGCAGGCAACATCTGCCCGCCTTGACTTTCTCTGAAGGACAGTCACAGAGTCAGTCAGCCAGAGACGAAACTGTGTCATTTATAAAAACACAACGTGAGATCCAAAATGGAGATCGATCCTTGCATGCTTGAGAAAGCCCTTTAGCTAAAGAAAGATGGAAGACATACAGTGGGGAGAACAAGTATTTGATACACTGACGATTTTGCAGGTTTTCCCACTTACAAAGCATGTAGAAGTCTGTAATTTTTAACATAGGTAATCTTCAACTGTGAGTGACGGAATCTAAAACCAAAATCCAGAAAATCACATTGTATGATTTTTAAGTAATTAATTTGCATTTTATTGCATGACATAAGTATTTCATACATCAGAAAAGCAGAACTTAATATTTGGTACAGAAACCTTTGTTTGCAATTACAGAGATCATACGTTTCCTGTAGTTCTTGACCAGGTTTGCACACACTGCAGCAGGGATTTTGGCCCACTCCTCCATACAGACCTTCTCCAGATCCTTCAGGTTTCGGGGCTGTCGCTGGGCAATACGGACTTTCAGCTCCCTCCAAAGATTTTCTATTGGGTTCAGGTCTGGAGACTGGCTAGGCCACTCCAGGACTTTGAGATGCTTCTTACGGAGCCACTCCTTAGTTGCCCTGGCTGTGTGTTTCGGGTCATTGTCATGCTGGAAGATCCAGCCACGACCCATCTTCAATGCTCTTACTGAGGGAAGGAGGTTGTTGGCCAAGATCTCGCGATACATGGCCCCATCCATCCTCCCCTCAATACGGTGCAGTCGTCCTGTCCCTTTGCAGAAAAGCATCCCCAAAGAATGATGTTTCCATCTCCATGCTTCACGGTTGGGATGGTGTTCCTGGGGTTGTACTCATCCTTCGTCTTTCTCCAAACACGGCGAGTGGAGTTTAGACCATAAAGCTCTATTTTTGTCTCATCAGACCACATGACCTTCTCCCATTCCTCCTCTGGATCATCCAGATGGTCATTGGCAAACTTCAGACGGGCCTGGACATGCGCTGGCTTGAGCAGGGGGACCTTGCGTGCGCTGCAGGATTTTAATCCATGACGGCGTAGTGTGTTACTAATGGTTTTCTTTGAGACTGTGGTCCCAGCTGTCTTCAGGTCATTGACCAGGTCCTGCCGTGTAGTTCTGGGCTGATCCCTCACCTTCCTCATGATCATTGATGCCCCACGAGGTGAGATCTTGTATTCTCAGCAATTAAAGGGCATTACAGAACTTGCTCATTAGGACAGAGGGAGAGAAATGACAGATCCCAGGGAAGCAGCTGTGGTGGGAAAGGCACAACTAAACATCACTGCTCTATCAGTAACTTAGAATTTATAGTTTTTAGCTTTAGGCCTATGGACTTTGACAAATGCTTGCCTGTTCCAGGGGGCCTCGATATGCATGTATGAATCCCATAACAGACATTATTTCTTGATATACATGTATGAATCCCATAACAGTCTTGATTGCTATGATTGGCTATTTTAGATGCAGACTCACAGACCCTTTCTTCTCCTTGGAATGTATAACATTATTCAGAATGTGAAAACTCAAAACATATAATCGAAAAATTAACCCACCGTCAGAAGTTGGGATACTGGGATACTGGGCGGGGCTTGGTTGTGGAATATTGCAGAGCAAGAGTAAGATAACTATCGTATAATCATAATGGTCTCCTCGCAGTCTTACTTTGTAATAATAGTTGCTGAAACAATATCTCTACATAATTACACAATTTTGGGCTCCCGAGTGGCGCAGCGGTCTAAGGCACTGCATCTCAGTGCAAGACGCGTCACTGCAGTCCCTGGTTTGAATCCAGGCTGCATCACATCCGGGTATGATTGGGAGTCCCACAGGGCGGCGCACAATTGGCCCAGCGTCGTCCAGGTTTGGCCGGGGTAGGCCGTCATTGTAAATAAGAATTTGTTCTTAACTGACTTGCCTAGTTAAATAAAGGTTAAATAAAAAAATAAAAATATACACAACAGGTATAACTGATATACTTCTTATGAAATGTAGGTAGACAACGTTGCTCAATATTTCATTACAGAACTGCACTCTTTCAACTGCATGCATCATTCCATTTATATGCAGATGACACTGTGATTTATTCTATTTTACCCAAACATTAATGCAGTTGGAGTCCGATTTTAAGATCCTACAGGAGTCTCTTTTACAGCTCAAACTTGTTTTAAATCTTAATAAAACAAATGTTATGTCTTTTTCTAGGTCTAGACTCTCAGTTAGAAACACTCTTGCAATTACTAGCCTGGATGGTACTCAAATCGAGCAGGTCTCTGCATATACAGTGGGGAGAACAAGTATTTGATACACTGCCGATTTTGCAGGTTTTCCTACTTACAAAGCATGTAGAGGTCTGTAATTTTTATCATAGGTACACTTCAACTGTGAGAGACGGAATCTAAAACAAAAATACAGAAAATCACATTGTATGATTTTTAAATAATTAATTTGCATTTTATTGCATGACATAAGTATTTGATCACCTACCAACCAGTAAGAACTACGGCTCTCACAGACCTGTTAGTTTTTCTTTAGGAAGCCCTCCTGTTCTCCACTCATTATCTGTATTAACTGCACCTGTTTGAACTCGTTACCTGTATTAAAGACACCTGTCCACACACTCAATCAAACAGACTCTAACCTCTCCACAATGGCCAAGACCAGAGAGCTGTGTAAGGACATCAGGGATAAAATTGTAGACCTGCACAAGGCTGGGATGGGCTACAGGACAATAGGCAAGCAGCTTGGTGAGAAGGCAACAACTGTTGGCGCAATTATTAGAAAATGGAAGAAGTTCAAGATGACGGTCAATCTCCCTCGGTCTGGGGCACCATGCAAGATCTCACCTCGTGGTGCATCAACGATCATGAGGAAGGTGAGGGATCAGTCCAGAACTAAACGGCAGGACCTGGTCAATGACCTGAAGAGAGCTGGGACCACAGTCTCAAAGAAAACCATTAGTAACACACTACGCCGTCATGGATTAAAATCCTGCAGCGCACGCAAGGTCCCCCTGCTCAAGCCAGCGCATGTACAGGCCCATCTGAAGTTTGCCAATGACCATCTGGATGATCCAGAGGAGGAATGGGAGAAGGTCATGGGGTCTGATGAGACAAAAATAGAGCTTTTTGGTCTAAACTCCACTCGCCGTGTTTGGAGGAAGAAGAAGGATGAGTACAACCCCAAGAACACCATCCCAACCGTGAAGCATGGAGGTGGAAACATAATTCTTTGGGGATCCTTTTCTGCAAAGGGGACAGGACGACTGCACCGTATTGAGGGGAGGATGGATGGGGCCATGTATCGCGAGATCTTGGCCAACAACCTCCTTCCCTCAGTTAGAGCATTGAAGATGGGTCGTGGCTGGGTCTTCCAGCATGACAACGACCCGAAACACACAGCCAGGGCAACTAAGGAGTGGCTCCGTAAGAAGCATCTCAATGTCCTGGAGTGGCCTAGCCAGTCTCCAGACCTGAACCCAATAGAAAATCTTTGGAGGGAGCTGAAAGTCCGTATTGCCCTGCGACAGCCCCGAAACCTAAAGGATCTGGATGGAGGAGTGGGCCAAAATCCCTGCTGCAGTGTGTGCAAACCTGGTCAAGAACTACAGGAAACGTATGATCTCTGTAATTGCAAACAAAGGTTTCTGTACCAAATATTAAGTTCTACTTTTCTGATGTATCAAATACTTATGTCATGCAATAAAATGCTAATTAATTACTTAAAAATCATACAATGTGATTTTCTGGATTTTTGTTTTAGATTCCGCCACTCACAGTTGAAGAGTACCTATGATAACAATTACAGACTTCTACATACTTTGTAAGTGGGAAAACCTGCAAAATCGGCAGTGTATCAAATACTTGTTCTCCCCACTGTAAATATTTACAGTGGGGAGAACAAGTATTTGATACACTGCCGATTTTGCAGGTTTTCCCACTTACAAAGCATGTAGAAGTCTGTAATTTTTATCATAGGTACTCTTCAACTGTGAGTGACGGAATCTAAAACAAAAATCCAGAAAATCACATTGTATGATTTTTAAGTAATTAATTTGCATTTTATTGCATGACATAAGTATTTGATACATCAGAAAAACAGAACTTAATATTTGGTACAGAAACCTTTGTTTGCAATTACAGAGATCATACGTTTCCTGTAGTTCTTGACCAGGTTTGCACACACTGCAGCAGGGATTTTGGTGCACTCCTCCATACAGATCCTTCAGGTTTCGGGGCTGTCGCTGGGCAATACGGACTTTCAGCTCCCTCCAAAGATTTTCTATTGGGTTCAGGTCTGGAGACTGACTAGGCCACTCCAGGACCTTGAGATGCTTCTTACGGAGCCACTCCTTAGTTGCCCTGGCTGTGTGTTTTGGGTCGTTGTCATGCTGGAAGACCCAGCCACAACCCATCTTCAATGCTCTTACTGAGGGAAGGAGGTTGTTGGCCAAGATCTCGCAATACATGGCCCCATCCATCCTCCCCTCAATACGGTGCAGTCGTCCTGTCCCCTTTGCAGAAAAGCATCCCCAAAGAATTATGTTTCCACCTCCATGCTTCACGGTTGGGATGGTGTTCTTGGGGTTGTACTCATCCTTCTTCTTCCTCCAAACATGGCGAGTGGAGTTTAGACCAAAAAGCTATATTTTTGTCACATCAGACCACATGACCTTCTCCCATTCCTCCTCTGGATCATCCAGATGGTCATTGGCAAACTTCAGACGGGCCTGGACATGCGCTGGCTTGAGCAGGGGGACCTTGCGTGCGCTGCAGGATTTTAATCCATGACGGCGTAGTGTGTTACTAATGGTTTTCTTTGAGACTGTGGTCCCAGCTCTCTTCAGGTCATTGACCAGGTCCTGCCGTGTAGTTATGGGCTGATCCCTCACCTTCCTCATGATCATTGATGCCCCACGAGGTGAGATCTTGCATGGTGCCCCAGACCGAGGGAGATTGACCGTCATCTTGAACTTCTTCCATTTTCTAATAATTGCGGCAACAGTTGTTGCCTTCTCACCAAGCTGCTTGCCTATTGTCCTGTAGCCCATCCCAGCCTTGTGCAGGTCTACAATTTTATCCCTGATGTCCTTACACAGCTCTCTGGCCTTGGCCATTGTGGAGAGGTTGGAGTCTGTTTGATTGAGTGTGTGGACAGGTGTCTTTTATACAGGTAACGAGTTCAAACAGGTGCAGTTAATACAGGTAATGAGTGGAGAACAGGAGGGCTTCTTAAAGAAAAACTAACAGGTCTGTGAGAGCCGGAATTCTTACTGATTGGTAGGTGATCAAATACTTATGTCATGCAATAAAATGCAAATCATTTTTTTTTAAATCATACAATGTGATTTTCTGGATTTTTGTTTTAGATTCCGTCTCTCACAGTTGAAGAGTACCTATGATAAAAATTACAGACTTCTACATGCTTTGTAAGTTGGAAAACCTGCAAAACCGGCAGTGTATCAAATACTTGTTCTCCCCACTGTAGGTGTATGGTTAGATGATAGGCTCTCCTTTCAAAAATGTGTTAGTGAATTGGGAAAAAAGTTCAAATTCAAGTTAGTTTTTTATTTTACAGAAACAGGGCCTGTCTGTCCTCTGTAAATAGAAAACAAATTGTTCAGGCTACTTTTTTTATCCATTTTAGATTATGGTGATGTTATCTATATGCATGCTTCGGCAACCACATTAAAACCACTGGATGCTATTTACCATTGTGCACTCAGGTTTATCAGGGAGGATAGTTTCAGAACACATCACTGTATTCTATACCAAAATGTGGGTTGGGCCCCTCTGTCTGTGAGGCCAGAAAAACATGCTCTTCTGTTTATTTATAAAGAACTCCTTTTAAAACAACCACCATATATTTCAGCATTAATTTCCACTAGACATACTAATTGTAATACCAGATCACAGTCATGGATTACGTTAGAGACGCCTGCAGTAACACAGATTTGGGTAGAACTGCCTTCAGTTCCTTTGCACCTTTTCTGTGGAACAAATTGCAGACCCACCTCAAGCTAGACACTTTGGCAAGATTTATCATCACATATGAGTTAGCCGGTCAATAGTTTAAAGCAGGGATGTATATATATATATATATATATATATATATATATATATATATATATATATATATATATATATATATATATATATATATATATATATATATATATATATATATATATATATATATATATATATATATATATATATTATACACTATATATACAAAAGTATGTGGACACCCCTTCAAATTAGTGGACAGCCACACCTTTTGCTGACAGGTGTATAAAATTGAGCACACAGCCATGCAATTTCCATAGACAAACATTGGCAGCCTTACTGAAGAGCTCAATGATTTTCAACATGGCACCATCATAGGATGCCACCTTTTCAACAAGTCAGTTCGTCCCAGTCAAATGTAAGTGCTGTTATTGTGAAGTAGAAACTTCTAGGAGTAATAACAGCTTAGCCGTGAAGCTAAGAGATCGTAAAAATCGCCTGTTGTCAGTTGCAAGACTCACTACCAAATTCCAAACTGCCTCTGGAAGCAAAGTCAGCACAAGCTCATGAAATTTGTTTCCATGGCCGAGCAGCCGCACACAAGTCTATGAACTCTGGAGCAGTGGAAACGTTCTCTGGAGTGAAGAATCTCGCTTCACCATCTGTCAGTCAGACGGACAAATCTGGGTTTGGCGGATGCCAGGTGGAATGCTGATGGTCACTCTGACAGAGCTCTAGAGTTTCTCTGTGGAGATGGGACAATATTGCAGAAGGACAACCATCTCTGCAGCAATCCACCAATCAGGCCTTTATGGTAAAGTGGCCAGATGGAAGCCACTCCTCAGTAAAAGGCAAACAGCCCGCTTGGAATTTTACAAAAGATATGAAATGTGAACTATAATTAATTACAATATGAATGAAATAGTTTTCCTTCCAAATGTGTATTTATTAAGTATGTTAATAATCTGCTTTTCTGTGTTGGAATGGTGTAGTCGTACCCCAACAACAGAATGGTGTGGGTGTATACTGGACACATTAAAAATATATATTAAATGCGAGTAGGCCGCTAATTGGCCATCCTCCTTTACTGAGGATATAGCAATCATTTTTTAAATGGTCTGTTTGAGGTTTTCAAAGTGTTTTTTCTCTAATTTATGCTTTGGCCACAAATACCAGTACATGATGAGTCAACAACATCATTTGGGTATGAGTTAACATAATATTAACTTTTAAAGTGAGATTTTCACTGGACACTTACTTCAAGTTGCTACTAAGATGCATGGTGAAATTCAGAGGTAGACAGATCTTATTCTATTTTAAAAGCAAAAATATATCCATCTATATTTCAGGGTTAGGGGAATGGATTAACAGGTTAACTCTCCGTAGTCGATGTGAGTAAGAACTTTAAACAGGTTAACATTCGGAAGGCCATGGGGCCAGACGGTATACCAGGACGCGTTCTCAGAGCATGTCTTCACTGACATTTTCAACCTCTCCCTGACCCGGTCTCTAATACCTACATTTTTCATGCAGACCACCATAGTCCCCTTGCCTAAAAACGTCAAGGTAACCCGTCTAAGTGATTATCGCCTCGTAGCACTATAGCAACTCAGTCAACACCATTATCCCAGACAGCCAGGATACACTCCAATTCACATACCACCCCAACAGATCCACAGATGACGCAATCTCTATTGCGCTCCACACTGCCCTCACCCACCTGGACAAAAGGAACACATATAGATCGCATGTCACCTGTCGGCGAAACGTTAATGTAGTAGCCATGTCTATGGTGTTCCTAAACTTTTTGAAGTCATGTATGTAGGTTACCCCTTCTGAAATGCTGTCACCAACTTTATAGCCCCTTTAACAAGCACCAATTTCATTGACTGTAGGCTACAACTGTTATTAAAGTAGCCTATTCAATAAGACAAAGTGCACGAACTATAACCAGTTTCTGTCTAGCATAGCCCGAAGCCCCCGGACATAAATATATTTCACACGTTATTAACATGGTAGTCCATTACAAATTGCTTTCACTCTCCTACACGTGAATGAAAAAGATGCGTTTCGTGTGACAAGTCGCAATGTTCGGTTGTGTTGGATTGAGCAGTAAAGATGCTTTTGTGAATTTAGAATAATTCTAAGGCAACTGTCGGATGGGAGTGCTTCTGTAATCCCTCCTCCCCCAAAAAACCTCAAAATGCCTGTGCAAATAATGTATCCATCCTTCAACTCTCAATATCTACTTCAGTAATAGCGTTAACGATTTAATTTGGCATTCATAATTCATAATGACAGGCAGCCAAAAATGTTGATTCTAGTGGTATAATAAGTGTGTCATGTGGGCGCGTGGCGGGGGGGTGGTCTTCGAGCGTTAACCGTGCCTAGGGCCCTAGGAAGCCATAATCCCCTCGGGGATCAATAAAGTATCTATCTATCTATCTATCTATCTATCTATCTATCTATCTATCTATCTATCTATCTATCTATCTATCTATCTATCTATCTATCTATCTATCTATCTCTGCACATAGACTTAGGACTGGTACTCCCTGTATATAACCATGTTATTAGTTGGTACTCCCTGTATACAGCCATGTTATTACCTAGTACCCCCTGTATATAGCCATGTTATTACCTAGTACCCCCTGTATATAGCCATGTTATTACCTGGTACTCCCTGTATATAGCCATGTTATTACCTGGTACTCCCTGTATATAGCCATGTTATTACCTGGTACTCCCTGTATACAGCCATGTTATTACCTTGTACTCCCTGTATATAACCATGTTATTACCTCGTACCGCTGCACATAGATTCAGTACTGGTACTCCCTGTATATAACCATGTTATTAGTTGGTACTCCCTGTATACAGCCATGTTATTACCTGGTACTCCCTGTATATAGCCATGTTATTACCTAGTACCCCTGTATATAGCCATGTTATTACCTGGTACTCCCTGTATATAGCCATGTTATTACCTGGTACTCCCTGTATATAGCCATGTTATTACCTGGTACTCCCTGTATACAGCCATGTTATTACCTTGTACTCCCTGTATATAACCATGTTATTACCTCGTACCGCTGCACATAGATTCAGTACTGGTACTCCCTGTATATAACCATGTTATTAGTTGGTACTCCCTGTATACAGCCATGTTATTACCTGGTACTCCCTGTATATAGCCATGTTATTACCTAGTACCCCTGTATATAGCCATGTTATTACCTGGTACTTCCTGTATGTAGCCATGTTACTTTTAACTCATTATTGTTATTTGTTATTCGCTGTGTATTTCATTCCTCATGTCACTATTTCTATTTTTACTCTGCATTGTTGGAAAAGGACCATTAAGCATTTCACTGTTACTCTTGTTGTTTATGAAGCATGTGGCCAATTACATTTTATTTCATTTTATTTGTAGATGTGTCAACCGAGGAGAGAGCTCAAACCCCTGATAAATTTGCCAAGCAAACACATGGGGGGCCTGTCTCACCCGGAAGTGTCTCCTCGTTAGCCTCAGATCCAAGATCCGCTCGCCACCGCAACATGGAGAGTGGGACATCTGCACCGCCAGATGGGGACAGCTAAACCACACCCAAGGGCAGATGTATCTTTCCATCTCCAGAACCCAAAAGGGCAGACAGGCAGGCAAAGGCGTGAGGAGGGTGGTGGTAGTGGGTGGCAGTGGGTATCAGGGTATCGGGTGGTGGTGGATATCGGGTGCCACAGAACATTAGAGCACCATCATTCATCCCCTCCTCCTGCTTTCACACATTTCGCCGACACATCCGCAGAAGACCTTGCCCCAGGAGCGAGATACACTGCTTTCATCGCATTCCCAGAAGTGGCGTTAATCTTGCCCAAAGCCGACTGTGAAGCAGTACTGGTAAGTGTCTCCCTGTAGGAAGGAAGGGGAACTGGAAGCCAAGTTAATTCCACCCTGCAGGTCTGTGGCTGACACTGGGCTGATATGGTATTCCCATGAAATAAATATATGCTAAAGCCTGGCTGCAATCTAACTCCGGTGGCACTTGGTCCCTAAATGGCGGTCCAATTTCAAGTTTCAAGTAAAGTTTTATTTGTCACATGCACAAGTACAGTGAAATGCTTAACTTGCAAACCCAACAGTGCAGTATAAAAACAACAACAAGGAGAATGTAAGCTGTATACAGGGTCAGACCCAGTATCAATTTAGTAGCCATCGTAAGGAAATGTAAATCATATTAATGTAAATGTTAGATACTGTTATTAATGTGAACATAATGTAAATTTTCACTACATATTCGTCGCCAAACCCACTGGCTCCAGGTCATCTATAAGTCTTTACTAGGTACATCCCTGCCTTATCTCAGCTCGCTGGTCACCATAGCAACACCCACCTGTAGCATGCGCTCCAGCAGGTATATTTCACTGGCCACCCCCAAAGCCAACACCTCCTTTGGCCGCCATTCCTTCCAGTTCTCTGCTGCCAATGACTGGAACGAATTGCAAAAATCCTTGAAGCTGGAGGTTCCTATCTCCCTCAATAACTTTAAGCATCAGCTGTCAAAGCTGCTTATCGATCACTGCACCTGTACACAGCCCTTCTGTAAATAGCCCACCCAACTACCTCATCCCCATATTAATGTTTTTGCTCATTTACACAGTATCTCTATTTGCACATCATCATTTGCACATCCACCATTCCAGTGTTAATGCTAATTTGTAATTTATTTCGCCACTATGGTCTATTTATTGTCCTACCTTCCTAACCTTACTGCATTTTGCACTACATTTGCACACTCTGTATATAGATTCTCTATTGTGTTATTGACTGTACGTTTGTTTATTTCCCATGTGTATCTCTATGTTGTTGTTTTTTGTCACACTGCTTTGCTTTGTTTTGGACAGGTAGCAGTTGTAAATGAGAACTTGTTCTCAACTGGCCTACCTGGTTAAATAAAGGTGAAATAAAATAAAAAATAAAAACTGTGAGAAGCAAGATGGCAGCCTATCACACTGCATGTATCGCGTAGAGCAGTTGGTTCTCTAATGTATTTTCAAGTATGGGGGTATTGCAGTGGGACAGTCCATTTCCTGGTTCCCTCTCTGGGCCAGCTGGCACATGGGATGCCTTTAATGGACCAGTGAAGCACCAGTGACACAATGACGCAATTGCTAGGCTACAGGACTGGATTATGTTCTGGGATTCTTCCGATGGCATAGAGGAGTACACCACATCAGTCACTGGCTTCATCAATAAGTGCATCGACAACATCGTCCCCACAGTGACTGTACGTACATACCCCAACCAGAAACCATGGATTACAGGCAACATCCACACTGAGCTAAAGATAGATAGATAGATGAGGCCTAGACTAAGGTTACTGATAATTGTGTTTGCTCAGTGGACCCTAATTCACTATTAACAGCTGGCTGTTTTGTTCCCACATATAGAAAATGGCCTCATGTATCTGTGAGATGGTTTGAGTAAAATAAGATGAGTTGTTTTGTACACTGTATAATAAAGATAACTTTATTCAAATGTGAAGTCGTTCTGCTGCTTCGTCCCTCAGGCGGTCATTAACCTCCATTACCAAAACTGGAGATGCATCACCAATACAGAACACCACTATCTACCCTAGCCTCGCCAAGAACCACGCTTGGGAGTTGAGGCAATGGAAGACTATATCTAGCCTGAATGCCTGCCATGCAACTTCAACTGTGTTTTGCATGAGATCTCTCAACGATAGATAGATAGATAGATAGATAGATAGATAGATAGATAGATAGATAGATAGATAGATAGATAGATAGATAGATAGATAGATAGATAGATAGATAGATAGATAGATAGATAGATAGATAGATAGATAGATAGATAGATAGATAGATAGATAGATAGATAGATAGATAGATAGATAGATAGATAGATAGATAGATAGATAGATAGATAGATAGATAGATAGATAGATAGATAGATAGATCAGGTGCAAAATGCCAGAACAATAATACATGACACATAGTATGAAAAAGTATAAAAATACAAGAAGTCTGGAGTGCCAAAAGCTATAAAAAGGCATTGCATAGTATGGGTGAATGGCTGGATATGTACACTATACAATGTTACAGAGTGTTAGGTGAAAATACTGAACATGTACAGCTCATCAGTGAAGATACTGTCCACTGTCAGTGCTGTCAGTGTCCGTCCTAGAGCAGAGTAACTATTATTCACGGTGTTAATTGGCGGTATAAAGAAAATGTGAAATTATGTCTGCATGGTTTTAGAGCTGATAAGATGCCTCCTTCCCACCAATACCCATCCTCTCCTTCGGATCCTTATCACAAGGTGACTTGGAGGTCAGTGCATGAATAGAATATTTGAGGGGAAAAAATGTGTCTGGAATGTGGCAGAGAAATGGATGCTTTGGTCAGCTCAAACAAAGTAGCCATTTTGATTAACGGGGTACGATTTGTTTTCTCAGACAACAAAACCAAGAAAATGGAGTAAGACTGGATTGCAGTCCATTTGTACATACAGTATCCATACCTACCTGTCCATTCTGTCCTTTGTATAGTCAATCGGGAAGTTCCACTGTTGGACTTAATGGAATGGAAGCACTAAGCTCAGCCTTTCAGTTCCTCAAAAAGAGCTATTAACTGCTGACTCTGGTGATGAAATCAAAGCAATTTTCCAGTCAGCAATTTATTGCCTATTCACTGAATAGTCCATTAAGAGATACTTTTTTGTTATACAGTACCATACCAGTCTTACTCTGACCGTGTTCTTACTGCAGGGGATAAATAAGAAATATGGGACTCCCAATCACGGACGGTTGTGATACAGTCTGGATTCGAACTAGGTTGTCTGTAGTGACGCCTCTAGCACTGAGATGCAGTGTCTTAGACCACTGCGCCACTTGAGAACCCCCCATGTACATTAATTATAGATGTTTTTCAAAAGTAAAAAAATCATATGTTTTGGAACCCAGGAAAGGAGTCTGAGGGGAAGAGACGATGCGACCTTTGCATATTAATAAAACTAATCTGCAAGGATGAAATTCCTTTAACCGGCAAATTTAAACATTCAACATTTTCCTCAGGAGCATTATCTTAATAATTTCTACGACCCTGAGGCTGGATGCCTTGCAGTCTCAAGACGACAGGAATAGGTATTTGGTTTGAGTGGTTATGATTGTTCATGGTTACTTGTGTAACATATAGTGCCATCGTAAAAGTATTCAGACCCCTTGACTTTTTCCACATTTTGTTACGCTACAACCTTATTCTAAAAAGGATTACATAAAAAAATCCTCATCAATCTACACACAATACCCCATAATGACAAAGTAATAACAGGTTTTTAGAAATTTTTGCAAATGTATTAAATAAAAAAACTGAAATATCTTAGTTACTGTACATAAGTATTCAGACCCTTTGCTATGAGACTCAAAATCGAGATGAGGTGCATCCTGTTTCCATTGATCATCCTTGAGATGTTTATACAACTTGATTGGAGTCCACCAGTGGTAGATTCAATTGATTGGACATGATTTTGAAAGGCACACCTGTCTATCTAAGGTCCCACAGTTGACAGTGCATGTCAGAGCAAAAACCAAGCCATGAGTTCGAAGGAATTGTCTGAAGAGTTCAGAGACAGGATTGTGTCGAGATCTGAGGAAGGGTACCAAAACATTTCTGCCGCATTGAAGGTCCCCAAGAACACAGTGGCCTCCATCATTCTTAAATGAAAGAAGTTTGGAACCACCAAGACTATTCCTAGAGCTGGCCTCCCGGCCAAACGGGGGAGAAGGGCCTTGGTCAGGGAGGTGACCAATAACCAGATGGTCACTCTAATAGAGCTCCAGAGTTTCTCTGTGGAGATGGAAGAACCTTCCAGAAATACAACCATCTCTGCAGCACTCCACCAATCAGGCCTTTATGGTAGAGTGGCCAGACCGAAGCCACTCCTCAGTAAAAGGCACATGACAGCCCGCTTTGAGGCACCTAAATACTCTCAAACCATGAGAAACAAGATTCTCCCATGAGAAACCAAGATTGAACTCTTTGGCCTGAATGCCAAGCGTCACGTCTGGAGGAAACCTGGCACCATCTCTACTGTAAAGCATGGTGGTGGCAGCTTCATGCTGTGGAGATGTTTTTCAGCAGCAGGGACTGGGAGACTAGTCAGGATCAAGGGAAAGAGATCCTTGATGAAAAATTGCTACAGAGTGCTCAGGACCTCAGACTGGGGTGAAGGTTCAGCTTCCAACAGAACAACAACCCCCAGTCAAGACAACGCAGGAGTGGTTTCGAGACAAGTCTCTGAATGTCCTTGAGATGCGCAGCCAGAGCCCGGACTTGAACCCGATTGAACATCTTTGGAGAGACCTGTAAATAGCTGTGCAACGATGCTCCCCATCCAACCTCACAGAGAGCTTGAGAGGATCTGTAGAGAAGAATGGGAGAAACTCCCCAAATACAGGTTTGCCAAGCTTGTAGTGTCATGCCCAAGAAGACTCTTACAAAAAAACTGTATTTGCTTTGTCATTATAGGGTATTGTGTGTAGATTAATACGGGGAAAAAAACAATTGAATACATTTTAGAATAAGGCTCTAATGTAACAAAATGTGGAAAAAGTTAAGGGGTCGGAATACTTTCCGAAGGCACAGTATACCGAACAAAAGCGGTGTTAATAATGGTTGGTGCTTAGCTCATCCACAAGCACCAATGCTGAATATTGAACATGTAGTAGGCTTGTGTATAGGTTTCTCGACATGCATTGTGTGTATATGTACAGTGGGGAGAACAAGTATTTGATACACTGCCGATTTTGCAGGTTTTCCTACTTACAAAGCATGTAGAGGTCTGTAATTTTTATCATAGGTACACTTCAACTGTGAGAGACAGAATCTAAAACAAAACTCCAGAAAATTACATTGTATGATTTTTAAAGAATTCCGGCTCTCACAGACCTGTTCGTTTTTCTTTAAGAAGCCCTCCTGTTCTCCACTCATTACCTGTATTAACTGCACCTGTTTGAACTCGTTACCTGTACAAAAGACACCTGTCCACAGATTCAATCAAACAGTCTCCAACCTCTCCACAATGGCCAAGACCAGAGAGCTGTGTAAGGACATCAGGGATAAAATTGTAGACCTGCACAAGGCTGGGATGGGCTAAAGGACAATGGTGAGTGAGAAGGCAACAACTGTTGGCGCAATTATTAGAAAATGGAAGAAGTTCAAGATGACGGTCAATCTCCCTCGGTCTGGGGCACCATGCAAGATCTCACCTCGTGGGGCATCAATGATCATGAGGAAGGTGAGGGATCAGCCTAGAACTACATGGCAGGACCTGGTCAATGACCTGAAGAGAGCTGGGACCACAGTCTCAAAGAAAACCATTAGTAACACACTATGCCGTCATGGATTAAAATCCTGCAGCGCACACAAGGTCCCCCTGCTCAAGCCAGTGCATGTCCAGGCCCGTCTGAAGTTTGCCAATGACCATCTGGATGATCCAGAGGAGGAATGGAAGAAGGTCATGTGGTCTGATGAGACAAAAATAGAGCTTTTTGGTCTAAACTCCACTCGCCGTGTTTGGAGGAAGAAGAAGGATGAGTACAACCCCAAGAACACCATCCCATCCGTGAAGCATTGAGGTGGAAACATCATTCTTTGGGGATGCTTTTCTGCAAAGGGGACAGGACGACTGCACCGTATTGAGGGGAGGATGGATGGGGTCATGTATCGCGAGATCTTGGCCAACAACCTCCTTCCCTCAGTAAGAGCATTGAAGATGGGTCATGGCTGGGTCTTCCAGCATGACAACGACCCGAAACACACAGCCAGGGCAACTAAGGAGTGGCTCCGTAAGAAGCATCTCAAGGTCCTGGAGTGGCCTAGCCAGTCTCCAGACCTGAACCCAATAGAAAATCTTTGGAGGGAGCTGAAAGTCCGTATTGCCCAGCGACAGCCCCGAAACCTGAAGGATCTGGAGGAGTGGGCCAAAATCCCTGCTGCAGTGTGTGCAAACATGGTCAGGAACTACAGGAAACGTATGATCTCTGTAATTGCAAACAAAGGTTTCTGTACCAAATATTAAGTTCTGCTTTTCTGATGTATCAAATACTTATGTCATGCAATAAAATGCAAATTAATTACTTAAAAATTATACAATGTGATTTTCTGGATTTTGTTTGTTTTGTTTTAGATTCCGTCACTCACAGTTGAAGAGTACCTATGATAGAAATTACAGACTTCTACATGCTTTGTAAGTGGGAAAACCTGCACAATCGGCAGTGTACCAAATACTTGTTCTCCCCACTGTATGTATGTATATACAGTATATACAAAAAACTAAGTACACAGTATAATAAATAAATACATAAATAAATAACTTCTAGCACCAGAGGAACTGCAATATGATAATGTTTAACCAAAGCACAGCCTCTCCACCTGCTCCACCTGAAAGCTGCCAGAACTCAAAAGGTGTGCATTTAATTTTAAAGGACACTCCACAGAGAAACTCTGGAGCTCTATTAGAGTGACCATCTCCCTGTGTTAAATAATAGAACACGAGCATCCATCTCTGTGGAACGTTACCCAAAGAGGAAGAGTCGAGAGAGATGTGGGAGAGAGAGGGTGTTTAGCCAGGCGTTTAGTGGATGTTTTCACCCTCCGTTAAGCACAGGCAGCGGGCCACAGCTGAGCTGTTTTCTCAGTCATATCCACCAGACAACGACAGGTGGGAAATACAGTAGAAAGAAACAGCCATTCAATTCTTAATTTTTTTATTTTAAATCCACCTAGATAAGGTGAAACTATGCTTTGAATGCTGAAATTTGAATGCAGTATTGGATAGTTTTTTATTTCCATTCCCCTTGCAGTTTTAGCAGAATTCATATCTATTGCCTGAATGTTTAACACTTTTGATGTTGGTCTCCCAAACTCACATTGTTTGATAGGCCCTACTTCTGACTGAGCTGAAGATTATTCCCAAGCTCCTTCTGACACAAATTTTTTAACTAGGCAAGTCAGTTAAGAACAAATTCTTATTTACAATGACAGCCTACCCCGGCCAAACCTGGGCCAATTGTGCACCGCCCTATGGGACTCCTAATCACAGCCGGATGTGATGTAACCTGGATTCGAAGCAGGGACTGTAGTGACACCTCTTGCACTGAGATGCAGTGCCTTAGACCGCTGCTACACTCGGGAGCCCAAATAGTTTATTGGTGCCAATAAACTAAATGGTCCCAAAATATAGATAGATAGATAGATAGATAGATAGATAGGTACTTTATTGATCCCCCGGGGGGGAAATTTCATTATCAAGCAGCTACAACAAAACACAGGGCAGGTGCAAAATGCCACAACGAAAGTACACAAAAGACAGATACACGGTACATGATACATAGAGCGGCAGTATTAAAAAGTATAGAAATACAGGATATCTGGAGTGCAAAAAAAAGCTATAAAAGGACATTGCATAGTATGAGTGGTTGGCTGAATATGTACACTATACATTGGTGGATGTTGGATGGTTAACTATACTATACAGGTTGATGGCAGAGAAATACTTCAGTAGCTAATGCGTATGATATGAGCGAGGGTAATAATAGTTTACTTAATAGACAGACTGGGTAAATGAACAGGTAAGTGAAAATTTTGCATGGTTAAATTAGCTGTACAGTTAGGTATACAGTTATATTTACAGATAAGTGAATACTTGCATGTTTACACAAACTGTACAGGTAAATGACAGGAAGAGATACTTTAATAGCTAAATGTGTGTATGATATCATTGGGGTAATAATAGTAATTCCCTTAAAATACAGTCCTTAGTGCGCAGGGTTTAATTACAGACAACTGCACTTATTGCACATTTGATATACTAAAAGCAATGAGAAAAGGTGCAACTGGCAGGATACTAATATGCATTCCTGAGTGAATGCCTAGGTCCAATAATTACTTACAATATTGCATGTGATATAATATAACAACTGTACATGGGTATGTATATACAGACCTGTATGAATAAGTAGGTCCTGAGTGGATGAGTGCTGACGGAACAGAGATACTCACGGATGGATGCATAATTGTTAAACTAGGTCCTAGCACCCCAACAGTTCCAGATCTATGTTGCCGACGGCACGGCACCCCGGTGAGGCATTATATAGTCTCATGGCCGCCGGCAGGAAGGACCTCCTGTAGCGCTCTCTGGCACACCGTGGTGGGATCAGTCTGTGACTGAAAGAGCTCCTCTGCGTCATAACCATAGCGTGCAGAGGGTGGGTGACGTTGTCCATGATGGCCAGCAGTTTGGCCAGGATCCGTCTCTCCGCCACCTCCTCTAGAGTGTCAAGGCTCATCCCCAGGACAGAGCTAGCCTTCCTGATCAGCTTATTTACCCGAGAAGCATCACCGGCTTTGATGTTTGCTCCCCAGCACACCACTGCAAAAAAGATGGCACTGGCCACCACAGACTGGTAGAAGGTATGCAGTAGTTTACTGCACACGTTGAAGGACCTGAGCCTCCTCAGAAAGTAGAGTCGGCTCTGGCCCTTTTTGTACAGGGCCCCGGTGTTACCAGCCCATTCCAGTCTGTTGTCCATATGGACACCCAAGAACTTGTATGACTCAACCATTTCCACATCCATCCCCTTTATAGGGACTGCAGACAGTTGTGCCTTAGTTCTCCTGAAGTCCACCACCATCTCCTTAGTTTTGCTGATGTTGAGCTGAAGGTGGTTCTGCTCACACCACAACACAAAGTCACTGATTGTGCTCCTGTACTCCTCCTCCTGCCCACCCCTGATGCACCCTACAATAGCAGAGTCATCCGAGAACTTCTGTAGGTGGCATGTTTCAGAGTTATATCTGAAGTCTGAGGTGTAGAGGGTGAACAGGAAGGGGGACAGGACCGTACCCTGGGGGGCCCCTGTGTTGCTAACTGCCCGTTCTGACACACAGCTCTGTAGTCGCACAAATTGTGGCCTACCGGTCAGGTAGTCCGTGACCCAGGAGACTAAGGGTCCTTCCACTTTCATCCTCCTCATCTTCTCACCCAGTAGCAGGGGCTGAATGGTATTGAAGGCACTGGAGAAGTCAAAAAACATGACCCTCACAGTGCAACCTGCGTTGTCCAGGTGAGAGTAGGCCCTCTGCAGAAGGTAGATGATTGCATCATCCACCCCGATGTTGCGCTGGTATGCAAACTGCAGGGGGTCCATTGATGAACACACCAGGGGTCTGAGGTGAGCGAGGACTAACCTTTCCAGGGTCTTCATGATGTGGGATGTTAGCGCTACAGGTCTGAAGTCATTCAGGACAGTGGGGTGTGCCTTCTTGGGCACTGGGACGAGGCAGGATGTTTTCCACAGCACAGGGACCCTTTCTAGGCTCAGGCTAAGGTTGAAAAGACGCTGGAGTATTCCACACAGTTGGTCAGCACAGACCCTCAGCACCCTTGGGCTGATGCCATCAGGGCCCGCCGCTTTCCACTGGTGTAGTCTCTCCAGCTCTCTCTTCACTTGGTTGGTGGTGAAAGCCAGCCCAGGTAGGGAGGTGGGGGGAAGGGGGGTGTTGAGGATCAGTCCAGGGGGGGCAGGGGCGGAGGTGGGGTCACTGATTGTCTCAGCAGAGGTGCTGTGAGCAAAGTGGGGGTGGGATAGCCGTGAGGGTGTGTGGTCTGGGGAGCTGGAGGGGAGGTGGACAGGGCCAGTATCGAACCTGTTAAAAAATTGGTTCAGCTCATTGGCTCTGTCCTGGGTCCCCTCCGTCTGCCCACTGTTTGACTTTTTGAAGCCAGTGATATTTCTCATACCCTTCCACACCTCTCTCACCTGGCTCTGCCTCAGCTTGTCCTCCATCTTCTCCTTATACACTCTCTTCCCCTCAGCAATCCGCAACTTCAGCTCCCTCTGGACGCATTTCAATTTGTCCTTGTCCTTCTCCTTGAAGGCCCTCTTCTTCTCATTCAGCAGGGCCTTCAGGTCGCTGGTGACCCAGGGTTTATTGTTTGGGAAACAGCGTACCTTCCTGGTGGGTACAGTGTTGTCTACACAAAAATTAATATAGTCTGTTATGCAGTCAGTGAGTCCATCGATGTCCTCCCCATGAGCCTCGCAGAACACATCCCAGTCTGTTGTTTCAAAGCAGTCCTGTAGGGCCTCATTCGCCTCCGGGGACCATCTCCTAATAGTCCTGGTGGTTGCAGGCTGCTGTTGGACCATAGGCCTGTAGAGGGGGGTGAGGTGGACAAGGTTGTGATCCGATCTACCGAGGGGAGGGAGTGCAGTGGAGTTGTATGCATCCTTCACATTAGCATATAACAAGTCCAGAGTTTTATTATTCCTGGTTGGGCACTTCACGAACTGTTTGAACGTGGGCAGCGTTGAAGAGAGAGATGCATGGTTAAAATCCCCCGAAATTGCAAAGAAAGCACTGGGATGCGCTGTCTGTAACCTCGCGGTAACAGAGTGGATGACGTCACACGCTGCGTTTGCGTCAGCAGAGGGCGGGATGTAAACAATAACAGCAATGGCCGCCGTGAATTCCCTAGGTAGATAGTAGGGTCTCAGGCTAACGGCTAGCAGTTCAATGTCCGGGCTACAAAACTTTTCCTTAAGAGTAGTATGTTTGGGATTACACCATCTGTTGTTAACTAATAAAGCCAGCCCACCACCCTTACTCTTACCGGAAGAGACACGATCCCTGTCCGCTGTGATGGTCTGGAAACCGTCGATAGTGACGTTCTGTATGGGGATGTTATCGTTCAGCCAAGTCTCTGTAAAACACATTAGGCTAGCTTCCCGATAAATCCTTTGTCCACGAACAAGTCCCGCCAACTCATCCATCTTGTTATGTAGACACCTAACATTGCCCATAATAATAGACGGTATAACCGGCTTGTACTTGAACCTCCTCCGCTTTGCCTTACATTTCAATCCCGCCCTGCATCCACGGCGTCGTCTTTTCAAATCGTCCGGAATATCAAACTTTTCCCCGGGGAGCAGCAGCGTTGCGTGGGCTAAATCCAGGAGCTGGGCTCGGTTGTAAACAATAACAGTTGACGACTCCTGTCGACGTTCAGCTGCGATAAAATCCATAAAATCCATAATCCTGAACTGTTATAGTTCGACTGTAGCAAAATAAAAAATAAAACTAAAGAAAATAGACGAAAGAAAACGAACTAAAACAACACTTAATGCACGGACAACGGGAGCTGCTTAAAAGGCGACCACTCAGGGCGGCGCCAAACTTGTTTTACAGGGATAACAAAATTAACAACATCTCAACTCACCCTACAAGTACAAGTTACCAACAAAGCAAAGACTGTTGATTTGATTTCGAAATTTATAACAACCAAGTGTTGTTATTGTCATAATACTGGTCCTGTCCACCTCCCCTCCAGCTCCCCAGGCCACACACCCTCACGGCTGTCCCACCCCCACTTTGCTCACAACACCTCTGTTGAGACAATCAGTGACCCGCTCCCCACCTCTGCCCCCGCTCCTTCTGGACTGATCTGCAACACCTCCCTTCCCCCCACCTCCCTACCTGGGCTGGCTTTCACCACCAAGTGAAGAGAGAGCGATGGGCCCTGATGGCATCAGCCCAAGGGTGCTTAGGGTCTGTGCTGACCAATTGTGTGGAATACTCCAGCAACCCTTCAACCTCAGCCTGAGCCTAGAAAGGGTCGCTGTGCTGTGGAAAACATCCTGCCTGGTCCCAGTGCCCAAGAAGGCGCACCCAACTGTCCTGAATGACTTCAGACCTGTAGCGTCCCACATCATGAAGACCCTGGAAAGGTTAGTCCTCGCTCACCTCAGACCCCTGGTGTGTACATCACTGGACCCCCTGCAGTTTGCATACCAGCTCAACATCAGGGTGGATGATGCAATCATCTACCTTCTGCAGAGGGCCTACTCTCACCTGGACAACGCAGGTTGCACTGTGAGGGTTATGTTTTTTGATTTCTCCATTACCTTCAACAGCATTCAGCCCCTGCTACTGGGTGTGAAGATTAAGAGGATGAAAGTGGAAGCACCCTTAGTCTCCTGGGAAACATGCCACCTACAGAAGTTCTCGGATGACTCCGCAATTGTATGGTGCATCAGGGGTGGGCAGGAGGAGGAGCACAGGAGCACAATCAATGACTTTGTGGTGTGGTGTGAGCAGAACCACCTACAGCTCAACATCAGCAAAACAAAGGAGATGGTTGTGGACTGCAGTCCCTATACTGGGGATGAATGTGGAAATGGTTGGGTCATACAAGTTCCTGGGAGTCCATATGGACAACCGGCTGGAATGGCCTGGTAACACCGGGGATCTGTACAAAAAGGGCTAGAGCCGACTCTACTTTCTGAGGAGGCTCAGGTCCTTCAACGTGTGCAGTAAACTACTGCATACCTTCTACCAGTCTGTGGTCTTTTTTTCAGTAGTGTGCTGGGGCGCCAACATAAAAGCCGGTGATGCTTCTCGGTAAATAAACTGATCAGGAAGGCTAGCTCTGTTCTGGGGATTAGCCTTGACACTCTAGAGGAGGTGGCAGAGAGACTGATCCTAGCCAAACTGCTGGCCATCATGGACAACGTCACCCACCCTCTGCATACCATGGTTATGACGCAGAGGAGCACCTTCAGTCACAGACTGATCCCACCACGGTGTGCCAGAGGGCGCTCCAGGAGGTCCTTCCTGCCGGTGGCTGTTAGACAATTTAATGCCTCACTGGGGTGCTGTGCCGTCGTCAACATAGACCTGGGGTGTTAGGACCTAGTTTAACAATTATACATCCATCCGTGAGTAACTCTGGTCTGTAATCATACATATTCATGTATAGTTGTCATATCATATCACGTGCAACATTGGACTGAACTTACGTAGTCATTCACTCAGGAATGCATATTAGTATCCTGTCAGTTGTATCTTTTTTCATTGCTTTTAGTATATCGAATGTGCAATACGTGCATTTATCTGTAATTAAACCCTGAACTAAGGACTGTATTTTAAGGGAATTGCTATTATTACCCTAAATTTGATCATACACACATTTAGCTATTTAATTATCTCTTCCTATCATTTACCTGTACAGTTAATGTAACCATGCAAATATTCACTTACCTGTAAATTTAACTGTATATTTACCTGTACAGTTAATTTAACCATGCAAAATATTCACTTACCTGTTCATTTAACCAGTCTGTATATTAAGTAAACTATTATTACCCTCACTTATCATACGCACTTTTATCAATTTAAGTATTTCTCTGCCATTGACCTGTATAGTATAGTTAACCACCAATGTATAGTGTACATATTCAGCCATCCACCCATACTATGCAATGTCTTTTTATAGCTTTTTTTGCACTCCAGACTTGTTGTGTTTTTATACTTTTACATACTGCTGCTCTATGTACATGTATCGTGTATATGTCTTTTGTGTATTTTCATTCTGGCATTTTGCACATGCCCTGTGTTTTTTTCGTAGCTGCTTGACAAAGAAATTTCTCCTCGGGGATCAATAAAATATCTATCTATCTATCTATCTATCTATCTATCTATCTATCTATCTATCTATCTATCTATCTATCTATCTATCTATCTATCTATCTATCTATCTATCTATCTATCTATCTATCTATCTATCTATCTATCTATCTATCTATCTATCTATCTATCTATCTATCTATCTATCTATCTATCTATCTATCTTGTGTTGAGAGATCTCATGCAAAACACAGTTGAAGTTGCATGGCAGGCATTCAGGCTAGATATAGTCTTCCGTTGCCACACCTCCAAAATCACCTCCCAAGCGTGGTTCTCGGCAAGGCTAGGGTAGATAGTGGTGTTCTGTATTGGTGATGCATCTCCAGTTTTGGTAATGGAGGTTAATGACCGCCTGAGGGACGAAGCAGCAGAACGACTTCACATTTGAATAAAGTTCTCTCTCTGAAAACGGCCTGCCAGGCATAACTAATCAACACATTCTAATGAGTTTCTTTCTTTCTTTCTTTCTTCTGCTGCTGCTGCTTTAGACTGGGATGATTGGGAGGAACAACAGTGCAATCTCTTTTCAATAACAGTAGATGCTTTGATGAAATGCAAGCAATGCCAGTGTAAAGGACGTCACGCTGCTTGCTTAGCAAGTACCACTTCCTCCTGATTGGGCTCACACCGAAGCTTGAACCCAGGACCTCTGCCTTGCTAGCACACGTGACCACCCTCCTGAAGCATCTTAACACCAGCTGACGCCACGAGAAAAGAAAGCTATTCGCTGGCGCAAGTGGGGACACTTCAGACTGAGGAGTACGTTTCAAACATCCTCATGTGCTACACCAGTGCAATCTGGCAATATGGGAACATTGTTAATGAACTTGCAATGAGGTCTTTACAAACTAACACAGAGCAAAGCAATTATCAGAATAGTTATGTCTATATGGGCAGAGAGAGAGAGATCGTTTAAAGAAAACAGCTTCAAGGTTTCATTCAATCATGAAATATGTCTGGGTATCTCAATCAATACAGTGTACAAAACAACTCATCTCATTTTACTCAAACCATCTCACAGATACATGAGGCCATTTTCTATATGTGGGAACAAAACAGCCAGCTGTTAATAGTGAATTAGGGTCCACTGAGCAAACACAATTATCAGTAACCTTAGTCTAGGCCTCATGAGAAACAGTAGATAATAAACTGTCTGTGTTCAAGGTAAAATGGGATGTCGTTGGAGGTCTTGTAATTGTGCCAAGGATACAACGTGAAGCTAATTTCTGGAGTGAAATGCTCTATACAGAGGAAGGCCAGGCCTCTTTGTAGCCTTGAGGGGAGTGGCGTAAAAGCCCAATTTATCAGCCAGTTAGTGGGTGAAGTGTTGAGTTTGAGTTTATTGCTTGTCAGACACCTTTGTTTGTGCTCAACTGCACAGGCTTTGCAAACCTGTATTTTCAGTGTTGAAAACTTTTTTATTATCAGGCCTCCGATCAACCTGGGGTGAAAGCATATTTCTTCTGGCTGTAGGCGTGATTGTATGAAAGATCCTATCAGAAAATGTGTCCTTGGGGGAGCGCTTCTTGGGACCTGAGGTTGTTTACCAAATGTGTTGTGTTGTGTTGTAACAAGTTAACTATGCAGAATGTTGGTTTCCAGAAACCTACATGTGCCATGATAATCCTTCCACAACCCTACCCTGACAACCCTTAACCTCCCACAACGCTACCCTGACAACCCTTATCCTCCCACAACCCTACAGTGACATCCCTTATCCTCCCACAACCCTACTCTGACAACCCTTATCCTCCCACAACCCTACCCTGACAACCCTTATCCTCCCACAACCCTACTCTGACATCCCTTATCCTCCCACAACCCTACTCTGACAACCCTTATCCTCCCACAACCCTACTCTGACAACCCTTATCCTCCCACAACCCTACTCTGACAACCCTTATCCTCCCACAACCCTACTCTGACAACCCTTATCCTCCCACAACCCTACTCTGACAACCCTTATCCTCCCACAACCCTACCCTGACAACCCTTATCCTTCCACAATGCTACCCTGACAACCCTTATCCGTTTAAAAACAGAGGATCCCACAATTCTACCCTGACAACGCTTATCCGTTTTCAAACAGAGGATTGAATGCTGACCAGAACCAGAATTCTCAATATAAACATTTAAATCCCAACTCTGTAGGATCTACAACATTGAGCGAGTTGGCCAACAGCTGAAAGTGTGAGGGACAGAAAGAGGAAGAAATTGAGAGAACAAAAGGAAGAGGAGGACAGAGAGATGATCCTGTCAGTTTATACAAAGACAGGGAGAGGAAGAGTGAAAGGAAGAGAAGAAAGAGGGGTGAGGCCTCCTGTTTGTCGTCCAGTGGGCTGTACTGGGCCATTCCACCCACTCCCCAGAACCACTCCCCAGAACCATTACACTGAACTGTTACACTGAACTGTTACACTGCGTCTCAAGTATTTGGCATTACTCTCCCTTTTCACTTATCTTGGCTTGCCTCTCCGCCCCATCCTCTCTCTGCTTTCCTCTGTCTGTATCCGGCTGTGTTCAGGCTTTCCTCTGTCTGTATCCGGCTGTGTTCAGGCTTTCCTCTGTCTGTATCCGGCTGTGTTCAGGCTTTCTTATGTCTGTATCCGGCTGTGTTCAGGCTTTCTCGCTATCTCTCTCCCACTCTCTTAGACTCTCTAGGCTCCATCTACTAGTTTTGTCGCAAGATCAAAGTTCTCCTCCTAGAATGGTCGATGACAATGTTATCATTGGACTGTCATGGAATAGTCTAAAAGTAATTAACCCGGCGAGGAAGCCTCTAGATTGGCATCTGATCCTTTACAATGCCACCATGAGGACGCCTCTCAATAAAACATTGGATCCAACATCCCAGCTCTGATTAAGACAAAATAAATTCTCTTTCTTCCCCACTTGTAGCTTCACTTATTCATCAGACCCAGAGCTGTCAGAGATGGGTTAGGGTGCTCACCAGATCCCCTCTCCGAGAATTGTTACCAGGAGCCTTTCAACCTAACATTTTAGGACAAAACCTCCTGGGAAGCACAACTTCATAAAGTTGTGAGAAGGATAATAACAAAATGTGTACTTTCATGATAATTATATCCTGTATATTCCAAACAGTGTAATATATTCTGCTTGTTGTCAGACAATGACAATCAGAATTCATGGGTGTGTAACTGCATTAGGGCTTTGGGTGTTTGGTTTTCAGAATAAACCAATTATAATAGTCGGTGGCCTGAGTGACCAGTTAAAGATTGATATACAGTATAACATTGTGGACACATATTTCCAGAGTCACTGGATGAAGCAGGGCTGGCCCTATGCACATCCTGTTTGATGACAATGTCCAATAGCACAATTCAAAAACAAAGACCGAAAATGATAACAAATCCAACTGGAATTTATGAGTTGTTGGCTCCGAAAAAGAAATAAGAGGAGTGTTGCAAAAATAGTGTTTACCAAGCACAAGGTCAGTTTAAGATTATATGAAGGAAAATGTTTTATCTTTCAGAGAGGGAAAAATTGAGGAGAGAGTTGACATGGGGAAGATTGTGTATGACCCATTGGTCACCAGGTTACTTAGCGACTGGGAAATAATATTATGTTTCAGGCAGACCATATTGGAAAATGAAGCTAGAAGGGAAGCACTGTTTGTCTTTTAAGATGGGTGGTCGACTGGCCATAGATAGCCCAAGGGCCTACGGCCAAATTGTGAAAAACAGTTTGAGGACCTGGGATCTAATGAAGGTTTGGGAAAATATTGTGTTGGACACATATAGTAGTAGTAGTAGTAGTACAGTAGTAGCATCACTGTTCTCCTGTTCGCTAATCCTTTCTCTTTCTGCTTTACTTTGCTACAACATGGAAAAGATTCAGAAAGCCACACAACTTTAGAGAAAGAGGTGGTGACCTGACTACGTGCCAATCATCAACCTCAAACAAATAGACACCCCAATAAACATGATTTAAAACAGGCAGACCAGATTACAATTCCACTATGTTCCGAAATCCTTACTTGACCAAAGTGAACCAGTCCCCCAGCGATGCCAAACACTTTGCCCAACCCCCACAACAGCTGACTGACAACCACCAGACCAGCCGGCTATTAATAATAACCAACTTAACACATGTTGAAACACTTAATAGCCTTAAATCAGACACTGTCACCTGGATACTTTGGTTCAGGGATTTTCTAAAGGATTGTTATTTGAAAAATGGAATCACTTCAATTACCTCAGTGCTCCCCTGCAGGTTCAATAGCCGAGCCACACTACATCATTACGAAATCACACAAAGGCAAAATAATTGTAGGCAAAAGGTTACTGGCAGCAGGAAGGAAGATCTCTCCCCCTGTGAATTATAGGAACGCAAGTTGTTGCATTATGATTAGTCAGAGTGGCTTATGAACAAGGATCAGTTTTATTTTGGAGAACAACCACTGGCTGCACCATGCACTGTACAATCTAAAATAGGGTAAAATAAACAATAAAGAAAAGTTAAGGTTCATGAACTTTGACATTGTTTCAGACCATGGCGACCCATAACGTTATGTAAACCTGTCTGTCATTAAATACTCTATCCTGCTGAATTGTTCTGGTCTGGGAACTGTTGTTTCATTGACTTCCTCTCAACAGGGGGATATTTGCTATTTATTTTGCAGTTTTACTGTAGTTCCTCGTTGCGAACAGGATGCATGTTTTGGAATATGTTTTATTCTGTACAAGCTTCCTTCTTTTCACTGTCAATTAGGTTAGTATTGTGGAGTAACTACAATGTTGTAGATCCATCCTCAGTGTTCTCCTATCACAGCCATTAAACTCTGTAACTGTTTTAAAGTCACCATTGGCCTCATAGTGAAATCCCTGAGCAATTTCCTTCCTCTCCGGCAACTGAGTTAGGAAGGACGCCTGTTATCTTTGTAGTGACTGGGTAAGTGTAATGAATAACTAAACCATGCTCAAAGGAATATTCAGTGTCTACCAATAGGTGCACTTTTTGGCAATGCATTAGAAAACCTCCATGGTCTTTGTGGTTGAATCTGTGTTTGAAATTCACTGCTCGACTGAGGGACCTTACAGATAATTGTATGTGTGGGGGTACAGAGATGAGGTAGTCATTCAAAAGTAATGTTAAACACTACGATTGCACACAGAGTGAGAGTCCATGCGACTTATTATGTGACTTGTTAAGCAAATATTTACTCCTGAACTTATTTAGGCTTGCTATAGCAAAGTGGTTGAATACTTATTGACTCGAGACATTTCAGCTTTAAATGTTTTATTAATTTGTAGAAATGTAGAAAAACATCAAAATGTGGAAATATTCAAGGGGTGTGAATACTTTCTGAAGGCACCTTATGTCCACACTCACTTTCCTGTGACTTTCTCCTCTTTCTTCTTGGAAAGACACTGGTTTGCAGAGAACTGATCCCTCTCTTTACTGGCTGCCTTGGGGGTCATGGGTCATATCTGGCTGAGAATATAAAGTAGAGACTATCTCTACCAAACATATGGCACGGCTTTCCCATTTTACGTCCCCTGTTCTTCCTTGTCGTGTAATTGAACTAGGAAGGTCAGTTAAGAACAAATTCTTATTTACAATAACGGCCTACCCCTCCCCTGACCTGGATGACGCTGGGCTAATTGTGCGCCGCCCTATGGGACTCCCGATCACGGCCGGTTCTGATACAGCCCAGGATCGAATCAGGGTCTGTAGTGACGCCTCTAGCACAGAGATGCAGTGCCTTAGACCACTGCGCCACTCGGCAGAAGTTGTACCGTTGCGGACCAGGTAAAGGGGGAATGAAACGAGTCTGCACCAGTTTTTTTATGGCTATGAAATCTTATGACAGGATCAGATGACTTGCTTCAGGCATGGTTGAGGCTGATTGTGGACAGATGGTGCCTTGTCTCGTGTTCCACGTTGCCTTATCGCCTATGGGGATGTGGAAAAGGTTTGTTCTCTGCTGGGCTAACTATTGTAGACAGATACAGACAGACAGTAAATCAGGGAGAGAGACTGAGACGGATAAACAACCGTCTAGACTGTGGCAGATAGGTCCAGCGCCTGGCAAGGCTTTTGCTCTTTCATAGAAAAGCTTTGGAAGTTTGTTGCCATGGTTTTTGCTGCTTCTCAACTCTGCACACGTGGGGAATATTTGTCATTTGATTAATAGAAAAAATATATAAATGTTTTACTAAAATCTGAACTAACTTTTAGAAATTACTAATAACATTTAGATTGAGTTTAGATCATGATGTGTGTAACACTGGGATTTACACTGCATGGGAGAGCTAGAAACATCTCAGAGTTGTCACTCTTTACCCTGGGTGGAATCAACTAAACACCATTCCAGAAACTGACAGACGGACGCTCCAAGGGAATTGGAAAACTTAGTGGACAGCTATCCTCCAGCCCCTGATTGGCTTTCCCTGGTGTGAAGCTAGCAGCAGCGTGAGGCAGAGAGGGAGAGTGTGAGGTAGTCGGTGCTGCAGCACATCTGTTCTGTTATCTTAGGTGCATTGAGCTGATGGGATTGGGGGTATGGGGGAGGAGACTCTGGAGGGGCTAAGATAAGCAGACACTACAGAGATGCCTCCCTGGGATTGTTGTTGGATCTCTCCCGTCTCCCTACACTGGTTTAGAACCCCTCCTCCATCTCTCCTCAACTCCCTTTTGGAGAAATACCTCCAACCCCTGCGGTTCCAAAGCCAACATCCTGCTCCAAGAAGATAGGAATGGTTATTTCCTGTTCCCATCGCACTTAATTTTGCTATTGATTTCTCCAACTATCCCATCCATTCCAGCCTCAATCTACAGGTAACTGCCAAATAAAGGAAACACCAACATACAGTAAAGTGTCTTAATAGAGTGTTGGGCCACCACGAGCCACCAGAACAGCTTCAATTCGCCTTGCCATAGATTCTACAAGTGTCTGGAACTCTTTTGGAGGGATGGGACACCACTTTGTATCCCTCATTTACTCATGTTTCCTTCATTTTGGCAGTTATCTGTGTATTGGCAGTTATCTGTTTGACACGTATGCTTTCATGCTAAAGACGGAGTCTCAATTTTAGTCTATTTTGAAATAATTGGACCTCTTTTTTTGCTTCAACCTAATTCCTGTCAGTAGTTACTTCACAATATCGAATTAAATCTAAAGCCTTAAAAATATTATTTAACAAGTTTTTACTCAAGTGTGCTGAGTAAAATGTATCTCATGCTTACGAGGAGAAAGAATACTGTAAGTTTGTGCGATGGTAAATGTAATGTTAGCCTTCCTTCCTAAAGCTCACATGCTTCATGGGTGGAGAACCAGTAACTTCCTATTCTGTTACCAAAAGAGTTAAAAAATGCGTCGCAGGAAAATAGGAACAGTCAGGTCGTGAAAGACGGCTTTATAAATTGTGCAGGCGCTTGCCTTCTTCTCTCCTTGGCCCATAGCTGCCACTCTCGTTGTGTAGCCTACAGGTGTATTGTGTGATAAGACTTGCTATTATGTTATTACCTTAAATGTTCAAGAGTATGATGTGTGGAGAGAAAATGTGATCTTAACACTGACTGAGCCAATGGCCGACGTGGCAGTGTTCTCCACGCTCCAATCACAGAATCCCTTTGTGGTTCTATCATTTCTCCTGAAACCCAGAGAGATTAATATATATACGGTAACTGACTATTACATTTTCAGCCCGGGTGCCAGCCTGAGAAATGTACTTTGCTTCTCATATCCAGCCAGATGGACTGTTTGTCTGTCATTGCATCACTAATGAGGTTGTACTTTTTCTCATGAGGAGATCGCGCCATGTTAAATCAGAGATAAAAGTCCCATTGAACAGCTGTGTTAAAATGCCTGGTTGTGAGAGCTGTTTTTATCCTGTAGGTTTCTAGCTGCAACTCTGGTAACGGGTTCCCTGCTGTCAGGCCAGGGCCCAGGGGTCTGAGGAGGTCTATATATCACACCTGTCATATCGCCTGGCTGCTCCCTGTCCCCGACACCCGAGGAGACAACACTAGCATGCACAAGGGACAGCATAGCTGGAGTCTCCCCTGACTCTGAAAAGTGAAGGCATTTCTAACAGACGGTCATCTTCCTCCTTTCCCCCCATACTTGTGTGCCTCAGGTATTATTCTATACATAACCATACACATCCAGCATGTATTTGGTCTGATAGCAGGTGGCAACCTGTCTGTCAAAGCATATTCAATGATTCATTCAGTTTAACAATTTCATCAATCTTCTTCCTGCTCAGTCAATGTTTGGCCACTTTGCAAGGCAGCTGTTGACAGGATACACTTGAGTGGAGAACCCCCCCCCCCCCCCCAAAAAAAAAAAACTGAACAATGAAAGACAGAGTGAAATAAAACAGCTGCTAGCTGTTGTTTGATAAATGTTGTGCTTCAGGGGTTCTCTCTCTCAGGGGTCAACAAGGTCAGCGGTCATGTGCTTTACAATGTGCAGTATGGGGGTTGTCAGGAGTTACAGTAAAGCGAGTCTGTTTTAGTACTTCTACTCCAAACTCTTTGTTTTACAGTGCTGCAGCAGACGATGATGCTGCAGTCAGCATTTTGGAATGCCACACGTGCTTAGGGATCTGTTCTGCAAGGGCTGCTCAGACAGGCAGAGAGTGGTGTGGTGTGTGTTGGTTAAACGGTACCAGACTGACCGTGGGAGGAGAATACTCACTGGTTAGCATGAGTTGTGTCATGGCTTCTGGTTTCGCCTGGTCTGGGGTCACGTTAAAGGCCACATCTGTGGAGTTCTCCATGCCGAGCAGAACGGGTGTTAGGCAGGAAGTCAGGAGAGGGGGATTGAGGGGGACAGCTGATAGGGAAAGGAAGAGGAAGAGAGAGTGAGTGAGTGAGACGGAGGTTGGAGGTAAAGGGGATCCTGAAGGAGGAGAGTTACTAAGCTCTCTGAATCTAATCTCTATAGGAGAGGATCCCTCTTAGCTTGTTTGGTATTGGTGACACAAACACACACACACACACACACACACACACACACACACACACACACACACACACACACACACACACACACACACACACACACACACACACACACACACACACGCACACACACACACACACGCACACGACTGTTGCACTCATTAGATCTTGCTGTTCTGTCCCAGATTTAGGCGTATGAATCAGATCACACCTCTCATTTCTACACAGACAATATCTAAGAAGTTTTGCAAGTATCTCACTCCAAACTGTCAATCAAATCACAGTGGGTCGTGGCTCACCAAGAATCTGAGGCTGCCTATCCTATCCCATTCCCTTGGACGTGGTCCATAATTCCTCCTCCCTCCCTCTGCTTCCCTCCCTCTGCTTCCCTGTATCTGCTTCCCTGTATCTGCTTCCCTGTATCTGCTTTCCTGTATCTGCTTCCCTGCTGCTGACCCAACACCTTTCTAACAATCAGAGGAAGCATGGAGCACAGCCTTATCACAGTCAAACAGTCAGATATACAGTTTACTCTTGAGAGCTGAATAACTCTCCACTCACCCCCCTCCTCTGCCCTCATCACAACCAACCCTGTCTACCGTCTCCCCTGTCTGTCCTGTCTGCCGTCTCCCGTCTGTCCTTTTTGCCGTCGCCCCTGTCTGTCTTGTCTGTCCTGTCTGCCGTCTCCCGTCTGTCCTTTCTGCCGTCGCCCCTGTCTGTCTTGTCTGTCCTGTCTGCCGTCTCCCGTCTGTCCTGTCTGCCGTCTCCCCTGTCTGTCCTGTCTACTGCTCTTCCTATTGCAGTCAGCCTCTCTTATGTCATAATAGATTATCTTCTGTGTGATCAAGCTTCCTCTGTTCAAAGGAATAATGAATGTGTCAAATGGCTGAAAAAAGTTAAACAATTTAGCTATTGTACTTTGTGCCTTTGTGTTATATTTAGAGCATGTGGGATGTAGAACCTTAGGTTCAGCACGCACGGAAGAGGTGATGTGCTGACATTACCATGGTTACACAGAAAATGTCAGTACTGGTAATTAACTTCTATTGGGACCAAATGTCCTGGATCATTTTGTCTCAAAACTTCTGTGTCTTGGAGAGTCTTGCAGTACCCAACCAATGTCAAGTAAACAACCATAATGTTTTGACTCAAGTGTCTCCTGTAGAATCCAAGCATTGATTCTGAACATAATGTTTGGTGTCTAATGGCTGACAGGGTGCCACGACGAGGACCAGAGGTCAATCCCAGCTGCACCGTCACTTGAGCTGAAAGGGCAGTTTGACTTTAGTTTTCATAAAACGCAGATTACTGCATCATAGATGCACAAACCTATGTAGACTAGTGTACATGCCTATGTCTGCCTCCATTATAACTTAACAGAAGTGTCTTATGTGAGGAAACACAGGTACACTTTTACCAACATTGAGAAAAGAGCCTTCTGGTTGTAACAAACCTCCAAATGGAAATCGCAGCTTGTGTGAGTAAACAACTAATCAACAAGTTGTCTCATCATTTCCTGCTTCAATTATAGCTACGATGCCACTGTATAGTATATCTCTATAAACAGACTTGGGAAGCTCTGCCTTCACTGTATCAGACCGTTCTCACTCGGACCCTGTCCAAATGATCCTGTAACCGCATTAAGAGAATGCTGAAAAAATAACATACTTTAGAAGTAGTTTTCACAAAGGACCTTAAAAGGAGCATGCACTCACCAAATTTCCAGAGCTGCACAGCAACAAGTTTCCAAGAACTCCTACCTACACACACTAACGCCACTCTCCAAGAAGAAACTATTCAGAACAGAGCACCTATTTAAAGGCAGTCGGTCTTCCCTGTTGACACATCTTTCACCTTATACCATTCACTCAAATTATCTCACCCTGAAAAGCGGGTGTGCTATGCAGCACGTGAACTGTGCTTTTTTCCCCCCAGTGCGTGTGTTAACTCAATCTAATGAACTCTTCTGCTCAACCAATGGGCCGAGAGGCCCCTCCCAGCAACAAGCAAATGATTCCCAAGTGTTTTAAGGCTGAGTTTCACTTTAGGCCAGGGAAGAGGGAGGAGAAAGGAAGAGGGAGGAGTCAGGAAGAGGGAGGAGAAGAAGGGGCAAGACATTGACCTCTATCCAAAATGTAGTCTGTGAAGGACTGCTGTTGAATGTTAAGGCTGTGGGCTGAACAGAAACACATTCATCGTGGGAGTTATGTAGTCCAAAACTCTGGCATCGATTCAGACAAGGTTTGCTTAAACTGACTTAAAGGAGCAATAACAAAGGGTCCACCGCACTATTGGTTTGGTAAACAGCTGAGGGATGTGGCTGAAGCAATGTAACGACTGTCAAATTCATTAAACAGAGCAATGGATGCAATGACTGACAAACCATGATATAAAATGTATAGTTTTAACCATGTTTTGAGGGTATACAGTGTTTATTTATTTTTAGACTTTATTTAACTAGGCACGTCAGTTAACTCTTTACAATGACATTGTTTACAAACAATATAGAAAAGCAAGCTTATATTTTGGGTTCCGATGTGGTAAAACTGTTGAACTAAGCTCTTGAGGCATTCATAACTTATATTTGTCAAGAATCAATGGGTATATACAATTAATTTAGAAGTCCAAAAATGGATGTATCAATAGCAGATTGCCCCTTTAACAGAAAGGGTTTTGAGCCTATAGGGAATTCAATTCATGGCTCTAGAGTTACAGTTGTGTGGAATGAAGGAGAGCAAAGAGCGAACAGGACTGGAATTTGAACAGCTGCACAATACTTAGGGAGTGTTCATCCAAACGCCATGTCCAGTTGCACAATACTGTTGATGTGGCCAGAGCAGTCTAAACATTGTCTGCCTCTGTTGCCATTATGTGAAAGATTCTAAAGAATTCTAGTATTCCAAGACTAATGAGGGATATTATGCAACCAGATTATTAAGACTTAATGCATACTCCTTACAGCAGATATGGACTTTCATTTGGTCTGATTTAACAAGTCTGTCGTCAACATGGCAATTTAAACATACTCTTCCTATACAGAACTGTGTTTACTCAGTGTAGCAATCACTGAAAATTATATTAATGTAACACATAATACCTAGGCTCCAACTCAAAGCCAGAATCATTTTAATGCTTGGCTCATTATGTGCGGTCAACTTTCACCTCAGCAAGACTCGATTGTGAACATAACCAATCGATGACTGGACGACAAAGAGGTGGGAGATATGTATCTGATCTCCATGTGTCAGGTCCCACTCATTGTCCCTGATTTCTGCAGGAATCCTCTGCCAAGCTTTTCATGCTCCTCGTTCCACAGACTACATAGAATCTAGAAGTCTTTCATCTCTGCACAAGGACACTACTATACTGAGATTATACTGAATTATGCATAGAAAATTGGCATGATTACACAATAACACCCTCAACACAGCAAAACATCTTTTCATGATCAAAGTTGTAAGGTAGGTTACTGACCGTCAATGAGGCAATAGGCTGAATATATAATTTTAGATTGAGCCAAGAATGCATCACCCATGACAGCATCAGTGATGGCTTTGTTACATCTACTCAATACCATCACCCATCTCATATGTACAGTGGGGAGAACAAGTATTTGATACACTGCCGATTTTGCAGGTTTTCCCACTTACAAAGCATGTAGAAGTCTGTAATTTTTATCATAGGTACTCTTCAACTGTGAGTGACGGAATCTAAAACAAAAATCCAGAACATCACATTGTATGATTTTTAAGTAATTAATTAGCATTTTATTGCATGACATAAGTATTTGATACATCAGAAAAGCAGAACTTAATATTTGGTAGAGAAACCTTTGTTTGCAATTACAGAGATCATACGTTTCCTGTAGTTCTTGACCAGGTTTGCACACACTGCAGCAGGGATTTTGGCCCACTCCTCCATCCAGATCCTTCAGGTTTCGGGGCTGTCGCTGGGCAATACGGACTTTCAGCTCCCTCCAAAGATTTTCTATTGGGTTCAGGTCTGGAGACTGGCTAGGCCACTCCAGGACCTTGAGATGCTTCTTACGGAGCCACTCCTTAGTTGCCCTGGATGTGTGTTTCGGGTCGTTGTCATGCTGGAAGACCCAGCCACGACTCATCTTCAATGCTCTAACTGAGGGAAGGAGGTTGTTGGCCAAGATCTCGCGATACATGGCCCCATCCATCCTCCCCTCAATACGGTGCAGTCGTCCTGTCCCCTTTGCAGAAAAGCATCCCCAAAGAATGATGTTTCCACCTCCATGCTTCACGGTTGGGATGGTGTTCTTGGGGTTGTACTCATCCTTCTTCTACCTCCAAACACGGCTAGTGGAGTTTAGACCAAAAATCTCTATTTTTGTCTCATCAGACCACATAACCTTCTCCCATTCCTCCTCTGGATCATCCAGATGGTCATTGGCAAACTTCAGACGGGCCTGGACATGCGCTGGCTTGAGCAGGGGGACCTTGCGTGCGCTGCAGGATTTTAATCCATGACGGCGCAGTGTGTTACTAATGGTTTTCTTTGAGACTGTGGTCCTGCTGTGTAGTTCTGGGCTGATCCCTCACCTTCCTCATGATCATTGATGCCCCACGAGGTGAGATCTTGCGTGGTGCCCCAGACCAAGGGAGATTGACCGTCATCTTGAACTTCTTACATTTTCTAATAATTGCGCCAACAGTTGTTGCCTTCTCACCAAGCTGCTTGCCTATTGTCCTGTAGCCCATCCCAGCCTTGTGCAGGTCTACAATTTTATCCCTGATCCTTACACAGCTGTTTGATTGAGTGTGTGGAGTCTGTTTGATTGAGTGTGTGGACAGGTGTCTTTTATACAGGTAACGAGTTCAAACAGGTGCAGTTAATACAGGTAATGAGTGGAGAACAGGAGGGCTTCTTAAAGAAAAACTAACAGGTCTGTGAGAGCCGGAATTCTTACTGGTTGGTAGGTGATCAAATACTTATGTCATGCAATAAAATGCAAATTAATTATTTAAAAATCATACAATGTGATTTTCTGGATTTTTGTTTTAGATTCCGTCACTCACAGTTGAAGAGTACCTATGATAAAACTTTCAGACCTCTACATGCTTTGTAAGTAGGAAAACCTGCAAAATCGGCAGTGTATCAAATACTTGTTCTCCCCACTGTATATACTGTATTCTATTCTATACTACGCCACTGACTGTTAAACAACCATCTCTAGTATTACATCAGAGACTGCTGCCTATAGACATAGACTAGAAATCACCGGCCACTTTAAGGAAATGAAACACTAGTCACTTTAATAATGTCTCCGTATCTTGCACTACTCATCTCATATGTATAAACTGTACTCTACACTATTCTACGGTCACTTTAATTGTGTTTACATATTGCATCACCCATCTCATATGTATTTACTATATACTATGCCACTGTATCTTAGTCCAATGCCGCTCTGACATATTTGTGAGGTGCTGTTTGCCCTGAACGTGTGGGGTGCTGTTTGCCCTGAACGTGTGGGGTGCTGTTTGCCCTGAACGTGTGGGGTGCTGTTTGCCCTGAACGTGTGGGGTCTGTGGACATGGTGGCACTACATGCAATGCAAGTCCACCCACTGCTAAACTAGGTGTAGATGGGGAGAACTTCTATAGATTTTCTGTTTCATGACACATTTTGTTTAAATCTCATTCTAGGCCTAATATGATAAGATATATGTTAACATTGTTTTAACATGTTTGTACTAAAATAAGAATTGACAATATTTATTTATTAAACTTTTATTTAACTAGGCAAGTCAGTTAAGAACAAATTCATTTTGTTCATCATTTACAATGATGGCCTACCAAAAGGCAAAAGACCTCCTGCAGGGACGGGGGCTGGGATTCAAAATAAATAAATAAAATAAAAATATAGTACAACACACATATCACGACAAGAGAGACAACACTACATAAATATACCACCTCTTCATCTTTTTCAGGGGATGCATGAAGTCATTGTCTCGGTTTACAGTTGGCACATATCTTTATTCCTCTCTGTCTGACTTTCCAGGGTGTTCGTTTTCTGTGTGAGATAATATTGCTTCTTCAGTAGCTTTATATTCATTTTGACATATACATTCAGTGGGATTGCTCATCATCTGACCATTTATCTAAGATGTCTTCGCTTCTTGCACTCTATAAAATATTTGTCTCTGCCTCTACTTTTACATCGACTCTGGCAAAGTCTTAAATCATCATGACCCAATCTTCCTATCTAGGTTTGCTCAACTGCCTCTTGATTGCCACAACACAACTTCTCCTCTGCCTTCCTGAAGGATTGTTGTCAACTTCTCTGCCTTCCTGAAGGATTGTTGTCAACTTCTCCTCTGCCTTCCTGAAGGATTGTTGTCAACTTCTCCTCTGCCTTCCTGAAGGATTGTTGTCAACTTCTCCTCTGCCTTCCTGAAGGATTGTTGTCAACTTCTCCTCTGCCTTCCTGAAGGATTGTTGTCAACTTCTCCTCTGCCTTCCTGAAGGATTGTTGTCAACTTCTCCTCTGCCTTCCTGAAGGATTGTTGTCAACCCAACCTGGTAAATGGTAAACAATTGTTATTTATTGACAAACATTTTCTATTTATATTTATTGGATCAGGTAGACCTAAGTTGACTGAGAACACAATATTATTTGCAGCAATGACCTGGGAAATAGTTGCAGGAAATGAGACAACTGGCTGTATCGAGCTAAAACATGATGTATTGCCTGTAATACATTTAATTATATAAACACAACCAGGAAACACAACCAGGAAATGAAGGAAAAATCATCAACTAACAGAAAAGGGCAGATAAACCCCTGTTTTTTAATCACATACCTTTGAATAACTGTTTTATTTTCTCTGTAGCTGAGGAATAGTATCTAAACAAGCTGCAGACTCATCGACAGACAGGAAAATATCAAATACTATGTGTTTCACAACCTGGTCATATACAAAAGATGACCAATAAACAGAAATACAGGCCAAATGTAATTTATCCTGAAATAAGTGAATCAAGGCTGTTTAGAGATAAAATTGAGTTATATTGGTGTTATACTCTTATTTGAAATACACATCACCCTTTGAGCGGAGAGTGCTGCAGGGTTCCTCGACACATTGATGGACTGTAATTTAAATAAAGCTTGGCTAGCTGGAACTGAATAGCTTTTTAATTGCAGCCATTCTTTAAAAAAAATGGGGGTGACTGGTGGCTGTCAGGGACTACAGATGCCAGGCAAACAGTTTTTATACCCGTCTCGCTGGCACCAGATGTTTGCCTGTCATTTTAGCTATTTCATTAATTACCTAGAAAACTCATTGTCTCACTGGATACGTTGCGTTACTGAAGTGGTGATGCTAAACATGGGCATAAGAGCTCATTCATTTGCATCACCAAACCTCATGAATTTACACAGTTATAAAGCATGGGATACTAAGTGATAGGAATAACAACTATCAGTCATATCATATGCAGTGTTTGCATACTGTAGGTTCCTGTAGTAGTCTGATATACAGTGCCAGTCAAAAGCTTTAGAACACCTACTCATTCAAGGGTTTTTCTTTATTTTTACTATTTTCTACATTGTAGAATAATAGTAAAGACATCCAAACTATGAAATAACACATATGGAATCATGTAGTAACCATAAAAGTGTTAAACAAATCAACATTAATTTTATATTCTAGATTCTCCAAAGTAGCCACCCTTTGTCTAGATGACAGCTTTGCACACTCTTGGCATTCTCTAAACCAGCTTCATGAGGAATGCTTTTCCAACAGTCTTGAAGAGTCCCCACATATGCTAAGCACTTGTTGGCTGCTTTTCCATCACTTTGCGGTCCAACTCATCCCAAACCATCTCAATTGGGATGAGGTCGGGTGATTGTGGAGGCCAGGTCATCTGATGCAGCACTCCATCACTCTCCTTCTTGGTCAAATAGTCCTTCCACAGCCTGGAGGTGTGTTTTGGGTCATTGTCTTGTTGTAAAACAAATGATAGTCCCACTAAGCGCAAACCAGATGGGATGGCGTATCGCTGCAGAATGCTGTGGTAGCCATGCTGGTTAAATGTGCCTTGAATTCTTAATAAGTCACAGACTTAATTCTTAATACCCCCACACCATCACACCTCCTCTTCCATGCTTCACAGTGGGAACCACACATGTAGAGATCATTCGTTCACAAAGACACAGCGGTTGGAACCAAATATCTCAAATTTGGGCCAGACAAATTTCCATTGGTCTAATGTCCATTGCTCATGTTTATTGGCCCATGTAAGTCTCTTCTTCTTATTGGTGTCCTTTAGTAGTGGTTGATTTGCAGCAATTCAACCATGAAGGCCTGATTCACACAGTCTCCTCTAAACAGTTGATGTTGAGATGTGTCTGTTACTTGAACTCTGTGAAGCATTTATTTGGGCTGTAATCTGAGGTCCAGTTAACTCTAATGAACTTATCCTCTGCACCAGAGGTATCTCTGGGTCTTCCTTTCCTGTGGCAGTCCTCATGAGAGCCAGTTTCAACATAGCACTTGATGGTTTTTGTGACTGCACTGGAAGAAACTTTCTAAGTTCTTGACATTTTCTGCATTGACTGTCATTTCTTTTTGCTTATTTGAGCTGTTCTTGCATAATATGGACATACCCTATCTTGTCACAACACAACAAACGCATTAAGAAGGAAAAACCTTTAACAAGGCACACCTGTTAATTGAAATGCATTCCAGGGGACTACCTCATGAAGCTGGTTGAGAGAATGCCAAAAGTGTGCAAAGCTGTCATCAATGCAAAGGGTGGCTACTTTGAAGAATCTAAAATCTAAAATATATTTTGATTTGTTTAACACTTTTTTGGTTACTACATGATTCCATATGTGTTACTTCATAGTTTTGGTGTCTTCACTATTATTCTACAATGTAGAAAATAATAAAAATAGAGAAAAACCCTTGAATGAGTAGGTTTTTCGAAATATTTCACTGGTACTGTATACAGTAGCTAACCACATATAATAGCCTGATATATACCTAACACCATATAATAGCCTGATATATACCTATCCCCGTATAATAGCCTGATATATACCTAACCTCAATGCCGCACAGAGATGTGTAGAAATAGACCCATGTGAGCTAAATTGTATTTTTTTATTATTATTCAAGATCAGCATTCTATAAAGGTGCTTGCTGGCCTGTGCAGAAAGACCCAGCTCTCTATTCCATTAGTGAGCTGGTTGTTGTAATTAGTAAAAACACTGCTTCATTCACACAGACAGGCAGGTCCAGGAAGGCTTCTGATGATTGGGTCTGGGGGCACACACACACACACACACACACACACACACACACACACACACACACACACACACACACACACACACACACACACACACACACACACACACACACATACATACACACACACACACACACACACACACATACACACACACACACATACACACACACATACACACACACACACACACACACACACACATACACACACACACACACACATACACACACACACACACACACACACACGCACACATACACACACACATACACACACACACACACACACACACACACACACACACACACACACACACACACACACACACACACACACACACACACATACACACACACATACACACACACACACACACACATACACACACACACACATACACACACACACACACACACACACACACACACACATACACACACACATACACACACATACACACACACACACACACACACACACACACACACACACACACACACACACACACACACACACACACACACACACACATACACACACACATACACACACACACACACACATACACACACACACACACATACACACACACACACAAATCGATTCGGCAGTAAATTGAGCAAATATGATTCATCAGTGTTATTACGTATGAAAGTATATCGCTGAGGATATATTTGGAATAATTTCTGTTCCCATGGTAACACTGACTAAACATGGAAAATTGTTTTGTCAGTATTCTTCCAAGGACATATTTTCTGAACTAATGCATAACACCACTGTAACAGCACATCATATCACAGCATCTCACCAATGAACATACTTGCTCTAACGTACAGTACTCACAAGTTTAAAACTCCTCCTATGTATTTACATCCACTTCAACATACTAATTTCTTCTGTCATCATTTTGGGGATTGGATGTGTTATTCTCTTGATTACTTTGCGCCAACCGTCTCTCAATTCTCTCTGTCCATGTGATGGTGCAATTGAACAAAGTGTATAACATGACTAATTCAACAGTGTACAGTATGACCTTATTGATTCTCATTTGAACACACATGTAATAAGTGTCTAATTTAATCGAAAGATAGAAACTAATTGAGTCATTAAGCACGAAGACGTGTATCAAACTCAAAGGACATAGCTCTGATGGGGTTCAGCTCTAATGGGGTTCAGCTCTAATGGGGTTCAGCTCTAATGGGGTTCAGATCTGATGGGGTTCAGCTCTAATGGGGTTCAGCTCTAATGGGGTTCAGCTCTAATGGGGTTCAGCTCTAATGGGGTTCAGCTCTAATGATGTTCAACTCTAATGGGATTCACCTCCATTTGGGGTTCAGCTCTAATGGGGTTCAGCTCTAATGGGGTTCAGCTCTGATGGTGTTCAGCTCTAATGGGGTTCAGCTCTAATGGGGTTCAACTCTAATGGGATTCACCTCCATTTGGGGTTCAGCTCTAATGGGATTCAGCTCCATTTGGAGTTCAGCTCTAATGGGGTTCAGCTCTAATGGGGTTCAGCTCTAATGCATTTCAGCTCTAATGGGGTTCAGCATGAAACAATGGTTAAATAAATTGTCCAGAATTTAAAAAGAAAAGTTTCCTGTTGAAAAATATCCCACGTATAAATGACTGGCCTGCTACTCCCCACTTGTCCCATATCATGACTGGCCTGCTACTCCCCACTTGTCCCATATCCTGACTGGCCTGCTACTCCCCACTTGTCCCATATCCTGACTGGCCTGCTACTCCCCACTTGTCCCATATCATGACTGGCCTGCTACTCCCCACTTGTCACATATCATGACTGGCCTGCTACTCCCCACTTGTCCCATATCATGACTGGCCTGCTACTCCCCACTTGTCACATATCATGACTGGCCTGCTACTCCCCATTTATCCCATATCATGACTGGCCTGCTACTCCCCATTTGTCCCATATCATGACTGGCCTGCTACTCCCCACTTGTCCCATATCATGACTGGCCTGCTACTCCCCATTTGTCCCATATCATGACTGGCCCGATACTTTAAACAGTGGATCAAATGTATTTTAAACATTTATTTATTTCACTAGAGGAAGACAAAGATGACATTATCACATTCAGAGTTTTGTGTTCCGTTTCGTTCTTTGACTTTTTTTGTGGGAAACATGAGATAATGTCAGGATGAGATGCGTGATGGATGACACAGACACTAAACCCAGTGGTGATTCTCAGTGTTGGCATTTGGGGCTCGTCAGGTGCCAGAGGCCGATACCAGATAGAGAGATGGAGGAAGGTACAGGATGGTAGGATGGGATAGAACAGATGTACCAGATAGAGAGATGGAGGAAGGTACAGGATGGTAGGATGGGATAGAACAGATGTAAAAGTTGAAACAATAGAATTATAATGATATTTCTATGGCTGAAACAGTGGGAGACTGAACATGACAAGCATAATTTCTCTGAGTACAAATCTGTTCTAAAATTAGAGCAGTTAGTAACTTTTCCTGATTTCACGTAAACTAAGTTGCAGCAGTCTCCTGCAAAATGAAAATGCACATTCCATATTGTAAGATTTAATTCAACATTCCCTGATGGGTGTACCGGCAACCATCTTAGAGGTTCTATTCAGAATATTCAGACTAATTATTCATAATCTTACTTTTTCTCTACCTTCTTATTGTTATTGAGGTTACATGATTAACACATACTAATGGACTCTGGATTAACACACAAATCAAGAGGGCCAGAGATGTTACAGCCCACTTTTCAGGGAAGAACCCATTTCCACCAATCACTAGCTATCTCCCACCCCCATTACTCAACACTAGCAGGTCATACACTGTACCCAAGGATCCTGCTTCAGCCAGTCACAGGCAGTTAGTCAGCCAGTGTTGTAGTACTCCAACTGTATTATCTTATCGCCTATTGAAACCCTGTGATTTCTACTTTACTCGTAACATGACTGTCCTTTACCTTAATTGAAAAATATCCTAAAACGTTGTCTCGCTCGTCAGAATTTCCTTGATTTGTGGTAGGGAGTGGGAGAAATAGTTTGAAAGCTGCACGCTCACAATTAGTAAGGGGAGACCGAGGGAAGTTGTAACAATTTTTATTATAGACCTGTTTGGGTTATTGATAATTTCTAGAGTGGCTCTCTATTTGCCCTCAGCATGCATTTCTTCACCATTCTGAGTGTCTAAAGAATCCATATGTTCCTCTGAAATATGAGCACAGAAATACTGTATATTTTGAACTCTTATTATGGCGACAATTTGACACAATTACAGTCATGGTCTTAAATTGGATTCACATTTTTCTGGTCTCGGTCTTGACTCACCCCCCCTCCCGGTCTGGCTTTAGGTGGTCTCACACACAACACTGTAGACTGAGGCTCCCTGGGAGCAGTCATACAGGAGTGTGAGAATATGTTGTGGTTGAGTAACGATCACCATAATACTGATGGTCGTTTATGGCCAACATTATATGAAAGCAAATAACGCTCTCATTATGTTGTCTCTGTTTGACTACACTAAAGAAATGGGTGTATAGTGAAAGAATGGAAGTAAGCACTCACACACACACAGACAGACACACACACACACACACACACACACACATAGCTATATGGCTATTTCCTCCGATACACCACTTTTAACTTTCTACTTTCCTTATCATCTTGTTTTAATTCTATGGAACACATCTGCTTTCAGGTGGCAGTGGAATAGTGCCGCAGTACCCACACCGACCAATAAGAGGAGCTCTGGCACTTATGTATCTGACCACAGAGAAGACTTGTTCATCAGTGTGGTGGTTTTCATCACTTTCACACTCCTCCTTTAGTTGGATCTTTGTAAGGACTCTAATTGTGTAAGTTCTTGGCATCATATTGCACAATATGTCTCTCAGAATAATCTCCTTGGCCATTCAATTAATGCAGCATGAATGTCTTTCTCATTAGAAGTATTGACAATGGCTTCTATGGTCTCAGATCTGTGTTGCTGCCTCTCTTACACTCTCACCAGACGCCAACCCTCTTATTTTTCCTTTTCACTATCCTCCTCTCCTGCTCCGCCCTCTCTCCTTTTTCACTCTCCATTTACCCTCTCTCTCTCCCACTATCGCTTATTCTGTCTAGTGCCCCTGCTTTCTCGCTCTCCCTCCCTCCCTCCCTCCCTCCCTCCCTCCCTCCCTCCCTCCCTCTCTCTCTCTCTCTCTCTCTCTCTCTCTCTCTCTCTCTCTCTCTCTCTCTCTCTCTCTCTCTCTCTCTCTCTCTCTCTCTCTCCCACTATCGCTTATTCTGTCTAGAGCCCCTGCTTTCTCTCCCTCCCTCCCTCCCTCCCTCCCTCCCTCCCTCCCTCCCTCCCTCCCTAGCTCTCTCTCTCTCTCTCTCTCCCTCCCCTGCTCATCTCTCCTTCCATCCCCTTCTCTCCCTCCCTCCCTCCCTCCTCCTTGCTCCGTCTCCTGCTCATGGCTCAGATAAGCGTGAACGTGAGTGAGAGAGCCAGTGGATGCGGGCGGGAGTCAGAGGCTAATGCCAGACGACTGGAAATCTATGACGCTTGGTTTGGCCCAGGGGGTGGGCGACAGCAGCCACACAAATAGCAATACGGTGTGCGTCCCAGATACAGTCTGGTGGAAGTAGAGAAGAAGAGAAACATGGCTAACCAAAGCAAAGATCACAGGGAGAGTGTGTGTGTGTGTGTCAGTGGGTGTCGCAGTAGGTCAACCATACAACAACCAACACATCCCACAGGGATTTTTGCCAACCAGTGGCCACCCTCTTGCGAGAGAATCTGTGTGAAGAAGAAGAAGAAGAAGAAGGAGGAGGAGGAGGTGAAGGAGGAGTAGGAGGACGACGAGGAGGAGGAGGAGGAGGACGAGGACGAGGACGAGGAGGAGGAGGAGGAGGAGGAAGAGGAGGAGGAGGAGGAGGAGGAGGAGGAGGAGGAGGAGGAGGAGGAGGAGGAGGAGGAGGAGGAGGAGGAGGAGGAGGAGAAAGAAATAACTGGTGGAACTGCATACAAATGTTTTTTGCCTTGGGTCAATATACAGAAACCAGTGTGTCTGAACACTACCGTTCAGAAGTTTGGGGTCACTTAGAAATGTCCTTGTTTTTGAAGGAAAAGCAATTTTTTTGTCCATTAAAATAACATCAAATTGATCAGAAATACAGTGTAGACATTGTTAATGTTGTAAATGACTATTGTAGCTGGAGTTTTCTTTGCAACTCTGCCTAGAAGGCCAGAATTCCGGAGTCGCCTCTTCACTGTTGATGTTGAGACTGGTGTTTTGTGGGTACTATTTAATGAAGCTGGCAGTTGAGGACTTGTGAGGCATCTGTTTCTCAAACTAGACACTCTAATGTACTTGTCCTCTTGCTCAGTTCTGCACCAGGGCCTCCCACTCCTCTATTCTGGATAGAGCCAGTTTGTGCTGTTCTGTGAAGGGAGGAGTACACAGCGTTGTACAAGATCTTTAGTTTCTTGGCAATTTCTTGTATGGAATAGCCTTCATTTCTCAGAACAAGAATAGACTGACTAGTTTTAGAAGAAAGTTCTTTGTTTCTGGCCATTTTGAGCCTGTAATCGAACCCACAAATGCTGATGCTCCAGATACTCAACTAGTCTAAAGAAGGCCAGTTTTATTGCTTCTTTAATCAGCACAACAGTTTTCAGCTGTGCTAACATAATTGCAAAAGGTTTTTCTAATGATCAGTTAGCCTTTTAAAATGATAAACTTGGATTAGCTAACACAACGTACCATTGGAACACAGGAGTGATGGTTGCTGATAATGGTCCTCTATACGCCTATGTAGATATTCCAATAAAAATCAACCGTTTCCAGCTACAATATTCATTTACAACATTAACAATGTCTACACTGTATTTCTGATCAATCTTATGTTATTTTAATGGACAAAACAAGGTAATTTCTAAGTGACCCCAAACATTTGAACGGTAGTGTATGTGCTTCCTGTTACCTGCTGTGTGTGTGTGTCTCTATGTGTGTGTGTGTAAATGTAGCCTATTTGTGCTGTTCTATGGAAGTAGAGCTTACACCATGGGTTTCTCTAATCCGTCCTCCATCCTCAGGGCCATTTTATCAGGGTTTACACTTTGAGAGGCCACAGTACAGCTGATCTGAACACCTGCATGTGCAATACCACACATCTCCAGGTGTGTGTGTTTGAGAGTGATTCTGGTCCATCATCCTATGTCTGTGCGGTCATTGATTTTACATCCTCCTGTGGATTTTTGGTCCGTGTTTAATCAGCTAAGAAGAGAAGAAAACATTGATATGGTAATACATCTGCAGCAGCTCAGTAAGCCATGTCTGAGCCTTGCCGATCTTGGTTAAATCAATTACCCTGTGTGTTTGCTCTTCCCAGCATGCTTTAGTCACACGTCTCTGACCTTGTAGAAACATCCTCTGAGCAGGCTTGAGCTAAACAAGGTGCAGCACTAATCACTTAAATGTAAATGTCCTCCCGATCGGCAGGGAAACATCAATCGGCGATGGAAGAACTTGAGCTGGCTGATAAAAAATGCTGTGACCGTGGTAAACTGTGGATGTGATATCCATAACTGAGACAAAACAACTACCTCTGCAGAATCTAGACGCACAGGCCACAAATCCATTTGTGGAGAAGAAATGCACAGGTTATTCTCCCAATTTATTTCAGCGGTTCTGAAGCCTCTCCCTGCCTGAATCTGATTGTTTTGCGTTACAATAGCCGTTAATAACATCATAGTACCTCTCATTGAAGAGGGAAATGACTGTGGTTGTTAGGGTTGGGGTTAGGTTGGAGAGTGAAACCTTTTATTAATGATGCACTGCATCCTGGGTAGCTGGTTAACCTGCGGTTGACACCCTGACTTCAGCGTTTAGTGACTGACACAGAAATCTCTTATGAATGATGGACTGAATGGAGAAATCAAATCAATCAGTCTCTTTGTGATCGCTGTAAGCCAAGCCAATCCCCCCAAAATGCTACCTTAAGGTATGTTTGTGTGTGTATGTGTGTGCTGGTATGTGTGATTGTGATCTGACATTTCAACAGGTGGTTCCACCATAATGGAAGGAAACTTGAAATACAGGCAGTAGGGTTGGAAGGGTTGAAGGGTTGAAGCGTTGGAAGGATTGGAAAGGTTGAAAATTTGGAAGGGTTGAAGGGTTGAAGGAATGAAAGGTTGAAGGATTGAAGGGTTGAAGCGTTGAAGGGTTGAAGGGCTGAAGGGTTGAAGGGTTGAAAGTTGGAAGGGCTGAAAGATTGAAGGGTTGAAAGATTGAAGGGTTGAAGGGTTGAAGGTAGGAAGGGTTGAAGGGTTGAAGATAGGAAGGGTTGAAGGGTTGAAGGGTTGAAGGTAGGAAGGGCTGAAGGGTTGAAGGGTGGAAGGGTTGAAGGGTTGAAGGGTTGAAGGGTTGAAGGTAGGAAGGGTTGAAGGGTTGAAGGCAGGAAGGGTTTAAGGGTGGAAGGGTTGAAGGGTGGAAGGCTTGAAGGGTTGAAGATAGGAAGGGTTGAAGGGTTGAAGGGTTGAAGGGTTGAAGGGTTGAAGGGTTGAAGGGTTGAAGGGTTGAAGGGTTGAAGGGTTGAAGGGTTGAAGGGTTGAAGGTAGGAAGGGTTGAAGGTAGGAAGGGTGGAAGGGTTGAAGGGTTGAAGGTAGGAATGGTTGAAGGGTTGAAGGGTTGAAGGTAGGAAGGGTTGAAGGGTTGAAGGGTTGAAGGGTTGAAGGGTTGAAGGGTTGAAGGTAGGAAGGGTTGAAGGGTTGAAGGTAGGAAGGGTTGAAGGGTAGAAGGGTTGAAGGGTTGAAGGTAGGAAGGGTTGAAGGGTTGAAGGTAGGAAGGGTTGAAGGGTTGAAGGTAGGAAGGGCTGAAGGGTTGAAGGGTTGAAGGGTTGAAAGGTGCATAGTCCTAAAGTCAGCCAGCTACTGCCGCTAAACTGCTTTGAAATTATTCGGGATTGATTTTATTAGCCTATTTTCAATTGTTGGTGTTGAGCTACAGTATGGTGACTGAATGCCCCTGAGTACTACATGTAGTTAGAAAAGAGTGGCTGACTGACTGTGTACCATTGGTTTAAATCCCAATCCGTCAGCCGATCAGAGATCCTCACTAGAGAGACATCTTCCTCCCTCTAATAATTTCAGAAGCACGATGGTGCCGGTCTTACCATGAACACTCCTTGTAGTGTAGGAAGAGATGTTTCCTCATTAGGCCATAAAGCTGAGACAATACAGCTTCTTGTCAAAACAACACCCAATTCAAGCATTCCTGATGACAATTTCTGCTTCAGAGAGCACTAATGAAAAAGTGCATAGACAAAATAAAAGCTCCATGTCGTCATTGATTAACATGCAAACACCTAGAAGAATGAATTTTCTAGATCTGCAGTAAGACTAAAAGACACAAAGCAGACAGTATGAAATGTGATTCCTCCAGCCAGCCGAAATGAAATTGGCTGATTTAGTTTCTTTTTTTTTCAAACCAGTTTCTTCTGTTACTTAGCAGCGTTGACATTAAGTAGGTACCCAAATGAACGGCTCCCGACATCACAAACATTAAGTAGGTACCCAAATGAACGGCTCCCGACATCACAAACATTAAGTAGGTACCCAAATGATTGGCTCCCGACATCATAAAAAAAATCAACACCACTACTTCAATTAGCTTTTTGGTATGACCTGCTGGTGTATAAGCCAATTAATTTTAGCTTGTCGATACTCTAATTAACATCAAACAAAAACAGATACTTTTTAAAGATGTTTTAATGTATTTTACAATCTCTGTAAAGTTATTGTGTCACTAATGCCTTTAAATAGTGTATCATCCCTAGAAAGATTACAGTAATTTTGTGACTTAGTTTATATTAGTAACAATTTGAAACTCCATCAGCGGTCCCAGTGAGGGAGCGGGTAGAATTCTAATTCTAGCCCAAGAAAGATTTATCTTTCAATATTTTCTACACCCACTAAAAGACACATAACTGGAGTTTTGTGTTATTACAAAACAGTTCTGCTTGGTAAGCAATTGTGAGATTATGCTCCATTGCCCCAGGTAAACGGATGACTGTATAGCCTGTTCCCTTTACGGTCATGGTGTTATTACCATGTGGGCTGGTGGTAACCAGAGAGGAAAATGAGAAGTGAGTATCCCTCACATCATTGCACGGTACATTGTACTGTGTTATGAAGGTTGGGATCCTTGTACTTTACGTGACTTACCATGACTCTCCCAGTGGGCTGCCCATGCTATTACATCCACCATTGTGATGGAAATTGAACGGGTCATAATGACTGGTAATCTACAACAGGGGGACGGACCTGTTTTATTGGAAAACAATCTATTCAATTTGGCATTTTTCAAAATATGGTGTTGACTTTATATATATAAAAAACATTGGATTTTCAGAGTGCTGAACAAGGACACGTTACAATACCAGCTGAACATATGACAGAATACTATAATATTATAATGAATAATAGATTTTCAGTGTGGTGTACCATTGTACCTGCGCTGCATGTTTGAGAGGACACCTGTATGTGGAACAGTGGAAGTGTGACATTTTCAAAGGGCTTTTTTGAAGGGTATGCTATGAATATCATCATACAGATGTAGTATCTTAATTTGGGCCAGTTTGCTACGGCAGGAAAATAATCCTGCAGCAACAGAAATATAAACGCAACATGTTAAGTGTTTCATGAGCTGAAATAAAAGATCTCACAAATATGCACAAATAAATTGTTTACATCCCTGTTAGTGAGCATTTCTCCTTTGCCAAGATAACCCATCCACCTGCCAGGTGTGGCATATCAAGAATCTGATTGAACAGCATGATCATTACACAGGTGCACCTTGTGTTGGGGACAATAAAAGGCCACTCTAAAATGTGCAGTTTTGTCACACAACACAAGGCCACAGATGTATCATGTTTTGAGGGAGCGTGCAATTGGTATTGACAGCAGGAATGTCCACCAGAGCTGTTGCCAGATAATTGAATGTTAATTTCTCTACCAGAAGCCGCCTCCAACGTCGTTTTAGAGAATTTGGCAGTAGACCACATTTGGCAGTAACCACGACAGCCCAGGACCTTCACATCCGGCTTCTTCACCTGCAGGATCATCTGAGACCAGCCACCCAGCTGATGAAACTGTAAATTTGCACAACCGAATAATTTCTGCACAGACTGTCAGAAACCGTCTCAGGGAAGGTCATCTGCATGCTCATCGTCCTCACCAGGGTTTTGACCTGACGTTCGGCGTCGTGACTGACTTCAGTGGGTCAAATGTTCACCTTCGATGGCCACTGGCAAGCTGGAGAAGTGTGCTCTTCACCGATGAATCCCGGTTTCAACTGTACTGGGCAGATGGCAGACAGTGTGTATGGCATTGTGTGGGCAAGTGGTTTGCTGATGTCAACGTTGTGAACAGAGTGCTGACAGGTTACTCCAGATACTGACAGGTTTTCTAATCCTAGCCCCTACCTTTTTTTAAGGTATCTGTGACCAACAGATGAATATTCCCAGTCATGTGAAATCCATAGATTACAGCCTAATTAATTTATTACAATTGAATGATTTCCTTGTATGCACTATTACTCAGTAAATTATTTTAAATTATTGCATGTTGCGTTTATATTTTTGTTCAGTATAATTAATGGAAATTTTTGTAGGGGTTGAGACATTTTTCATAAGTTAAAAAACAAGTCTGAAATTTCAAAGTGGAAAATAAAAAATCTTGAGAAGACTTGTTAAACCATTAAACCTCAACCTTATGCTTTATCTTCCAAATTAGATCAGGTTGGAAATTCTGCTCAGATTTTTTTCTTCTGAGACAATAATAGATGTTATTTAGTCTTTGGTGACAGATCTGGGTGACAGATCTTTGACACTAGGCATAGGCTCTTCATTGGCTCTTAGAATTCAACGTATGGAAAAGCATATCACTCCTGTTCAGCAAACGAGACCTTTCAGCTGGTTCTCCCTTGCAGCTTGAGGCCACAGGAACAGCATGGGCCGCAAACCCAGGTGCATGGCAGGTTGCCTCTGGCGAGGTATCACAAGGCCAGAGAGCCTTGGAGAGCTGACTCCAACCTGGATGTCAGAAGCAAGTCAATTTCACCGGCCCCGGCCCACTGCAATCTAATTTCATGGTGGTTTCACAATGCAACCTCTTCTTAACATGGTGTTCATCTGATGTACAGTGCCATTGGAAAGTATTCAGACCCCTTGACTTTTTCCACATTTTGTTACGTTACAGCCTTATTTTAAAATGTATTACATTTAAAAAGTCTACACACAATACCCCATAATGACAAAAGGAAAACAGGATTTAGAAATGTTTGCAAATGTAATAAAAATAGAAAACAGATATACCTAATTTACATAAGAATTCAGACCCTTTGCTATGAGACTCGAAATTGAGCTCAGGTGCATCCTGTTTCCATTGATCATCATTGAGATGTTTCTACAACTTCATTGGAATCCACCTGTGGTAAATTCAATTGATTTGGAAAGGCACACTTGTCTATCTAAGGTCCCACAGTTGACAGTGCATGTCAGAGCAAAAACCAAGCCATGAGGCCGTAGGATTTGTCTGTAGAGCTTTGTGTCGAGGCACAGATCTGGGGAAGGGTACCAAAACATTTCCACAGCATCGAAGGTCCCCAAGAACACGATGGCCTCCATCATTCTTAAATGTAAGAAGTTAGGAACCATCAAGACTCTTCCTAGAGCTGGCAGCCTGGCCAAACTGAGCAATCAGGGGTAGAAGGGCATTGGTCAGGGAGGTGACCAAGAATCTGGTGGTCACTCTGACAGAGCTCTAGAGTTTCTCTGTGGAGATGAGAGAACTTTCCAGAAGAACAGCCATCTCTGCAGCGCTCCACCAATCAGGCCTTTATGACAGAGTGGCCAGACAGTAGCCACTCCTCAGTAAAAGGCACGACAGCCCGCTTGGAGTTTGCCAAAATGCACCTAAAGACTCTCAGACCATGAGAAACAAGATTCTCTGGTCTGATGAAACCCAGATTGAACTCTTTGGCCTGAATGCCAAGTGTCACGTCTGGAGGATGACTACATCAAGCTTCTGACTCTACCCATTTGTTGTATGCATTTGCTGTTTGTTCTACATTCATGTGGACGTTACCATGATCACGGATAATCCTGAATGAATCGTGAATAATGATGAGTGAGAAAGTTAGACGCACAAATATTATACCCGCCAAAAAAAGACTACTATGGCTGACCCTGTAGGTAGGCCGTCATTGTAAATAAGAATTTGTTCTTAACTGACTTGCCTACTTAAATAAAGGTTAAATAAAATAAAATAAATATTTACCATTAATTTCTGTTGGCCACAAAATAATCTGAAACACAAACTAAACAAACAGCAAATGCATCTGACAAGTTTGTTGAGTCACAAGTTTATTTAGTCATTGTGTGCTAGGAAAATGGGACCAAATACTTAACTTTGACTACTTTAATACACATATAAGTGAATTTGTCCCAATACTTTTGGTCCCATAAAATGGGGGGACTATGTACAAAAGGTGCTGTAATTGCTAAATGGTTCACCCGATATGGACTAAAATACCCTCAAATTAGTAGTTGTATCATTTCAAATCCAAAGTGCTGGAGTAAAGAGCCACATCAACAACACTGTCCCAATACTTTTGAAACTCACTGTAGATTTCTCTATGGAGTTGTTGGTTCTATTTGGAATGTTTCTGTGTAATGTCGTCATGCAGTTTATATGACAGAACAAATAATCCTTTGTACTTTGGAGGGTTTGACACAAGGTGTTCTGGCTACATTATCTTGATCTGAATATTTCACAGATTCAACTACAAAGTAACAGTCTTTGTTATATCATTATTTATGGAGACGATAATGACATGACTGGGATGAAAAATGTTATACAATAAAGTAACTTTATACAAGGAGTGAATCTAGAGGTCACAACACAATAGACGGACCAGAATACTACATCTTCTCTCTGTACCACACTGATGATGACCAAACTCTATTCAAGTGCACCCATGCTACCAGAGAAATAAAAGCATCACAGGGGTCCGATCAATAGCCATTGATTGCTACAAGATATTTCGCTCATCCATCCAATTAAGTGAGGGTAAAAAAAGCTGAAGTCTGGACACAGATCTTTTTTCTTCCATCACGGAGCTTTATAAAAAGACCCTGAAGAATAACCCATTGCTTTGCTGAGAAAACCACCCAGAATGTCAGTTCAGCTAAATCGATTCAGCATGGAATTCTCTGTAACCCCCTCCCTGCCTAACACATGAAAAGACTGGTATTCACACGTCTGCGTTTCCATTCTATACCCAGTCCAATTATTTTGGTTAGAGGCCCTTGTTATGTGCTATATAATTATTATGGTTAGAGGCCCTTGTTATGTGCTATATAATTATTATGGTTAGAGGCCCTTGTTATGTGCTATATAATTATTATGGTTAGAGGCCCTTGTTATGTGCTATATAATTATTATGGTTAGAGGCCCTTGTTATGTGCTATATAATTATTATGGTTAGAGGCCCTTGTTATGTGCTATATAATTATTATGGTTAGAGGCCCTTGTTATGTGCTATATAATTATTATGGTTAGAGGCCCTTGTTATGTGCTATATAATTATTGATGTTAGAGGCCCTTGTTATGTGCTATATAATTATTGATGTTAGAGGCTCTTGTTATGTGCTATATAATTATTGATGTTAGAGGCCCTTGTTATGTGCTATATAATTATTGATGTTAGAGGCTCTTGTTATGTGCTATATAATTATTGATGTTAGAGGCTCTTGTTATGTGCTATATAATTATTATGGTTAGAGGCCCTTGTTATGTGCTATATAATTATTGATGTTAGAGGCTCTTGTTATGTGCTATATAATTATTGATGTTAGAGGCTCTTGTTATGTGCTATATACTTATTATGGTTAGAGGCTCTTGTTATGTGCTATATAATTATTGATGTTAGAGGCTCTTGTTATGTGCTATATAATTATTGATGTAAACTGTGGTCTTTCATGTGATGTTTTCTGTTTTTAACTCTCTCTCTCTACCTGCTATTTCAACATCTAAATGCCCGGCTATGAAAAGCCAAGTAACATTTACTCCTGAGGTGCTGACCTGTTTCACCCCAACCACTGTGATTATTATTTGACCCTGCTGGTCAGCTATGAATGTTTGAACATCTTGGAGAATGATCTCACCTTAATGGCCATGTACTCTTATAATCTCCACCCGGCACAGCCAGAAGAGTACTGGCCACCCCTCAGAGCCTGGTTCCTCTCTAGGTGTTTAGTTTTTCCTAGCCACCGTGTTTCTACATCTGCATTGCTTGCTGTTTGGGGTTTTAGGCTGGGTTTCTGTATTTGATTGATAACGAAAGCATCTCAAAGTGTAATACTTAATTTTGCATTGGATTAATTAACACACAACGATATTTTTTAATTATTTAACAAATTGAATAAAGAACAGTTATTTTGTAATTATGTACAGCAGCACTAAGTTAATCATTCAATATCACCACAACGTTCTCTCTGAGAGGAATGCTAAAGAGTTTATCTTTTATGATATTTATGATATCTGTTTAAAAGTTGCCTGCCTTTGAAACCATGTTGGGAGCTCAATTCTGACAACTCAAGAAAAGTTTAGCGTGTGATCTAATTTAATTCAACCTCTAAATTGAGATAACTTCAACAACTCTTTGTAATCCACCATTCAAATCTGTAACACCTGTGCCTTCGACCTCGATGGTGCCCCTCCCGCCCCGGCGCTCCGACTCGCCAGAATACTAACCACCGGCATGACTATGATGGCAGCCGTGCTCACACACCCACACCTGTTTCCCATCCCCTGATTCCACACACCCACACCTGTTTCCCATCCCCTGATTCCACACACCCACACCTGTTTCCTATCCCCTGATTCCACACCCACACCTGTTTCCCATCCCCTGATTCCACACACCCACACCTGTTTCCCATCCCCTGATTCCACACACCCACACCTGTTTCCCATCCCCTGATTCCACACACCCACACCTGTTTCCTATCCCCTGATTCCACACACCCACACCTGTTTCCTATCCCCTGATTCCACACACCCACACCTGTTTCCCATCCCCTGATTCCACACCCACACCTGTTTCCCATCCCCTGATTCCACACACCCACACCTGTTTCCTATCCCCTGATTCCACACACCCACACCTGTTTCCCATCCCCTGATTCCACACACCCACACATGTTTCCTATCCCCTGATTCCACACACCCACACCTGTTTCCCATCCCCTGATTCCACACACCCACACCTGTTTCCCATCCCCTGATTCCACACACCCACACCTGTTTCCCATCCCCTGATTCCACACCCACACCTGTTTCCTATCCCCTGATTCCACACACCCACACCTGTTTCCCATCCCCTGATTCCACACACCCACACCTGTTTCCCATCCCCTGATTCCACACACACCCACACCTGTTTCCTATCCCCTGATTCCACACACCCACACCTGTTTCCCATCCCCTGATTCCACACACCCACACCTGTTTCCCATCCCCTGATTCCACACACCCACACCTGTTTCCCATCCCCTGATTCCACACCCACACCTGTTTCCTATCCCCTGATTCCACACACCCACACCTGTTTCCCATCCCCTGATTCCACACACCCACACCTGTTTCCTATCCCCTGATTCCACACACCCACACATGTTTCCCATCCCCTGATTCCACACACCCACACCTGTTTCCTATCCCCTGATTCCACACACCCACACATGTTTCCCATCCCCTGATTCCACACACCCACACCTGTTTCCTATCCCCTGATTCCACACACCCACACATGTTTCCCATCCCCTGATTCCACACACCCACACCTGTTTCCTATCCCCTGATTCCACACACCCACACATGTTTCCCATCCCCTGATTCCACACACCCACACCTGTTTCCCATCCCCTGATTCCACACACACCCACACCTGTTTCCTATCCCCTGATTCCACACACCCACACCTGTTTCCCATCCCCTGATTCCACACACCCACACCTGTTTCCCATCCCCTGATTCCACACACCCACACCTGTTTCCCATCCCCTGATTCCACACCCACACCTGTTTCCTATCCCCTGATTCCACACACCCACACCTGTTTCCCATCCCCTGATTCCACACACCCACACCTGTTTCCTATCCCCTGATTCCACACACCCACACATGTTTCCCATCCCCTGATTCCACACACCCACACCTGTTTCCTATCCCCTGATTCCACACACCCACACATGTTTCCCATCCCCTGATTCCACACACCCACACCTGTTTCCTATCCCCTGATTCCACACACCCACACATGTTTCCCATCCCCTGATTCCACACACCCACACCTGTTTCCCATCCCCTGATTCCACACACCCACACCTGTTTCCTATCCCCTGATTCCACACACCCACACATGTTTCCCATCCCCTGATTCCACACACCCACACCTGTTTCCTATCCCCTGATTCCACACACCCACACATGTTTCCCATCCCCTGATTCCACACACCCACACCTGTTTCCTATCCCCTGATTCCAATTGATGTTACAATGACCTCCCATGCATGTCAATAAATGTATCTAAGAGAACAAGAGGAATCATTAAAAATGGCTCTTTCGCATCAATACTCAAAAAAATCAGCATCTCCATTAGAGCAAGAGAAGAATGCTCTTCAGAGAAACGTCTTGTCTTGTATTCACAGGCAGACAGACTGTAGCTGAAATTGTTTCATCATACATCCTGCAGTGTTGTTGTTCAAGAGCAGAGCTGTCCAAAGTGTGGCCCATGAGAAAGTGGATTGTACGTAGCAAAAAATTGAAGAGGGAGTACAATAAATGTATTCTCTTTGAAAGACCACTAGACATAGGACAATACTCACCTTTGCTACACATCCCATCCATAATGAAATTACTTCTGCCTTGAAAAAAAACCCCCAAAACTATTTCTCCATTAAGGTATGTTTCTCTCTCAGACATACACCCAGTACTCACTTTCTCACTCCTACTTCCTTTGACTGTCCTCTGGTGTCATGTTTACCATGGAGCCCTGTGATTGTTTATTTAGTGAAAGTGCACCCAAATTAATATGCAAAATGTGGTAAGCCAAGACAGGATAGGGGCATGCTTATTAGACATGTTCATATATAACATCCAGGAAATGTGAACATTGATCATTTTATAATATTCTGAATTCCCTCCATAGCAAACGGTGCATTAAAGATTGTGAAGATGAATCTAAACACCGGGCAACATATTTTGCTGCCATGGAGACATGAAAGTCGGCCAAATAGCTGGTATTTTTTATTTAACAAGACAAGTCAGTTAAGAACTAATTATTATTTACAATGATTGCCTATCTACAGGATCAGCCTTGGTAGTACAGCGCCCCTGAAGCAAATTAGGGTTAAGTGCCTTGCTCAAGGACACATCAACAGGTTTTTCACATTGTCGTATTGGGTTCAAACCAGTGACCTTTGATTACTGGCCCAACACTCTAACCGCTAGGCTACCTGTCGCCCCTACATATCTGTCATGTACTCATCTTCCTAACATCAAATGATCTCTTTCACTGATGATTTATGGGGAACATTTCAAAGTCTAAAACTGAATAAAAATGCAAAGCCAAGATCATAACTGCTGTCCTTTCATTACTTAAAATAAATCTTTATTTTGATTTGTCATAGCGGTCAACTTATTAATAAATCATCAGTTTCATCATACAGTCTCTTTTCTGCTGGATGTTATCTCCATCAGCAGCCCAGTAATGAAATATTGCGACCATAGTATTTAGTAGTATTTAGTAAATGTATTCTCTACATCACCTTTACCCACAAAAGTAATGTAGACCAAGGTGACGTTACAAGGAATCATAATTCATACTGTAACCTACTTGACTCGTCACCATACCAAAGGATTATGTATAAAACATTTAGTTTATTGTTATTTTATTTTGATCGAAGGTAACATCATTTTTCTGCTAAAGTCCCCTATTTTGTGTATAAAAAAAATAGTTATTTTCGGACAAGTTTCCCTGTTTTTTCAGTCTTCTGCTGGATAGGCTCCATAAGCATACAATCAAAAATGAACACGGCAGAAGCTACGCTTTGACTTAGCTACCTACGGTACTGATGAGCTATTCCAAGAGAACAGACCGCATTTTAATAGTTTAATAGTGTAATAGTTTAATATTTAAATATTTTAATTGTTTCATATTTGAATATTTGAATAATTTAATATTTAAACATTTTAAAAGTTTAATCGTTTAATAGTTTTCTTTACACACTCAAAAATAATTGCCATCAGTTTGACAGCTTGTTTGTAGCCAAAGAATAAGAATAAAAGCTCCTTGTTGTGTCGCTGTTTAGTAACAATTACCTTTGTTACTAACAGCATAGTCATAAAATAAGAATCCCCGGATGACTAAAGGGATACAGTACAACAGGGCTTTACTGGTTTGAAGTTCACTAGTATTCACACTACTGCACTGACTGTAGGATCCACACTAATACATTTGCTGTTTGGTTTCAGAGTGTAAGTAAGGACGACTTTTAGATGGTAAGATATGTGTAACTAGAACATTCATAATAAAAAGGCTAATAGGTCAGGCTTCAACATAAGACAACAATAACTATGGTTCTGTGGGAATCACGGCCCCACAGAGATGAATGACGAATGCCAACTTGTCCATTGTGCCTGGGCAGGCTGCCCAAACTTGTACTTGTCCGCAGAAGGGCCCCCTTGCCATTTTAATTATGTGGAAATAAGCTCTTTACAGGTAATTACAACAACAATTATGCTGTTGAATGTTTCCCAGCAGTCTATTAAGAACAGATTATAGGGAGGTAGAAATACATCCCAATGAGCTTAGATCCACTATGGAGGCCCGGAAGAGTACTGATCATAACAATCACTGGGTGATTAATATGCACTGTGTTCAAAGGCCCCCCTGGATTATGGGTCAATCTATACTTTTAGTTTGGCAACCCCCACAAAAAATAAATAATAATAATGATATGGGTTTCCACGGGGGGACCTGTAAGAACGGATATAAAAACGATGCACTCACTACTGTAAGTCGCTCTGGAAAAGATAGTATTCTGTTACTTGGAGTGCATTTATTTTAACTTTTACAACTTTTACCATTCAAATTCTATCTTTCTAATAGTTACGGGTCCATAATAATGATTCCTGCTAAATAAATGAAGGACTAAACCACAAACTTACTGTGTATCGAGGGCCATTGTAAGGCTGAACGCTGTATACTATTCTTAGTAGAGGCTATTAATATTGATGTAGCTTACTTCTAAACAAAAATAATACGTCTGGATGTAAAATGGGAAAGGAGTTGTGAAGAGCACCAAATAGATGGAGAATGGCAGGCTTTTTTAAGCCCTCGCGTCCATCGAACATTTTCACTGAACTATATGGAAAAGCTAGAAATGTAAACCTCCAGAATATCACTGAAATAGTCTTGAGAGCCTTGCAATTTGTATCATCTTTAAATCTTGTGGAAATGCAATGATGGAAAACATGTTTTCTGTAACATTTGTAACATTGCGTGATTTTCAAGCAAAGGTTCATCAGAATATTGATTTAAATGTTATATTATACTTGATTTATAAATCAATATTTATTGATTTAATATTGATGGGGTGGCAGGTAGCCTAGCGGTTAAGAGCGCTGGGCCAGTAACTGAAAGGTCCCTAGTTTGAGTCGACTAGGTGAAAAATCTGTCTTTGCCCATGAGCAAGGCATTTCACCCTAATTGTCTGCTAAATTAGTAAAATGTACAGTTAATTTGGAGTATATATACTGGACCCACATTATTCGTATTCAAGAATGTCACATGCTGTGCTGAAATGACAGTGCATGTAGGGCAAGCCTGTGTAGGAAACTCAGTACTGTATTACTCAGTGCAGAGTCTATGTGTGGCTGGAATTACCATAGATACACTGTGGTAAACATTTGTCCCAGCAATTTCTACGATTTTACTGAGTTACAGTTCATATAAGGAAATCAGTCGATTGAAATACAATTCTTAGACTCTAATCTATGGATTTCACAAGAGTGGGAATACAGATATGCATCTGTTGATCACAGATACCTTAAGAAAAAGTTGTGGTGTGGATAAAAAAAACAGTATCTGGTGTGACCACCATTTACCTCATGCACCGCGACACATCTCCTTCACATAGAGTTGATCAGACTGTTGATTGTGGCTTGTGGAATGTTTTCCCATTCCTCTGTAATGGCTGTGTGAAGTTGCTGGATATTGGATGGAACTGGAACATGTGTTGTACACGTCGGTCCAGAGCATCCCAAACACGCTCAATGGGTGACGTGTCTGGTGAGTATGCAGGCCATGGAAGAACTGGGACATTTTCAGCTTCCAGGAATTGTGTACAGATCCTTGCGACATGGGGCTGTGCATAATCATGCTGAAACATGAGGTGATGGCAGCGGATGAATGGCACGGCAATGGGCCTCAGGATCTGTATGACGGCTTCTTTGTGACGGCTTCCGACAGTTTGTACAAAAATGTGTTGGTTGTGCAAACGGTAGAGAAATGAACATTAAATTCTCCGGCAACAGCTCTGGTGGACATTCCTGCAGTCAGAATGCCAACTGCACGCTCCCTCAAAACTTGAGACATCTGTGGGATTGTGTTGTGTGACAAAACATTTTAGAGTGGCCTTTTATTGTCCCAAGGTGTACCTGTGTAATGGTCATTCTGTTTAATCTGTCAGGTAGATTGATTATTTTGGCAAAAGAGAAATGCTCACTAACAGGGATGTGAACAAATTTGTGCTTTTTGTGTGTATGGAACATTTCTGGGATCTTTTATTTCAGCTCATGAAACATGCGACCAACACTTTACATGTTGTGTTTATATTTTTGTTGTTTTGGATTGTATAAACGCAATGTACTGTTTCAGTTCCACCAGGAGCCAGGCCAAAAGGACAAGCTAGCAGTATCTTGCACTTTGGCACTGACTTTGATATCTGGAATTAATTTGAATTGCCTATCTGTTGCTCCCTCATCGTGAAATAGCAGTAATTTGATGAACTATGACCTTTGCTTAGTGTTAGCTAAATTTGTGGGTCAGGGTGACTCTACATTAAACATTGTTTTAAAGGCATACTGTAACAATGAGATCATCACACACGTACTTGCAATAGACAACAGACCACAGGGAAGAACATTTAAATGGAATATAATGACCCAGACTTTCCAATAATCAATCGTGCCCTTCCCTTTTCTCCACCAACACTCATTTCATATTGGAAGCATGTTTGTATTTGAAGCATGAGGGCACTTCTGTTGGATGGATAAACCACCTGCCTCCCATGATATCCCTTGAATGGAACAGTCCGGATGGTAAACAAAGTCCAGAGATATTTCTGATATATATATATATATATATTTGTTTAACTTTATTGGATTATGTGTGCATTGTTATTGCATTGCTAGATAATACTGCACTGTTGGAGCTAGAAACATAAGCACCTGCGATAAAATCTGCAAAGCTGTGTATGCGACCAATAAACTGTGATTCGATTTGAGAAGAATTTAGAACGCATTGCATCTTCTCAGGCCATAATCCCTGGTGAACCCAGTACAACGGCTGGTTCAAGGCAGAAGCTGTAAGGAAACACTGAGAAAGGGGTGGTCATTCCAGGCTCACTACAGTACATTATATGCTCAGACGTATTTATTTTATTTTCACCTTTATTTAACCAGGTAGGTCAGTTGAGAACAAGTTCTCATTTGCAACTGCGACCTGGCCAAGACAAAGCAAGGCAGAGCGACAAAAAACAACACAGAGTTACACAACGTACAGTCAATAACACAATAGAAAAATCTATATACAGAGTGCAAATGTAGTGCAAAATGCATTGATTATGATTCATTTCATATTAACCAGGAAGGCCAAACAATCCAGAGAAAAAAAGTGTCTGAAATCCACTCGCCTAATGAAGACTTGGAAAGCATCACCTAGAAACATGTTCAGTGGATTATTAAAGTATATTCATAATTGGCCCACTTCAGTGGATTATTAAAGTATATTCATAATAGGCCCACTTCAGTGGATTATTAAATTATATTCATAATAGGCCCACTTCAGTGGATTATTAAAGTATATTCATATTAGGCCCACTTCAGTGGATTATTAAAGTATATTCATAATTGGCCCACTTCAGTGGATTATTAAATTATATTCATAATTGGCCCACTTTGGGAAAATAGATGCTTACTTGTTTGGTCCTTTATATCCTAACATTATATCCTGACAAGGACAATTATCTTGTGAGAATCTTCACAAATCTGAAGTGGTAGAATTACTGATAACTAATTTCATATTTTAACACATTTCACAACAATAACAAAAAGTCTCAGGAAGGCAATGTCACAGCAGAATGCTAAACTCAGCTGCCTCCTTCCGTCTCATTTTCATATTTTAATTGATTGATTTTGGAGAATGCTCTCAGAAGGGAAAAATACACGTATGAAGTAAAACCTAAAACACCAGAGAAATGGATGTACTGCATGTATCCTTAAAGGGGAATTAAACCAGTTTAACTCTAGGTCTTTTTAATATGTAACATAGAAACGTGCCATTGTCTCATATTCATTACCTCCAGCTGGTGGAATTCCCCTTTAAGCTTTCAATCTCTCAGTTGGATTACGCAATCCCCTTTTATTAGTAATGCATACCTAAAATGATTTTCAGACACAGCTATACGCAAGACTTAAATTGGGGCAATTAGAGTGTGGTTTGAATTGATAACTGTATAAAACAAAAAGTATATAATGGAAAAGCAACCAATGCCAGGAACAGTTTCATCACTCCCAATGCCAGTAACCCCCCTTGCCCTTGCATGTCCCAAATCCAGGCTCCAAACTGTATCTTATAATTTCCATAATTGGCCCTTGAACATAATTATATTGTTGGACCCTCTTTGCTTGATAACCCTACTTGATGTCCCATTACATTCAGAACTACAATGCAGGGGTTGTCATACAAATTCAAGGCTTCAGTTACAGCAAACAAAGCATAGAACATTCTAGCATTGTGTAGCTGTGCGGTCTACGATGGTCAACATTAATCCAGGGTAGTTGAATAACAGGGAAAGGCCCCTTTAAGGGTAGTGGGAGACTTAAGAGAGGAATTAAATAGGGGTGACGTTTTGTGCATATTGACGAGTAAAATATTCCCTTTTGGAAAGCCTTCTGGGAGTTTTTTGTAGACCAGGATATCAAGTGTTATGTCACACATCAATTCTGCCATTCTTCTGTATGAGAAAATATGAGGATATACTGTAAACTGTATGTTTGATTGATTGTGGATGTCTCTGTCTGACTCATGAAGGTTTACTACTAGGTCTGTATGTTTGATTGTGGATGTCTGTCTGAATCATGAGGGATTACTATTAGGTCTGTATGTTTGATTGTGGATGTCTGTCTGACTCATGAGGGATTACTATTAGGTCTGTATGTTTGATTGTGGATGTCTGTCTGACTCATGAGGGATTACTATTAGGTCTGTATGTTTGATTGTGAATGTCTCTGTCTGACTCATGAGGGATTACTATTAGGTCTGTATGTTTGATTGTGGATGTCTCTGTCTGACTCATGAGGGATTACTATTAGGTCTGTATGTTTGATTGTGGATGTCTGTCTGACTCATGAGGGATTACTATTAGGTCTGTATGTTTGATTGTGGATGTCTGTCTGACTCATGAGGGATTACTATTAGGTCTGTATGTTTGATTGTGAATGTCTCTGTCTGACTCATGAGGGATTACTATTAGGTCTGTATGTTTGATTGTGGATGTCTGTCTGACTCATGAGGGATTACTATTAGGTCTGTATGTTTGATTGTGGATGTCTGTCTGACTCATGAGGGATTACTATTAGGTCTGTATGTTTGATTGTGAATGTCTCTGTCTGACTCATGAGGGATTACTATTAGGTCTGTATGTTTGATTGTGAATGTCTCTGTCTGACTCATGAGGGATTACTATTAGGTCTGTATGTTTGATTGTGGATGTCTGTCTGACTCATGAGGGATTACTATTAGGTCTGTATGTTTGATTGTGGATGTCTGTCTGACTCATGAGGGATTACTATTAGGTCTGTATGTTTGATTGTGGATGTCTGTCTGACTCATGAGGGATTACTATTAGGTCTGTATGTTTGATTGTGGATGTCTGTCTGACTCATGAGGGATTACTATTAGGTCTGTATGTTTGATTGTGGATGTCTGTCTGACTCATGAGGGATTACTATTAGGTCTGTATGTTTGATTGTGAATGTCTCTGTCTGACTCATGAGGGATTACTATTAGGTCTGTATGTTTGATTGTGGATGTCTGTCTGACTCATGAGGGATTACTATTAGGTCTGTATGTTTGATTGTGGATGTCTGTCTGACTCATGAGGGATTACTATTAGGTCTGTATGTTTGATTGTGAATGTCTCTGTCTGACTCATGAGGGATTACTATTAGGTCTGTATGTTTGATTGTGAATGTCTCTGTCTGACTCATGAGGGATTACTATTAGGTCTGTATGTTTGATTGTGGATGTCTGTCTGACTCATGAGGGATTACTATTAGGTCTGTATGTTTGATTGTGGATGTCTGTCTGACTCATGAGGGATTACTATTAGGTCTGTATGTTTGATTGTGGATGTCTGTCTGACTCATGAGGGATTACTATTAGGTCTGTATGTTTGATTGTGGATGTCTGTCTGACTCATGAGGGATTACTATTAGGTCTGTATGTTTGATTGTGGATGTCTGTCTGACTCATGAGGGATTACTATTAGGTCTGTATGTTTGATTGTGGATGTCTGTCTGACTCATGAGGGATTACTATTAGGTCTGTATGTTTGATTGTGAATGTCTGTCTGACTCATGAAGGTTTACTACTAGGTCTGGACTAGTACTGTACATGAAATAAAGGCATACTTCATATCTCACATAACAGTATCACTACATTTCCTCTCTCTCTTAAAGAAGGTTGTACAGTAGATTACGTTCTCTGTATGTCTTGCAAAACTATGTGCATAGAACCTAAAATATTGAAAATAGTGTAAGATTGATACAAAATCCAAGATAACAGAAGGTTTTGACAGTATATTTATTGACTTCATTTGATTTATTTTACACTTAAGAACACATAAAATAAATAAATATCGGTCTTGTTGTAGGTTAGTAGGTACAGTATGTACATGTTTTACAAGGTTCTACACATTTTCATGTTTCTAACCATGTGTTTCAGGATTATGGATTTAGTCAACAAACACCAACTGTATAACATGGATAAGTGCCAACAGAGAATCAAATTACCTGCTTTACGTTTACCAGGACATCCACACTGTCTCTACATTTCAAAGTTTAAGATACTGTACCATGTCCATAATCATATTTAACTAACTCACAGGCAAAAATGACATCAGCTGGCCACAGCAAACCTATATGAGAATGCATTCCAGAGGTTGTTTTATATATAATATAATGTGGATGTCTATTTATTTATTATAAATTTAACTAGGCCAGTTATTAAGAACAAATTATTATTTACAATGACGGCCTACATCAATATACATGTTCTAGAGTATTTTTAAATCAAGCTGTATTTACTTTTCCCTTCCAAATTTTGAAATCCAGCTTATCAACTGACGTCGTCCTCAACCTTTAGTGATTTAGGACAGATCCAGACAAACCCCATTCTAACCTTTTTTCAAAAGATCAATAGCTTTCCCTCTGAACCGAGGTTGGCCAAACAGTGGCAACGATTGAAAAGACAGAAGTAATCACATCATAACAAATCTTTGTTATAAGTATTGTTTTGGCGTCAAGCACGTCTATGACGAGGTTGCAAGCAACAATCCAGAGAGTGAAAAATAGGTAAAGAATGGTCTGAACAATACCCTCATCTGGGGAAAGAATTGCTGCTCTCCTCCATGTGTGGCTCCCCAGGAGCCTGCCATCATCACAACGATACATAACAACATGGATGTATTGAAATTATTCACAAATGGGAGCTCCCGAGTGGTGCAGCATCTCAGTGCCAGAGGAGTCACTTGCAGACCCTGGTTCAATCCTGGGCTGTATCATAAACGGCTGGGATCGGTAGTCCTATAGAGCGGTGCACAATTGGCCCAGTGTCGTACGAGTTAGGGGAGGGTTTTGCTGGGGTAGGCTGTCATTGTAAATAAGACTATTTTTCTTAACTGACTTGCCTAGTTAAATAAAGGTTTAAAAAAATGTTCCATGTCAACTGTGTTTGAAATTAACCTCAGTCAGAGGATGTAAACATTTTCACAGTTTATCAGAAGCTCTTATCCAGAGCGACTAGCAATTGCATACAGCTCCCCCATGGGAGTCGAACCCACAACCCTGGCGTTGCAAGCACCATGACCTACCACCTGAGCCACACAGGACCTAAGTATTGAATACTACAATGATCCGGTTGGCTGTCAAGGCACAGTAGATAACTGTTCCTCCTCAAACAGATGAAGAGCGTTTGTTGGTTTGGGACGATTTTGAAGGTAATAGAAGACGCTGAGCCATACGTATGAGGACCTGCTCCACAATATTGTGTACATGAAAGAGCATTGTTGTGTTTGGTGGCAAAAAGCTGTCGTAAATGGACCAGAACGTCGCCGTATGAAGCAGGTAATTAAATCACAACAGTTTTTAGCCTTGCGCGAGCCAGAACAGCTAAGGCAGCCCCCTACACCTCTCTGATTCAGAGGGGTTGGGTTAAATGCAGAAGACACATTTCAGTTGAATGCATTCAGTTGTACAACTGACTAGTATCTCCCCTTTCCCCTTATAGGGCAGGAGCCTATCTCCTGTTTCTGTAGTGTGAGGCAGTCTGTTTATCTCTCTTCTCGTGATCACAACACGCACAAATAGCAGAGATACACCTACCACAAATCTCTCTTGTCTCTGCAAGTTAAATAGTTGAGAGAATTTCCACTGATTTCTCCCCTGTTGCAATTTCAATATAGTTGGCCCATGAAGTTTGGTTTTGCTTATGCTAATGCTGGTACCAGAGGTAAACAACACTCAACAACATGAGGACCAAAACAAACACTGACCTATAGGGATATTTAGGCCGGGATTCAATCCCTAACCTCAATGCACCGACAGTACTTGGCGTTTGTGGTAAATGTTGCGGTTATTGGCTCAAGTGTAAATTACCTTCAAAAGTCAACTGCATTGCGATGACAGTGCATTGCTGTTTGTTTGAATCTCGGCCTTAGCCTCCATCAAACCAGATTTCTATAGTGTTTGCTAGCTAGTATAGATGTTACAGTATGTAATCACCTGCGTTATTCGGCTCCCGAGTGGCGGAGTGGTCTAAGGCACTGCATCTCAGTGCAAGAGGCTGTCACTACAGTACCTACTTTGAATCCAGGCTGTATCACATCCAGCTGTGACTGGGAGTCCCATAGGGCGGCACACAATTGGTCCAGGTTTGGCTGGGGTAGGCCGTCATTGTAAATAAAAATTAGTTCTTATCTGACTTGCCTAGATAAATAAAATATTTATTTTATTTATTGCTTACTCCAGAAGATGTTGTCTTACGTGCTTGTTTGCTTTGTTGATTTGTCTTCAACAGTATCTAGCATGCAGGGACCATGCAAATCAGGTGCTGTGGAATTCAAATCTCCCTACCATCATATCTAAGCCAATATGACACCAATGTTGATGAAAAATCTCAAATCATATTGGAGGACCGAGCAGCCAGGACGTTACCTAGAACCACAAACCGGATTTTTAACAGGGTTGTTAGCATTAGGAAAAAAAAAACTATTTCTTGCCCCGACCTAGCTCCAATATCTAGGTCTCAGATAAGAACGAGACTACAGCGTCCATAAAGTGACCATTAGACTTGCCACCTTTCCGACTGAATACGTTTATAGGGGCAACAGTTTTGATTACATGTGTAATTTACTCTAACGTGCTAATTTCTATCCATTAAGAACCAACGATGTGATACCTTTTTGTAGCATTTCTGACAATGCTAACATCTTTTTTATCCGAAGCTCAGAGTTCAAACACCAGGTCCAGCAACTCAGTTGTTCGTTAACACAGCTGCTTGCACCAGGCTGCCAGTCATAAGAAGTGTATGCAAACAAACCTAGGCTACTGTAGATATCTAGTTACAGTCGTATGAAAAAGTTTGGGCACCCCTCTGAGGCTGCATAATAATTTACTCTGTCGTCACAGAAAATGATCACAGTGGCATGCCATTCATTTTCTAATAAAAGCTGAGTACTGGGGTATTGTCCAGACAAAGATTTTTAGTGTAGCAATATTAAGTTGTATGAAATTAAATCAGATGTGAAAAATAGGCTATGCAAAAATGTGGGCACCCTTGTCATTCTGTTGAATACCTGTAACTACTTAGCACTGATTAATTGGAACACACAATTGGTTTGGTGAGCTCATTAAGCCTTGAACTTCATAGACAAGTGCATCCAATCATGAGAAAAGGTATTTAAGGTGGCCAATTGCAAGTTGTTGTTCTCTTTGACTCTCCTCTGAAGAGTGGCAACATGGGGGCCTCAAAACAACTCTCAAATGACCTAAAAACCCACGATTGTTCAACATTATGGTTTAGGGGAAGGCTACAAAAAACTATCGCAGAGATAGCCTGACCTGAATATCATTGAGAATCTGTGGGATGATTTGAAGCGGGCAGTCCATGCTCGGCAACCATCAAACCTAACTGAACTGGAGATGTTTTGTAAGGAGGAATGGTCCAAAATACCTTCATCCAGAATCCAGACACTCATTAGAGGCTATAGGAAGCGTCTATATTGTTATTTTAGCAAAAGGAGGCTCTACTAAATATTGATGTGATTTTTCTGTTGGGGTGCCCAAATTTATGCACCTGTCTAATTTCGTTTTGATGCATATTGCACATTTTCTGTTAATCCAATAAACCTCATTTCGCTACTGAAATATTACTGTGTCCATCAGTTATTTGATAGATCAAAATGAAATTGCTGATCCAAAAACCCAATTATTTATAAATGGAAATCATGGAAATTGTCCAAACTTTTTCATACAACTGTATATGCTGTTATTCAAGCTGAGGATAACGTTACCTAAGTGTTCAATTAATGTCCTCACTTCCTGTTGAACACGGAATGAGGTAGAGCTCGATTTGTTGTTTAGTACATTTTTGAAAATCTGTTTTGGTTCCTAGCTAGCTACCTTTTGAGTTTGCATTGCGCGAAGCGGTTGGCATTGGTGGCTGGGACCGCTGCTATCTGTCCAGGGATCCTGCCAACCAAGGGTCTGGGGAGCTGCTTGGCGTAGCAGCTAGCCTAGCTGCCACTGTTAGCTGCCTATCAAGCTATCTTGATGAGTTTAAACAGGAAAAGGCAAGATGACAGCAATCTGTAAGTTATTGAGAGAGGACATCAGTTATTTTTATAAGAAACATTAGTGTTGAAAATTCTTATGGCTTGGGGGTAAAAGCTGTTGATAAGCCTTTTGGACCTAGACTTGGCGCTCCGGTGTCGCTTGCCATGTGGTAGCAGAGAGACTGGGGTGACTGGAATCTTTGACAATTTTTAAGGCCTTCCTCTGACACCGCCTGGTATAGAGGTCCTGGATGGCAGGAAGCTTTGCCCCAGTGATGTACTGGGCTGTACGCATTATCCTCTGTAGTGCCTTGCGGTCGGAGGCCGAGCAGTTGCCGTACCAGGCAGTGATGCAACCAGTCAGGATGCTCTCGATGTTGCAGCTGTAGAACCTTTTGAGGATCTGAGGACCCATGCCAAATCTTTTCAGTCTCCTGAGGGGGAATAGGCTTTGTCGTGCCCTCTTCAAACGACTGTCTTGGTGTGTTTGGACCATTCTAGTTAGTTGGCGATGTGGACACCAAGGAACCTGAAGCTCTCAATCTGCTCCACTACAGCCCCATCGATGAGAATGGGGGTGTGCTCAGTCCTCCTCCCTTTCCTGTAGTCCACAATCATCTCCTTTGTCTTGATTATGTTGAGGGAGAGGTTGTTATCCTGGCACCACACGGCCAGGTCTCCGACATCCTCCCTATAGGCTGTCTCGTCGTTGTCGGTGATCAGGCCTACCACTGTTGTGTCGTCTGCAAACTTAATGATGGTGTTGGAGTCGTGCCTGGCCATGCAGTCATTGGTGAACAGGGAGTACAGGAGGGGACTGAGCACGCACCCCTGAGGGGCCTAACTGCCATTGGTAATAGTACTGTGTATGTGCATTCACAGATGCATGAGATACAGAGAGACCTGGCACTCAACACATCTAATCAAAACATCCAGAATGAGGTGATTACTAATAATACAGTACAGCACAAATGTCCAGTAATAGCAACACCTTTTTCATTCCGTGTGTCACTGATGAACTCTGCCTCAACTCTGCCTATTTCTACAGATGGACTGGAGATACTTTTGACCGAGGTCAGCCTCAGTCGTTTGATGGGGAGACCATAATTGGGTAGGTTTTATCTGACCTGTTCAAACTTCAAAATAGTACCTGTTTGTGTGTCAGATATTAATAATCCTAACTGCCATTGATAATAGAACTATCTGTGTATGTGCACACAGAAACAATTATGGCACAAGCACATGGAGACTTGCAAGATGCTTGATGCTGATGTCTCTGAATGGAGAGCCCTGGCACTCAGCATAACATTTTTACTAGACAAAACTTTAAAAAATTAAAATATTTAACCTTTATTTACCTAGGCAAGTCAGTTAAGAACAAATTCTTATTTACAATGACAACCTACACTGGCCAAACTCGGACAAAGCTGGGCCAATTGTGCGCCGCCCTATGGGACTCCTAATCACGGAATCAAACCAGGGTGTCTGTAGTGACGCCTCTAGTACTGAGATGCAATGCATTAGACCGCTGCGCCACTTGGGATTGTGCTGTCTTTATTTATTATTGTATTGTCTTTTTTTTTATTGAATTGAATGTTATCAGTCAATATGGGGAGGGAAAACCCCTGTGTATTCTGCACCAGGATCAGGGAACTGGAAACAATACAGATAGGCACAGTATCTGTATCGGCTGGGAATGACAATGAAAGGTGCATATTGTTAGCAGAACACTGCTTCTATGGTATTATGTAAAGGGTTGTTTATTCTACATGGGCATGTTACTACATTTGAAAGTTATCAAAACACTTAGTTTAGAATATCTACATAAATTCAGAAATTGTATTCTTCTCATATTCCTCTGTAGGCTACTGACCTATTCAATGCTTCATCCGGCATCTCACCATACATCTTCCTGTAGTTACTGAACTCAACCTGCAGGAGGTTTGTTTGTTGTGTTGAGTGGGGGGAAACAGCTGCTGGCAAGGCTCTGACAGATGGCTGTGTCTTGGTGGGGGTAAGAAAACACACCCAAGAAACACCCACATCAAACCACACCCTCAAGCCAACTCACATTTGGCTTCTGTCATGGCTGCCAGCATTGATTTATTTAGCATTTAGGTTCAAGTCCGGGCTCTGGCTGTACCACTCAAGGACATTCAGAGACTTGTCCCGAAGACACTCCTGCATTGTATTAGCAGTGTGCTTAGGGTTTTTGTCCTGTTGGAAGGTGAACCTTCGCCCCAGTCTGAGGTCCTAAGCACTCTAAGCTACGATTTGGCGCCACCCTGCGTGGTCGCCTGTTAAGCAGCTCCCGTTGTTCGTGCATAAATTGTTGTTATTGTTCTTTTTTTGGTCTATTTTTCTAAAATTTTTTTGCAACAGTTGAATTATCAGGATTATGGAGTGCTACGGTTTTACGAAGGTTTTAACGGCCCTTTTTATCACTGAGGGACTTTTTACTTTTCTCGCAGCACAGAGCCCAGCTCCTGGATTTAGCACATGCAGCGCTGCTGCACCCCAAGGAAAAGTTAGATATTACGGACGAGTTGAAAAGGCGACGGCGTGGACATAGGGCGGGATTGGAGTGTAAGGCAAAGCTGAGGAAGTACAAGCCGGCTATACCGTCTATCATTATGGGCAACGTGAGATCGCTGCATAACAAGACTGACGAACTTGAGGGTCTTGTCCGTGTGCAAAGGGACTATCGGGAAGCGAGCCTAATGTTTTTTTACTGAGACTTTGCTGAACGATAACATCCCCATAGAGAACGTCACTATCGGCGGGTTCTGGACCATCAGAGCAGACAGGGATAGCGTTTCTTCTGGTAAGAGCAAGGGTGGGGGGCTGGCTTTATTAGTTAACAACAGATGGTGTAATCCGAGCCATATTACTCTTAAGGAAGTGATTTGTAGCCCGGACATTGAGCTGTTAGCCGTTAGCCTGAGACCCTACTATTTGCCGAGGGAATTCACGGCGGCCATTGCTGTTATTGTTTACATCCCGCCCTCCGCTGACGCAAACACAGCGTGTGACGTCATCCACTCTGTTATCGCGAGGTTACAGACAGCGCATCCCAGTGCTTTCTTTGCCATTCCGGGGGATTTTAACCATGCATCTCTCTCTTCAAAGCTGCCCATGTTCAAACAGTTTGTGATGTGCCCATCCAGGAATAATAAAACTCTGGACTTGTTATATGCTAATGTGAAGGATGCATACAACTCCACTGCACTCCCTCCCCTCGGTAGATCGGATCACAACCTTGTCCACCTCACCCCACTCTACAGGCCTTTGGTCCAACAGCAGCCTGCGACCATTAGGACCATTAGAAGATGGTCCCCGGAGGCGAATGAGGCCCTACAGGACTGCATTGAAACAACAGACTGGGATGTGCTCTGTGAGGCTCATGGGGAGGACATCGATGGACTTACTGACTGCTTAACGGACTATATCAATTTTTGTGTAGACAACACTGTACCCACCAGGAAGGTACGCTGTTTTCCAAATAATAAATGATAAACCCTGGGTCACCAGCGATCTGAAGGCCCTGCAGAATGAGAAGAAGAGGGCCTTCAAGGAGAGGGACAAGGACAAATTGAAATGCATCCAGAAGAGAGGGTATAAGGAGAAGATGGAGGACAAGCTGAGGCAGAGCCATGTGAGAGAGGTGTGGAAGGGTATGAGAAATATCACTGGCTTCAAAAAGTCAATCAGTGGGCAGACGGAGGGGACCCAGGACAGAGCCAATGAACTGAACCAATTTTTTAACAGGTTCGATACTGGCCCTGTCCACCTCCCTTCCAGCTCCTCAGGCCACACACCCTCACGGCTGTCCCACCCCCACTTTGCAGTCCAGAGGGAACCCCTGTTCCCTCTGGACTGATCCTCAACACCCCCTTTCCCCCCACCTCCCCACCTGGGCTGGCTTTCACCACCAACCAAGTGAAGAGAGAGCTAGAGAGACTACATTAGTGGAAATTGGCGGGCCCTGATGGCATCAGCACAAGGGTGCTTAGGGTCTGTGCTGACCACCTGTGTGGAATACTCCAGCGACGCTTCAACCTAGGAAGGGTCCCTGTGCTGTGGAAAACATCCTGCCTCATCCCAGTGCCCAAGAAGGCACACTCCACTGTCCTGAATGACTTCAGACCTGTAGCGCTAACATCCCACATCATGAAGACCCTGGAAAGGTTAGTCCTCGCTCACCTCAGACCCCTGGTGTGTACATCACTGGAACCCCTGCAGTTCGCATACCAGCACAACATCGGGGTGGATGATGCTATTGGATGCTACTGCTACTGGATGAGAAGATGAAGAGGATGAAAGTCAAAGCACCCTTAGTCTCCTGGGTCACAGGCTACCTGACCGGTAGGCCACAATTTGTGCGACTACAGAGCTGTGTGTCAGAACGGGCAGTGAGCAACACAGGGGCCCCCCAGGGAACGGTCCTGTCCCCCTTCCTGTTCACCCTCTACACCTCAGACTTCAGATATAACTCTGAAACATGACACCTACAGAAGTTCTCGGATGACTCCGCAATTGTAGGGTGCATCAGGGGTGGGCAGGAGGAGGAGTACAGGAGCACAATCAGTGACTTTGTGTTGTGGTGTGAGCAGAATCACCTTCAGCTCAACATCAGCAAAACAAAGGAGATGGTGGTGGACTTCAGGAGAACCAAGGCACAACTGACTGCAGTCCCTATACAGGGGATGGATGTGGAAATGGTTGGGTCATACAGGTTCCTGGGAGTCCATATGGACAACAGGCAAGAATGGGCTGGTAACACCGGGGCCCTGTACAAAAAGGGCCAGAGCCGACTCTACTTTATGAGGAGGCTCAGGTCCTTCAACGTGTGCAGTAAACTACTACATACCTTCTACCATGTCTTTTTTGCAGTGGTGTGCTGTATATACATACTCATGTACAGTTGTTATATCATATCACGTGCAATATTGCAAGTAATTCTTGGACTTAACTTGCGTAGTCATTCACTCAGGAATGCATTTTAGTATCCTGTCAGTTATAACTTTTTTCATTGCTTTTAGTATATCGAATGTGCAATATGTGCAGTTATCTGTAATTAAACCCTGCGCACTAAGGTCTGTATTTTTCTATTATTACCCCAAATTATATCATACACACATTTAGCTATTTAAGTATCTCTTCCTGTCATTTACCTGCACAGTTAATGTAACCATGCAAGTTTTCACTTACCTGTTCATTTAACCAGTATGTCTATTAAGTAAACTATTATTACCCTCACTCATATCAATAGAATTTTTAGCTATTGAAGTATTTCTCTGCAATCGACCTGTATAGTATAGTTAACCATGCACCATCCACCAATGTATAGTGTACATATTCAGCCATTCACCCATACTATGCTATGTCTTTTTATAGCTTTTTGCACTCCAGACTTCTTGTATTTTTATACTTTTTCATACTGCCGCACTATTTATCATGTACCGTGTATCTGTCTTTTGTGTATTTTCATTCTGGCATTTTGAACTTGCCCTGTGTTTTTTCGTAGCTGCTTTACGAAGAAAGGACTGCTACTCTCCTCCATCCTCTTCATGTGCCTTCGCAGGTAGATGTAGGTGCTGCCGGAGGAAAATATGATTGACGCAAGAACACCATTCTCTATCCGTGGAAGCAGGCAAACTATAAAAAATATGATAAAAAATGGTGGCTACAGTAGCAACAGGTCCGCAAAAAATGGCAAACTCTGCCATCCATCGTTAACCTTTTAAAATTATTGTAACACAGTAATCCTGATCATAAGGCGCCTGTCTGTACAGTTTTCCTCCACTACAGTGGCTCGTGATGGCCAATGTCATACCACACTGGACTACTAAGAAGAAAGACTGGCTTGTTGGGCCCTTTGAAATGGACCATACCCAGTGTGCATAATATATCATGCAAACTACAGAGTGAGTCAGAAGGAACACTGCCCTTTGGAAAAAATAACATTGTTCCGCTGTTGCAAGAATAGGCTTGTAGGAAATATAGACATTGTAAACGTTTACTAGGTGAAAGAGAGTTATCACCAATTTCACAAATGGTATTTAGTTCACAATAATGTAATTGAATTTATCTACATAACTTTAAATTAACTTTTTCACGTCACACTGCCTGAAGAGAAGACAGTCTGAAAGAAGCCGAGGCACAGGGAGATAGCAAGAGAGAACGGAGAGATCACAGTGCCCTGTATGTGTCCACAGGGATCCATATCACCGTACAAGTCCTTTCTATAGACGCATACTACAGTGATCTACAGTGTCTGCATCATGCATGTCACAGTGAACCTCATCTGGCTCTGCAGAGCTGTAGCTGGGGCTGCTGCTACTCTCCGCGCCTTCGCAGGTACACAAAGATCCTGCCTCAGGACAATATCATGGTGCCGAAACCCAGGAATAGATATTCTTAGATATAAAGTGAATTCTTTGGGGACTGATGGTGATGAAATAGAATATGCTTATCCAGCCAGGCATAGGATGACAGGATTTTTCAAGAACCCTCGGGAGAAGTACTAGGAAGAAGTAATGTTGTGTGGTAGATGGTGCTTCACTGTGTGGGGGAATCTCAAAGGCTGGTGGTGCTTCAATGTGGTCTAGATATGAGGAAGAATCTCAAAGGCTGGTGGTGCTTCAATGTGGTCTAGATATGAGGGGGAATCTCAAAGTCTGGTGGTGCTTCAATATGGTCTAGATATGAAGGGGAATCTCAAAGGCTGGTGGTGCTTCAATGTGGTCTAGATATGAAGGGGAATCTCAAAGGCTGGTGGTGCTTCAATGTGGTCTAGATATGAGGGGGAATCTCAAAGGCTGGTGGTGCTTCAATGTGGTCTAGATATGAGGGGGAATCTCAAAGGCTGGTGGTGCTTCAATGTGGTCTAGATATGAGGGGGAATCTCAAAGGCTGGTGGTGCTTCAATGTGGTCTGTCGTAAAATAAACGGGTCCCCAAATACCCGCAAACACACCATAATCCATCTTTGAAAACATTCCCTTTAACTGGACACTCTTTTCAACCCTATCTTGTGCAACTCAAATGGATCCGGAGCACTCCAGTTTGCATGGACATTAAAACGTTATTTTCTCAGGTGGTTTTCTGCCTCATTTAAAAAAAAAGTTAATCTAATACCTAGCGACTTACAAAGCAGTTTAGGCGAAAGTAAACTTCCCTGACCTTACCTAGTGCCACACTAGAAGACGTCATGTTATCTTATGATTGACAGAACCATAGGTTAGACCATGTTATAATAGAAATAGGGGGGATATAAATGGTTACTCCACTACAGTACAGCTAAAATGCAATTAATTAAATGAAAATTCAATGTATTTTTTAATTGGAAATGTATTTGGATGAATAAGAAAATCTCACTGTGTTGTAATATTTGACTAACCTAGGCCCGGGTTTCCCCGATAGCGATAGAAGTTAGGTTTACGAGTGTTTTAACGTTTGCAAGTGCATCATTAAGGCATGTGTCGATACTGATAGGATCGAATCGCCATTTAAAATCTTAACACCTTACACTCGTGGAAATAGGCCTATATGGATAGGGACAAATTGAAATGTTTCAAACAGAAGAACTGCAAAAAGCATGACCATGGTAGCAATTGAAAGAGAACATTTTGGAGATTATTAGGATTATAGGGAATATATCAGACCATAGGTGAGGAGACAACAGTTCACCTGACACAAGACTAAATCCAAACATTACACTGTTGATTTTTTTGTGCATTTTGCATTAACTGTATTTGTCAAAGCATTCGTCAATAACTAAATCTGAAAATACTCTGGATACATTCAGTAGCATAATAATAATATTAATTGAAATGTTGGAGTAGGTGCGAAAAAATTATTAAAAGGGTTTGAGTCTCCAACCTTTCTAAACTATAAACTGTTCCTAAGTAATTTCAATGTACTTTTATGACTCAAAGAAAGAGCCTTTTTGAGCTCTCCTAGCTTTTCCATTGAGGAACTGAAGCAAGCACACTTAGTTTTTTGTTTGGAACACAGCCCGCATCCCCACCATCACACAATTCAATTATAAATTACACGTTCCATTGTAAATCGCAAACTGGGTCAGGTGTGAATCATTTGAAAGCGTATTCTATTGTCAACATGGTTAGCTATAAAATCCGAACTTACAGTGTTAGGCTTTCAAAAGGCACTTCCGACAAACAGATTGTAATTGACATCATGCATGTTACTGTACAGCCACTGCGTTCCAATTTAGGAGCTTATCAATGACAAAACCTGCCATTTTAAACTTGTATACAGGATGACAGGGGCTGTGAGTGGAATGGGCTACAACAATAATTACTCCACAATACTGACTGAAGGTTTAGCTCCTAGAAAGATATTATAATTGTGGTTCCGGAAGCATGCATTGAAAGGCATTGACTTGTCGTGGCTTTCTTTGGCAAAATTACTATGAATTAACGAACTTGTTTAGTAAGATATTCATGTATTTATTTTATTTAACCTTTATTTAACTAGGAAAGTCAGTTAAGAACAAATTCTTATTTACAATGACGGCCTACCAAAAGGCAAAAGACCTCCTTCGGGGACGGGGGCTGGGATTAAAAATAAAAATAAAAATAAATACAAAATATATAAAAAATATAGGACCAAACACACATCACAACAAGAGAGACAAAACAACACTACCAAAAGAGATACCTAAGACAACAACAACAACAACAACACATGACAACACAGCATGGTAGCAACGTAACATGACAACAACATGGTAGCAACACAACATGGTAGCAGCACAAAACATGGTACAAACATTATTGGGCACAGACAACAGCACAAAGGGCAAGAAGGTAGAGATGACAATACATCACGCAAAGCAGCCACAACTGTCAGTAAGAGTGTCCATTATTGATAAAACTGTCCAGTTTGAGTGTTTGTTGCAGCTCGTTCCAGTCGCTAGCTGAATCGAACTGAAAAGACGAGCGACCCAGGGATGTGTGTGCTTTGGGGACCTTTAACAGAATGTGACTGGCAGATCGGGTGTTGTATGTGGAGGATGAGGGCTGCAGTAGATATCTCAGGTAGAGGGGAGTGAGGCCTAAGAGGGTTTTATAAATAAGCATCAACCAGTGGATCTTGCTACGGGTATACAGAGATGACCAGTTTACAGAGGAGTATAGAGTGCAGTGATGTGTCCTATAAGGAGCATTGGTGGCAAATCTGATGGCCGAATGGTAAAGAACATCTAGCCGCTCGAGAACACCCTTACCTGCCGATCTATAAATGATGTCTCCGTAATCTAGCATGGGTAGGATTGTCATCTGAATCAGGGTTAGTTTGGCAGCTGGGGTGAATGAGGAGTCATTACGATAGAGGAAACCAAGTCTAGATTTAACTTTAGCCTGCAGCTTTGATATGTTCTGAGAGAAGGACAGTGTACTGTCTAGCCATACTCCCAAGTACTTGTATGAGGTGACTACCTCAGGCTCTAAACCCTCAGTTGTAGTAATCACACCTGTGGGGAGAGGGGCATTCTTCTTACCAAACCACATGACCTTTGTTTTGGAGGTGTTCAGAACAAGGTTAAGGGTAGAGAAATCTTGTTGGACACTAAGAAAACTTTGTTGTAGAGCATTTAACACAAAATCTGGTGAGGGGCCAGTTGAGTATAAGACTGTATCATCTGCATATAAATGGATGAGAGAGCTTCCTGCTGCCTGAGCTATGTTGTTGATGTAAATTGAGAAGAGCGTGGGGCCTAGGATTGAGCCTTGGGGTACTCCTTTGGTGACAGGCAGTGGCTGAGACAGCAGATTTTCTGTCTTTATACACTACACTCTTTGAGAGAGGTAGTTAGCAAACCAGACCAAAGACCCCTCAGAGACACCAATACTCCTTAGCAGGCTCACAAGAATGGAATGGCCTACCGTATCAAAAGCTTTGGCCAAGTCAATAGAAATAGCAGCACAACATTGCTTTGAATCAAGGGCAGTGGTGACATCATTGAGGACCTTTAAGGTTGCAGTGGCACATCCATAACCTGAGTGAAAAGGAGGGAATGCTATTGACATGAAGAAAGCCAGTCAGTTGATTATTGACAAGTTTTTTCAACACTTTTAATAAACAGGGCAAAATAGAAATAGGCCTATAACAGTTAGGATCAGCTTGATCTCCCCTTTAAATAAAGGACTAACCGTGGCTGTCTTCCAAGCAATGGGAACCTCCCCAGAACGGAGAGACAGGTTAAAAAGGTTGGAGATAGACTTGGCGATGATAGGGGCAGCAACCTTAAAGAAGAAAGGGTCTAAACCATCTGACCCAGATGGGTCAGATTTCAGGAGCTCCTTTATTACCTCAGACTTAGTAAAAAACTTTAATGAGCAAGCCTTCCTTCATGAACTGGCTTCTGTAAAATGGAATAGAATCAGCTTGATCCTCTCTGTCGAAGACGCTTGGACCTTCTTTATTTATATTTTCAGTGGTATTGTTAACTAACACGCCCCCATAAAAAATAGATAATAATAAATATGGAAGAAGTTTAGAACCACCAAGACTCTTCCTAGAGCTGGCTGCTCGGTCAAACTGAGAAATCTGTGGAGAAGGGCCTTGGTCAGGTAGGTGACCAAGAACCCAATGGCCACTCCGACAGAGCTCCTCTGTGGAGATAGGAGAATCTTCCAGATTATTATTATTTTTTAACTAGGCAAGTCAGTTACAATGACTACCTACCCCGGCCTCCCCTAACCTGGACGACGCTGAGGCAAACAACAGTGCCCCAACAGTGCTCACTGGAACATTCAGAAGCTTAGAAATGCGCCTATAACCAATGCCATCATTATGTTTTGCAACAATTAGGTTGCGAAGGTCTTGAGACAGCTCTTTGCTTTTACCCATCATGAGATGTGTCTTGTGTGACACCTTGGCAATGATACCTTTTTGTAGGCCATCAGTTGGGACTGAACCAGCTGATATTAATTTTCACTGACAGGGGGCTGGATTGCTTTTTAATTACTGATAGTTTTCAACTGTTGTCTTGGCTTTCCATGCCTTTTCTAACCTCCCTTTCTGTGTTCAATACTTTTTCCCTGTGTCATTTCACATTATTACACATAACTTAATTTCTGAACTTATTTGTTTTGGTTTCTTTGTATGTATGGATTACTTGGGTTGTTACCAACATCTGGTGAAACGTTCATGTCAATAGCACCTTTGGAAATATATTTACTGAGAAAAATGGTGACGTGTTCAATACTTATTTCACCCGCTGTATATTTCCGTTTTTTTTTCATATATTTGCAAAAAATTCAAGAAACCTGTTTTTGCTTACTCATTATGGGGTATTGTGTTTAGATTGATGAGGGAATAAAATAATTTAACCGAAGAAAGAGAACATAAGAAAGAGAATGGTTCAGAGGTTATGTAGCACAAAACATCTAGAAAATATCTTTTTTTTTTTTAAAGAATGCTTGGTTTTATTAAACATATATTCATAATATACCTGTACATTTATAGGCATACAAAATTGGCCCTGAAAGTAATCACAAAATCAACAAGTACAAATAGGAGTCTCAGAGGTTAATTATAACTTGCTGTCAAGGACACTTTAATTATAACTTGCTGTCAAGGACACTTTCATTTGCAAGAAATAACTTTTCAGGCAATACTTCTGCCAATCGTATTATTTTGTGATGGTGTGTGTATGAATTGTTGCTCATGAAAGAGTTTAGCATTTTCATTCCCTGTTTATTTACTGTCAAACTAGTTTATTATGCACTTAGTGCTTATGATCCTTTCCCACTTAATTCTAGGAGAAAAATAAAACTAAGCTAAGCATCAACATCCATCATCCAATACCAGTAAATACTAATCACCTTATAATGTAGATCTAACACAGGGATACTGTTGACAATCAGTACTTAAGCAATTCATTAAAAACTTCAAATAAAAAATAAGATATAAAATGGTCACAAATGCACGACCAGGATCAAAGGTGTGACAGAATAAATGATTGCTTGAGGAAACAATCAAAACGAAACAATGACAAATACAAAGAAAATACAAAAAGCTCAGCTAAAGCTTTGTATATGGCAGCTCTTTGAAGACTCTTCTAACCCGTAGCCGGCAGCCACTTGAGTGGGATGTGATGGGTTGGTTCTCTTGCTAGGGGACAGGTAGCTGATGTTCCAGTTGCTGGGTTCTTTTCACATTCCCTTCCTTGCAGCAATACAAAGCAGCCTAGCCTACGTCTTAGAAACCTCAAGAACATCGAGCAGAAAGAACAATGATTTTCAATCTAACTTTCAAAGAAGAATGTAGGAAACCGGTTCAGGTACCTGTCTCTTGTATTGATGTCATTGTTAAACGGCTTTATTTAAAGATTTATTGAAATGGAGATTCATTTTAATTTATAACTTTAATGTATATTTAATTTAATCTTAAAACAATGCTTGTCTTACTCCAACGTGTTATTTAATATTATGTTATCTAAGAATGCCTTTGCACTGAGCCTTTTCAACCATTCCCCGAGCACTGCATCGGGCTACTGTAAGAAATTAAGAATTACGAAATTTCCCCTTCGGGGATCAATGAAGTACCTATCTAGCTATCTAATTACCATCAAAATGGTGGCTGAATAGGCTCCCTGCTCTCTGAAGGCAAGCCACTCCGTATTGACCCTATGTATTACATCAATGGCACAGATGTGAAAACTGTTGAACTTCATTCAACAGGTTTCACACTAGATTCATTGCATCTGTGCGTAGATTCTGTGCGTCATGAGATTTCTTCCCCACAAGACAGTGACATCTAATCTTGGCCATCTACATCCATTGAGTCACCAAAACAGTGACCCTTCCCATATTTTCCTCTGTGTGGCTTTTTTTCCATAACATTGCCTACCTTAACCATAACATTGCCTATTCTAACCTTTCCAGGCTTTTGCATTTCTATCATTGGATAAATCAATTGCACCATATCCATATGCCTCAATCTCTTATGGCACTGTTTTCCTGTCCCATCACCAGCATTCGTGAGCTGACCGGTCAACATATTTGCAGCTAGAAGTCCCTTCCTACGGAGTATCTACACAGAAATGGGAAGAAATTCCCCACCAGGATATTCCCACGGTTCCTTAAAGGAGAAGGAATTCTTCATTTCTGCCCCAGAGGAGGAAGGAAAAAGCTGACTCCTCCCGTGCAGACAGCTGGACAAAACAGAAGAGAGATAAAGCAGCGATGGCTAGAAGGCTTGTCTGGACACTGTGGTCAGATGTAGTCTGGACACTGTGTTCAGATGTAGTACTCCCTGTTGTCCCTGAGGGTGGCGCTATGACAGTCATGGAGGTGGAGCTCTGTCCGGTAGGCTGGTTCTGCCTGGTAGGCTGCTTCTCTCCGGTAGGCTGCTTCCAGGTTGGTTTGGTGCTCCTTCTCCTTGATGCTGGCGTCTCTCTGGGCCTGCCGGTGCTGGTACAGGAAACGGATTATCACCGCCACTACACACAGAGTGATGAAGACTACTGCTGACACCACACCTGAGGGGGAGCAAGGGCAGCCATTTTAGTTATAACATTGAGGGGGGCTGGGGTCATGACTCATTTCATGGTACGTCTCAATTTATTAGAAATAAGTTATCCTGGACTTAAAGATGCACCATGCAGACATCGCTGCAATATTACCGGGTTGGGAAATTTTTAATAGTTTGCTTAATTTCAGTATATGTCACAAAACAAGCAAGTATATTGTAGAGAATCATTGTACCATCTACACCGCTGTGAAATATATTTTCAGCTGTTTGAAGCTGGTGTACAAAACTGAAAGTAAAAGAAGCACTAAATGAAACTTAAGAACAGAAAGCATAGAAATAGAGCCCATAGAACAGATCTACCCCTTCTTAAGACTTGATTTCAATGAGAATTACAGATCTATAACGGGTCGCCCCAAAAAGTTACATATTGTAGCTTTAACAATAAGGAACCCTTTATTATTACAGCCATTGTAAGGTAAGAGATTGCGAGAGAGAGAGAGAGAGAGAGAGAGTGAGAGAGAGTGAAGGAAAGAAAGAAAGCTAGTGAAACAAAGTGACATCTGGGACTCGTTTCATTATCACCGGAACAATAAATTAAGACAAAATAGAGAAACGAACCTCCTATCACTGCTGAGTCATGCCGGCCGTCATTACCATGCTGCTCCTTATCTTTGTTTGCTTTCGCAGCGTGATCTGGCAGGAAAGACAAGCCGCTTCATTAACTTTCAGTAATGAGTGAACGAGCTGTGCAGCAAATGGATGTTCCTCAACAGGGTGTATGTGGCAGAATATAACTTATTTGTGTAACTGCGTAAACAACGAAAAACAAAAGTTCCATTAAGCTGGAGACATCAGCTCATTGTCGACTCGTTCCTAATTTATCTGAAATGTAATAATGATGTTTCAAGCCGGAGGCGAGACTGAACATCCACATTCGATTGCACACACCTCCAAATGGCTTCCGCTGTGAAAGCTAAACAGCTGTGGCAGAGTAAAGGAGCTCATTTACTTGTTTTATCCAGTTAGCTGAGTGGAGACTGTGTTTTACAAAAGCAGCACTTACCTGAGAGTGGGTGTGAGGTTGTTGAGTCAGCCGGAGCCACACAGTTAGACTCCAACAGGTGACCCTGTACACTGACCAATGAGCTGCCACGGTTCAGTAGTGCTGCCTTCAGTGGAGCCACGTGATTGAACTGGACGGATGACAGGCAGCCAATGAAGCCCTTAGATCCTGCCTGCATGACTTCCTCATCAAAATTCCCACTTCCTGTTAAACAGAATTAACAGTGAAGTGTTATAGAGGAGGTGAGAGCTTTCTATTTAGGTTATTGTTTTAAAAACGTTCTATGCTTTCTGACGTTCTATGCTTATGCTTTTCTGACTGATCTATGAATCTTTATTCAGCCTTTCCTCCTGAATTAAAGATAAAGGTTTCTATGGCAACAGCATTGAGGGATATAAAAATAATTATCCTTCAGCAATGATGGTCAAATCTTTAAATCTGCAAGTCTGGGATTACAAAAGCTATTCTGAGACAGGGTTTAAAAAATGTGGGGAAATGGGAGCAGTTTAACATTAAGTCAAAAACAGCACACATGAAAAACCTAAACTTGATTAAACGGCACAGTCCATGCATCTTCAGTATCATTATAGTATGGTTCCACTAAATGGTCCTCCTCATTCCATTATTCAAAATAGCTCCCTGCATGGCAGTATAATTTCATAGGAAGGCTTACTGATGACTTTGCCCAAAGTCAAGGATCTGATTAAGATCAACTCTGCATCAGATGACAGGGTGTACTTCCTGTGGATGTCCTGGTCGATCTGGGGGAAAGTGAAAAATAATCCAATAATAAATGAGGATTACAGGAACTACAAATCCATTTTACATTTCAATACATTATGGATTGAGTATCATGTTCTTTCATCTAAATGGCTGCAGTTTGCTGTAGTACCAACACACTTTCATAGCGGTATACTGAAGGCAGACTGTAGTTCAGACAGAGCCTGGTCAACCGTGGGGCAATAACATGCAGAACAGTATCATTGGCATACAAGTGCAGGTTACCATTTTTTTACAGACAAGTAGATACAGTGAGCACCATAATTAATTGGACAGTGACCATTTGTTTGTTATTTTGGTTCTGTACTCTAGCACTTTGAGTTTGAAAGGATACACTGAGGTTGAAGTGCAGACTGTCAGCTTTAATTTGAGGGTATTTTCATACATATCGGATGAACCGTTTAGAAATAACAGCACCTTTTGCACATGGTCCCCCATTTAGGGTACAACAAGTATTTGTTGAATTGCCTTCACAGATGTGTGTCGTTAGGCATGTGTATTAATTTGAGTCGTTAGTGAATGCAGGAGAGCTGTTGATGAATAGTATTGATTCTAGACTTTGCTATTGCCTTTGGAGGTTGTTGTTGGGGGTGTGACAACATGAGGAAGACAGCAGTGTCGATGCAAATTAAGCTGGCTGTCATAAGGCTCAGAAATTAAACTCAACCAATCAGGAACATTGCAAAAACCCTGGGCATGACCAAGTCAACAGTTTGGTTAATCATTAACAAGAAAAAAACAACCGGTGAACTCAATTATGTCAAAATACCCGGTAGACCGAGGAAGACCACTGTAGTGGATGACTGGAGAATACTCTCTATGGTGAAGAAAACCCCCCTGACAACAGCCCAACAGATCAAAAACACTCTCCTGGATGCAGGTATAGATGTGTCAAAGTCTACCATACGTAGAAGATCCACCAGCAGGACTACAGAGGGTACACTACAAGATGCAAACCACTAATAAGCCTGAAAAACAGAAAGGCGAGATGACAGTTTTCATCCGTGAAACATGGTGGTGGGGTTTTATGGCTTGGGCCTGTATGGCTGCCAGTGGAACAGGCTCACTTGTCTTCATTGATGATGTAAATGCAGACAGAAGTAGAACAATGAATTCTGAGGTCTACAGAAATATTTTATCTGCTCAGATAAAACCAAAAGCCTCCAAACTCATTGGACGGCACTTCATCATGCAACAAGACAATGACCCTAAACATACTGCTAGAGCAACGAAGGGGTTTTTGATGGCCAAAAAAGTATGTTATGAAAAAAATCCTTGACTGGCCGAGTCAATCACCGGATCTGAATCCAATTGAACACGCATTTTACATGCTGAAGAGGAGACTGAAGGCAATAAGTCCCCGAAACAAGCAGGAACTGAAGATGGCTGCAGTACAGGCCTGGCAGAGCATCACCAGGGAAGATACCCAGCGTCTGGTGATGTCGATGCATCGCAGACTTCAAGCAGTCATTGCATGCAAAGGATATGAGACCAAATGTTAACAATCATTACTTTATTCTACATTATGTTAAACTGTCCAATGTTTTTTGATGCCTGAAAATAGGGGGGACCATGTACAAAAGGTTCTATAATTTCTAAACGGTTCATCCGGTATGTGTGAAAATACCCTCAAATTAAAGCTGACAGTCTGCACTTTAACCTCATTGTCATTGTATCCTTTCAAACTCAAAGTGCTAATATTAATATTGCAGATAGATTGTAGCTTCCATCAATGTAATGATCTGCATCATTTCCAATCCCCCATATATGTATGTATGTATGTATGTATGTATGTATGTATGTATGTATGTATGTATGTATGTATGTATGTATGTATGTATGTATGTATGTATGTATGTATGTATGTATGTATGTATGTATGTATGTATAGACACACACACACACACACACACACACACACACACACACACACACACACACACACACACACACACACACACACACACACACACACACACATACACACACACACACACACACACACACACACAAACACACACACACATACACACATACAGTGGGGAGAACAAGTATTTGATACAGTGCCGATTTTGCAGGTTTTCCTACTTACAAAGCATGTAGAGGTCTGTGAGAGACGGAATCTAAAAAATCCAGAAAATCACATTGTATGATTTTTAAATAATTAATTAGCATTTTATTGCATGACATAAGTATTTGATCACCTACCAACCAGTAAGAATTCTGGCTCTCACAGACCTGTTAGTTTTTCTTTAAGAAGCCCTTCTGTTCTCCACTCATTACCTGTATTAACTGCACCTGTTTGAACTCGTTACCTGTATAAAAGACACCTGTCCACACACTCAATCAAACAGACTCCAACCTCTCCACAATGGCCAAGACCAGAGAGCTGTGTAAGGACATCAGGGATAAAATTGTAAACCTGCACAAGGCTGGGATGGGCTACAGGACAATAGGCAAGCAGCTTGGTGAGAAGGCAACAACTGTTGGCACAATTATTAGAAAATGGAAGAAGTTCAAGATGACGGTCAATCTCCCTCGGTCTGGGGCACCATGCAAGATCTCACCTCGTGGGGCATCAATGATCATGAGGAAGGTGAGGGATCAGCCCAGAACTATACGGCAGGACCTGGTCAATGACCTGAAGAGAGCTGGGACCACAGTCTCAAAGAAAACCATTAGAAACACACTACGCCGTCATGGATTAAAATCCTGCAGCGCACGCAAGGTCCCCCTGCTCAAGCCAGCGCATGTCCAGGCCCGTCTGAAGTTTGCCAATGACCATCTGGATGATCCAGAGGAGGAATGGGAGAAGGCCATGTGGTCTGATGAGACAAAAATAGAGCTTTTTGGTCTAAACTCCACTCGCCGTGTTTGGAGAAAGAAGAAGGATGAGTACAACCCCAAGAACACCATCCCAACCGTGAAGCATGGAGGTGGAAACATCATTCTTTGGGGATGCTTTTCTGCAAAGGGGACAGGATGACTGCACCGTATTGAGGGGAGGATGGATGGGGCCATGTATCGCGAGATCTTGGCCAACAACCTCCTTCCCTCAGTAAGAGCATTGAAGATGGGTCGTGGCTGGGTCTTCCAGCATGACAACGACCCGAAACACACAGCCAGGGCAACTAAGGAGGGGCTCCGTAAGAAGCATCTCAAGGTCCTGGAGTGGCCTAGCCAGTCTCCAGACCTGAACCCAATAGAAAATCTTTGGAGGGAGCTGAAAGTCCGTATTGCCCAGCGACAGCCCCGAAACCTGAAGGATCTGGAGAAGGTCTGTATGGAGGAGTGGGCCAAAATCCCTGCTGCAGTGTGTGCAAACCTGCTCAAGAATTACAGGAAACGTATGATCTCTGTAATTGCAAACAAAGGTTTCTGTACCAAATATTAAGTTCTGCTGTTCTGATGTATCAAATACTTATGTCATGCAATAAAATGCAAATGAATTACTTAAAAATCATACAATGTGATTTTCTGGATTTTTTACTTGAAATAACCACCAGATTCCGTCACCCACAGTTGAAGAGTACCTATGATAAAAATTACAGACTTCTACATGCTTTGTAAGTGGGAAAACCTGCAAAATCGGCAGTGTATCAAATACTTGTTCTCCGCACTGTACATACATAGAGTAGCAACAGAATAGAGGTTAGAGCGGTTACAACGGTCAGAGCGGTCAGCAAAGCCCAAGAAAAGATCATCATATGGCCCTGTAGAGTGCACATAGATATATGCATGGCCATATTATTGTTTGTCATAATACTATGGTGGCGACAGGTACTAAGCATAATATATGCATGCTATATTAGTGTTTGTACTATTGCTATGGTTTCAACATGCACTAAACATTATGTGTGCAGGTCTGTTTTATTTTTTGCACCATTGCTATGGTTTCACCACTATTGTTTCATATCCCAAAGTCTAAGTGCCAAAGAAGGACGGAAAAGGGCGTAGACAAACCAGAATTAAAAGGCTTTGAAACAATAGTGGAAGAAGGTTAAGAGGCGTCAATCATTTTCCATATGAGGGAAGGACTATGCAAGCTATGTAACCACAAAACTGTATAAAAAGAGCGAGCTGAGTCTGGGAAAATCAGTAGTCTCCGGAGGCTCACTCGGCTGTACACTCGTGGCCAAATGTTTTGAGAATGACACAAGTATTGGTCTCCACAAAGTTTGCTGCTTCAGTGTTCTTAGATCTTTATGTCAGAAGTTACTATGGTACACTGAAGTATAATTACAAGTATTCCATAAGCGTCAAAGGCTTTCATTGACAATTACATTTATGCGAAGAGTCAATATTTGCAGTGTTGACCCTTCTTTTTCAAGACCTCTGCAATCCTCCCTGGCATGCTGTCAATTAACTTCTGGGCCAAATCCTGACTGATGGCAGGCCATTCTTGCATAATCAATGCTTGGAGTTTGTCAGAAGTTGTGGGTTTTTGTTTGAGGATCGACCACAAGTTGTCAATGGGATTAAGGTCTTGGGAGTTTCCTGGCCATGGACCCAAAATGTATAGGTTTTGTTCCCCAAGCCACTTAGTTATCACTTTTGCCTTATGGAAAGGTGCTCCATCATGCTGGAAAAGGCATTGGTCGTCACCAAACTGTTGTCGGATGGTTGGGAGAAGTTGCTCTCAGAGGATGTGTTGGTACCATTCTTTATTCATGGCTGTGTTCTTAGGCAAAATTGTGAGTGAGCCCACTCCCTTGGCTGAGAAGCAACCCCACACATGAATGGTCTCAGGATGCTTTACTTTTGGCATGACACAGGATTGATGGTAGCGCTCACCTTGTCTTCTGGCCCAAACAATCGGAAAGGGGATTCATCAGAGAAAATGACTCTACTCCAGTCCCCAGCAGTCCAATCCCTGTATCTTTTGCAGAATATCAGTCTGTCCCTGATGTTTTTCCTGGAGAGAAGTGGCTTCTTTGCTGCCCTTCTTGACACCAGGCCATCCTCCAAAAGTCTTCGCCTCACTGTGCGTGCAGATGCACTCACACCTGCCTGCTGCCATACCTGAGCAAGCTCTGCACTGGAGTTAGGAGGTCCTGGCGCTTGCTGGACTTTCTTGGGCGCCCTGACGCCTTCTTCACAATATTTGAACCTCTCTCCTTGAAGTTCTTGATGATCCGATAAATGGTTGATTTAGGTGCAATCTTACCAGCAGCAATATCCTTGCCTGTGAAGCCCTTTTTGTGCAAAGCGATGATGACGGCACGTGTTTCCTTGCAGGTAACCATGGTTGACAGAGGAAGAACAATGATTTCAAGCCCCACCCTCCTTTTAAAGCTTCCAGTCTGTTATTCTGACTTAATCAGCATGACAGCGTGATCTCCAGCCTTGTCCTCGTCAACACTCTCACCTGTGTTAACGAGACAATCACTGATATGATGGCAGCTGGTCCTTTTGTGGCAGGGCTGAAATGCAGTGGAAATGTTTTTGGGGGATTAAGTTCATTTTCATGGCAAAGAGGGACTTTGCAATTAATTGCAATTCATCTGATCGCTCTTCATGACATTCTGGAGTATATGCAAATTACCATCATCAACACTGAGGCAGCAAACTTTGTGGAGACCAATACTTCTGTCATTCTCAAAACTTTGGCCATGACTGTATTACTTATGTAATTAAGTCTATTTTAATTTACCAAACTTTGAAAGTGCTTTATTTTAAAGGAAGAAGGGACATTTTCCACAACAGGTGGTATACAGAAGATAGCCCTGTTTGGTAAAATACCAAGTCCATATTATGGCAAGAACAGCTCAAATAAGCAAAGAGAAACGACAGTCCATCATTACTTTAAGACATGAAGGTCAGTCAATACGGAAAATGTCAAGAACGTTGAAAGTTTCAGTCGTAAAAACCATCAAGCACTCTGATGAAACTAAATCTCATGAGGACTGTCACAGGATCGGAAGACCCAGAGTTACCTCTGCTGCAGAGGATAAGTTCATTAGAGTTACCAGCCTCAGATTGCAGCCCAAATAAATGCTTCACAGAGTTCAAGTAACAGACACATCTCAACATCAACTGTTCAGAGACTGCGTGAATCAGGCCTTCATGGTCGAATAGCTGCAAAGAAACTACGACTAAAGGACACCAATAAGAAGAAGAGACTTGCTTGAGCCAACAAACACGAGCAATGGACATTAGACCGGTGGAAATCTGTCCTTTGGTCTGATGAGTCCAAATTTGAGATTTTTGGTTCCAACCGCTGTGTCTTTAGTCGTAGGTGAATGGATGATCTCTGCATGTGTGGTTCCCACTGTGAAGCATGGAGGAGGAAGTGTGATGATGTGGGGGTGCTTTGATGGTGACACTGTTGGTTATTTATTTAGATTTCAAGACACACTTAAACAGCATGGCTACCACAGAATTCTGCAGCAATACGCTATCCCATCTGGTTTGCGCTTAGTGGGACTATAATTTGTTTTTCAACAGGACAATGACCCAAAACACACCTCAAGGCTGTGTAAGGGCTATTTGACCAAGGAGAGTTATGGAGTGCTGCATCAGATGACCCAGCCTCCACAATCACCCGACCTCAACCCAATTGAGATGGTTTGGGATGAGTTGGACCACAGAGTGAAGGAAAAGCAGCCAACAAGTGCTCAGCATATGTTTATTTTTTTTATTATGGCGGTTTTGGAGCAGTGGCTTCTTCCTTGCTGAGCGGCCTTTCAGGTTATGTCGATATAGGACTTGTTTTACTGTAGATATACTGTAGATACTTTTGTACCTGTTTCATCCAGCATCTTCACAAGGTCCTTTGCTGTTGTTCTGGGATTGATTTGCACTTTTCGCACCAAAGTACGTTCATCTCTAGGAGACAGAACGCGTCTCCTTCCTGAGCGGTATGACGGCTGCGTGGTCCCATGGTGTTTATACTTGCGTACTATTGTTTGTACAGATGAACGTGGTATCTTCAGGTGTTTGGAAATTGCTCCCAAGGATGAACCAGACTTGTGGAGGTCTACAATTATTTTTCTGAGGTCTTGGCTGATTTCTTTAGATTTTCCCATGATGTCGAGCAAAGAGGCACTGAGTTTGAAGGTAGGTCTTGAAATACATTCACAGGTACACCTCCAATTGACTCAAATGATGTCAATTAGCCTATTAGAAGTTTCTAATTTATTTACATTTTAATAGTTATAATTTGTTTGTTTTTAGTCCTGTCCTTCCTTTACCCTCCAACTCTCCCATCTATTTCTGATGTCTATCCAGTTTGATTTCTATTTTCCGTATATTTTTAACTGTGCTGTTTTACAATAGTTCTGAACCTATATACATTTTATGGACACAGTATATTTTATATTAGTTATCTTGTTGTTATTAGTCCCAACCTTCAGCTACAGTCAACCCCTCACACCAAAATAAATTATCTAATGACTGTCTCTTCGCAGCAAAACCTGCAGAGCTGGGAAGGTTGTATCCCCCCATTCTATTGGTTGCATGAATTTTGTATAATAATTGAAATTGAAAAAGTTTTGAATCCGGCATCGTTTTGCATATCAGTTCATAAACCATGTGCCATGGAATCGGTACATCGAAAATCTCTTCCCAATTATTTAGCAATCTATATGGCACAGCTGTCAATGTTTTTGTCCTTAAATAAAACTGGTATACAAGTTTATATTGTTAGTGTAAACAGTAAAAAGTACAGGACCCAGGGACACCTTTCGTAATATCCAGGAAACATGATTTAAAATCATCAGTAGATACACATTGAGTTCTATCTGTCAAGTAATTTTGAAACCAGTTAAATGCAGCCTGGTCTAGGCCAATTGAGGAAAGCTTCTGAAGTAGCAGTGATTGATCAACAGTATCGAATGCCTTTGACAGGTCAATGAAGAAGGGCTGCACAATGTTGCCTTTTTTCTATAAAGTTAACCACATCATTTATAATTAGGGATGCAGCAGAGATAGTGCTATGACCTGGTCTAAAACCTGACTGATGTACAGTTAGAATGCATTTCAAAGATAAGAAAGATCTTAGCTGATAATTAATCAAGGATTCTAATATTTTTGCTTAGGCAAGAAAGTTTAGAAATAGGGCAATAATTTATTAGGTCACCACCATCTTCCAAACCTTGTAGATTGTACCAGATAATTGTCAAGTTAAAATATGGGTTAATGATTCAGCAGGGGGGCAGAGAGCAGCAGCAACAATGGGTGAAGCATATCAGCCCCAGTGGATTTTTTTTTACATCAATCTTAAGCAAGGCATCCCACAGATAGTAACTTGTTGAAATGATTCACTAGAAGTTGACAGGTTAACCATCGAGTCAGCTAGAGGCTGGTAGAGGGAAGAGCCGTCCATTGACTGTCCAGGGTCAATTAAACCACAGTCTCAAATAAGAAGTCTGCCGAGATAAAATTATGATTAAAAGCATCACTTATCCCATTCTTCTCAGTTATGATGCCAGAGTCAGACAGAACTTGCTTAGGCAGATAACAGAACTTGCTTGCTTTGGGTGCCCAAGTGGTGCAGTGGTCTAAGACACTGCATCTCAGTGCTAGAGGCGTCACTATAGACAACCTGGTTCAAATCCAGACTGTATCACAACCGGCCGTGATTGGGAGTCCCATAGACCGGCGCACAATTGGCCCAGTGTTGTCTGAGTTTGGCCGGTGTAGGCCGTCATTGTAAATAAGAATTTGTTCTTAACTGATTGCCAGTCCATTACAGAGTCAGTTTTACTTGCTATGGCTCAGGCCTGATTATCTCATCTGAATGAGCTCAGATAGCGCCAAAGAAAACAAAGGGTTAGACTCTGAATTGTTTAAAAGGGGCATGTTTATCTGCCAAAGCAAGAGATAGTGGCTATATCAGAGTAGAACATGTCATGTAAAAACTTTTTAAAATCTCTCTTCTTAATTAAACAAGGATTAGTATTTTTTGTATTTCTAATACCGTCAAACTCAACTCTGGACCTTGAAGCTAGTTCCACTGCGTTTTTTCATTGTTGCTAATCAGGGACTGGTTTAGACCTGGGACACTAGGTGAGTGCAATTAATTATCAGGTAGAACAGAAAACCAGCAGGTTCCGGATCTCGTATGGTAATAGTTGAGTATCACTGCTTTAATACATACTCTGGGACATTTGCAAATACTCCACTAGACAAATATTTATGGGGGTTATTTGTAAGAATGAAATCAATCAATGAGGATTGACCTGCCCATATGTTGTGATGGAATTACAATGCACAGGATCTAAATGTATCCCTTGCTCACCTGTAGGTAAACGTCTTTTCCTTCACGGTGGATTCTGATACGGTGGAGACGTCCGTCTGCCAGGCTGGTGGGTCTGGGGCTGAACACATTTGGCCTCCTGTCCACATGGAGATGGTACCAGATCTGTAGACTCCCTGTAGACCACAACCCAAGCTGGGTGAAAGATCTTAAACCTACCTTACGTTGTTGACTATTGGACTTGTTTAAGTCATGCATTGAAGTCAATGTGAGAACTGTGCAAATATCTCCAGTTACAATTTGGGCTAAATATTCACCAACATGAAAACTTGTTTTGAAATAACCATCAATTGCCCTCATGGTGATTTGTATACATTATTGTCGTTTTTCATGAGCTGTGTCAATGAGACTGTCCCAAGAGTTGTAAATTAATTAAAAAGCTGGAGGCTTGAGAATAACATTTAAATAGCTAAATCTCATGAGGTGACTCACCTAAGAACCTTTATAAATTCAAACAATAGAAATTAGTTTGGAATTAAGAGAACCTTATAAACAAATAGCATTATGACTGAAATACAATGGAGAGAGTTGGCAGTTTATTTATAAATATACTTCTCTATTGAATCCCCCACAGTTACCTCTTTAGATATAAATATGTATCCAAGAGCAGCCTAAAGCTCTTTGCCTTGTGTTGAATACGTCAATTTGCACCAAATGTTCCTCCCACACACATACCACACTAGATCAGAGAGGCATATTGCTTTGCATTAACAAGTGAAGTTGGGTCAATATTACAATTCCAGCTCGCTTGGCGAAGGGAGGGTTCTATGTTGTGTTTGAGACGCCCCTGACAGTGCCCGGGTACCGTGGATGATTCCCGTGGATGAAGTGTCCTCCTGATCCTCCCATATGTACAAAGACGTGATACGTCCACGTGCTCCGATTGAAGGAAAGGGCAAAGACTTAAAGAAACACAGGGCGTCACTCAACATGATGCCGGTGGGCTTTCTGTATAACTTGGAAGGTTGTCTGATTAGAGGTCTAAGGTGCGTGATCAAGGCTTCGTTATGAATGCGGCTGAATAGGTTTAGACGCGTTGCTGAACTTGGATCTGTCAAGGTTAATATTCTAAACGTGACACATTACTTGTTCCGTACTTGTGAAGGGATTATAAATAAATGTTTATATTAAACAAATTGCATTCTTTGTGTTGAAAGTTGTGCAAGGCAACGTGGTTCTCTCAGCTCTGTGCGGCACAACGAGAGAAAACACTGCTGGAATAAATAGTGGCCAATAGTTAGCATTCTCTTCCATATAATGAGATTCAATTCAGAATTTAGAGTTGCTCTATGCCAGTTAATGGAGTCATTATAACATCCTTTGCTAAAGCTTTGGTGGAGTTCCAACTTCCTCCCGTCAGAGTTTAAATATAAATCTGGAAATAAGTTCGAAACATATTGAATTTCACTCATATTACCAAATACACTGAGGTGTAAATGGACACCTAAGAAATTATTATTTTATTTTGACTACTGACAAATGAGTAGTAGGTGTCCCTACCGTTGTGGTATTTTTACTACTGACAAATGAGTAGTAGAGGTGTCCCTACCGTTGCGTGCCAGGATGACTGCTATGTACTGCTGGCTGAAGGTGCTGACAGTGAGCAGCATCGCAGGGCTCTGTGTGGTCATGAAGATGAAAGCCATGTTCTCTCTGGCCCTGCTGTTCTCTCTGTAGACACTGGAGGACTGGAAGCTCCTGTTCTGCATCACAGAGAAAGGCTCCTGGAATGTGTAGGTCACCGACGACTCTCTGTCAAACGACACAGACACCTCTGGACAGGGAGAGAGGATGGATCATTAGTGCAGTCATGATGTAATACACGGAAGTCATTATATAAATCGTTGAGAGCAAATAATGTTAATCAAATTGTATAAGTTGTAGCTGCTTTTCTTGACGAATACACGTTCTGTCAATTTCATTGGACGAAATAGAATAAAATGTACGTCCTATAAGAAACAGACCACATCCCGAGTGGCGCAGCGGTCTAAGGCACTGCATTTCAGTGCTTGAGGCGACACTACAGACCCGGGTTTGATCCCAGGCTGTGTCACAACCGGCCGTGACCGGAGTCCCATAGGGCGGCGCACAATTGGCCCAGCGTCGTCCGGGTTAGGGGAGGGTTTGGCTGGGGGGGGGCTCTTTATTTGGCTCAATGCGGGTTAAGCGGGCGGGTGTTAAGAAGCGCGGTTTGACGGGTTATGTTTCGGAGGACGCATGACTTGACCTTCGCCTCTCCCGAGCCCGTTGGGGAGTTGCACCGATGAGACAAGATCGTAATTGGATATCACGAAATTGGGGAGAAAAAGGGGTAAAATCCCTTTGTCAAGGACGTGTCTGCTCCATGATAATGGAGGTCTAGATTTGATCTCTTTTTCAGATGGAGTACAATCTACACTCTGAAAGCCACTGATCTCAACACCTCTCAAAGCATTCTGTTATTTTCTCTCCCCGTTCACTTCAGAATGATTCATGGAACATATACATATTGCATATAGCACAGTCTAAGCACATTCTCAGCAAGTTTTATGTTTTCATAACTAAGTTTCGTAATAAGTCATCATGATTTAGTGTAAAGATGTGGAAGAATATAAGGCTCTCCACCCACACAAGAGCAGACGCTGGGAATAAAGAATACAGAAAAGATAGGTTAAGATAGGTCAACATAGTTTTTCTTCTTAAGAATGATTGAAGGCAAGAATGTATTTAACTTGAAAGTGGCTCAGGTACAAGTATATCCAGTGGTTCAGAGAAAAAGAAGCTAAGAACCATATGCAACAAGCTTTTTGCTTAAGAGTCTTTTTGTTATAGATTGGGAGGGTTTAAAACCTGGCAAGGTTAAAAAAGACCCAACACTTTTCAGCAGGGGAATGGAGAGCTGTATAGTACCGGTTGCATATGAATGTCATCATTCTACTGTATAATACATGCAGTATGACGAGGACCTGGGACGAGTGCCAAGTACCAAGTGCATTAGACACATGATTCATCTTCATTTGGAAATGTAAGCCTATTCTTAGGTCTTAATGTAGTTTTTTGTGTTTTTTCCATTAAATAATTCATCAAACAACAATATCATGAGTGAACTCATTTACATCTAGTTTTTTGGGAGGCATATCATCACACACCTTCCTTGCAGGAGGGCCCCCTGTAGGCAGACTGCGAGCAGTCACAGACGTAGCCGCTATTCTTCTCGATGCACCTCCCTCTGTTGTGGCAGAGACTGCTGGAGCCGCTGCAGTGGCCGGGGCAGCCAGCACTCACCCCCGGGGTCATTTTAGCCCGCTCCTCCAGATTAAAGGTCACACCGTTTATAGTCAGAGTTCTGATGCAGCCCAAGAAGCCCCTCTGCCTGGCCGCCGTTCCGCCTGGAGGAGGGACCACAGGTTATAACTAGTTCATATGTTTATTACAGTGTTATAACACAACTAGTAAATAATGTTCCACTGAGTACTAGCTGCTGTACCTCCTAGAAAAGGCCACGCAGGTTATAACTAGTTCATAATGCCTATAACATTGTTACAACACATTTCTAGTCTAGTCTTGATACATAATAACTCACTGAGGATAAAGAAGCCCACTGCTTAACTGCAACCCTTGATTTAATTCTAGTAAGCATGTAAGACAACTCTGGAACTATTCATGTGTGAGAGTCCTCGTTAAGACTAACTATATGCAAATATGGAAGAATAGCTATTAGGATGAAGTGTTGGGCAGACCTTTCCAAACATTATGAGCAGAAAAAACAGTAAATCGCCTGAATGACAAATCAAGATTTATGGCCAACCAAAGGTTTCATCTCAGGGAAAGCTTATATGTAATGTCTTATAGGAAACCCATTCATGTGTGTAATGCCTTGGTATAACCAGAAAGTGACTGTGAAATAATCATAATGACTATGATCATTCATACTGTGACCTACTGTCTATTTGAGGATCGTAAATCCTGAGATAGCAACTGTACTGCGACAATAGTATATCTCTGGTGGAACTTGTCAGGGGAAAGGCCACTGCCTAATGAAATAAATGGTTTCCTAAGCAGAGTTATAACATTTCTAAGGCCAGTCCTACCAACACACAGCTGACTGTTGAGACTGAGACTAAGGCTATGAGGCCAGGCCAGTCCTACCCACAAACAACTGGCTGTTGAGCCAGAGGCGGAGGTGTCCGTCAGATGGAGCTTCCAGGAAGCGCAGGGGCAGCTGGTCCACCTGCAGAGAGGCCTCCTTCACGCTGCGCTCCACCCTCACGGAATGCCATTGCCTGTCATTCAGGGGCACGTGGGACTTGACGGCCAGGACCACCGGCCCATTTCCCACGTCAAAGGAGAACGTCACCACGGAAGGAGCTGAGGGAACAGAAAAGGGACATAAACTGACAGTCAGGTCGCAGAGAACTCATCCTTCATCCATGTTGCATTTCCATTTCCAATAAACAGGCTAATTCTGAAGTACGTCCTCACAATGAGCTCTGAGAATTTCCATTCCCACCCCCCGCCAACCCCTACAACCCTCTGTGTCTCTCTCTCTTTCTGCCTCTCTCTCTCTTTCTGCCTCTCTCTCTCTTTCTGCCTCTCTCTGTGTCTCTCTCTCTTTCTGCCTCTCTCTCTCTCTGTGTCTGTCTCTCTCTCTCTCTGCGTCTCTCTCTCTGCGTCTCTCTCTCTGCGTCTCTCTCTCTCTGTGTCTCTCTCTCTCTCTGCGTCTCTCTCTCTGCGTCTCTCTCTCTCTGCGTCTCTCTCTCTTTCTGCCTCTCTCTCTCTCTGTGTCTCTCTCTCTCTCTGCGTCTCTCTCTCTCTGCGTCTCTCTCTCTTTCTGCCTCTCTCTCTCTCTGTGTCTCTCTCTCTGCGTCTCTCTCTCTCTCTGTAGCTAAGTTGACAGCTTGATGATACAGCACTGTAGTTAAGTTGACAGCTTGATGATACAGCACTGTAGTTAAGTTGACAGCTTGATGATATAGCGCTGTAGCTAAGTTGACAGCTTGATGATACAGCTCTGTAGCTAAGTTGACAGCTTGATGATACAGCTCTGTAGCTAAGTTGACAGCTTGATGATACAGCGCTGTAGTTAAGTTGACAGCTTGATGATATAGCGCTGTAGTTAAGTTGACAGCTTGATGATACAGCGCTGTAGTTAAGTTGACAGCTTGATGATACAGCGCTGTAGTTAAGTTGACAGCTTGATGATATAGAGCTGTAGTTAAGTTGACAGCTTGATGATATAGCGCTGTAGCTAAGTTGATAGCTTGATGATATAACGCTGTAGCTAAGTTGACAGCTTGATGATATAGAGCTGTAGTTAAGTTGACAGCTTGATGATACAGCGCTGTAGTTAAGTTGACAGCTTGATGATACAGCGCTGTAGTTAAGTTGACAGCTTGATGATATAGCGCTGTAGCTAAGTTGATAGCTTGATGATATAACGCTGTAGCTAAGTTGACAGCTTGATGATATAGAGCTGTAGCTAAGTTGACAGCTTGATGATATAACGCTGTAGCTAAGTTGATAGCTTGATGATATAACGCTGTAGCTAAGTTGACAGCTTGATGATATAGAGCTGTAGCTAAGTTGATAGCTTGATGATATAGAGCTGTAGCTAAGTTGACTGTAATTGTACTTTATGTGTGTGTGTCCCACAGACTCACAGCTCAGCTCCACTCTGATGAAGTCCTTGAGGCCCAGGTTCTCCAGGAAGACTCCTGAGGGAGCGCTGGTCTTGAAGTAGAAGGAGATGTCAGCGCTGAGCTCTGCCTGGAGGGTGGGGAAGTGCAGGTAGGATGACTCCTGGTAGAAGGACGCTGCATTCCACAAAGACTCTAGAAGACAGGAAATACACATTTCTTCTTAGAAGAAGGTCTCGACTCACATAAGAAGGATACAAAGATGAGTGAAAGGGGTTAATGTCTTGGACTGAAACGAGAGTTTGAACACACTCAATATTTAATCAGCATTTTTCCTGGAAAAACAAGGATGTTCAACAGGGACCATATGTAAGATAAAAATGTTACAAAATAGAACAGTTCACCTACTGTCGCCATAACAATGCAGCGGGCCGATTCTGTAGAGCACCTCAGAGCCGGTTCTGTTGGTGTCTCCAATCACAATCTCACTTACTGGTAAGTGCTCTTTGTAGGAAAGGACTCCTGTGTCATTAGCCCTGCAATACAGAGAGGAGAGTATGCTCTCTGTGGAAGGAATCAAACAATGATGAACCCCTCCCAAACTGATACATTTGGTCTCTTACAGAAAATCTCCATCTGGAATACAGTGAATACTTCCAAAATCTAGAAATATAGATGGACAAGCACAAGATGATATTCACAGAGATTTGTAGCTAAATCAAATTGAGGGGCAGTAGCTACACAGAGAGACATATTTGTCTTGTTACCATGAGTCTGTGTCAGCATCACAGTTGCAGAAGTAGTTCATGTCCATACAGTTCTCCTCCAGGCTGCAGGAGCACTGCTGAACCCCCGGCAGAAAGCCTCCCCAGTAGGTCCGTCTCTCTCTACCCTGGTCCACCCACCAAGACAGGGGGCTGCCATCTGGACCAACCACAGGATTACAATTAGGTCCACATACATAGTAACAGAATTTGCACAATCTGTGTCAATGAGCCCTCAGTGATGCCAATCAGACAGGCAGGGCTCATTTCCTGGAGCATCTGTAAGTGGCCCTGCTACAGTCTTCTGTCCCACAACATGACTCTGCCTGAGAGACACTACAGGCCTGCAGAGAGCAGCCTCTCAGCTCTCAGCATAGATATAGGCTTCTATCAGCATGACTCTGCCTGAGATACACTACAGGCCTACAGGGAGCAGCCTCTCAGCTCTTAGACTGTACATTAAACACAGGAGAGTGGTGTGAGGGTGGGGACCATATAATGGGAAGTCATGAGTAATGTAATGAGAGTAATTTGAAGTGCGGTCACGGGGGGTTTGTGACAGTGGTACTAGTTTATTTTTTATTTAACCTTTATTTAACTAGGAAAGTCAGTTAAGAACAAATTCTTATTTACAATGACGGCCTACCAAAAGGCAAAAGACCTCCTGCGGGGACGGGGGATTAAAAATATAAATAAATACAAATAAATAAAATATAAATATAGCACCAAACACACATCACAACAAGAGAGACAAAACAACACTACCAAAAGAGAGACCGAAGACAACAACATAGCAAGGCAGCAACACATGACAACACAGCATGGTAGCAATGTAACATGACAATAACATGGTAGCAACACAACATGGTAGCAGCACAAAAAAATGGTACAAACATTATTGGGCACAGACAACAGCACAAAGGGCAAGAAGGTAGTCAAGTCACACTGCCTATTTTTAGGGATAATGGATTACAGTGAATCAAAGCTTGCTATCCAATATTCTTCTTGCCTTTGTTCATCATGTCAAATGTACATTGTTACTCAATTAAAACAAAGCTGAATAGATCACCGAATACAAAAATGGTTATATGGAAACAAGATGAATTGTTGTGGGGGCAATGTCGAGGAAAATTCGTAAATCAACTTGATGCCTCTCGTCATGAGCCGTGCGGCCGTTACAGAGAACCACATTTTTTAAAAGGTTGTTCGAAAAAAGTATAATTGCCCTGACCTAGATCAATATCTAGGCGCCAGATAAGAACGAGACATCAGCGTCCAAGTGACCATTAGACTTCCCACTTTTCGGACTGAATACATTTGTAGGGGCAACAGTTTTTATTAAAAGGTACAGTTGAAGTTGAAAGTTTACATACACCTTAGTCAAATACATTTAAACTGTCCTGGGGTGGCACAGGAAACCCCTTGAATCTGATGTGCCACCCCGTTATCTTATCCTAGGTGCAATTAAATCTTAAACCTGAGCGTCAGTAATGCGCCAGAGTAGTGTCTAGCCTGCCAAAAACCCAGAGAAAGGTTTTGATTTTGAGCGGGGCGGTTATCGTTGAGTACCAGCTGCCAATAAATAAACAGGAGAAGAAGAAGAGCGGTCGGTCAACCACATGTAAAGAAGTCTCTGGGGATTCCGGGCTACATTTGTTACGCCTGGTCTTATCTCGCTAGTCACTTCTTGTCGCTCCTGAAAGATGTGAGTAGATTTGATACACATACTGTGCCAGCGGTAAAAAAAAGTTTTAGCTGTAGTAAGCTAAAAAGTTTCCCCCGTCTTTTTTGATTTCCATGATGCTTGCTAGCAAACCTGTCGTCATTGTTCGGTTATTGTCAACTATGCTAACGCTAGCTATGTCATTTGAATACTGGGTGGGTGTGAATACTTGGCTTGAATACTGGGTGGGTGTGTAAGCAATCATTCCAGTTATTCAAACACTCAGGTGTGCCAGAATTAAGAGAGGCTAAAAATGGGTTTTATGTCCACTGTAATGTGTCTGAACTTGGTCTTAGTTGACACTGTGAAGTCAGTTCCAGAGGCTGATTGCTTCTTCTCACTGCTTGAGAAGCTCTATGTGTACAGGATCCTATATGCTGGATCTTCAAAAGGAGATGTATGGTGGCCAGCCTAGGGAGTTACAACAACTTAGTGACACAAGATGGGCATGTAGAGTGTTGGCTTGCAGGAACTTGATGGAAAGGTTACCAGCTGTGTTTCGTGTTCTTCAAAATATAAGCACAGAAAATCATAGAGACAGATCCATTGATGCTCGAGGTTTGCTTGCACAGATTGACCTCACATTCATAGGCCTCCTTGCAACCTTCCAAAAACTGTTCGGTAACGCAAAACTGATTTCTGACCTACTACAGTCACCCTCAGTTGATTTATCTATGGCAGTAGACATGGTGGAGTCACTTCATTTCAGTAGTTCAGGACTGAGACATTTAGTGATCAACTGTGGCACGACATAGTAGAAACAGCCAAACAGTGCAATATAGCTGTTGAGAATGGTAAGAAGAGATCACAAAAAGTTAGCTCCTAACTTGGTGGGTCTTATGTGACATGTACTATAGGCCTGCGCAGGAGTAATGATGACAAAGATGCATTCAGACAGAGACTAGTCTACCCCGTCCTTGACTCCATAATTGGTGAAATAGAAAGAAGGTTCTCAAAACCTAACTGTTTAATAATGAAAGGTATACAGGCCCTAAACCCTAAAAGCAGTACGTTCCTTCAAGACGACCAGGTATTTGGCTTGGGTGAAATGTATGGTTGCAATCATAAAGTTCTTACACATGAGCTTCACCAGGCTAGGAGAATTTTTAAAAGGAAGGCTGAATGTGGGGCGGTGCAGTTGGCAAGCATTACAGACTTGACTGTTTTTTTAGAACCTTACCAAGAGGTGTTTCATGAGCTCTTCAGGCTGTGCAAAATAGCTGTAGCCCTTCCAGTCAGCAGTGCTGCCTGTAAGCGGAGCTTTTCAGCTCTAAAGCTAATTAAAAAATAATTTACGGACAACCATTGTAGATGGCAGGCTAAGCCATTTAGGTGTGCTAAGCATTGAATCAAGAAGAGCTAAGGCATTGAGCATGGATGACTTCCTAAAAGTATTTGCAAGCCAATAGAAGAACAAGCTAATTGAACTGTTTTAAATGTATCCTGGGCTGTGTTGCAAGAGGCAGCTAGTATATTTTGTAGCAAACGAAGTACATACCAAGATAGAAGTTTTATAGTGCTGGAAGCGTTGCTTTATCAAAACAGTATGTTGAGATGGCAAATTGCAACAAAGATATTAGTGTGATTGGCCGCAGTGTTGTTGGGTCCAACCACACCATTTATATAACATTTTACCTAAGTGTGACAAGGCAAAGACATCTGTTTGTTGCTAAAATGTTTTGATTATGGTGTTACAAACACACAATGTGACCTACCTAATGATTAGGAATGGTTGTTTTCAAATTAACTGTACACAGTATTGTGTTTATAAGCTAGTGAAATCTTTTCCTCATAACTGTAGTTGTTTACATGACTGACCTCAAAACTGAATGTTAAGTTTTAAACAACTAAAGTGCCTGTAGTGTCTTATTTATTTCTTAGCAGATTAGTTATTTAACAAGTCATGTTACAGTGTTGAAACAAGATTTGCTGGTTTGTTAAGAGAGGTGTGAGTATTTTTTGTTGTTGTAAAGTAAGCTAGTGTGAGTTCCGGTCTGTTGGTAAGATTAATACAGTGTCTGTTCTTCTAAACAACTACACTGTAGCACATTTGAAGTTTTGCAAAATTTTTTCAAGTAAATATTTAGTCCACACAGGCTCATTTATTTACATTTTATGTTACTGTATTTTTTTATGTGCATTGTTTTCTTTTGTATGTAGCCTACTATTGGAAGTACAATTTCTTTAAATAAAGTATGGAAGATTTATATTACATTTGTATGGTGCCACTGTGTTGTGTTGTGATTGGTAGGTCTATTTATCTTTTAAATTAAACTTTAAACACAGGAATGTATAAACCTCCAAAGGATGTCCGTTGAGAACAACGCTGATGCTTCTCGGGTTCTGACCCTCCACAGGATATCCAGTGACAACAATGCTGATGCTTCTCTGGGTTCTGACCCTTCACAGGATGTCTGGTAAGAACAATCCTGATGCTTCTCTGGGTTTTGACCCTCCACAGGATGTCTGGTGAGAACAATGCTGATGCTTCTCTTTTCAGGGATTTATTTCCTTTTCCTCATCACACACACACACACACACACACACACACACACCTTTGGTCGTATAACATGAATCTTGACTGGGAGTGAATCTTGGTGGAATAGTACTTGTGTTAATCCGAATGAATTTGGTTCTACAAAAAACATGCACAACATAACAGTATCAGTAAAATGTTATAATTAGGCAATACAGATAGGCTATATAAACATGAATGAATAAACATAATATTACACTATTATAACACAGCTATAAACAGGGCTTTAAACTTAGCAGCATAAACATGAATCTGAAGAAGAACCTCTTGTCGGAGAGAGACAAACCAATTACTTAGGAGACTGACAAGATAAAGATTTAAGGCACCCTCTCTCTCTGGCCTGGTGCAAGGGCCTGCTGTGCTGAGGTCTTATCTGATCTTCCCCAGCACCACAGGATCCTAAATGACTCTGCACATACGCAAGCTCCAAGACCCGTCTGGGAGGGTTCTAGAAGCTCACACATGGCAGCGCAACAAGCACTTTAACGAAGGCCACTATGGAAAGTGCTACAGTATCATGCGTATATGAAAACTATGTTTACAAATAAAACATTGGCACCTATAGCAATTGGCACAATGCTACATACTATAAACAATATGTCAAGCAGTATTGGCAACTCCAACATTAAATAATAGTGATAGCGGTACAATAGAACATATGATTGCAAACTCATCAAAGTTACTAAGAGATTTGTGGTAATTACCCATTATTACACATGTAGAAAGAAACCCAATAAACCCCCCTGCAACTTACATTTCGATGCACACACCACATTCAGGTATTCTTGTTACTGTCCACAATAAACACGCCCCACATTCAGGTATTCTTGTTACTGTCCACAATAAACACGCCCAACATTCAGGTATTCTTGTTACTGTCCACAATAAACATAGTCTGTCTTCTTTCTTGGGACAACAACAACACTCTGACCTGAGTGGGTGGGTGCAGTGTCCAGATGCGCCTTTCCAAGCGCTCTGATTGGTTGGGAATGGCAGGGCTATGATGGGTGATGGATAACAGACAAACTAACGGGACTCAAGGGAAACTGAAGGGACTGTGAGGAAAATGTAGGTAGAGAGGAGGGGGGCCTACAGGGAGAAAATAAGGGCTCTGGCGTAATGGTGGCAGGAAAATAGCCTTATGATCTTAAGTCAAATGTTATTGAAGTGCTGTCGTTGCAGGTTCACTTGGCATATCAAAAGCTTTTTTGGAATGTTGCTATAGGCCACCAATTGCTAACAGTCACAATCTAAATAATAGGTGTGAAATGCTTGATAGTGTTTGTGATGTAAACAGTGAGGTCTACTTTCTTGGGGACCTGAATATTGACTAGTTTTCATCAAGCTTTCCGCTCAAGAGGAAGCTTCTCACTGTAACCACTGCCTGTAATCTGGTTCAGGTTATTAATCAACCAACCAGGGTGTTTACGAACACTACAGGAATAACATCATCCACATGTATTGATCACATTTTTACTAATACTGTAGAACTGGCTATATCCAGGAAAGCCAAAGTTCCAAAAGCTGTATAAGAGATCATACAAAATATTTGTATTTGACTCATATGGATGAAGGTACAACTATTTGTTGGGTCTGATGTTATTAATAAGGAGCATCCTGATGCTGCATTGATAAACATGCACCTGTTAAGAAACAGACTGTTAGAACAGTTAGGCTCAATGGCTCCACGTTGCCAATTATTTTCATTGGCAAAGTGGGCAAACTTAGGCAGGAAATGCCAACAACAAACTCATGCTTCGTACTCATGCATCGTACTCATGCATAAAAAACTAATAATGAAAGAAAAGCATTTCAAAATTTGAATTTTGTAAAGTTAGTGTGGGAGAGATGGAAAGATTTATCAATAATGACAAACCTCCTGCATTGACAACTTAGATGGAGAGCTACTGAGGATGGTAGCTGACTATTGCCACTCCAATCTGTCATATCTTTAATCTGAGCCTAGAGGAAAGTATTTGTACTCAGGCATGGAGGGAAGCCAAAGTAAATCCGCTATCCAAGAGTGGTAAAGCAGCCTTTACTGGTTCTAACAGCAGACCTATCATCAAATTAACAGCAGACTTCAGCATGATTATAGAGAAGGGCACTCAACATGTACTGCCCTGACACAAATGACTGATGATTGGTTGAAAGAGTGAATATTGTGGGAGCTGTACTGTTAGATTTAAAACAGCCTTTGATATTATTGACCATAACCTGTTGTTGCAAAAACTTATGTGTTATGGATTTTCAACCTCTGCCATATCGTGGTTTCATAGCTATCTATCTAATAGAACTCAGAGGGTTTTCTTTAATGGAAGCTTCTCTAATGCCAAACATGTAAAGTGTGGTGTACAGCAGGGCAGCTCTCTAGTCCTCTACACTTTTCTATTTTTACCAATGACATGCCACTGGCATTAAACAAAGCATGTGTGTCCATGTATGCTGATGATTCAACCATATTTTACTAGTTTCAGGAAACTAGGCATATGTCGCGCATCACTACTTCACAGGAAAGGCATTTGAACGTATAAAAAAAAAAGTTGGCCTAGTTGGTTTAGCCACGGAAAAAGACAGGAATCTTCCCACTAACCATGATTAGCTGAGATAATGGATGGGCTGGACATGCCAAGAGAGGAGTTCGGATTGGTCTGCCATGTAGCTAACGTTAGCTGGCTGGCTGGCTGGCTGGCTTGCTAGCTAACGTTACGTGTATGATCTGTGTAGTAATATTATTCGTATCTCAGAGCCATTTGCATTGCTAGTTCTAGCCTAATGATAGCTATCTAGATAACATTGAACCTAGCTAGTTGGTTAGCTTTAGCTACCTGTAGATTCATGCAGGGTAGTCCCGTGTGGCTCAGTATGTAGAGCATGTCGTTTGCAATGACACGTTTGTGGGTTCGATTCCCTCAGGGAACCAGTAGAGAAAAAAAGTATAAAAAATGTATGCACTCACTACTGTAAGTCACTTTGGGTAAGAGCGTCTGCTAAATGAAGTGACTGTAAAATGTAGTTTCGTTATGAGTTGGAATTATGGTTCAATGTCTAGCTAGCTATATGTATAAACAAATGAGTAAACTATGCAAGTAAACTATGCAAGTAACCTGTGCATGTGACAAATACACTTGATTTTCCTGTAATAATGAACACAAATGAACTAAAGTTAAGACATTAAGCTATATGATATGGTCATTTATTTAGAAATGTGTTTTTAGTTGCCTGGTTTTTAAACAGATGGGTTTATCGGTGTTAAAATACACCAGTTATGCTATTTTGGACCACCAGGCTGCTAATGTCATGCAGCCTGTCATTTTTCTATTTATACTTTTCATAATGACAAGTTTGATGTCGGACAAAAAAGATTGTTAATGATGTCACTGCGGCAACTGTATACAGACATGTCGATAGTCGTAGTATAAACCAGCCTTTAGTCTTGAAATCTTTGGTTGCTTGGTAGACTACCTTACTCACTTTGTTTAGCACATGGCCTCACATGTGAATCCTTAAAGAGATGGGTGGGGCTAAGGCTTAAGAGGGTTTGAACGATAGTGAATGGGTGTAGACAAAGAAGAGCTCTTCAGTAGGTTTACCAAAACATTCAAGGGCCATTTTCTCAAAAGTGGGGTTACAAGTTTATCAAATTTCAAAGTAGAATTACTTTCCCATTGTTCCTCAACTGTAGTGTATGATATACCATTTTCTAGCTTTGAGTCTCTACTTTTATCCAATGTAAAAAACACAATTGAGCTGGTCGGTCACATATACGCATCAGCAACCACAGCCAATGGAGTCACTGAAACCCTTAACAAAGAGTTGTATTGTGTTTTGGAATCTGTGGCCAGTAATAAACTCAGCTGAGTCTGGTGTGGCTGTAGAACATGTTGAGGAGACCAAATTCCTTGGTGTTACCTTAGATTGTAAAATATCATGGTTAAAACATATAGATTCATTGGTTGTAAAGATGGGTAGTCTGGCTCTAGTTCAGTCTAATCTTGATTATTGTTCAGTCGTGTGGTCCAGTGCTGCAAGGAAAGACCTAGCTAAGCTGCAGCTGGCCCAGAACAGAGTGGCACGTCTTGCTCTTCATTGTAATCAGAAGGCTGATATAAATACTATGCATGCCAGTCTCTCTTGGCAAGTCAGTTAAGAACAAATTCTTATTTACAATGACAGCCTACACCAGCCAAACTCAGACGATGCTAGGCCAATTGTGCGCCGCCGTATGGGACTCCCAATCACAGCTGGTTGTGATACAGCCTGAATTCGAACCAGGGTGTATGTAGTGACGCCTCTATCACTGAGATGCAGTGCCATAGACCACTGCGCCACTTGGGAGCCCCACCAGACATGCCACCAGGGATCTTTTCACAGTCCCCAAATCCCCCAAAAGTCAAGAAAGTGTACAGTAATATAGAACTCCCTTTCATCACATATTACACAAATGAGCAGCAAACCTGGTTTTAAAAAACAGATAAAGCAACACCTCACGGGACACGCCTCTCCCCTATTTGTCCAATTACAGTGATCTGTGTTCTTTCTTTCTTTAGACAGCAGTGGCTTCTGAAGCTTTCAAGTGAACAATGAAAGCAATTATGTTTTGTTCATGTTTACAGGGCCTGAAAATATCTAACTTTACTTTCTTTTTAATGATCATCTTGTTTGGGAATAATAAACGTGTTTATTGTCTGTGGTGACACTGTATTCACACTCAGAGAGATTTGACTGCATACATTTTTCATAAATGATGAACCTATAGTTGGGTCTCCCCGAGCGATGAGAGAACTAGCTAGATGGAGTCTTCAACTCCCCATGCGATGGCACACAAACAATGTTCAATAGAACATATATAGCAAGGAATCTAAAAATACTGTATAGACAAACAATTGGTATTAAATTGGTTGTGCTTGAGATGCCTGCTTAGTGAAATGTGCAAAATATCTGTAACTAAAAGTTTCCAACACGTTGCAAGTCAATTTTGGAAAGGCTCACCCCACGTGTTGAAGAGGCGGGACTTCCTGCAGCTGTATACTACTTCCTGTTGACACTGCTCTGACCCGGCCACTAGGGTCATCAGTTGTTCTGGTGAGGAGCTGTAGTTAAATCTCATAACGTAGGGATTCTGTAGTGTAGAACCCTGGACCCTGACTGGATCTGTGCTGTTGTGGGTCACTACTGTCCACACCGTGTCCTCTACAACACAACATGGAACAGATAACAAACAGGTTTTAGTTTAGTTTATTTTAAAAAATGGATGTAAAAAGGCACAGAGTCAGAATCTTAAAGCACAGTACTGATTATACACTGCGTTTCATAAAATTGAGACATTTAAAGGAGTGATAGGAATATGATTATTCATGATCCTGTGCCAAGCTGGGAGGTAGTTACATATTTGACAGTCCCCTTAATTACCAGTCAGTCTGGGTCAACCTCGCTAGAGTGCATCGTGATTTTACGGATATGAAGGGGTCTAATGTGGCTGCTTCACATATAAAGGGATAAAGCGAAAATAAAAATGCATTTAATCCAGAATGTTCTGACCTTAAATAAAGCCCCTAAATACTGTAGGATGAAAATCAATGAGATATACTCAGATTGATCCGAATTATCAAAATACTGTTGGATTATTATCAACGGCAATCCGATTTAAAATATTATGTCTGTAAACCTAGATTAGTCTGACAACAAGATCATAAAGGCCATCAGTGTAAATGTGTATATAGGGTAGAGGGCCAGGGTGACAGCTCACCTGTCATGTTGCAGAAGACCTGTGTGGGCCCCAGAGGACCACTGCCATCTGGATCAATGGAGAAGTAGCCTGAGGAGCTGCCAGTCAGCCGGTAGGCCTCACATGATGTCTCATAGATGGCTATAGAGGAACACAGGGATACATCATGTCTCATAGATGGTTAGAGGAACACAGGGGTACATCAGGCCTCATAGATGGCTATAGAGGAACACAGGGATACATCATGCCTCATAGATGGTTAGAGGAACACAGGGATACATCATGCCTCATAGATGGTTAAAGGAACACAGGGATACATCATGCCTCATAGATGGTTAGAGGAACACAGGGATACATCATGCCTCATAGATGGTTAAAGGAACACAGGGATACATCATGCCTCATAGATGGTTAGAGGAACACAGGGATACATCATGCCTCATAGATGGTTAGAGGAACACAGAGATACATCATGCCTCATAGATGGTTAGAGGAACACAGGGATACATCATGCCTCATAGATGGTTAGAGGAACACAGGGATGCATCATGCCTCATAGATGGTTAGAGGAACACAGGGATACATCATGCCTCATAGATGGTTAGAGGAACACAGAGATACATCATGCCTCATAGATGGTTAGAGGAACACAGGGATACATCATGCCTCATAGATGGTTAGAGGAACACAGAGATACATCATGCCTCATAGATGGTTAGAGGAACACAGGGATACATCATGCCTCATAGATGGCTATAGAGGAACACAGGGATACATCATGCCTCATAGATGGCTATAGAGGAACACAGGGATACATCATGCCTCATAGATGGTTAGAGGAACACAGATGTGAGTGGGGAATGAGAATATGTAAAAAATATGTTCATAGAAAATAGCTTGCAGGAACATCAGAGTTTGATCATGGGGTGGTGTATATTTCCATCAGAGTTTGATCATGGGGTGGTGTATATTTCTATCAGAGTTTCATCATGGGGTGGTGTATATTTCTATCAGAGTTTGATCATGGTCTGGTGTATATTTCTATCAGAGTTTGATCATGGGGTGGTGTATATTTCTATCAGAGTTTGATCATGGTGTGGTGTATATTTCTATCAGAGTTTGATCATGGTGTGGTGTATATTTCTATCAGAGTTTGATCATGGGGTGGTGTATATTTCTATCAGAGTTTGATCATGGGGTGGTGTATATTTCTATCAGAGTTTGATCATGGGGTGGTGTATATTTCTATCAGAGTTTGATCATGGGGTGGTGTATATTTCTATCAGAGTTTGATCATGGTCTGGTGTATATTTCTATCAGAGTTTGATCATGGGGTGGTGTATATTTCTATCAGAGTTTGATCATGGGGTGGTGTATATTTCTATCAGAGTTTGATCATGGTGTGGTGTATATTTCTATCAGAGTTTGATCATGGGGTGGTGTATATTTCTATCAGTGTTTGATCATGGGGTGGTGTATATTTCCATCAGAGTTTGATCATGGGGTGGTGTATATTTCCATCAGAGTTTGATCATGGTGTGGTGTATATTTCTATCAGAGTTTGATCATGGGGTGGTGTATATTTCTATCAGAGTTTGATCATGGGGTGGTGTATATTTCTATCAGAGTTAGATCATGGGTAGTAGGTGGCCTAGTGGTTAAGAGCAATGAGCCAGGAACCGAAAGCTTGCTGCTTCAAATACCCGAGCCAACTATAATTTTTTTTTTTTTTTTGAACCTTTATTTAACTAGGCATGTCAGTTAAGAACAAATTCTCATTTACAATGACGTCCTATGGGGTTGGTGTATATTGGTAATGGGTTATGTGTGATGTTGTGGTGGAGTATATTGATAATGGGTTGGTGTATATTGATAATGGGGTGGTATATATCAATAATGGGGTGGTGTATATTGATAATGGGGGGGTGTATATTCCTATCAGAGTTTGATGGTGTATACTGACAATGGGGTGGTGTATATTGATAATGGGGGGGTGTATATTGGTAACGAGGTGGTGTATGATAATGGGGTGGTGTATAACGGGGTAGTGTATATTGATAATGGGGTGCTGTATGACAATGGGGTGCTGTATGATAATGTGGTGTAGTATATTGATAATGGGGTGGTGTATATTGGTAATGGGTTGTGTATGATAATGTGGTGGAGTATATTGATAACGGGGTGGTGTATATTGATAATGGGGTGGTGTATATTGATAATGGGGTGGTGTATGATAATGGGGTGGTGTATGATAATATGGTGGAGTATATTTATAATGGGGGGGTGTATATTTTGGGGTGGCAGGTAGCCGATTGGTTAGAGTGTTGGGCCCATAACCCGAAGGTTTCTGTACTGAATCCCTGAGCTGACAAGGTAAAAATCTGTCGTTCTGCCCCTGAACAAGGCAGTTAACCCACTGTTCCTAGGCTGTCATTGTAAATAAGAATTTGTTCTTAACTGACTTGCCTAGTTAAATAAAGCTTAAATAAAAAAATATATATTGGTAATGGGTTGTGTATGATAATTTGGTGGAGTATATTGATAATGAGGTGGTGTATATTGATAATGGGATTGTGTACAGTATATTGATAATGGGGTGGTGTACAGTATATTGATAATGAGGTGGTGTATACTGATAATGGGTTGGTGTACAGTATATTGATAATGAGGTGGTGTACAGTATATTGATAATGGGTTGGTGTACAGTATATTGATAATGAGGTGGTCTATATTGATAATGAGGTGGTGTATATTGATAATGAGGTGGTGTATATTGATAATGGGGTGGTGTATACTGATAATGAGGTGGTGTACAGTATATTGATAATGAGGTGGTGTACAGTATATTGATAATGGGTTGGTGTACAGTATATTGATCATGATGTGGTCTATATTGATAATGAGGTGGTGTATATTGATAATGGGGTGGTGTATATTGATAATGAGGTTGTGTATATTGATAATGAGGTGGTGTGTATTGATAATGGGGTGGTGTATATTGATAATGAGGTGGTGTATATTGATAATGGGGTGGTGTATATTGATAATGGGGTGGTGTATATTGATAATGAGGTGGTGTATATTGATAATGGGGTGGTGTATATTGATAATGGGGTGGTGTATATCCGTATCAAAGAGAAAGGTTATTTCCATTTCAAATGTGTTGCATATCATCAAACAATCTATGGCTAAGCATTACAATCTATGGCTAAGCATTACAATCTATGGATAAGCATTACAATAACATATTAGATATGGAAATAGTGAGACTAAATTGTTTATCTACACAATAAAGCACAACGGGTAATAGTGCAGGCTTGGAGTTCCAGTCAGAATGTATACCAAATTCCAATTCCAAATCTTGAAAAGCATTGAAGAGAATTGTTATGGGAATTTCTGTGTACTTTCTGAATTGACCGAAGAGCAGGTGGTGACTCACAGTTGTGGCAGGTGGCTCCAGTGTATCCTGTCCCAGAGCAGTCGCAGTAGAAGCTGCTCCAGGACTGGGAACACTGCCCTCCATGTTCACAGAAGTTGGGCAGACATCTGGAGAGACAGGGAAGATCAGACAGTGGGAAGGAGTACAAGTAACCTGGTACTAGAGAGGCAAAGCCATGGAGATAGCAATGCTAAAACAATGTGGTTGCTCCCACTCTCTGACTGAACTGAACAAGCTGGAGTTAATGGTTATGATGACACTACAAAATATAATTGACTAATGATGGCAGGTGTTTTGATATCTGTGACTTAACAACAAAACAGCTGTAAGACGGAGAATTCACATGATTCATGACACAGTCTAATCTCACAGGCAGCGGTTTAAAGATCAGAGCATCTGCACACAAAACTCTCTAGTGTTGAAAGAATTTACTAAACAGAATATTGAGTTTTCTACTGTTCTTTTTGGTTGGGGCTCAAATTCAATTGAACCAGCCAAACTGATTTCAGAGTAAGGCAGGTGTTTGTGCAATAATACATGCATGGCTATGTCAGGTGTAAGCAATCGTACCCAACCCCCTCTCCTCACCCTCTCCCTCTCCCTCTTAAGAATGACATTATTGCAAATTGTCTGAGGTCTCCGTAAATGTTAACAATATGCAGAAACATTCCCAGTGAGTTTTAAAACTTGCATATAGTGTATTATTTCATTCAGCTTTAATGGTGAATCCGGTCCAAGGGGAGCTCTGGTTTAGTGAGCGTTGTGCATACACAGCAATTTCAAATACCATTTACGTATTTAGCTCTACAAAGGGAGTCAACTGTTCTCCGGATAACGTTCAGGTGATGGTTTAATTATTGCTGTGCTATTTTTATTCACGCACATAGAAGAGGCTTTCGTGGACCATATAATGATGCTGCTCAACTTGCAGAACTGTTTCTCCGCCTTAAATCGGTCAGTGAAGTAGTAGTGGTTGTAGTGAATAGCGAGGAAAAGCTCTTCAACAAAAGGAACAATAATCTCGGAGAGCTTTTTGTGTTACGTAATTAGTTCCCTCGCTGACAAAGAAATGAATTGCTTTTGTATAATGTATGTCACAAGCCAAAGTGCTGAGTTGGGTTGGGCATGTCCCCTAATGGCTCTATAGAACAGTCAGAGAGACCCTTGGCACACGAAAGCTGCGGTCTGCCAGTCAACCTGCACAGGCTGTTAGGGGACAATCACCCTAAACCTGGCAGGGTCCTGGAGGATGACAGCTGCCCATGAATGTTTTAATTCTGGAGAATTGGTGCAGGACAGATATGGAGGCCTAGCCATGCTATGTTATACCGTTAATAAACAGGCAGTGTGTTGAGCAGCAGGATGGATGAATCAACTCTGTTTTGAAATGTTCTGGAAAGGTCAAAGGATAGAAAGAAAACAACTCCCAGGATATTGGAGTAATCTTGTTTGATTGCAGTGATTTGTCCACTACTGTGGAGGTTACGCAATTATAAGTAGGTAAGCATTATTGAAAAGGTTAAAGATGGAAGTGGAAGCCTGTATTTGATTGTGTTGATTACTGGAACCCCACAAGCATAAACACTCACCACAGGAACAGAATACAAAGTCCTTCAGAAATGGGCACATTAACTGTTTAAATCACCAGCTCCCCAAAAACACTCCCTGTGGCAGAACCTGAAATAGTGACTAAACTTCTTACAGTATTGTTCTGAATGTAGACATCAGATTATTCATATGGTGCTGTAACTAATGTAGTGGGTCCTAGTTGCCACATTCTGTATTTGACAGATATACTGTATATTTTGTTGCTTACTGTTTCTCACGCTGCACTCTTAGAAAACAGGGTTTGAATAGGGTTCTTCTGCAGTCCCCATAGGGTAACCCTTTTTAGTTCAAGGTAGAACTCTTTTGGGTTCCATGTAGAACCCTATGTGGAAAGGGTTTTCATGGAACCCAAAAGAGTTCTATCTGGAACCAAAACGGTTCTACCTGGAACCAAAAATGGTTCTTCACAGGGTTATCCTATGGGGACAGCTGAAGAACCATTTTAGGTTGTAGATAGCACATTTTGTAAGAGTGTGGGTTTCCAATTAACATGTGGTGTGAGGTGTCAAAAAAGACAATTTGCTTGAGACATTTTTTTTGGAAACACCAAAGAAAAACAAACTCCTCTCCTCATCATCACTTCTCAGTCTTAGGTCAACTGGCTCCTCGGTTCCATGGCAACCCAGTAAAAATTGTGGTTACACTTTATTTGTATAGTCCAGAATTTTCTCATACTATCTGTTGAAAAGCAACTGCTTGCAAAGGTTTATGGGGTTTAGAATAAGGGTAAGGGTTAAGGTTAGGGTTAAGTTTATGATTAGGATAAGGGTTAATGTTAGGGTTAGAGCTAGGATTAGGGTTTGTAGATAGTTAGTTGAAATGTTACTGATAATCTATCCAAATAAATTGTTACCCAAATTGTACAGTAAAACTTCACTCTTGCAATCAGTCACAGTTCATTAGAGACACTGTCGAAAGCAGAGTCCCAATCAACAGTTTTTAATGTAGGAACCTGCCAAGTTTCTATAATTACACAACCTTCTCATTAATTACTGTAGACCCTGAAGAGATGACTGGCTTCACAGGTCCCTTGCCTTAGTTCATGTTCACTTACTTACACTTGTGAGAAAGTGATTTCACAAGCTTCAGATCCAAAATGAACAAAAACAGTTTGTACCAGCACCATAACATCAAATGAGGAGACAGCAATTATGTGCTTGCACAATCTGACAATAATCAAGTGTAAAATGTTAGGTTAGTTGCATACGTTAAAAACAAATGTCCCATGCATGTGCTTTAAGGGTAACATGCCACGTTGGTACCTCACCTCACACCTCTAATACTGTATACAGTAATTGTGATACCTGTCATGGATGCCACACGTGTCAAACTGCAGCTCCTTGTAGTCTCCTAATCGTCCTTGGTGCACCAGGTTCAGGTCCATGGGCTGGCTGTTGATGGAGAAGAGACGCATGCACCCCTGGAACGCCAACGTGGGGTTCTTACAGCCTGAGTCACTCTGGGACGAGGAGGGACAGCCTAACGGAACACGCAGCAGAGGGATGTTTATGTAACACAACATCTGCCCAATCAGCTTCTGCTGTAATAACGCAACAAAAGAGGCTTACACAAATATGTTACGATGCTAAGAGGGTGGCGTGCTGACTGATTTACTGACTGGAGACATGCTAGCAGAAATTACGAACATTTAAATGATCTAAACAGTACATGTACATGAATATTGTTTTTTTCTTCTTCAGTGTGAAAATCATGTACAGTTTTTTTAATCTCTGTTATGGCTGAGAGAGAAGTCGCCAAAAAAAAGAGAGAGCAGAGTGTCAAGACATGCCATTATGCAAGTTGAAGCCTTTTAAAAGCAGCTTAATAAAACGGCAGCTATCAGAAGATTTTAGATTTACATGGCAAGTTCCTGGGAAGCTAAAGTTTGTACAGGGATGTATTAAGTAAAATAAGTCCACTAAGTAACGATGCCAAAGAGTGAGGCTTCATGGGTAATACAGTCCCCAGTTTTATCAAGTCATTGAGTTTCTACTGTAAATACCCAAATCTATTTTAAAACCTAATCAACTATTGGTCATATTATCTGTCCTCTTACCTCCGAAGTAGAGGCTGTCTCCTGCCTCCATGTTGTCCCCCAGCTCGATAGTGGAGGACGGCTCATTGTCCAGAGTCATGGTGACCTGGAGACCTCGGGAGCTGAGACTCGCAGAGTGCCACAGTCCATCATTCACTTTGTGACCTGTGGACACATGCGGTCGTTTATGAGTTAAATATTTTATCAAGACCCGATCAATCTCTGCATATGACTGTGGTTTTACAATAGTAACTACACTGTTACAAAAGCATTTTAAGAAAACAATTTTAGAGTACAGTTTTATATTCACATTTATAACCTTGTTTTCTCTGTATTCACTCTGTTGCTGCTGTTGACTTTATGGCTCTCCCTCCACACTACACACACATTTCATATCGTTTCCCTCACACTATCAAATAAACAAAGGATCACCCAAAACCCCCAGTCTGTTGTGTCTGTGGTTCCATTTTGAGAAGGAACCAATGGAAAAACCTCAGAGGTATAATCTTTGCTTTTTGATTTAATTAAACTCAGGCTTTTACAGTGAAGGGCATCCAAGCTGTGTGTCTACAATCCCCTCTGTGCTTGCCATCTGCCTGCAGGGTTAGAGTGAGCTTTCAGGCTAGGCAAATTACCATGGAATGTGATTACATGCGTTAGATTTCAGCCAGTAAATAGTTTGAAACAAACAAAATAAAACACACCTGGTGCAAACATTGACTCTGAAAAGCCTCCAACATGCAACAGATGGAGGACGACCTCTGCATGTTACTTCTGATCACATCTGGAGTCTGTTGCAGTCTGATTGAGATCAGTTCAAAATGACTACACAGACGCAGACGGATCAAACCTGACTACACTACTATTCAAATGTTTTGGGGTTAGAGATTGTTTTTGAAAGAAAAGCCCAAAGAAATTGTCCATTAAAATAATATAAAATTGATCAGAAATACAGTGTAGACATTGTTAATGTCGTAAATGACTATTGTAGCTGGAAACGGCTGATTTTTAATGGAGTATCTACATAGAGGTACAGAGGCCCATTATCAGCAAACATCACTCCTGTGTTTCAATGGGATGTTGTGTTAGCTAATCCAAGTTTATCATTTTAAAAGGCTAATTGATCATTAGAAAACCCTTTTGCAATTATGTTAGCACAGCTGAAAACTGTTGTGCTGATTAAAGAAGCAATACAACTGGCCTTCTTTAGACTAGTTGAGTATCTGGAGCGTCAGCATTCTTGGGTTTGATTACAGGATCAAAATGACCAGAAACAAATAGCTTTGGCCAGTCTGAGATATGTATTTTTCTTTGCAACTCTGCCAGTTGAGGACTTGCTCAGTTGGGCACCGGGGCCTCCCACTCCTCTTTCTATTCTGGTTAGAGCCAGTTTACGCTGTTCTGTGAAGGGAGTAGTACACAGCGTTGTACGAGATCTTCAGTTTCTTGGCAATTTCTCTCATGGTTCTCAGAACAAGAATAGACTGACAAGCTTCAGAAGAAAGTTCTTTGTTTCTGGCCATTTTGAGCCTGTAATCGAACCCACAAATGCTGATGCTCCAGATACTCAACTAGTCTGAAGAAGGTCAGTTTTATTGCTTCTTTAAATCAGCACAACAGTTTTCTGCTTTGCTAACACAATTGCAAAAGGGTTTTCTTATGACCAATTAGCCTTTTAAAATTATAAACTTGGATTAGCTAAAAAAACGTACCATTGGATCACAGGAGTGATGGTTGCTGATAATGGGTCTCTGTACGCCTATGTAGATATTCCATTCAAAATCTGCCTTTTCCAGGTACAATAGTCATTTACAACATTAACAACGTCTACACTGTATTTCTGATCAATTTGATGTTATTTTAATGGACATAAAATGTGCTTTTCTTTCAAAAACAAGGACATTTCTAAGTGATCCCAAACATTTGAACGGTAGTGTATGTCTGTCTGTCTCTATGTCTGCCTGCCTGCCTGCATGGAGGGATTCCGTGTTTTTGGATTTAGTTATTTCTACAGGATTAGCGAGACAGAGCATATTTATTTTCCCATGGTGGGACAAATGGACAAAACCAAATGCTTATCTTTGTGTGTGAACTCAAAAGCCAACTGAATTGATTCTCTCTTATAATCTTTTCCCATAATCTTTACTCTCCCTATCAGACTATCTCTGTAGAAAAACCACAAACATTCAGAGTCACAAATACACTCTCTGCAATAATAAAATGGGTTTCTCATTGTCTGCCTGCTTCACTGGAATAAAGTGGGTCTGAGTCAGCTAGACTAGAGGCTGTTGGCTTGGCCCTCACCGGTGGAGACCTCTTCTCATAGACAGACCCACTGATTCCAGCCTAGTCCGGGTCTGAGTCAGCTAGACTAGAGGCTGTTGGCCTGGCCCTCACCGGTGGAGACCTCTTCTCATAGACAGACCCACTGATTCCAGCCTAGTCCGGGTCTGAGTCAGCTAGACTAGAGGCTGTTGGCCTGGCCCTCACCGGTGGAGACCTCTTCTCATAGACAGACCCACTGATTCCAGCCTAGTCCGGGTCTGAGTCAGCTAGACTAGAGGCTGTTGGCCTGGCCCTCACCGGTGGAGACCTCTTCTCATAGACAGACCCACTGATTCCAGCCTAGTCCGGGTCTGAGTCAGCTAGACTAGAGGCTGTTGGCCTGGCCCTCACCGGTGGAGACCTCTTCTCATAGACAGACCCACTGATTCCAGCCTAGTGTGGGTCTGGGTCAGCTAGACTAGAGGCTGTTGGCCTGGCCCTCACCGGTGGAGACCTCTTCTCATAGACAGACCCACTGATTCCAGCCTAGTGTGGGTCTGGGTCAGCTAGACTAGAGGCTGTTGGCCTGGCCCTCACCGGTGGAGACCTCTTCTCATAGACAGACCCACTGATTCCAGCCTAGTCTGGGTCTGAGTCAGCTAGACTAGAGGCTGTTGGCCTGGCACTCACCGGTGGAGACCTCTTCTCATAGACAGACCCACTGATTCCAGCCTAGTCCGGGTCTGAGTCAGCTAGACTAGAGGCTGTTGGCCTGGCCCTCACCGGTGGAGACCTCTTCTCATAGACAGACCCACTGATTCCAGCCTAGTGTGCGTCTGGGTTAGCTAGACTAGAGGCTGTTGGACTGGCCCTCACCAGTGGAGACCTCTTCTCATACACAGACCCACTGATTCCAGCCTAGTGTGGGTCTGGGTCAGCTAGACTAGAGGCTGTTGGCCTGGCCCTCACCGGTGGAGACCTCTTCTCATAGACAGACCCACTGATTCCAGCCTAGTCCGGGTCTGAGTCAGCTAGACTAGAGGCTGTTGGCCTGGCCCTCACGGGTGGAGACCTCTTCTCATAGACAGACCCACTGAATTCCAGCCTAGTGTGGGTCTGGGTCAGCTAGACTAGAGGCTGTTGGCCTGTCCCTCACCGGTGGAGACCTCTTCTTTATGCTGGGCTGACGTGTGGTGGGTCAGGCGTAGCCGGCTGTTGCTGATCTGCAGCTCCAGTCGTTGGGGCTCCAGGGCCAGCCGGGTGGAGAGCAGTAGCCCGTCTGGGTTCCACGTTCTGAACTGGAAACACACCGCGAAGCCCCCTGAGGCAGACGGCGTGGCCGGGAGCAACAGGAAGCTGCTGCTGGAGCTCAGGAAGGTAGTGGACACCAGCTGGGGCTCAGAGCACGAGAAGGTCACGTTGCCCTGGAGACGCACATGGAACACACAGTCTTAGTCACCTTACCCTGATCCACATCAACTCTCAACATTTCAGGGTTAATTACAACTCTGTAAGTGTAGTGCTGCTATTAATTACTACAAACATTCCATATTGGCCTCCTTTCTAGAAAGGAGAGAGCAACGGAGAAAGAGAGAGAGATAGAGAAAGAGAGAGAGAGATGGAGAAAGAGAGAGAGAGATGGAGAAAGAGAGAGAGAGAGAGATGGAGAAAGAGAGAGAGAGATGGAGAAAGGGAGAGAGAGATGGAGAAAGAGAGAAAAACAGATGCAGTATCGCGAGAGAGAGAGAGAGAGACGGAGAGACTGAGTATGATGGGAAAAAGAGAGAAAGAGAGAGAGAGAGAGAGAGAGAGAGAGAGAGAGAGAGAGAGAGAGGTAGAGCGAGAGAGACTAAATGAACTACAGGGAGCTGGGTTAAATGTCACTGCCAACCCCACTGTGACTCCTAGGGACAGGAAGAGCCAGTACAGAGTACATGAGTTCCTGTACACAGTTAGAGCAGTGTGGGGATGAACACATCATTGATCGCAGTGTCATGGAGTGGCAGCAATTAAACCTCTCACAGGGGTTTGGGTCTGTATGACCACTGAGATAGAAAGTTTCATAAGGTTAACATACATGAAGATGTGTCATTTAGGGTCTGCACAAGACCCTGACATCTACCTCTATCCTACTAACTACAGTATACCTTTATACTGAATGGGATCACTGGATACAGCTCCTGCTCCACCCAGATCTCTTTTCCAAAATAAGAACAAGAGAAGAACACTGTTTTCTCAGCTCAGTGGTTCTCGTCCATGCACTCTGTATTTCCTGTTTCCCTATCCACAGTCTGACGGTTTATTACGCAACAACTCTTATGGTCCTCTGGCTCTCTAAGGTTAGGTGTTGTTAACCTTCACTTATAACACAATGGAGCATTATCACTTACATAAGTGAATATGTTGGTAATGCAGTGCAAAATAAACTTGGGCCTTGGTCTATGCATTAAAAATGAATATTTGAAAAGCCCTTACCACGCTGTAGATTTGAGGCTTGCGTCGCTTGGCTAGGTCGATGATGTTGATCCCGTTGTAGTAGAGGTTCTCCATGCAGCCATGGAAGTTCTTCCTCAGGAAGGTACCAGGCTTACCTGGCAGTGGGATGCCCCCGAAACTGAGCTATGATGAGGAAAGAGGTTGAAATATAGACATGTTCGAAAAAATGTAAGAACAGTCCTATGAATGTACAGTGTCAGGTGTCAGGCCTCAGGTGTCACGTTGAAAAGAGATCAGTGGGAATTTCGTCATGTAAAAACTGGCACACTGGCATTTTCCTGCCCTAACGCCAGGTTCGTCAATTTACCTGTCTTGTATGATGAATTTTGCGGAAATGCAGCCTGCTATCCATCCGTAACGCACACTGCCCATATGCACATAGAACACGAGTAGACTAATATGCTTTTGGTGCCTGTATACTTCATATTTAGAAAATATATGTTTTTCCCATTTCTTTTTATTTGATTAAAAACCAAGCATAGCCTTCCCTCCTCTCAATGAAGGCTTTTTATCTGTTCTGCCGAATGCAAACGCAAAGTAGTTAAGACTGTCGATAAAGGATTTGGCTCCTGAGACCGCTTGGAAATAAATCTTAATCACCAAAGCTTTATTAAAATATCATTTTTGAGCCGACATTCCCTTTTTATCTGTGCATTGTAGGCAGGCCCACATTATTTTAGCCACGCAGGTCCCGTTTTGGATGTGCGTAAGACCCTCCATAGTCTGCATTTGGTATTTGGTATTTTATTAGGATCCCCATTAGCTTTTGCAAAAGCAGCAGCTACTCTTCCTGGAGTCCACACAGAACATGAAACATTACATAATACAGAACATTAATAAAACAGAACTACATAAAAAAAAAATTAAAAGGCACATGTAGCCTACATATCAATACATACACACAAACTATCAAGGTCAAATAGGGGAGAGCGCTGAATCCACGATATGGCAGAGTTTGAAAAAGCCATAACACATATGTTTTTTCAACCACACATTATGGTCAATAATATCAAAGGCTGCACTGACATCTAACAGTACAGCTCCCACAATCGTATTATTATACATTTATTTCAACCAATCATCAGTCATTTTTGTCAGTGCAGTACATGTTGAGTGCCCTTCTCTATAAGCATGCTGAAAGTATGTTGTCAATTTGTTTACAGAGAAATAGCACTATATCTGGTCAAACACAATTCTTTCCAACAGTTTGCTAAGAGCTGGCAGCAAGCTTATAGGTCTGCTGTTAGAACCAGTAAAGGCCGCTTTACCACTCTTGGGTAGGCCTTATCAATATTGAATGTAATCTTGCTTATTGACAATGATTGGCATGTCCATGCTCAGCCATAATGTAATTTACAATAGGTCTAGCCCCTATATCATTGTGAATGCAATTACTTAGAATAATGTGGATTGCAAATGGGTTCAAGTTCACCTATTAAGCAAAGATGGGAAAGGTCTATATTTTGTTATTTCGTTTAGATTTACTATTGAGTTAAAATAGAGTCCCAAGTATTATTCTTAATCTTACCATGGCATAAGGTTAAAGTGTTTTTCTGACTGGGTGCTGGTGGTGTAATTTATTCAGACATAAAGGAATATTCTGGATATTTTGTTACACACCTCATAGTCCACCTCCAGAGAGTCTCCTTCCCCCTTGGTCCTGAAGTGCTGTGTGTGGGTGTCCACGGTGAGGTTGACCTGCTTGTTGAAGCGCTCGATGAGGACAGAGTGCCAGTGCTGATCGTCCAGAAGACTGCTGAGAGTGACCGCAACACGACCACTGCTGATCCGCTGCCGGTTGTCATCTGAAGACAGAGAACAGAGAGAAAAGCTAATATGATTACTTTGATATAGATCATAAAACAGTACAGTATTTTGAGGAAAGAGGAGGTCTGAAAGAATGTGCTCACAAGACAATCCCAAAACTGATACTACAACAGTGTTCCCCAGACTCAGCTGTTCACGATGTGGATCTTTATGGTTAATATTGATCATTATACAGTTGCCATAGGGACCGTATTGAAAGAAGAGGTGCTCTCATAGGAAGTACAGACAAGACAGTAATTTACGAATCCTCTTTCCCAGCTCAGCTGCTCACAATGTGGATCCTTAACAGTCTGAGTCTATCTTGTAAATTATGCTCAGGAGCAGTGGTAACTGGAAGGGTATAAGAACAGTTAGTCTCCCAGACTGCTCCCCAGTCTGCTTTTAAATGGTTCAAAAGACTCTTCTATCTATAGTCCGAGCCCCTTGTGTCCTGTTACTCATGACCTCTAACCTCTAACCCCTGACCTATTTGAGCCAAGTTGAGGTAAAGGCTAGCGACTCACCCAGGTTGAGGTAGATGGCCAGCGACTCACCCTTGTTGAGGTACAGGGCCAGCGACTCAACAAGGTTGAGGAAGAGGGCTATCAACTCACCCAAGCTGAGGTAGGGCCAGCCTGTACCGGTGTGACTAACTCACTCAGGTTGAGGTAGAGGGCCAACCTGCCCCGGTGTGACTAACTCACCCAGGTTGAGGTAGAGGGCCAGCCTGCCCCGGTGTGACTAACTCACCCAGGTTGAGGTAGAGGGCCAGCCTGCCCCGTGTGACTAACTCACCCAGGTTGAGGTAGAGGGCCAGCCTGCCCCGTGTGACTAACTCACCCAGGTTGTGGTAGAGGTCCAGCCTGCCCCGGTGTGACTAACTCACCCAGGTTGAGGTAGAGGGCCAGCCTGCCCCGGTGTGACTAACTCACCCAGGTTGAGGTAGAGGGCCAGCCTGCCTCGGTGTGACTAACTCACCCAGGTTGAGGTAGAGGGCCAGCATGCCCCGGTGTGACTAACTCACCCAGGTTGAGGTAGAGGGCCAGCCTGCCCCGGTGTGACTAACTCACCCAGGTTGAGGTAGAGGGCCAGCCTGCCCCGGTGTGACTAACTCACCCAGGTTGAGGTAGAGGGCCAGCCTGCCTCGGTGAAGCTCCAGAGTGATGTAGTCGCCCCTCTGACCCTCTCCGTGGAGCAGCACCCCCTCAGCCTGGCGGCTCTTGAAGTGGAGTGAGATCACATCCTTCACCGTGCTCATGGACTTCTGGTTAAACCGGTAGAGCAGGGAGCTTCTGCCATCAAAGTCTGCCACGTACGATTCTAGACAGGGATTGAGAGAAGATCAAAGAATCAACGATAGCTCTCTCTGTCACGTCTGAGCTGTGAGTTTTCTGTTGCCACTACTTTTGAGTGGAATTCAAGTGGCGAGTCCCATTTCTTTCAACAGTATTGTATTTTCTCCACAACTTTTGATTGGAAGTATATGTCGAATTTTTTCGGAGGTACTTTTTATCACAACTCTATAATAAATTCTCTAACACTGTGCCTCTGCTCAGTGCTCAGTTCACGTGGATGGGCCTGAACTGAAGACATACTGTAGTAAGTTACAGCAGCAGGGGAAATGTTGAATTACTGTTTTTAAAGCCTGAATACATTATATTTTCTGATGGGATTCAGTTTGTGTAAGTAAAGCTGTCTGAATAAATAATGCAATCTCTAACATGGACGTGCAATTCCAATGCAGAACAGAAGAAGGGTGGTGTGCCTAGAGAAAAAAGGGAAGATAAAAATAGAAGACATGTTTGGGCAAGCTGTTCAAATAGCATTTACATTACATTGTATCATATACATGACTATGCAAATAGTTTTTGGAACGATCACTTATTTAAAGAATATCTAACACATAAATAAACACACAAACCTACCTTTTAGAATGGTTTACCTAATCTAATTAGAAGGTATTGTGTTTCAGTGGAAGTCACTGTGGGATATAGAAGGCCAGGATTAATTTAAACTCCAAGGTTTTTACTCATATGGATATATTTGGCGCCGCCCTGCTGGTCGCCTGTTAAGCAGCTCCCATTGTTCGCGCGTTAATTGTTGTTTTTATTACAACAGTTGAACTATAATAGTTCAGGATTATGGAGTGCTACTTTTACGAAGGTTTTAGCGATCCATTTTATCATGGAGGCACTTTTTCTTACATTTAGCAGCGTCGAACGTACACGCGAGTCCTCAAATATTTACAACCGAAACCAGCTCTTGGATTTAGCACACTCAGCGCTGCTGCATCCCAGGGAAAAGTTTGATATTCCAGACATGTTGAAAAGGCGATGGCGTGGATGTAGGGCGGGATGGAAGTTTAAAGCAAAGCTGAGGAAGAACAAGCTGGCTATCCTGTCTATCATTATGGGCAACGTGAGCTCGCTGAATAACAAGATGGAGTACCTACCTACCTACCGACCGACCGACCAACCTACCTGTCTATCCCCAACTATACACACTAATAACTTAAGAAAAGCACAAACTAAGTTAATTCACCCAATATACAGCGGGTGAAATAAGTATTGAACACGTCACCATTTTTCTCAGTAAATATATTTCCAAAGGTGCTATTGACATGAACTTTTCACCAGATGTTGGTAACAACCCAAGTAATCCATACATATAAAGAAACCAAAATAAATAAGTTCAGAAGTTAAGTTATGTGTAATAATGTGAAATGACACAGGGAAAAAGTATTGAACACATGACGAAAGGGAGGTGCAAAAAGGCATGGAAAGCCAAGACAACAGCTGAAAACTATCAGTAATTAAAAAGCAATCCAGCCCCCTGTCAGTGCAAATTAATATCAGCTGGTTCAGTCCCAACTGATGGCCTACAAAAAGGTCTCATTGCCAAGGTGTCACACAAGACACATCTCATGATGGGTAAAAGCAAAGAGCTGTCTCAAGACCTTCAACCTAATTGTTGCAAAACATAATGATGGCATTGGTTATAGGCGCATTTCTAAGCTTCTGAATGTTCCAGTGAGCACTGTTGGGGCCATAATATGGAAGTGGAAAGACAATCATTTCACCATAAATTTGCCTCGACCAGGTGCTCCTCGCAAGATTTCTGACAGAGGAGTGAAAAGAATAATCAGAAGAGTTGTCCAAAAGCCAAGGACCACTTGTGGAGAGCTTCAAAAAGACCTGCAATTAGCAGGTACTGTTGTCTCAAAGAAAACAGTAAGTAATCCACTCCACCGCCATGGCCTGTATGCACGCTCACCACGCAAGACTCCATTGCTGAAAAAAAAGCATGTTGAAGCTCGTTTAAAGTTTGCTGCACAACATTTGGAAAAGCCAGTGAAATACTGGGAGAATATAGTGTGGTCAGATGAGAGCAAAATTGAACTGTTTGGATGTCATAATACACACCATGTTTGGAGGAGAAATGGCACTGCACATCACCCTAAAAACACAATCAGTGAAGTTTGGAGGTGGGAACATCATGGTGTGGGGCTGCTTTTCAGCAAATGGTACTGGCAAACTTCACATAATTGAAGGAAGGATGAATGGGCAAATTTACAGAGACATTCTTGACAAACATCTGCTGCCATCTACCAGGATGATGAAGATGAAACGAGGGTGGACATTTCAGCAAGACAATGATCCGAAAAACACAGCCAAGGAAACTCTCAATTGGTTTCAAAAGAAAATAAAGCTGCTAGAATGGCCCAGCCAATCACCTGACTTAAATCCCATTGAACATCTATGGAAAGAACTGAAGATCAAGATTCATAGAAGAGGCCCACGGAACCTTTTGAAGACTGTTTGTGTGGAAGAATGGGCCAAAATCACACCAGAGCAATGCATGTGACTAGTTTCTCCATACAGGAGGCGTCTTGAAGCTGTAATTACCAATAAAGGCTTTTGTACAAAGTATTTAATAAATATCAGTAAGTGTGTTCAATACTTTTTCCCTGTGTCATTTCACATTATTACACATAACTTAATTTCTGAACTTATTTGTTTTGGTTTCTTTGTATGCATGGATTACTTGGGTTGTTACCAACATCTGGTGAAAATGTCATGTCAATAGCACCTTTGGAAATATATTTACAGAGAAAAATGGTGACGTGTTCAACACTTATTTCACCCGCTGTGTATATATATATATATATATATATATATATATATATATATATATATATATATATTTATGTGTATATGTATATAATAATTGCCCTAATTTTAACATGCTGTTCAACTTAATAAAAACATGTTTTCCCATCTGAAGAGGTTAAATAAAAAATGATATATACAGTTGAAGTCGGAAGTTTGCATAAACCTTAGCCAAATACATTTAAACTCAGTTTTTCGCAATTCCTGACAAAATTCCCTGTCTTGGGTCAGTTAGGATCACCATTTTATTTTAAGAATGTGAAATGTCATAATAATAGTAGAGAGAATGATTTATTTCAGCTTTTATTTCTTTCATCACATTCCCAGTGGGTCAGAAGTTTACATACACTCAATTAGTATTTGGTAGCATTGCCTTTAAATTGTTTAACTTGGGTCAAAGGTTACGGGTAGCCTTCCACAAGCTTCCCACAATAAGTTGGGTGAATTTTGTCCCATTCCTCCTGACAGAACTGGTGTAGCTGAGTCAGGTTTGTAGGCGTCCTTGCTCGCACACACTTTTTCAGTTCCGCCCACAAATATTCTATAGGATTGAGGTCAGGGATTTGTGATGGCCACTCCAATACCTTGACTTTGTTGTCCTTAAGCCCTTTTGCCACAACTTTGGAAGTATGCTTGGGGTCATTGTCCATTTGGAAGACTAGAGGACATTTCTCCAAAAAGTATGATCTTTGTCCCCATGTGCAGTTGCAAACCGTAGTCTGGCTTTTTAATGGCGGTTTTGGAGCAGTGGCTTCTTCCTTGCTGAGCGGCCTTTCAGGTTATGTCGATATAGGACTCGTTTTACTGTGGATATAGATACTTTTGTACCTGTTTCCTTCAGCATCTTCACAAGGTCCTTTGCTGTTGTTCTGGGTTTGATTTGCACTTTTCGCACCAAAGTACATTCATATCTAGGAGACAGAACGCATCTATATATATATATATATACATATATATATATATATATATTTGTTTTACCAAGTTACAGTACTCAAAAGGCAGCTAAATGGTGGAATGGCCCATTAACGCAAGTTTGTCATCTATGACATGTTTAATGGTAATGCATGGCTCCAAGATTTCCCTCTTCAGTTCTTCAGTTGCTTGTTGCTAGAGCACCCTGGAGTTGAAATTAGGTGCTGGTGATGCAGCATGTATTAACAGAGAACACATTCATCCAACACTAATACAGGGATCATGCTGTGGAACCATTCGGCATTATGAAAGTGCTCACTCAGGGATAATTCTAACTGTCACAGTGCAGTATTTCACTGGCTGATCCAGTTAGTGCTACTTCAGAATGTGTGTGAGAGGCGTCCCAGTGACTCCCCTTTATTTATTTAGCAGAGACCGGCTCTTAACTGGCACGCCTGCCTGGCTGTCACTGTCTACCTCTATTAGCTGGTAGGATTGTGTTCGGTCAGCATTTACTTTGATCTTGTTCGAAGGAAAAATGTCTCTTCAGTTTGCAGATACTCTATACAGTATCGCCTTAAATAGTGTGCGAAACAGGATGGTTGCACGATGGTTACAGGATGGTTACAATGACATAATGCTATTTGCTCATGGAAACCACTGTCAACAAGGGGATACAATCAGCAACATGATAGATGACATGCCATCCGTAATAGATGTTGAGTCTTGTTAGAACAATTTTCTATGCAGTCCAGGAGTCCCCCAGAAACCCACATGGGTTGAAATCACAGATGGCAGAATATTATGATATTAGCTGAATGTGTTCGTTAAGGGGTGGTGGTCACTTTAATGTAGGCACAGCCTATATGGTCTGAATGAAAGGGATGGGGTTCTGATCACTCACAGTAGGCACAGCCTATATGGTCTGAATGAAAGGGATGGGGTTCTGATCACTCACTGTAGGCACAGCCTATATGGTCTGAATGAAAGGGATGGGGTTCTGATCACTCACTGTAGGCACAGCCTATATGGTCTGAATGAAAGGGATGGGGTTCTGATCACTCACAGTAGGCACAGCCTATATGGTCTGAATGAAAGGGATGGGGTTCTGATCACTCACTGTAGGCACAGCCTATATGGTCTGAATGAAAGGGATGGGGTTCTGATCACTCACTGTAGGCACAGCCTATATGGTCTGAATGAAAGGGATGGGGTTCTGATCACTCACTGTAGGCACAGCCTATATGGTCTGAATGAAAGGGATGGGGTTCTGATCACTCACTGTAGGCACAGCCTATATGGTCTGAATGAAAGGGATGGGGTTCTGATCACTCACTGTAGGCACAGCCTATATGGTCTGAATGAAAGGGATGGGGTTCTGATCACTCACTGTAGGCACAGCCTATATGGTCTGAATGAAAGGGATGGGGTTCTGATCACTCACTGTAGGCACAGCCTATATGGTCTGAATGAAAGGGATGGGGTTCTGATCACTCACTGTAGGCACAGCCTATATGGTCTGAATGAAAGGGATGGGGTTCTGATCACTCACTGTAGGCACAGCCTATATGGTCTGAATGAAAGGGATGGGGTTCTGATCACTCACTGTAGGCACAGCCTATATGGTCTGAATGAAAGGGATGGGGTTCTGATCACTCACTGTAGGCACAGCCTATATGGTCTGAATGAAAGGGATGGGGTTCTGATCACTCACTGTAGGCACAGCCTATATGGTCTGTATGTAAGGGCTGGATTCTGATCACTCACTGTAGGCACAGCCGTAGACCTCCACTCTGAGTCCCACCCAGCCACTGGGGTTCCAGTCCATGGGGACGAAGCGCAGGAAGCGGCTTCTGATAGAACGGGACAACTTGTGGTGGACGACATCGTCAGCGTTCACGTTTCCCACAAACCTCTGCAGACAAACAGAGAGAAAAGGGAGAGAAAAGGGAGAGAGGAGGAAGAGAGGAGGAAGAGAGGAGGGAGAGAGGAGCGAGAGAGGAGGAAGAGAGGAGCGAGAGAGGAGGGAGAGAGGAGTGAGAGAGGAGGAAGAGAGGAGGGAGAGAGGAGGAAGAGAACAGGCAGGGTTAAATAAGATGTAACAACGGTATCAAAGCAAGTACTGTGTAATAACACAGTACAATACCGTAGAATTTACTGTATTATACAGTAAAAAAATAAAATAAATGCTACCGTGATTGGAATGAATGAATGGATGAATGAAATGCATTGAGGAGAGGGGGTTTACATTTCACAGTATTTTACTGTAATTACAAGGGATTGGGGCAAGAAGATTGGCTGCAAGGTAAATTGTTTACACATATTAATGAATACGTGGTGTTTTATATCACTTATAACAAAGGCTTCCAAACTGGCAGAGACTCTTGGGCTAAACAGCTCAACCATTTTAAGGTTTAAGACTTGCTGCCACTCCAATCTGTTCCCTATACATTTAAAATTGATGGGGCACTATAACCACATAGGAGTTTAATTAGTACAACAAACATAGCCTCTTACAAGGCACGCCTCAAAATATGTTAATGAACCAGAAACAACAATACCATGCACCCACTAGTGATCAAAAGTGTATTGTAACTCCAAAGATACGGTACGGTACTGTATTCTGTGGGATTGAACTGAAGAACTCAAAATACAGCAATATTTTAGTCAACCACATTTTCCCACAATGCACCATCATTTGCAGTATGCAGCAGTAAAATGTGTCAAGAGTATTTTACTGCTGATAATATCCCAAATTAAAGTGTAACCTTTAGAGGTGTAAATGTAAAGTACCAATGCAAGTTTAATTAAAACGCTCATCAAATTCATCATCTTAATAGCATCATTGACTGTATGCCCTAACTGAACATTCATGAATTCACAAAGCAAACATTGAAAGGAACACAGTAGACCCGTGTAGCTCAGATGGTAGCGCATGGTGCGTGCAACGCCAGGATCGTGGGTTCAATTCCCACGGGGGACCAGTATGAAATAAAGTATGAAAATATATGCACTAACTAACTGTAAGTCACTATGGATAAGAATGACTGAAATGTAAAATGTGATGAACTCAAATAGTCAAAAGTCATAAAAACTACTTAGAAAGGTCCTTCATGGTTTTCTACCTATTTTCAGGTACAGTACATATCAACACCTTGCATGCATGGGTTATAGGCCTACACACACAGTATGCAAATATCATGGCCACTCCATACAGACTAAGGATACTAGTGATGGGGGAAAAAAAATCGATAGTTACATAACACAATATATTTTTTATGATATTATATCGGTATTTGTCTCCAAGTTGTATCATTTATTTAGTAGCATTGGTTAGCGCTAGGGGGGGGGGGAATTTGTTTCATTAGTCACTAGTTGATATACTCCCAAAATCTTTTACATGCCAGCTATCAAGATTTCAAGATACATAACCTTCAAAATACAGAAATATAGCTGGTATGATGCATTTTCCAACATATGATGCTGCATTTTGCATCATATTTTGCATCAGCTTTATTTCATGGTATTGTTGTTTTGGGTTGGAATTTTCCTTTAAATAGTGAGCCAACATACTTTCTGCACATTTATTTCCTTGACTGATCAAAACAAATGTTCTCTGCAGAAGACACATAGTGAGTAATATGTTTGGAACATCGAATCTCAATAAAATCGCAGTAACGAATCGCAATACATATCCTATTGGCACCTAAGTATCGCGATAATATCATATGGTGAGGTCCCTGGCAATTCTCAGCCCTAAAGGACACCCCATACAGTCAACTGATAATCATGCAGATTCTGTGCTGCACATTGTGATGTCGTACTGTGGCATCTGCTGTACACTTGTTGTTTACTTAATTAAAACAGTTTGACACCACAATATGAATAACATGGCCAAAGCTATTTACATTTTCCATTTGCATGAAGTCATTAGTATTCGGTTTGAATTAGAATGGCCTGGAAACATATTTTGTTCACTGCATGGTGCAATTTAAGCATTGTTTTCCCCTTCCTGTTTTCCACAGCAGGTGTCAGCTTTTATAATATTGGATTTTGTTTCCCCTTTTATTAGAATGTATATAGCAGGTTTATTTATTGATGTATCTTTCTCTAGGTTTTTTCCCTGACTAATTTAAAACTGCAAAACAGTCATTTTATTGCCATCTGATTTATTGATATTAAAATTACCCCTCGTGGCCAATAGCTTTTCATTATCTTCTCATCAACCGTATAGAAAAAAGTTGATTATTATAAATGCAGGTAATAATAAAATGGAATGAATTATTTAAATTCTCACATCAATAGGATGGGTGTGTCACACCGATCAGTCAGTTTCTCTCTCTAACATTTCTCTTTTCAAAATGACTGTCAAGCCCAAATGTATTGTGTTGAACTAGTAGTAATGGAAGAATGATAGTTTTTTTCTTCTATAGAATATACTGGAACAATAGACTAGTAGTTCAAACACCTTTTGGAGGTCATAGAAATTGACATGATAAATGACATCTCTTTCTCTCCAATGAGTCATATTACAGCAAACCTAAGACCTATTTTTGGACCTGTTTGGACCTAAATTGATCAGTGCATGGCGCGACCTTGGAAACACATCTAACAAGTGATTCAGCAGGGACCGTGACTTCAAGCTTTGCAGCTTGCTTTTCAAAAAGCCCCTGAAGTCAACTTGCGCCATGTCAGGACCGTCGTTCTCCCGTATGAGTGATCTATTTTAAAACACAATGGAAACCAAAGCCAGTCCCAGAACAGCCCTTGTTGTTCCAGATCGGAAAAAATGACGACAACGCATCCATCCAATTACTGTGCAGATGTGAACCAGAGTATTTGTCTGGAACCCTGAGGGGGGCAGAAGACCTCCCATTGGACCACAGAGCTTCATGTACAGCCACTATCCACATAAACAGCTCCTAACCCCACAGTGACTTCATTATTTCTATTCCTGTATCCAGTGGCCGCCCTCCCTGTTCATTAGGACTCTTTAGTCTTCCTCCTCATGATGAGGTCCCTAATGTCACGTACATCGGCTGAACACACACCAGCCCCCGCTGTATGCTATGCTGCTACTGCTAAGATATATACTCAGTATATCACAATTCAAGATAACAAAATGATTAGACTATACACTGAGTATACAAAACATTAAAAATACCTGCTCTTTCAAATCAAATCAAATGTATACACACACGTGGTTAGCAGATGTTATTGCGGGTGTAGCAATAGACTGACCAGGTGAATCCAGGTGAAAGCTATGATCCCTTATTGATGTCACTTGTTAAATCCACTTCAATCAGTGTAGATGAAGGAGAGGAGATAGCTTCAAGAAGGATTTTTAAGCCTTGAGAGAATTGAGATGGATTGTGTATGTGTGCCATTCAGAGGGTGAATGGGCAAGACAAAATATTTAAGTACCTTTGAATAGGGTATGGTAGTAGCGGCCAGGCGCACCGGTTTGAGTGTGTCAAGAACTGCAACGCTGCTGGGTGTTTCACACTCAACAGTTTCTTGTGTGTATCAACAATGGTCCACCACCCAAAGGACATCCAGTCAACTTGACACAACTGTGGGACGCATTGGAGTCAACATGGGCCAGCATTCCTGGGGAACGCTTTCGACACCTTGTAGAGTCCATGTAGGGGTGCAACTCAATATTAGGAAGGTGTTCTTAATGTTGGGTATACTAAGTGTATATTGTAACAACATGATATGAAAGCTCTCCGAGGATAGATTATACTATTTTGAAAAACAAACAGTACTTTACAAAAAGGAAGATGTATTACGTTTTTGAATATAATGCCCAAGTGTTTCTTTTAGCTACAAGGTTTTTGTCTGGTCCCTTGAGCAGGGCGGACTTAGCTATGTGTCAAACACAAAGAGCACCTGAGTGACATGGTTACCGGGCTTAGAGGGGAGGCTAAGACAGCCAAGCTCTCCAAGAGGGCCTACTGTACGCCAAACACTTCGCTATCCCACTGCATCGGATGCTCCTCTACACTTCCACAGTGGTAAACATCAGAGACAATCTATTATTTACTCTGTTCAATGCAGGAGAAAACACAGAATAGCACCTGGGACTGAAAACCTTGAGAAAATACGTTTTTTTAAATTCATCACAATACAATTCCTTTTGTCTGAGCCATCATAAATGGAAAAAAACAATTTGCCGAAGGCAGACTTGTAAATAGTTTAGATATACAAGCAAATAATCACAGACGCTGTGATCTGATGAGATCTTTGTATACTTTGTTTATGTACTGTAACTAAATATTTTCTATTTGATTTACTTGAAAGATTCTGGTATGTCTCCCATATTGATGTGTACAGAATCAAGCTCAGGCTATTCTAAGTACTACCTTTGACACAACATTGACACAACATTGAAGACAATAAATTAAACACTTTGATGCAGTAACCAAACATACTACTACAACACAAGAAAATCATCTTTCTTAGGATCACAAGAAGAACCTGACGAAGCCCATGTCTGGAACAAGAGGAACGGATGAAGCCCATGTCTGGAACAAGAGGAACGGATGAAGCCCATGTCTGGAACAAGAGGAACGGATGAAGCCCATGTCTGGAACAAGAGGAACGGATGAAGCCCATGTCTGGAACAAGAGGAACGGACGAAGCCCATGTCTGGAACAAGAGGAACGGATGAAGCCCATGTCTGGAACAAGAGGAACGGATGAAGCCCATGTCTGGAACAAGAGGAACGGATGAAGCCCAAGAGGAACGGATGAAGCCCATGTCTGGAACAAGAGGAACGGATGAAGCCCATGTCTAGAACAAGAGGAACGGATGAAGCCCATGTCTGGAACAAGAGGAACGGATGAAGCCCATGTCTAGAACAAGAGGAACGGATGAAGCCCATGTCTGGAACAAGAGGAATGCATTGAAACCCAACTAAAAGCATGTAGATAAAAAGATGTGTGTGTGTCATGAATGCTAGAATGGAGGTTTAAAAACGACAGCAGCATATGCATATTAGCCCATACATATGGCATAGCTTACACATATAGCATACCTTGCAGTACAATCTTCTCTAAAAAGAGTTGTAAAATGTGCTCTGCAATAAGATAACCAGTTTGATTTCTAAACCAGATGAGTTCTCAAAAAACAGCTGCCCAATACCATGGGGAATGATAAAGAGCCTGTAGGATTATACAAAAAGCAGTTGGGAAATTAATGTTTGAGTTTCAAATACTAAATGTTCAGTGAATGTGAGTATATTTAGGTGGTTTAAATTATTAACTTGCCTACTGACCTTCTAAAAGTTGGCAGTGTCAAAATCTTGCCAATCCATTCATTATTCTACTAACTATGACTGAGTGTGAGACATGTTTTCCATAATAATATATATGTATGCATGCATATACATTCGAACAAAGAACACCATCACAAATAGTGTTTCAGGTATGTTGAGTACGGAAACAAATAGTCTAGGTGTCTCAGGCAGTATTTTAAGTATCTAAATATAGTGTAACCTACCAATCAATTTATATAGAGTGCCTAGGAAGGCACAATCTTACAATGTTGCAGTCCAGACATAATAGCTTTACCATCTATGCCGAATGCCTGGGACTCTGATGGAGACTGTATAACTGTCATCAACGCATGACTCAGTATTCCCCCTTCTCTCTAGGATCATTTGCGTGCCCAAGCCCCATAGGCATATCGAAAGGATCCCACCCTGGTCACCAATGTATCTGGCCGATGTAGAGAGAGACAAGTGCCTTGGCAGAATGTAATCTACAGTTTGTGTGGTCCAGAGACGAGAACTCCACCATCTATGGCAAAAGCCTGGGCTCCTGACAGGAACAATAGAATTCTCAGTTTGTCACCTGTTACACTGATTCTAAAGTGAATGTAGTCTTTGAGATGCTCAAACAAGTACGCCTATCTGTAGTTGGTGTTCTTCAACTCTAAAATACGCTACACTGTGTAAGACAAAACCCACAAAGCATAAAGGCAAATGCATATGAGGTCCCAATGTCTAAATAGTGATGGCAGGGCTAGTTCAAAATGAAGTAGGATGGTTCTCCATGCTTGGTGAATAGCACCGGGTTGATCTCTGGGAGCAGGACACAGGAGAGCTGTGTGAGACAAAAGTGTGAGAAAAGAATGAATAAAATAAACGATTACAGCAAAGGAATGCAGTTAGTGAGCTAGAAAACAAACATCCTGAGGCAGGGTGCTCTGAGATCATCCTGCTCCAACTAGAAAACGAACATCCTGAGGCAGGGTGCTCTGAGATCATCCTGCTCCAACTAGAAAACGAACATCCTGAGGCAGGGTGCTCTGAGATCATCCTGCTCCAACTAGAAAACAAACATCCTGAGGCAGGGTGCTCTGAGATCATCCTACTCCAACTAGAAAACAAACATCCTGAGGCAGGGTGCTCTGAGATCATCCTACTCCAACTAGAAAACGAACATCCTGTATGTACGTATATTATGTATCAATGTGACATCTAGAGGGTTATCAATATTAGTTATTTCTTGTGTAGACTGCTATCCTACTTGAAATAAAATCATGTGAGAAAAAAAATGGCCTCGTTAGCTACCCCCAGCGACACGACCGTGATACCCAGATACCCTCAAGTCGGCAGTGTAAGGTTTATGTTCAGAGATGTCTCTGGAAACCTTTCATGGTTTTCAGGTTTGGTGTTCAGAGACCACTCTGGAAATCTCTATGTTTCAGTTTTGGAATTGGTCCCCAATTAGAGGCAGCTGTGCCGCATTGCCTCTAATTGGGGAGCCTATTTATGTTCAGCATTCCCACCTGTGTTTGTGGGTTTTTGTGTGTGTTCCTTTTGTTTTCGTGCACGCCAGTTCATGGTCCCTGGCTCTCCTTTGTTCAGGTTTTGGATTTATATACTGGAATAAAGGAATGTGTTCTCACCACAGCTCTGTGCCTTGGGTCCTGTATCATAGCGATCGTGACAGGCAGGCACGTTGATACAACACCGGCTTATCGACTCGTCGTGCAGCCCAATCAGTCACGCAAACGGTCTTGAGAGGCAACAAATCTGCCCAACTGGCTGATTCGCTTTCCACGCACCCACTCCTTTCAATACACCCACTCCTCTCAACACACCCACTCCTCTCAACACACCCACTCCTTTCATACACCCACTCCTTTCAACACACCCACCCCATACTCCGCTCGCCATATTGGGCTGCAGCAACAGATACTTGAATGATGAGGGCCAGCCCACCGAAACAACTATGCAAAAGGTATTAATAAGCAGTGCAGTGCAGTAATTTTTGAGTGACATGAATGTAGTGGAAAAATAGAGAGTGAACAAATGGGAACGATGATGATGAAGACCAGTGATGAAGATGCCTCTAACTGTCAGGCTCTGGCCATAGAGAAGCTTTGCTTCTCTATAGTTCTATGGTCAGAGTCTGGCAGATCTAGTATTTCTACTTCTGTGGTGTTGTGTGTGGGATCCCTAATTAGAGGCAGCTGCATTGCATTACCTCTAATTAGGGATCCTACTTATATGTCTGTGTTCCACTCGTAATGCGTGGTTCATTGTTGTATATTGTCTCGTGTCGTGCTACGTGTGCTCTTTATTATTATCATTTGTTATTTTGTATAGTTCGCTAGTTCATTGAATAAATATGTCGAACTATCGTTACGCTGCGTCGTTACGACTTCACGCACCAGGCTTCCAGTGCGCCTTCCCAGTCAGGTACGTCCTGTGCCTGCTCCCCGCACTCGCCCTGAAGTGCGTGTTATTAGTCATGTGCCACCAGTGCCGACTTCACGCACCAGGCTTCCAGTGCGCCTCCCCAGTCCGGTACGTCCCGTGCCGACTCCCCTCACTCGACCTCCAGTGCGTGTGCATAGCCAGGTTCCTCCAGTTCCGGCTTCACGCACCAGGCCTCCAGTGCGCCTCCCCAGTCCGGTACGTCCCGTGCCGACTCCCCGCACTCGACCTCCAGTGCGTGTGCCCAGCCAGGTACCTCCAGTGCCAGCTCCACGCATCAGGCCTCCAGTGCGCCTCTCCAGTCTGGTACGTCCCGTGCCGACTCCCCGCACTCGACCTCCAGTGTGTGTGCCCAGCCAGGTTCCTCCAGTGCCGGCTCCACGCACCAGGCCTCCAGTGCGCTTCTCCAGTCCGGTACGTCCCGTGCCGACTCCCCGCACTCGACCTCCAGTGCGTGTGCCCAGCCAGGTTCCTCCAGTACCGGCTCCACGCACCAGACCGTCGGTGCGCCTCATCAGCCCGGAGACTCCCGTGACGCTCGACAGCCCGGAGCCTCCCGTGACGCTCGACAGCCCGGAGCCTCCCGTGACGCTCGACAGCCCGGAGCCTCCCGTGACGCTCGACAGCCCGGAGCCTCCCGTGACGCTCGACAGCCCGGAGCCTCCCGTGACGCTCGACAGCCCGGAGCCTCCCGTGACGATCGACAGCCCGGAACCTTCCGTGACGATCGACAGCCCGGAACCTTCCGTGACGATCGACAGCCCGGAACCTTCCGTGACGATCGACAGCCCGGAGCCTCCCGTGACGATTATATGGCCGGAGTCGCCTGCCACACCGGTGCTTAGTCCTGGCCCGGTTATTTGCCCCGCTCCATGGCCTGAACTTATTTCCCCACCATTGTTGTTTCCAGGACCGGTGGGTTGCCCCTTTATATGGCCGGAGTCGCCTGCCACACCGGTGCCCAGTCCTGGCCCGGTTATTTGCCCCGCTCCATGGCCTGAGCCTTTTCCCCCACCATGGTCATTTCTAGGACTGGTGGGTTGCCCCTGTATATGGCCGGAGTCGCCTGTTACACCGGTGCCCAGTCCTGGCCCGGTTATTTGCCCCGCTCCATGGCCTGAGCCTTTTGCCCCACCATGGTCATTTCCTGGACTAGTGGGTTGCCCCTTTAAATGGCCTGAGTCGCCTACCACACCAGTGCCCAGTCCGGGCCAAGTAGAAATGAGGAGGAAGACATCCACTTCACCTGGGCCGGAACCGCCACCGGCGATGGATTATGTTTGATGTTTTTTCCTCCCTGACCCTTCCCTCATGTTTATGTGTTTGTTTTTCTTGCGGTCGGGAGTCCGCGCCTTTGGGGGGGGGTACTGTCAGGCTCTGGCCATAGAGAAGCTTTGCTTCTCTATAGTTCTATGGTCAGAGTCTGGCAGATCTAGTATTTCTACTTCTGTGGTGTTGTGTGTGGGATCCCTAATTAGAGGCAGCTGCATTGCATTACCTCTAATTAGGGATCCTACTTATATGTCTGTGTTCCACTCGTAATGCGTGGTTCATTGTTGTATATTGTCTCGTGTCGTGCTACGTGTGCTCTTTATTATTATCATTTGTTATTTTGTATAGTTCGCTAGTTCATTGAATAAATATGTCGAACTATCGTTACGCTGCGCCTTGGTCTATCTACACACCCGAACGTGACACTAACGACTTGCTGGCACCGAGGCCCAGCGTGATGACTCAATCATGATCCTAGGGTCACTCAAGCCAGGAGAGGTGAAGACTGATGAAACTTAAAAGTTCATAAAGAGCTATGCATTTTTATATGTTCCATTGTACTGTAAGTGCTATTGAGTTATTGTCCGTCGGAGGGCGGATAGTTAAAAGAGGAGCGCCACAGGGGTGTGCTCTTATCATACAGTGTTGAGGTGTGGTGATTAGATTAGAGAATGCGTGTGTTTTACAGTTTTACGCCATGCAAAGACGTTAATTAGACGATGGGAGATACTGGGATTTGGTGCCCATGGAAGAATAAAAGCTGGGTTTAAAACCGTGATCATGGAGTCATTGGTAAACCGATCTCCTGATGTACGTTTGTATGTCATAGTGATGACGCGAGGCTCGCAACCTTGGCTATACCCACTGGATACGATTATGGGCCTCTAGCCTTCACATAATAATGGAGTCAGATAGTACATCCTATTAGGGTCATAGAAGCTCTACATTGACCACCAGACCATGTTCTAAAGCTACCCAATCTCCACATGGTAATAGACTACATATTGAATGGCCTGTGGGCTGCTCAAGCCTTCCTGTAATGGAGCTGAGGGATGAACAGAAGTAGAGGGAGCTTGTGTTCTGATGTATATGGTCATGTGTTCAATCAGGGATAATGAGAGCCTGAGAGCAGCACTCAGCACTAATAGGTTTGTAAATCTGTTTATCGTCACACTTTAAGCCAAGTATAACTTATGAATGTTTAATGAAGCCTTTCATAAGGCCTAAATGAATGCTTAACACATCTCATACTACATAATATGTGACCTGTTTATCAAGGTTCAAAACAAACGTGTGACCTAAACTGTAAGATAAAATAAGTTTTTTAAGAAGCACAACCTGTTAACATTGAAGTCTTTATTTCCTCCACATTTGTATGCAGCAAGGACAATGTTGCAGCTGCTCTGGCCTTTCACTGTCTTTGATCCTGGATACCTGGTGAAAATTACTTAGCAGCATGTCAATGAATACCATTCTCCCCAAAAAAACACAAAAAAAACCTTTCTGGTTCACAGCAGAGAAAAAAGGTTTCTGAAAAGTGCCGTGTGCCAAGATCAAAAGAATCCCTGACAGCATCATTGGAGTATAAAGAGTGGGTTGAACCTGGGAAACCTTTACAGCACCATGCTTTGAATGAGAGTGACATTCACCTCTTCTTTATCAAGGGCAGAGTCTCTGGGAGAACGGAAGAACAAACCTCATGAGATTTACTGGTGGAATAAATGTTAAATTAAAAATAAATGTTAATTCTTATGGTTATCAGCCCTTTTAGAACTTTATGGTATGTTTATTTATTTAATTAGGCAAGTCAGTTAAGAACAAATTATTATTTACAATGATGGCCTACCTACAGGGTCAGCCCCGGGAGAAAATTAGGCTTAAGTGCCTTGCTCAAGGACACATCGACAGGTTTTTCACTTTGTCGACGAGGTATTAGAACCAGCAACCTTTCCGTTACTGGCCCAATGCTCTAACCGCTAGGCTACCTACCCTGATGTAACATAATTGATGCCGTGTTAACCCTTTCAAACATGCCCAGTAGGCAGAATTAGCCCATGACCTATGCTACAAGGTTAGAATTTAGAAACGTTAATAATTTGTTATCTCAATGTTAAATACATAACCGTCAAACAATTAGGATTGAAATTTTGTAGCAGAATTTTACTTTGTTTTGTTAGAACAATTTCATTTTCAGCTGCTATGTATGTAATGGATGACCAAAAATACCAATCATTAACCTGATCTATTTGTTTAAGAGCTAGAACCATATGATGCGCTCAAAATGAAAGCTTTTCGTTTTATTAACATGGCTACTATCGTGAAATTATTGTGGCAATTTTCTTGGCTATTGCAAGTTTTATGTTCTACCCCTGTCTTTGAATGTCAATACTGTCATGCATTACATGCATTCCCTCCTAGCAAAGTACCTCTGAGTATAGACTATGGCACTACGCCCTTGAAAACTATCATTGAGATAAGAACTTATGAGGCATGAAAGTGTCTAAAATGCATATCTTTGGGCGGAAGATATGCAATGACAGTAATAACTGTGTACTGATGAGCATTCTAAAAGCCTCTGCGCTCAGCACTTTCCACCAGGAGGAATCAAGGTCCACCTGATGTTAAGTGACAAAGGGTTATCCACTGGGCACAGACATCAGTTCAACGTCTAGTTTTGATTTACATTTGGCTGAGTTGTCAACTAATGTGAATTCAATGTGAAATCAACCAAAAATGTCAACATGTCATTGGATTTAGGTTAAAGTTTGGGTGAAAAAATTATAATAACACATTGACTACTTTTTGCATATCAAATCAGTTTTCCACGTTGATTCAATGTCATCACATATGTTTTGGTTGAAATTACATGGAAAAAAAGGTGATTCAACAATTTTGTGCCCAGTGGGGAGGGTGTGGAGTGATATATGTTGTCTTAACTTTGCCTATCATTAAAGTGGTGACTGCCATTTATTGATTAATTACCTACTAGTCTAATTATTGGATAAAATTAATCCTGCAATAATTAGCTCATTAGGATTGCTGGGGCACCATGGAGAGAAATGTATTCTACTGAGTTGCCACTCCCCGATAAATGTTTGTATTGTCCTATCTTTCGATATATATATCAGTCCCTTAGATAGATAGATAGATAGATAGATAGATAGATAGATAGATAGATAGATACTTCATTGATCCTCTGAGGGGGAAATGTCTTAATATTGAATTTCTTAATATTTAATGTCTGTTGCCTAATCAATCTTCCTAGAGAGAGATATCTAGGAAGAGAAACACCCTTCGGTACATTCGGAGACTAGACTTAGTTAACCCTAATACCTTACCAGCACTGCCGCTTTATGGGTCGAAATGTAAAAGCATGTATTTACTTTGTTGAAGGCCTCCGTTGATTATCTCTGTTGTCCACTTTAGGTGGTCTGGTTCTCTGGTATAAGTCTCTGATTGTCCACAAGATGTCAAGATGTCCTTTCTTTTCATTGTCTGTTCCCTCAAACTCGTTCCTGAAGATGGGTCTTCTGAGGGCGGCTAATCAGCCGTGGTAGATACCCCCTTTAATGGGGATGAAAGCAGTGTAGACAGCGATGAAGAGAGTAAACGTGGTGATTCTGCTTGAATCCACCGACTTAAATACAGTTCTCGACCGTAGCATTAAGGGATGAAAACTCTTAAATTAACAATGTTTTCGTCCTCACGACTTCATTTATCTTTTAATGACATCACAGAATCGACATTCATTTCATATACCAACAGTTCTCATTTTATCAATTTTGGATAAAAGTAATCATGTTCCAATGTCTTGTTTCATAGGCATAACATTTTGTCTCCAAGCACATAGTCTAGGAACAAAGAGTCATAAAGCTTGGGCATTTTCCCTCTTCTCCTGTGGGGGAAGAGGGAAAGAGGGTCTGTTTGTTGTCAGCCATAGGAGCTTGGCTGAGATGGCTCCATCACATGACCTGTTAATCTCAAGTCATGACAATGTCAATGTCAGCTCCGTAAGCAGAGTTACAGTGGGGAGAACAAGTATTTGATACACTGCCGATTTTGCAGGTTTTCCCACTTACAAAGCATGTAGAAGTCTGTAATTTTTATCATAGGTACTCTTCAACTGTGAGTGACGGAATCCAGAAATCCAGAAAATCACATTGTATGATTTTTAAGTAATTAATTTGCATTTTATTGCATGACATAAGTATTTGACACATCAGAAAAGCAGAACTTAATATTTGGTACAGAAACCTTTGTTTGCAATTACAGAGATCATACGTTTCCTGTAGTTCTTGACCAGGTTTGCACACACTGCAGCAGGGATTTTGGCCCACTCCACCATACAGACCTTCTCCAGATCCTTCAGGTTTCAGGGCTGTCGCTGGGCAATACGGACTTTCAGCTCCCTCCAAAGATGTTCTATTGGGTTCAGGTCTGAAGACTGGCTAGGCCACTCCAGGACCTTCAGATGCTTCTTACGGAGCCACTCCTTAGTTGCCCTGGCTGTGTGTTTCGGGTTGTTGTCATGCTGGAAGACCCAGCCACGACCCATCTTCAATACTCTTACTGAGGGAAGGAGGTTGTTGGCCAAGATCTCGTGATACATGGCCCCATCCATCCTCCCCTCAATACGGTACAGTCGTCCTGTCCCCTTTGCAGAAAAGCATCCGCAAAGAATTATGTTTCCACCTCCATGTTTCATGGTTGGGATGGTGTTCTTGGGGTTGTACTCATCCTTCTTCTTCCTCCAAACACAGCGAGTGGAGTTTAGACTAAAAAGCTCTATTTTTGTCTCATCAGACCACATGACCTTCTCCCAGTCCTCCTCTGGATCATCCAGATGGTCATTGGCAAACTTCAGACGGGCCTGGACATGCGCTGGCTTGAGCAGGGGGACCTTGCGTGCGCTGCAGGATTTTAATCCATGACGGCGTAGTGTGTTACTAATGGTTTTCTTTGAGACTGTGGTCCCAGCTCTCTTCAGGTCATTGACCAGGTCCTGCCGTGTAGTTCTGGGCTGATCCCTCACCTTCCTCATGATCATTGATGCCCCACAAGTTGAGATCTTGCATGGTGCCCCAGACCGAGGGAGATTGACCGTCATCTTGAACTTCTTCCATTTTCTAATAATTGCGCCAACAGTTGTTGCCTTCACACCAAGCTGCTTGCCTATTGTCCTGTAGCCCATCCCAGCCTTGTGCAGGTCTACAATTTTATCCCTGATGTCCTTACACAGCTCTCTGGTCTTGGCCATTGTGGAGAGGTTGGAGTCTGTTTGATTGAGTGTGTGGACAGGTGTCTTTTATACAGGTAACAAGTTCAAACAGGTGCAGTTAATACAGGTAATGAGTGGAGAACAGGAGGGCTTCTTAAAGAAAAACTAACAGGTCTGTGAGAGCTGGAATTCTTACTGATTGGTAGGTGATCAAATACTTATGTCATGCAATAAAATGCAAATTAATTATTATAAAAATCATACAATGTGATTTTCTGCATTTTTGTTTTAGATTCCGTCACTCACAGTTGAAGAGTACCTATGATAAAAATTACAGACCTCTACATGCTTTGTAAGTAGGAAAACCTGCAAAATCGGCAGTGTATCAAATACTTGTTCTCCCCACTGTATGTCCACTACTCTGAATCTAACATCTCCTACACGTCTTACACTAACAACAATACTGCACGGTTTATGTCTGCTTGGTTTCAAGTGACAGCACCTAACAGAAAGGTCACTGGAATTGCTGTGGCATCATCTGTAACACCTCAATGACCAGCAATAGACGTGTAGTCTGTCTATGGTTGGGCCACGCCTATATGACCGCTACATGAGCATCAACGAGGCTCAGAATGACTGTACCAGGAGAAATAAAAGGAGAAGTCAGGTTAAACTCTTTCATCCATGCGTTTCTGTGGGTGTGAGTAATGAAAAGTTCACACCTCCAGGGTGAGACACGGCATCCATTTTGATGAGGCAATAAAGGGACTTGATAAGTAAATCAATCTTTCCTCCTCCAGAGTGTGACTTTTCAATGACACTGCATCTGAGGGGGAAATATGGACTGAGAGCCAAGTGCAACATTTCTGAATTGTGTGTGGACATGAATACAATTCTTATTCCACACTTTGGAATGGTGTGATAGAGGAACATGTGTTTACGTTTGTCCAGGAGGTTCTAGTTGACTGAGGAGTAGCAGCATGAGTTTATATTGTCCAGAGGGTTCTAGTTGACTGATGAGTTGCAGTATGTGTTTATATTGTCCAGGGGGTTCTAGTTGACTGAGGAGTAGCAGCATGAGTTTATATTGTCCAGAGGGTTCTAGTTGACTGATGAGTAGCAGCATGAGTTTATATTGTCCAGAGGGTTCTAGTTTACTGAGGTGTAGCAGCATGAGTTTATATTGTCCAGAGGGTTCTAGTTGACTGATGAGTAGCAGCATGAGTTTATATTGTCCAGAGGGTTATAGTTGACTGATGAGTTGCAGCATGTGTTTATATTGTCCAGGGGGTTCTAGTTGACTGATGAGTAGCAGCATGTGTTTATATTGTCCAGAGGGTTCTAGTTGACTGAGGAGTTGCAGCATGAGTTTATATTGTCCAGGGGGTTCTAGTTGACTGATGAGTTGCAGTATGTGTTTATATTGTCCAGGGGGTTCTAGTTGACTGAGGAGTAGCAGCATGAGTTTATATTGTCCAGAGGGTTCTAGTTGACTGATGAGTAGCAGCATGAGTTTATATTGTCCAGAGGGTTCTAGTTTACTGAGGTGTAGCAGCATGAGTTTATATTGTCCAGAGGGTTCTAGTTGACTGATGAGTAGCAGCATGAGTTTATATTGTCCAGAGGGTTATAGTTGACTGATGAGTTGCAGCATGTGTTTATATTGTCCAGGGGGTTCTAGTTGACTGATGAGTAGCAGCATGAGTTTATATTGTCCAGAGGGTTCTAGTTGACTGATGAGTAGCAGCATGAGTTTATATTGTCCAGAGGGTTCTAGTTTACTGAGGTGTAGCAGCATGAGTTTATATTGTCCAGAGGGTTCTAGTTGACTGATGAGTAGCAGCATGAGTTTATATTGTCCAGAGGGTTATAGTTGACTGATGAGTTGCAGCATGTGTTTATATTGTCCAGGGGGTTCTAGTTGACTGATGAGTAGCAACCTGTGTTTATATTGTCCAGGGGGTTCTAGTTGACTGATGAGTTGCAGCATGTGTTTATATTGTCCAGGGGGTTCTAGTTGACTGAGGAGTAGCAGCATGAGATTATATTGTCCAGAGGGTTCTAGTTGACTGATGAGTAGCAGCATGAGTTTATATTGTCCAGAGGGTTCTAGTTGACTGAGGTGTAGCAGCATGAGTTTATATTGTCCAGAGGGTTCTAGTTGACTGATGAGTAGCAGCATGAGTTTATATTGTCCAGAGGGTTCTAGTTGACTGATGAGTTGCAGCATGTGTTTATATTGTCCAGGGGGTTCTAGTTGACTGATGAGTTGCAGTATGTGTTTATATTGTCCAGGGGGTTCTAGTTGACTGATGAGTAGCAACCTGTGTTTATATTGTCCAGGGGGTTCTAGTTGACTGATGAGTTGCAGTATGTGTTTATATTGTCCAGGGGGTTCTAGTTGACTGATGAGTAGCAACCTGTGTTTATATTGTCCAGGGGGTTCTAGTTGACTGATGAGTTGCAGTATGTGTTTATATTGTCCAGGAGGTTCTAGTTGACTGATGAGTAGCAGCATGTGTTTATATTGTCCAGGAGGTTCTAGTTGACTGATGAGTAGCAACCTGTGTTTATCTTGTCCAGGAGGTTCTAGTTGACTGATGAGTTGCAGCATGTGTTTATATTGTCCAGGGGGTTCTAGTTGACTGATGAGTTGCAGTATGTGTTTATATTGTCCAGGGGGTTCTAGTTGACTGAGGAGTTGCAGCATGAGTTTATATGTCCAGGGGGTTCTAGTTGACTGATGAGTTGCAGTATGTGTTTATATTGTCCAGAGGGTTCTAGTTGACTGATGAGTTGCAGCATGAATTTATATTGTCCAGGGGGTTCTAGTTGACTGATGAGTAGCAGCATGAGTTTATATTGTCCAGAGAGTTCTAGTTGACTGATGAGTTGCAGCATGTGTTTATATTGACCAGAGGGTTCTAGTTGACTGATGAGTAGCAACCTGTGTTTATATTGTCCAGGGGGTTCTAGTTGACTGATGAGTTGCAGTATGTGTTTATATTGTCCAGGGGGTTCTAGTTGACTGATGAGTAGCAACCTGTGTTTATATTGTCCAGGGGGTTCTAGTTGACTGATGAGTTGCAGTATGTGTTTATATTGTCCAGAGGGTTCTAGTTGACTGATGAGTTGCAGCATGAATTTATATTGTCCAGGGGGTTCTAGTTGACTGATGAGTAGCAGCATGAGTTTATATTGTCCAGAGAGTTCTAGTTGACTGATGAGTTGCAGCATGTGTTTATATTGTCCAGGGGGTTCTAGTTGACTGATGAGTAGCAACCTGTGTTTATATTGTCCAGGGGGTTCTAGTTGACTGATGAGTAGCAACCTGCGTTTATATTGTCCAGGGGGTTCTAGTTGACTGATGAGTTGCAGTATGTGTTTATATTTTCCAGGAGGTTCTAGTTGACTGATGAGTTGCAGCATGTGTTTATATTGTCCAGGGGGTTCTAGTTGACTGATGAGTTGCAGTATGTGTTTATATTGTCCAGGGGGTTCTAGTTGACTGATGAGTTGCAGCATGTGTTTATATTGTCCAGGGGGTTCTAGTTGACTGATGAGTTGCAGTATGTGTTTATATTGTCCAGGGGGTTCTAGTTGACTGATGAGTTGCAGACCTTTGACTCCTCCTCCCTCTGCTTAGAGAAACACAGCTCACGTGAGCTCTCGCATTTTTCAACATGTTTTTTTACAATAAGATAGTTTTGGAGTTAGATAAACTTGGATTTTTCGGCAGCGACATATACAGGATGGTACCCTCCACAACTTAACCTTCGCTCAAGATCAAAACTTCAAACCTACAACCTACATTTTGGACAATATTTACCTGGAAAATTCTATCAAGGATTTACCAAGCTATTCAGGGGGTACTCTGGCAATCAAGGTCTTGAGATGCTGGAATCTGATACAACTTCAACTAGCACTGAGGTGTGAAGAGGTATTGAATCCTTTGAAGCTGTTCAGAGGCCATCCACTGCCATTTTCTTCAAGCAAGTACCCCCAACCACACTTCCCACGTCTAAAGCGAGAGATCCAGAGGCTTTGAATCCCCTTCCTGCTGTTCCATTCACTGGTATTTTTCCTCCAGCACACAGGCACTGTTACATTGGCTAGCCCCAAGTCGTTATATATTTATTTTCTTGCACATTTTTCAGTTTTGGCATTTGCCTGATGTCTCATACATGCTTTGTTGACTACAAACTTTCTTTACCCAACCGTGGGACAGACTATGTCTGTTCCCACACTCAGGACTCTGACTCTCTATTGGTTACACAGACTTTTGGCCTACCATCCCATTCTAACCACCTCCCGCCGGTATTCATGTTACCTGATGAAATTGCTGTACAATATGACCTTGTTGCCATCTGATGCACATTCGGATGACATACATCAGCACTGCAGAGCTCTCCCTGTCCTATGCCGTGCCTTGATTGTATTACTGTAGATGATATCTGGTAATGTGCATGTACACCCTGGCCCATCTACTGTTGCTAGCCCCAATTCTGACTTGTGCTCTGATATCTGCTTCACTGATTTCTGCTCTCATAAAAGCCTGGGTTTTCTGCACGTTAACACTAGAAGCTTGTTACCTAAAATGGATCAATTGAAAGTGTGGGTTCACAGCTCCAATCCAGACGTGTTGGTCATTACTGAGACGTGGTTAAGGAAGAGTGTTTTGAATACTGATGTTAACCTTTGTGGTTATAACCTATTTCGGCAAGACAGATCTTCCAAAGGTGGGGGAGTGGCAATTTTTACCAAGGATCACCTTCAGTGCTCGGTTGTATCCCACATGTCTGTCCCCAAACAATTTGATTTGCTGGTTTTAAGTATTACACTTTCAAATAATTCTTTGTGGACTGTTGCTGGGTGCTATCATCCTCCATCAGCACCGGCCTGTACCCTACCTGCACTAAGCTCTCTCTTGGCCCCTTACACTAAGTCTGAATTTGTCCTGCTAGGTGACCTAAACTGGGACATGCTTAAACCACCTGACCAAGTCCTAAAGCAATGGGGCTCCCTAAATCTTTCTCAGATTATTAGCAATTACACAAGGTATGACTCCTAACACCCAGAAAAGGCTACTCTTCTTGATGTTATCCTCACAAATAACCTGATAGGTATCAGTCTGGTGTTTTCTGTAATGACCTTAGTGATCACTGTTTTACAGCCTGTGTTCGTAATGGCTGCTCAGTGAAACGACCTGTCCTGATTTGTCATAGACGCTTGCTAAAAAACTTTAATTAGCAAGCCTTCCTTCATGAACTGGCTTCTGTAAAATGGAATAGAATCAGCTTGATCCCCTCTGTCGAAGACGCTTGGACCTTCTTTTTTAATATATTTTCCGTGGTATTGTTAACAAACATGCACCCATAAAAATGAGAATTAAAAAAGAGGTTCAGCATCTGGTTCAACCGTGATCTTGCAGAGCCACCTCAAGAATTGCATTTGGCGAAAGGCCCGGCACACGCTTACTCAGGCTGACTGGCTCTCGTTCAGGCAATTGAGAAATATGTGCACTCAGGCTACCCGGAAGGCCAAAGTTAGTTACTTTAAGGAAAAGTTCTCCCAAGAAATTCTGAAAAACGGTTAAAGACCTGGATAATAAACCCTCCTCCTCACAGCTGCCCATGTCCCTTAAAGTTGATGATGTGGTTGTTACTGACAAGAAGCACATGGCTGAGCTCCTTAATCAACACTTCATTAAGTCAGGATTACTATTTGACTCAGCCATGCCTCCTTGCCTGTCCAATATTTCCTCAGCTGCCACCCTTTCTAATGCAAATATCCCCGATGCTCCTCCCTCTTTTCCCCTGCCCCGCTACAAAGTTTTCCCTGAAACTTGATCCCCAAAAAACATCTGGGTCAGATGAGAAGAGGGAAAATGCCCAAGCTTAGACCCCTATCATCGCCAAGCCTATCTCTGACCTTTTTAACCTGTCTCTCTGTTCTGGGGAGATTCCCATTGCTTGGACGACAGCCACGGTTAGTCCTTTATTTAAAGGGTGAGATCAAGCTGATCCTAACTGTTATAGGCCTATTTCTATTTTGCCCTATTAATCAAAAGTGTTGGAAAAACTTGTCAATAATCAACTGACTGGTTTCTTGATGTCTATAGTATTCTCTGTGGTATGCAATCGGGTTTCCACTCAGGTTATGGATGTGTCACTGCAACCTTAAAGGTCCTCAATGATGTCACCACTGCCCTTGATTCTAAGCAATGTTGTGCTGCTATTTTTATTGACTTGGCCAAAGCTTTTGATACGGTATACCATTCCATTCTTGTGGGCCGGCTAAGGAGTATTGGTGTCTCTGAGGGGTCTTTGGTCTGGTTTGCTAGCCACCTCTGCTGGCCATCATGGACAACGTCACCCACCCTCTAAACGCTATGGTTATGAAGCAGAGGAGCACTTTCAGTCACAGACTGATCCCACCACGGTGTGCCAGAGAGCGCTACAGGAGGTCCTTCCTGCCGGCGGCTATTAGACTATATAATGCCTCACCGGGGTGCCGTGCCGTTGGCAACATAGATCTGGAAATGTTGGGGTGCTAGGACCTAGTTTAACAATTATGCATCCATCCGTGAATAACTCTGGACCGTCAGCACTCATTCACTCAGGACCTATTTATTCATGCAGGTCTGTATATACAGTGGGGAGAACAAGTATTTGATACACTGCCGATTTTGCAGGTTTTCCTACTTACAAAGCATGTAGAAGTCTGTAATTTTTATCATAGGTACACTTCAACTGTGAGAGACGGAATGTAAAACAAAAATCCAGAAAATCACATTGTATGATTTTTAAATAATTAATTTGCATTTTATTGCATGACATAAGTATTTGATCACCTACCAACCAGTAAGAATTCCGGCTCTCACAGACCTGTTAGTTTTTCTTTAAGAAGCCCTCCTGTTCTCCACTCATTACCTGTATTAACTGCACCTGTTTGAACTCGTTACCTGTATAAAAGACACCTGTCCACACACTCAATCAAACAGACTCCAACCTCTCCACAATGGCCAAGACCAGAGAGCTGTGTAAGAACATCAGGGATAAAATTGTAGACCTGCACAAGGCTGGGATGGGCTACAGGACAATAGGCAAGCAGCTTGGTGAGAAGGCAACAACTGTTGGCGCAATTATTAGAAAATGGAAGAAGTTCAAGATGACGGTCAATCTCCCTCGGTCTGGGGCACCATGCAAGATCTCACCTCGTGGGGCATCAATGATCATGAGGAAGGTGAGGGATCAGCCCAGAACTACACGGCAGGACCTGGTCAATGACCTGAAGAGAGCTGGGATCACAGTCTCAAAGAAAACCATTAGTAACACACTACGCCGCCATGGATTAAAATCCTGCAGCGCACGCAAGGTCCCCCTGGTCAAGCCAGCGCATGTCCAGGCCAGTCTGAAGTTTGCCAATGACCATCTGGATGATCCAGAGGAGGAATGGGAGAAGGTCATGTGGTCTGATGAGACAAAAATAGAGCTTTTTGGTCTAAACTCCACTCGCCGTGTTTGGAGGAAGAAGAAGGATGAGTACAACCCCAAGAACACCATCCCAACCGTGTAGCATGGAGGTGGAAACATCATTCTTTGGGGATGCTTTTCTGCAAAGGGGACAGGACGACTGCACCGTATTGAGGGGAGGATGGATGGGGCCATGTATCGCGAGATCTTGGCCAACAACCTCCTTCCCTCAGTAAGAGCATTGAAGATGGGTCGTGGCTGGGTCTTCTAGCATGACAACGACCCGAAACACACAGCCAGGGCAACTAAGGAGTGGCTCCGTAAGAAGCATCTCAAGGTCCTGGAGTGGCCTAGCCAGTCTCCAGACCTGAACCCAATAGAAAATCTTTGGAGGGAGCTGAAAGTCCGTATTGCCCAGCGACAGCCCCGAAACCTGAAGGATCTGTATGGAGGAGTGGGCCAAAATCCCTGCTGCAGTGTGTGCAAACCTGGTCAAGAACTACAGGAAACGTATGATCTCTGTAATTGCAAACAAAGGTTTCTGTACCAAATATTAAGTTCTGCTTTTCTGATGTATCAAATACTTATGTCATGCAATAAAATGCAAATTAATTACTTAAAAATCATACAATGTGATTTTCTGGATTTTTTTTTTTTACAGACTTCTACATGCTTTGTAAGTGGGAAAACCTGCAAAATCAGCAGTGTATCAAATACTTGTTCTCCCCACTCTATCTATCTATCTATCTATCTATCTATCTATCTATCTATCTATCTATCTATCTATCTATCTATCTATCTATCTATCTATCTATCTATCTATCTATCACGAATATTTTCTATTCCAATGTTCTAAATGAACTTTTTAACTCTATCTGTATCCTGAAGGTTGTAAATTCTTCAGTTTGTTTAAATAATACAGAGAGAGCTCCAGCTTTACAATGGTCAGGTTTTATTCAGAGAACGTTCTCCAGAAAGAAAAAATACAAAGCCTTTTATAAAATTCAGTCAGCAAAGTCTCCACCCTGTTTCATGGCCTGCAAGTTCTCAGGATCTGCCTTCAAAGACCCTATCCTGTTATATCAGGTCACCCCCCTCAAAGACATCCCTCAGTTACTAATGTTTACCCACCTCAGGGACAAGACCCCCACTCAGATTGATGAGGATGGTAAACTTTTATGGCTAATCTCCTGCAAGCCCAACAGCCTTCACAAATGGTCTATCTCCCCCTTTGTTCATCTTAACCACATCCTGACTCATTTACCAAATGGTAACATTCTAACCTGGTCTGAACATTGTCTATGTTCGCACATTCTTAGAATCATAATCTTATAATTCTAATACATCTCACACATTACACCGTTTCAGGGTGAAACATCTTAGTCATTAACATTAAACATACAAATTTCTTTATCACTATCTCAAAGAAAGCAGTGTATAAAGTCAGAAAATCTGCCAGTCACCAAGGGAGTACCCCACTGCTCAATCCTAGGCCCCACGCTCTTCTCAAATTAAGTCGGAAGTTTACATACACCATATCAATTTAAACTCAGTTTTCCACAATTCCTGACATTTAATCCTAGTAAAAATACCCTGGTCAGTTAGGATCTTAGGTCAGTTAGGATCACCACTTTATTTTAAGAATTTGAAATGTCAGAATAATAGTAGAGAGAATGATTTATTTCAGCTTTTATTTCTTTCATCACATTCCCAGTGGGTCAGAAGATTACATACACTCAATTAGTATTTGGTAGCATTGCCTTTAAATTGTTTAACTTGGGTCAAACGTTTTGGGTAGCCTTCCACAAGCTTCCCACAATAAGTTGGGTGAATTTTGGCCCATTCCTCCTGACAGAACTGGTGTAACTGAGTCAGATTTTGTAGGCCTCCTTGCTCAAACACGCTTTTTCAGTTCTGCCCACAAATGTTATATAGGATTGAGGTCAGGGCTTTGTGATGGCCACTCCAATACCAAGACTTTGTTGTCCTTAAGCCATTTTGCCACAACTTTGGAAGTATGCTTGGGTTCATTGTCCATTTGGAAGACCCATTTGCGACCAAGCTTTAATTTACTGACTGATGTCTTGAGATGTTGCTTCAATATATCCACAAAATGTTCCTTTCTCATGACGCCATCTATTTTGTGAAGTGCACCAGTCCCTCCTGCAGCAAAGCACCCCCACAACATGATGCTGCCACCCCCGCGCTTCACGGTTGGGATGGTGTTCTTCGGCTTGCAAGCCTCCCCCTTTTTACTCCAAACATAACGATGGTCATTATGCCCAAACGGTTCTGTTTTTGATTCATCAGACCAGAGGACATTCCTCCAAAAAGTAAGATCTTTGTACCCATGTGCAGTTGCAAACCGTAGTCTGGCTTTTTTATGGCGGTTTTGGAGCAGTGGCTTCTTCCTTGCTGAGCAGCCTTTCAGGTTATGTCGATATAGGACTCGCTTTACTGTGGATATAGATACTTTTGTACCTGTTTTCTCCAGCATCTTCACAAGGTCCTTTGCTGTTGTGCTGGGATTGAGTTGCACTTTTCACACCAAAGTACGTTCATCTCTAGGAGACAGAACACATCTCCTTCCTGAGCGGTATGATGGCTGCATGGTCCCATGGTGTTTATACTTGCGTACTATTGTTTGTACAGATGAACGTGGTACCTTCAGGCATTTTGAAATTGCTCCTAAGGATGAACCGGACTTGTGGAGGTCTAAAAAATGTTTTCTGAGGTCTTGGCTGATTTCTTTTTATTTTCCCATGGTGTCGAGAAAAGAGGCACTGAGTTTGAAGGTAGGCCTTGAAATACATCCACAGGTACACCTCCAATTGACTCAAATTATGTCAATTAGCCTATCAGAAACTTTTAAAGCCATGACATAATTTTCTGGAATTTTCCAAGCTGTTTAAAGGCACAGTCAATTTAGTGTATGTAAACTTCTGACCCACTGGAATTGTGAAATAGTGAATTATAAGTGAAATAATCTGTCTATAAACAATTGTTGTAAGAATTACTTGTGTCATGAACAAAGTAGATGTCCTAACCGACTTGCCAAAACTATAGTTTAACATGAAATCTGTGGAGTAGTTGAAAAATAAGTTTTAATGACTTCAACCTAAGTGTATGTAAACTTCTGACTTCAACTGTAGCTCAGGCAGCAGGAAGCTCTCTCATCCATTTATACGCAGATTATACAGTCTTATACTCAGCTGGCCCCACCCCGGATTTTGTGTTAATTGAAAGCTAAGAACAACAAAGATTTCTTAGTGTCCAACAAGCTTTCTCTACCCTTAACCTTGTTGTGAACACCTCCAAAACAAGGTTAAGGGTAGAGAAAGCTTGTATGAGGTAGTAATCAGGTGTGCTTACTACCTATGAGGGTTTAGAGCTTGAGGTAGTCACCTCATACAAGTACTTGGGAGTATGGCTAGACGGTACACTGTCCTTCTCTCAGCACATATCAAAGCTGCAGGCTAAAGTTAAATCTAGACTTGGTTTCCTCTATCGTAATCACTCCTCTTTCACTCCAGCTGCCAAACTAACCTCGATTCAGATGACCATCCTACCCATGCTAGATTACGGAGACATAATTTATAGATCGGCAGGTAAGGGTGTTCTCGAGCGGCTAGATGTCCTTTACCATTCGGCTATCAGATTTGCCACCAATGCTCCATATAGGACACATCACAAGACCCACTGGTTGATGCTTATTTATAAAACCCTCTTAGGCCTCACTCCCCCCTATCTGAGATATCTACTGCAGCCCTCATCCTCCACATACAACACCCGTTCTGCCAGTCCCATTCTGGTCCCCAAAGAACACACATCCCTGGGTCGCTCGTCTTTTCAGTTCGCTGAAGCTAGTGACTGGAACGAGCTGCAACAAACACTCAAACTGGACAGTTTTATCTCAATCTCTTCATTCAAATACTCAATCATGGACACTTACTGACAGTTGTGGCTGCTTTGCATGATGTACCTTCTTGCCCTTTGTGCTGTTGTCTGTGCCCAATAATGTTTGTACAATGTTTTGTGCTGCTACCATGTTGTGCTGCTACCATGTTGTTGTCATGTTACGTTGCTACCATGCTGTGTTGTCATGTGTTGCTGCCTTGCTATGTTGTTGTCTTAGGTATCTCTTTAGGTAGTGTTGTTTTGTCTCTCTTGTCGTGATGTGTGTTTGGTCCTATATTTAAATTGTATTTATTTTTATTTTTAATCCCAGCCCCATCCCTGCAGGAGACCTTTGCCTTTTGGTAGGCCGTCAATGTAAATAAGAATTTGTTCTTAAATGACTTGCTTTGTTAAATAAAAAAAAAAATAAAAAAATGTTTACGTTTGCAAAAGCCATCCTTTGTTATGATTTCAAACCCCCAAAAACGGTCTGACTCTAAAGATCTTGATAACCGTTTGTCTGTCCCTCATGGCAATGCTAAACAGAAGCAAAGACTTGAAAGAGTGGATTAAAGCTCCCTCTTATCTGGCAGAAGGAAGATGGAGACCTCAGACGCTCAGTCACACATTTCTCAGCCAGAAGTCGTATTTAGCGGTGTCATTCCTACATATACGTTTTTTCATTCTTCAACACTTTCAGTCTGATTCAAATCTACTTCAGCCAACCCAAATATTGCTGTCAGCATGTGCCTCTGAGTTGACAGGTCGGAAGCAAACTAGTTAGCTACGTATATCCCCAAGGATGTCTGTCGTTACTGTTAGATATAACGCCTCTTCGGAGCGCTGTCATAAGGAATGACAGTTATAAAACTGAAGCTCTCGCATATAAATTAAAATGCTTGGCAAAGTTAAGAGCCTGAAAAAACATTTAAAGGTAAATAAATCATCAACGAGGAGACTCACCCCCACCCCGTCCTCCTGTCGGTACTGCTTCCAGGCTCGGCCGGTGTCACTGAACAGCAGCATGTAGCCGCTGACCCAGTCTGAGCCGCCGTAGCTCCCCTGGGTGGCGATGGCCGTCACTTCCATCCTGCCCCTGAGGTCCAGCTGCAGCCACGGCTCTCTGTCTGTCACCTGGGGAGACCAGCCTCCCGCTCCTTGGGAGACCAGAGAGAGAAAACAGCTCAAAATAGGAATTTGCAGAAAGCTAGGTTTAACACAGCATGAGTTAAAAGTTGCACGAACACACACAAACCCAAACAGATGCATAGTCCAGACAGCTAATGTAGCTCCAGTGTGAAATATTACTTTCCTTAAAGCTCCAGCCGATTCAGAGAATATCGAATGTGTGAGAGAGAGTGGGATTGTGTATGGTGACTGGTGACTGTGGCAGTTGGCTATAGGGCTGTGTCTGCTGTGTCAGACAGGAATAATAAGGTATAATCAGCTGGGCATTTGGGTTAACTCATTCAGACTCCCTGGCTGTACTCTACTATACATATACAGCGGGTGAAATAAGTATTGAACACGTCACCATTTTTCTCAGTAAATATATTTCCAAAGGTGCTATTGACATGACATTTTCACCAGATGTTGGTAACAACCCACATAATCCATACATACAAAGAAACCAAAACAAATAAATTCAGAAATTAAGTTATGTGTAATAATGTGAAATGACACAGGGAACTGATATTTATTTAATACTTTGTACAAAAGACTTTGTTGGTAATGACAGCTTCACGACGCCTCCTGTATGGAGAAACTAGTCGCATGCATTGCTCTGGTGTGATTTTGGCCCATTCTTCCACACAAACAGTCTTCAAATCTTGAAGGTTCTGTGGGCCTCTTCTATGAATCTTGATCTTCAGTTCTTTCCATAGATTTTCAATGGGATTTAAGTCAGGTGATTGGCTTGGCCATTCTAGCAGCTTTATTTTCTTTTGAAACCAATTGAGAGTTTCCTTGGCTGTGTGTTTGGGATCATTGTCTTGCTGAAATGTCCATCCTTGTTTCATCTTCATCATCCTGGTAGATGGCAGCAGATGTTTGTCAAGAATGTCTCGGTAAATTTGCCCATTCATCCTTCCTTCAATTATGTGAAGTTTGCCAGTACCATTTGCTGAAAAGCAGCCCCACACCATGATGTTCCCACCTCCAAACTCCACTGTTGGTATGGTGTTTTTAGGGTGATGTGCAGTGCCATTTCTCCTCCAAACATGGTGTGTATTATGAAATCCAAATGGTTCAACTTTGCGGTCATCATACCACACTATATTCTCCCAGTATTTCACTGGCTTTTCCAAATGTTGTGCAGCAAACTTTAAACAAGCTTCAACATGCTTTTTTTTCAGCAATGGAGAGGCCATGGCAGTGGAGTGCATTACTTACTGTTTTCTTTGAGACAACAGTACCTGCTAATTGCAGGTATTTTTGAAGCTCTCCACAAGTGGTCCTTGGCTCTTGGACAACTCTTCTGATTATTCTTTTCACTCCTCTGTCAGAAATCTTGCGAGGAGCACCTGGTCGAGGCAAATTTATGGTGAAATGATTGTCTTTCCACTTCCGTATTATGGCCCCAACAGTGCTCACTGGAACATTCAGAAGCTTAGAAATGCGCCTATAACCAATGCCATCATTATGTTTTGCAACAATTAGGTTGCGAAGGTCTTGAGACAGCTCTTTGCTTTTACCCATCATGAGATGTGTCTTGTGTGACACCTTGGCAATGAGACCTTTTTGTAGGCCATCAGTTGGGACTGAACCAGCTGATATTAATTTGCACTGACAGGGGGCTGGATTGCTTTTTAATTACTGATAGTTTTCAGCTGTTGTCTTGGCTTTCCATGCCTTTTTGCACCTCCCTTTCTTCATGTGTTCAATTCTTCTTCCCTGTGTCATTTCACATTATTACACATAACTTAATTTCTGAACTTATTTGTTTTGGTTTCTTTGTATGTATGGATTACTAGGATTGTTACCAACATCTGGTGAATTTCATGTCAATAGCACCTTTGGAAATATATTTACTGAGAAAAATGGTGACGTGTTCAATACTTATTTCACCCGCTGTACATATATATATAGATATACACACACACACATATATATATATATATATATATATATATATATATATATATATATATATATATATATATACATATATATATATATACAGTGGGGCAAAAAAGTATTTAGTCAGCCACCAATTGTGCAAGTTCTCCCACTTAAAAAGATGAGAGAGACCTGTAATTTTCGTCATAGGTTCACTTAAGCTATGAGAGACAAAATGAGAAAAAAAAATCCAGAAAATCACATTGTAGGATTTTTTATGAATTTATTTGCAAATTATGTTGGAAAATAAGTATTTGGTCACCTACAAACAAGCAAGATTTCTGGCTCTCACAGACCTGTTACTTCTTCTTTAAGAGGCTCCTCAGTCCTCCACTCGTTACCTGTATTAATGGCACCTGTTTGAACTTGTTATCAGTATAAAAGACACCTGCCCACAACCTCAAACAGTCACACTCCAAACTCCACTATGGCCAAGACCAAAGAGCTGTCAAAGGACACCAGAAACAAAATTGTAGACCTGCACCAGATTGGGAAGACTGAATCTGCAATAGGTAAGCAGCTTGGTGTGAAAAAATCAACTGTTGGAGCAATTATTAGGAAATGGAAGACATACAAGACCACTGATAATCTCCCTCGATCTGGGGCTCCACGCAAGATCTCACCCCGTGGGGTCAAAATGATCACAAGAACGGGAAGCAAAAATCCCAGAACCACACAGGGGGACCTAGTGAATGACCTGCAGAGAGCTGGGACCAAAGTAACAAAGGCTACCATCAGTAAACCACTACGCCGCCAGGGACTCAAATCCTGCAGTGCCAGACGTGTCCCCCTGCTTAAGCCAGTACATGTCCAGGCCCGTCTGAAGTTTTCTAGAGAGCATTTGGATGATCCAGAAGAGGATTGGGAGAATGGTTTCATCTGACAAAATATAACTTTTTGGTAAAAACTCAACTCGTCGTGTTTGGAGGAGAAAGAATGCTGAGTTGCATCCAAAGAACACCATACCTACTGTGAAGCATGGGGGTGGAAACATCATGCTTTGGGGCTGTTTTTCTGCAAAGGGACCAGGACGACTGATCTGTGTAAATGAAAGAATGAATGGGGCCATGTATCGTGAGATTTTGAGTGAAAACCTCCTTCCATCAGCAAGGGCATTGAAGATGAAACGTGGCTGGGTCTTTCAGCATGATAATGATCCCAAACACACCGCCCGGGCAACGAAGGAGTGGCTTCGTAAGAAGCATTTCAAGGTCCTGGAGTGGCCTAGCCAGTCTCCAGATCTCAACCCCATAGAAAATCTTTGGAGGGAGTTGAAAGTCTGTGTTGCCCAGCAACAGCCCCGAAACATCACTGCTCTAGAGGAGATCTGCATGGAGGAATGGGCCAAAATACCAGCAACAGTGTGTGAAAACCTTGTGAAGACTTTTGACCTCTGTCATTGCCAACAAAGGGTATATAATAAAGTATTGAGATAAACTTTTGTTATTGACCAAATACTTATTTTCCACCATAATTTGAAAATAAATTCATAACAAATCCTACAATGTGATTTTCTGGATTTTCTTTTCTCATTTTGTCTCTCATAGTTGAAGTGTACCTATGGCCTCTCATCTTTTTAAGTGGGAGAACTTGCACAATTGGTGGCTGACTAAATACTTTTTTGCCCCACTGTATATATATATATATATATATATACACAGTATTTTGTGTATAATGTGTCTACATTGTATTATACAGAGTGCCTAGGTATCAATATGTCTTCCCTGTTAAGCATTTTTTGTATTAAGCACAAAAACTCCCATACTACCTTACCTCACTTTTACATTGGAAATTGAGTAACTATATGACTAGCTCTCAAGACTGGTTGGTTCTAGAGGTTCTGTGGTTCTCCTCTGAGTTAGGGAAGACTGCCTTAAGTTACTTTGCCCCTCAATCCTGGAATAATCTACAAGTGACTCTCAAACTTGATTCTTAAGTACCAAAAGGTGAATTTAGGGCTCTGATAAAAGATGTGACCCCTTTATTTGAAATGTTGTAACTGTAATTTTGTAGTGATCATACTTGAATTGTTGTTCACATTACTTTATATGTTGTTTTCAGGGCACCGTTGGAAATGAGACCCTGGTCTTAATGGGTTTCTCTGGTGCCGCCCTGACATACAGTGGAGAGAACAAGTATTTGATACACTGCCGATTTTGCAGGTTTTCCTACTTACAAAGCATGTAGAGGTCTGTAATTTATCATAGGTACACTTCAACTGTGAGAGACGGAATCTAAAACCAAAATCCAGAAAATCACATTGTATGATTTTTAAATAATTAATTTGCATTCACAGTTGAGTACCTATGATAAAAATTACAGACCTCTACATGCTTTGTAAGTGGGAAAACCTGCAAAATCGGCAGTGTATCAAATACTTCTTCTCCCCACTGTATATGTATATATTCTCAATCCATTCCTTACTTAAATGTATGTGTATTTGGGTATATGTTGTGAAACTGTTAGATATTACTTGTTAGATATTATTACACTGTCGGAGCTAGAAGCACAAGCATTTCACTACACTCGCAATAACATTGATTTGATTTGGTTAAATAAAGGTCATAAAGAAATTTGAGAGTATGCTGCAGTAAATTGTTTCTAATTTGTATACTGTTGATAATACCTAAAAGTACAGTTGAAATTACAGTTTTCCGTTACAGTGTGGTAAAAGGCTATCCCTTATGTATCTAGAATGATCCTTAGAGACGGATCTGAACTAATTAGAGTTTTTCATTCTTGTCTTTATGGTAGTGAACCATGGATGGCTTCAATAATGTAGGTCTGCCTTGGAAAAACAGAGGTAAAAAGTAAACAAAAACAACTAAGGATTATGGTCTGATTTTCAGCATTCTGTTACACACAGAGCCGCTACTCAGAAATATGGACACGGTCTTGATAACCCTTGATAACCCTTAGCCTACGGACCTCCCAGATAAACTAACATAGAAATAGACAAGTGAACAGAGAATGATTAATGTAGATGTAGATATCCTAGTATGTTTTTTCCTATGCTTGAAATGACTATAGAATATAGAATATAGAAAGTATATTTAGGACTTAAGAAAAAAAAAACTCTATATAAGCTATGCATCTCCAGTATATGGGAAGCTTGTCGAAGCGTGAGGTGAGAAGTAGATCCACTATTTTGTGTGTGTGTGTCTGTGCATTGAATTTCTAATTTAATTTCAAGATTTACTGAGGCAAACATATTGGCCATTCCATCTCCATCATGTCTAGCATTGTTATGAATTCAGCGGCTAAGATTCCACAGGAGATGGAGATATTGTAACTTATGGTGTGTTTTTTAAAGGTGAGTTTAATCCCCACAGCTACTCAGTCACTGAGCGGAAGAAGAAACAGGTCAGCTCTGGCAGAAAGGTTCATTACTCAGCTGCTCTGGGCTGGGACACACTACCATGGGAGCAGATGAGTGCAGCATATCAAACCAGAGTCTGAGCCACAGAGGAAGCATCGTTTACAGACCCCCCCACCCCAGGGAGTAGGATCATTCTGGTTGTTACAGACACACATAGGGAGGTTGGCCGTGGCTAAAAATAACCCGGGGTACAGTCAGTGTTTGATGGACAGGGTGTGAAAATATATGTGCATACTGTATCTGCTACCCTGGAATGTCTGTGGTGGTTATATATTTATACGTATGTTAAAGGCCATACAGTGACAAGCAGTTTTGAAGGCAGGTATGAATGTACATCTCCAGCAACTCTACGTTGTTGCCACATTGACTACTAACCAGATTGAGGAGAATGGAGTACAGGGGACAATTAGGTTGGCCACTGAGTTTATCAATACTTTGACAAGTTCTCATTTACATGAGTGAAAGCCACTGATGTTTAGTGATCAGATGCAGGTGGCTGACTCTAAATGAAACAGCTGGCAATTAATCTAACAACTGCTCACAACCATAGAAGTAAATGACAAGCAATTGTTGTTTACAATCCATCGATCAAATCATTTATAGCTATTCACCAATAATTCATGTTTATTAATTAAGCTACATGTGAAAATTAAATGTTAAATCAACATCCTCTGCACATGGTGTTCATGGGAAGTAGGCTATGCATCAATGGAGATGGAGATGTCTACACAGCCGTTTTTATTATTATTTTTTATATTTAACTAGGCAAGTCAGTTAAGAACAAATTCTTATTTACAATGACGGCCTACACCGGCCAAAGTTGGACGACGCTGGGCCTATTGTGCACCGTCCTATGGGACTCCCAATCACTGACGGATGTGATGCAGCCTGGACTCAAACCAGAGACTGCAGTGACGCCTCTTGCACTGAGATGCAGTGTCTTAGACCGCTGCGCCACTCGGGAGCCCAAAAGCACTGAGCATGGTCTTAGTCTTTACTCACCATCTCTTCTGTTAAGCTTGGCGAAGTGTGGAGCGTTCCTGATGGAGGACTGTGAGGACCTCTCAAAGGAGGCCTGAAGCAGATTTGATACCAAAGGGTCATCACAGTTATCTAAAAAAACAAAAACAAAAGCACTCAGCATAGCACAAAAATGCTTTCCACATACATTTTATTACATTGAATTATCCTATTTCCTGTGATCTCCTTGAGCAGGTCTTATACTGTCTCCAGTGAATGATTGATGACATTCAAGTGAGGTTCAATATCTGCCAAATGACAGTGTATTGTATATATAGAAAAACGTGACAACCATCTCATTAAACTCTGACGGCATTAGACACAAAAGACAGGAAAGACAAATGGTTCTGAGAAGGGTTACACCTAAATCTTAATTTCAAAGTCAAGAACAGGCTCATGAAATATGAGTTTTCATAACTTTATATCTTCGTTTACCAAGCTTTACCGTTCTTTGTAGACTGGGAGACTTAACTAATTACATGTGTCATAATCAGTCAAATATTTGGCATTTGTAATGGAGCACCAGAGTGAAAGTTAATTTACCCATTGTTGTTATAGTCCTTGAGACAAGAATGATGGAAAATAAAAGTCTTCTCATTATAAATTATCAGTCTTGTGTCATATATCATTGATTCATATTGGATAATACATGGTTTCCAACATGAAAAGCCTCAAATGTTATATTCGTTACCCTCGACTCCTTAAATGTTGTGACTTTCTACACCATGCCGGATTTCCTCAAACAGTACATTGTGTACGATGCTCTTCATCTAGGAATGTGCACCAGTTTGACTCTAGAGAATGTGGATGGTTTGGCGATTGGTTATGCAGAAAGTACAGAGACCTTCAAATGACCGACAACAAATCGCCTAGAACAGGGATCATCAAACGAGGGCAAATCTTTTCTTGATTGGATGGTTGGGGGGCTGGAACGTAATGACAAATCATTTGTAAACTGCAAATTGACAGCAAGAAGCCCCAACAGATATAATATTTGACTCAATAATAATTTCAAACCTTGCTTGCATTTGTATACTGGGGAACAGATTTTCAAAAATAAAATCCCTTGGAGCTGATTCCCTCTCCAGAGCCTGGTTGATGTCCACATCTACGCCCCAAAACATGGGGCCAACGATATGGGAGGACCGCTTGATCGGCTCCACCGATGTGGAACCACAGGGTGTGGGAAAGCAGGTCCTCCGGCATCCGGGTTCCCAGGCGGTGATTCTCATTATTGACCAGGAGATGGTGGGGTTATGGAGTTGGAGCCACGGGAGGCCGAGGATGACTTTGTGTACGGGTGCAGTGATGATGAAGAAAGGAAGGCTTTCCTGGTGCTTGGGTCCCACAGTGAGGGTGAGTGGTGCTGTGACGTGAATCATTGTGCCGGATCTCAGTGGTCACATATCCAGAGCTTGGACAGGAAAAGGAGAGGAAAGCGGGTATGAAGTTATGTTCAGGGAGGAAGTGAGGGCCTGGTCGATGAAGCACCGGAGTCCACTAGAGCTGTTTAGACAACAGATGAGGGACATCCAGCCAGTGAAATTGACACCAGAAAGAGTTTGGCGGAAAGTCATGATGGAATACTCACGCCTACCCCGGGAGACAGAAGATCACGCCCCTCTGCTCTAGTGGACACTGGGCACCACTGAAGCTGGTGCCCCTCCTGGTCGCAATAGGGACAGAGCCCCAGCTGTCTCCGGCGATGCCGCTCTGCCACAAAGTGGTGTGTGGCCCTCACCTACATGGGTCAGGCTCTGTCTCAGGACAGCCAAAGGAGGGAGGCAAGTGGCGAGGTGGACACCGGCGCTCCCGAAGAAGGATATCCAGACGGATGGCCATCGAGATGAGAGCGTCCAAGGATAGGTTGTCATCTCGACATGCCGTCTGGACCTCCTCGCACAGTCCACTGCGGAATAGAGTGCGGAGCACCGGCTCATTCCATCTGCTGGAGGATCCCACAGTCCGAAAGGTGAGGGCGTACTCCGTAGCTGTCTGGACACCCTGCTGGAATAAGAAAAGTCGCTCACCTCCCTCTCTGCCATGAACCTCCCATAGGAAACCAAACTCACCCAAACTCAGCCGTAGCCCACTCCAATGCCCGTCCAGTCAGCAGGGAAATTACCATGGAAACCTTGGATCTCTCGGTGGTGGGGGCTCCCGTCTGATAGGTAAAATAGAGGGTGCCCTGGAGTAGGAAGCATTTACTGTAGATGGAGTGCCGTCATACTCCTCCAGAAGGGACAGTCAGGCATGGCTGACCTGGGCGGACGGCTGGGTAGGCTGGGGAACTGGCTCACTGTGACGACCCATGGTAGGAGGCCCTCCTGGGTGGACGGCTGGGTAGGCTGGGGAACTGGCTCACTGTGACGACCCGTGGTAGGAGGCCCTTCATCAGAGGTATGGAGAAACTTGCTGGTGGTGTCGAGGCAGTGGAGAATGCGGAGGACCTCCTTAATGGTCATACACAGTAAATCCCGCCTGGCCAAACTGAGCAATCGGAAGAAGGGCCTTGGTCAGGGAGGTGACCAAGAACCCTATGCGCTCCAGATTTCCTGTGTGGAGATGGGAGAACCTTCCAGAAGGACAACCATCTCTGCAGCACTCCACCAATCATGCCTTTATGGTAGAGTGGCCAGACGGAAGCCACTCCTCAGTAAAAGGCACATGACAGCCTACTTGGAGTTTGCCAAAAGGCACCTTAAAGGACTCTCAGACCATGATAAACAAGATTCTCTGATCTAATGAAACCAAGATTGAACTGTGGGGATGTTTTTCAACGGCAGGTACTGGGAGACTAGTCAGGATAGACGGAAAGATAAAACGGAGCAAAGTACAGCAAGATTATTGATGAATACCTGCTGCAGAGCGCTCGGGACCTCAGTCTGGGGTGAAGGTTCACCTTCCAACAGGACAACGACCCTAAGCACACAGCCAAGACAATGCAGGAGTGGCTTCGGGACAAATCTCTGAATGTCCTTGAGTGGTCCAGCCGGAGCCCATACTTGAACCCAATCGAACATCTCTGGAGAGACCTAAAAATAGCTGTTCAGCGACGCTCCCCATCCAACCTGACAGAGCTTGAGAGGATCTGCAGAGAAGAATGGGAGAAACTCCCCAAATACAGGTGTGCAAAGCTTGTAGCATCATACCCACAAAGACTCTGGGCTGTAACCGCTGCCAACGGTGCTTCAACAAAGTACTGATTAAAGGGTCGGAATACTTACTCCTGTTGCATCACCCAAATTCTGTTGAGCTTAAATTGGCGGACAGATAGCTTTACATTCTCCTGATAAACTTGGGAATTCATTTTTCCGTCGATGATAGCAAGCTGTCCAGGCCCTGAGGCAGCAAAGCAGCCCCAAACCATGATGCTCCCTCCACCACACTCTACAGTTGGAATGAGGTTTTGGATGTTGGTGTGCTGTGAAAAAAACAAAACAAAAAAAAGCTAATTTTTTTCTCCAAACATAGTGTTGTGTGTTCCTTCCAAACAACTCAACTTTATTTTAACCAGTCCACATAATATTTTGCCAGTAGCGCTGTGGAACATCCAGGTGCTCTTTTGCGGAAAAAAAAACATTGCTGCACGTCTGGACAGTAGTGGCTTCTTCTGTGGTGTCCTCCCATGAACACCATTCTTGTTTAGTGTTTTACGTATTGTAGACTCGTCAACTGAGATGTTAGCATGTTCCAGAGATTTCTGTAAGTCTTTAGCTGACACTCTAGGATTCTTCTTAACCTCATTGAGCATTCTGCACTGTGCTCTTGCGGCCATCTTTGCAGGACGGCCACTCCTAGGGAGAGTAGCAACAGTGCTGAACTTTCTCCATTTATAGACAATTTGTCTTACCGTGGACTGATGAACATCAAGGCTTTAAGAGATACTTTTGTAACCCTTTCCAGCTTTATGCAAGTCAACAATTCTTAATCTTAGGTCTTCTGAGATCTCTTTTGTTTGAGGCACGGTTCACATCAGGCAATGCTTCTTGTGAATAGCAAACAAAAATGTTGTGAATGTTTTTTATAGGGCAGGGCAACTCTAACCGACATCTCCAATCTCGTCTCATTGATTGGACTCCAGGTTAGCTGACTCCTGACTCCAATTAGCTTTTGGAGAAGTCATTAGCCTAGGAGTTTACATACTTTTTCGAACATACACTGTGAATGTTTAAATTATGTATTCAATATAGACAACAAAAATACAATAATTTGTGTGTTATTGGTTTAAGCACACTGTGTCTGCCTATTGTTGTGACTTAGATGAAGATCAGATAACATTTTATGACCAATTTATGCAGAAATCCAGGGAATTCCAAAGGGTTCACATACTTTTTCTTGCCACTGTATGTATATGTGATATTTAGGTTTTTATTTTTAATACATTTGCCAACATTTCTAAAAAACGTTTTTTGCTTTGTCATGATGGGGTAATGTGTGTAGTTTGATGAGGGGAAAAAACTATTAATTCCATTTTAGAATAAGGCTGTAACGTAACAAAATTTGGAAAAAGTGAAGGGGTCTGAATCTCTCTTAGACCACGTGTCCAATCCATTCCACGGAGGGCAGAGTGTCTACGGGTTTTCCTCCTCCTTGTACTTTGATGAATTGAGGTCACTAATTAGTAAAGGACTCCCCTATCCGGTTGTATGGTCTTAATTTAAAGGAAAAAACGGAAAAACTGCAAACACTAGGCCCTCCATGGAATACGTTTGACACCGGTCTTAGACTTTCTCTCTTTCCCTGAGGCCAATTAGTACATTACATCATTGATTCAGTAGTACCTCATTGACCTGCTGAGACCTGCTGCTTTCCACTGCACACTATTGCCCCTCACCATGGCGATGCTGGGAACAGTTTGTTTACAGAGTGGAGTAAATGCCAGCACAAGACTCAGTTCCACAGAGAGGTATGTGGTGTATTTCTCCTTTTCATAGCACTGTATTCTCTCTGGCTCCCTCTTCTATTTCCTTCTATTTCTTTCTTACTCTTCTTCTGTCCTCTGTGAACACTTGCCCGCCCCCAGCTCTACTCTCTTTCTCATTAGAGCATATTTCCTCTCTTCTTCTCTCCTCTGTGATTGCTGGGGACAGCTTTTTCCCTCGTCAGCTGGATGAGGCTTTGCCCTCAGACTGCAGTCTGGGACCTGTCACTGACCCCTCCCTCTACCTCCTCCCCTCAGAGGAACTCTGTGTCTACTCTATACACTCTCTAGAGGCCTGCGGTTTTAGTTGCCAAGCTGTAGCTAAGCTGATTATTCAGCTAATTAACCTTTTCACGAGTCTGCTCAATAAGCACCACATCCAAAAAGATAGCTCCAGGTTTTATGAATCAATTTCCAACAATATCATGAGAGAGAAAGAGAGGAGAGATAAAGAGAGGAGAGAAAGAAATGAGAGAGAAAGAGAGGAGAGTAAAAGATAGGAGCGAGAAACAGCAGGAAGAGTCATATGATGAAAGTGGGGAGAAAGGGTCTGGGAGCGTGAAGGGTGGAGAGGGGAGAGGGGTCCGGGAGCGTGAAAGGTGGAGAGTGGAGAGGGGTCCGGGAGCGTGAAGGGTACAGGGTGGAGATGGGTCCAGGGGGAGTGAAGGGTGCGGGGTGGATCTGGGTCCGGGAGTGTGAAGGGTGCTGGGTGGATAGGGGTCCGGGAGCGTGCGGGGTGTGGGGTGGATAGGGGTCCGGGAGCGTGCGGGGTGTGGGGTGGATAGGGGTCCGGGAGAGTGCGGGGTGTGGGGTGGATAGGGGTCCGGGAGCGTGCGGGGTGGATAGGGGTCCGGGAGCGTGAAGGGTGCTGGGTGAATAGGGGTCCGGGAGCGTGCGGGGTGTGGGGTGGATAGGGGTCCGGGAGCGTGCGGGGTGGAGAGGGGTCCTGGAGCGTGTGGAAGCCTCTCTTGTTAACTCTCAGTGTAGTTTGTTTCCGCTAATGCCGGGCACACACTACACGATCTTTCCAATTTACAAATCGTAACAGACCACACACTTAACTACAAATAAACATATGTTTTACGGTTTAGATCGTTAAGTGTGTGGAGGGTAATGATTTGGCCAACACAACACACCACACACTTAACGATTCCATTCCCGAACAACCCAGTCCCGATTTTCAAAACTGGAAATCTCGCAAATCTCTCGCAATAAAAATCGTGACTTCAGCATAAACAAAACATGGTGGACGACGAACAGTAGGAGCTAGCAATGCTAGCTGGCGCAATATTTTTATCTCAAAGTTGTGAAATAAAACTTAAAAGACAGTGGACGAAGTCGTGGAGACGGCGTGAAAATGGACTCTACATTCTGTATCGTGAATTGGAGGTGAGTGAACTTGATGTCACTAACCATGACAGAGTCAGAGGCGATATTATGATATTGTTGACTGCCGTCCCCCTTTTTGACGACACGTTGTAAAGACATTCGTGGTGTTGCCACAACTCAACAAATTGTTCCTCCATTTCTGACGACCACCTAACTTTTGCTTTTGCCGCCATGGCTTGTTGTGAGTTCTCGTGATTATTACTTTAAGTCAGCGTGGCTCCCAATTGGCTATCGTCTTTCCCACGTGACAATCACTTGCCGGCGTACTCGGCTGTCCTCGGAGTTCCCCCCTTACTACAGGATATCGGATCGTAAATATTGAACATGTTTAATATTTGCGATTTTGGATCGGTGAGGTCCCAATCTTTAAAAAACACTCTTAACATACCCCACACTACAGGATAACGAGGCATTGATATGATACCCAGCGGCAATCTCTCAATGAGGGCTCTAAGTACCTAAAGGAAAGGACAGCAGCGAGCCTCCAATCCACTCAGAAACATACAGGGTGTACTGAAGAATCACTGGGATATCCCCAAGTCTTAACTGCCACGGTTTGAAGAAAAAAACATTTAGAACTTCTCACATATCACAGATTTTGTGGTGTTATTTACAGTGCACATATTTCTTTTCTAATAATAATAATCAAAGCAAGAAGTGAGAATGTGGTAGGTGTCTCCTGCCTTCTCTGCATTGCTCTCCTTCCAGTTCTCTTTGCTACCATGTCCTTGTGTTACCCACACACCGTCCTTGGTGGCAGTCATATCTGCAATAAGCCTCAAGGTTGTTGTCAACCGTATTGGACTACCCAGTCTTTGAAAGCAAGGAGAGCATTGAGTGCAATCCAATGGACTCCTCTTATTGATCTGCATATTGCACTGTAAGTTGTCATACCTTGGTTATATAAGTACTTTCTCTCTCCCGCTCTGTCTCCCCCTCCCTCAATTCAGTTTTAATTCAATTGAAGGGCTTTATTGCCATGGGGAACATACTGTATGTTAACATTACCAAGCAAGTGAAGTAGATAGGAAACAATAAGAAGTTCTAATGGAATAAAGACAATTCAAATGTCATATTATGTATATATACACTGTACAGTGGTGTGACAATGTGAAAATAGTTCAAGTACATAGAAATCTAGAGAGAGACTCTCTTTTGCTCTCCTACTCTCTCTTACCAGATTTTCTGCAGGTTTCAACAAGTTACATTTAAGACTTTAAGACCATTATGAATGCAATTTAAGACCTATTTCATATCCTTACTGGGAAATAAAGTATGAAGGATATGAAGGAAAATCAGAGTCCCAGAATTACTTGCAAAGTACATGAATTTATTCACATTCAACATGAACATTCAACTGAACATGACTACACAGAACTGTGTGTACTCAAGAGTAATGTATGTGTGTGTGTGTGTACACAAGAACTAGGCTACATTCATCTGAGCTCTTATCCCTTGGCCGCAATCTCCTCCTAAATGTTCTTGAGCTCAGCTAACTTTTCCTTGCAGCCTCTCCTCAGAGCATTTGACTTTGTTATGAGCTGGGCCATCCGACTGCCAGCCTTGCCCTCAGCCTCTCCTGCAAACCTGTCTGCGTCTCTGGCCAGACTTTCAGAAACCTCTTGGATGGTTTTCCTTCTCTTTTTCAGTACCTCCAGGCAATCCTCTGTAGCCTTTCTCTTCTGGCCCTGTGCATCAGAATCCTGCTTCCTTCTGTCTTGATCCTGGTGGACACGGTACCTGGACCTGGCTAATGCCACAGAAGTCAGGAGCTCTTTTGTGAGGGGAACCTTGGTAACCCCCCCGTGTAGAGTGACAATCACACACAAGCATGTGTGCAACAACAGTGTCCTCCTGCATGTTGCAAGTCTCCACTTCCTTGTTCACAGAAAAGCCTCTCTCCACAGAGGCCTGTCCATGGGACAAAATGAGCAGCTTCTGACAGAAAGCCCAAAGCTCCAGATAGAGCTTTCTAAGGAAACCACACAAGAAGATGTCCAGCCTCTTTTGCATCGGCAGGAAGGAGAGGAACTCCTTGCTTCTGCTCTCAAGGGACAGGAAGGCCTCAAATTGTTGGAGAATGACATCACCTATAACAAAACAGATGAACAAGAAAAAGTGAAGAAAGATATATTGATAAATCATTACATTACATCAACAACCTGTAATGGTTATAATGTTGAACAAAATCACTGTTGTAACTACATTTAGTTATAATGGTGTACAATGTCAAAGCCAATTCCAGTACATCCAGTGAGCCACAGCACACAGACCAGGCGCAGGACCATGAGAAGAGACAACAACAGTCCACTCAAATATTATCCTGATCAGAAAATGAGAAAAGATACAATTATAGGTCTACTGAAAATTGAGACTTGTAGGAAAAACTACTATAATTATGTGAAATGTTTATGTCTGTGATTGGCCCGTTACTAATTACTTGTGTATTTAAAGGTGGAGCAAAAACATATCTGGGCGTAACACACTGACTGTGTTTACAGCTCTATGCTGAACAGTTCAAATACACACTGACTGTGTTTACAGCTCTATGCTGAACAGTTCAAATACACACCGACTGTGTTTACAGCTCTATGCTGAACAGTTCAAATACATATTCAAAATATTGCGGACCTCTTACTTTTGTTCAAAGTCTATTCCAGAACCTTCCTACAAACAGAAACACTTCCTGCCAGCTGTTTGTCCTGCAGAAACATCTCATCTGCCTCTTGCACCTGTCTGGGTCTCTGAACATGACAGAGGGGTCCAGACAGGCCATCTGCCTAACCGTTGGATACATGAGGGGGCTCTTCTCCTGCACTTTTCTGAAGATGTTTGACAGTCCCTGCATGCAGTCCCTTCTAAACTCAAGGACTCTGAGCTCAACACTTTCGCTGCTCTGACAGGGGGATTATAAGCCATAAATAGTATGTACAATAAAATTATATTTGCTTCTTTGATCCTGACCATAATTTTATAAAATGATCTTTCTAAATTACCACACTAACTTGAGGACTGCCTAAACACCCAAGCCGATGTCCTGTGGTTGGAGCCAGTTCTTATTGTCAGCTACATCCAGTTAGCTGCTGTGTCGTGACGTCCTGGAGGAGCTCTCTCTTGATAAAGCGTCTAAGTAGACCCTGTCAAAAGACAATCTCAAAATTAAATGCAAGTCCCCTTGTATCCTCATTTATCATAAAGCGACATTATCATAATTCTAATGGATGAACAAAGGTTGAAGAATTGACCTCTTCTTCATTAACACAGTGTACACATCAATTAGGCCTAATCAGTAGTGACAAGAGTTGTCATGATAATGAGCAGTGTTACCTGTATAAATCATTACCTTGATCAACTCAGCCAAGTATTTTCTGAGGAAAGGCATCACTGGCTCGTCTGTTTGATACTTCTTCAAAAAGGGATTGAAGGTCCTGGCGACAGTCATGTTGAACTGCAGCTTGGCCAAGGTGAGTGGATCTTTCAGGGATGCTTCTATTGTTTCGGAGGATGCTGTCCCAGGGTTTGGGAGTTTCTTTCTTCTCACCGCATCGATATACAGGTGAAGTGATGGCCAGACTGCAAGAGCCCTCTCTACCACAGGCAGGTTCTCCATCCACCGGAGGCCACAGAACGATAAAGGGAAGACGGTGGATTTGGTGACAACACTGTAGTCTTCACTCCTTGCTGGTACGTTGTGGAACAGTGTGTGCATGGCTTTTTAAAAAGTTTGTCCAGCTGCCCCATGGATAAGACACTATTAAAAGCATTGTGTAATGTGTGGAGTCCACAGCAACAAGCTGAGCACCTCCATACTGTTCTGCATGGTCTTGTTGAAGTTCAAAAAAATTAAAATTGACATTGGGCCCATCCATGGAGACGGACGCCAGGCTCCTGAGGTGAAGTTGGTCCACACACTCCTGAGAAAAAAAATTAGAAAATAATGAACCTTTACACTTTTCTGGGTCAAGTAAGTGTCTGTCTTATTCAGTTATTTCTGGTATTATATCTATTATTGTGCTGTTGATAAGCAAGGATTTTTTATATGACTGATGTTTTGCTACCGTGTGTAATGTCCAGAACACCTCCGCTTTTAATGTAGGCGTAGATCCAAACACTGTCCGGAGGTCGCTTACCTGAGTTGCAGGAGTTAACGTTGTTAGTGCAGAGTGGGTCGCACTGGGGCCGGACTTTGGTGATGCTCTCGACGTGAATACAGAACAATATTGGGTGATGGCAGGCTGGTGGCTTTATGTTTTTCTGACTTCACATGAGACTCTAATGCCGTTTTCTTGCACAAGGTGCAGCGAGCTTCACATTCGTTATGTTCAACAGGCTGCAACCAAGCAATAAATGCACTGTTCTCGAGACAGATCTCATTGAACTTGCACTTACCCATATTAGATTAAAGTAACGATAAAATAAACAATTTGAACTTATTACTTCCTAGAAGTAGCTACTGTTTTATGTGAGGAGGTGCCACGTCAGCCCACACACCACCTGGTCGCGCTCCGATGAATTCTGACCAGGCTGCAGTTTGCATGAGTGGTTATTGGTTCCATGTTGGTTTCGTTTTGTAGTTTTGTTACAGCGTGATCAATAAACATTTTCCCAAAAATACATTTAAAAGCGAGACTGACGTTTAGAACTTTACAAAAGTAACGTTAACTTCATAATCCAATCAATTTTAAAGACCTGTCAATCGTATTTAAGACATTTTAAGGCCTAAAATTCAGATGATTGGATTTTAGACGTACTCACTCTCTTTCTTTAGCTTTCTTTCTCACTATCTCTCTCATGTTTACTGTGATAATACAAGTAATTATTTCCACTTCTGAGGTATGAGGTTTAGTCATGCAGTCATTAAAATCAGGGCCACCTATGTGTGTGGAATATGCCAAACTGCATTACGTTTATCTGAAATATAATTTATGCATTACCCTTACCCCCGACACCTCCCCCTTACATTGTCAAAAACATTATTGTATCTTACATGCAAATGAATCGGCTTTCCATTACATTGAAATTCACATCACAAACAACTCTTGAAACACTGCTGGGTACCAGCTACCGGGCAATAGTTGCTAGTCCTTTTTTGAGGATGTATGAGAAAACATGACATGACTGGTTTCAGTTGAGGATAGGTCTAAAGAAGATGTGACCTTCAGTGCAGTGCAGTCCAAAATTGTGACTGCAGCCATTTCTATCAGATGTAATATCGTACAGTACTTTAGGGGAGCATAAACACCTATACAACCTAAAACTGGGTTTCTAGAGCAATAATAACAGAGGTCAAGTTCATCTCCATGGCAACAGCCTTTAACCACACAGAGGGTATAAATGGCTCAAAATATCTGTTGTGCACCTCTCCTCTACACCTTGACAGGTCATGTATACAATATTAGAGGATTGGATTGGCATGTGAATACTGTAGTATTCACATTCCACAACTTGGAATATAACTGTGAGTTATGAAAGCCCCATCCATGTCAGTGTGAGACTGCCTGTGGACTCAAAAACACTGGGGGCAAGCTGCACAGCATGGCTTTGCAGGCTCTGACACACGGTGGATTATCTGCTATCTTTGAAACGAGGGCCTATTCTGGCACTGGCAGCCAGGCACTTCTCTCTCAAGGTCTCGGCCTATTCTGAGCAGAGAGAAATCACAGGGTTTCAAGTAAACTTGTTTTCCACTGTTTTCTGGATTCCATGAACTCTCTAAAGAACCAATGGGATGAGGATTTAGGTGAACAACTCTTCTAGCTAGATGGAAGAATCTGTTTCCTCCTAGTTTTAACCATTGGATAAAGGAAGTTATGCAACATCTCAAGCTAGAGAAAATACGCTTCTCCGTTAGGGATCTGCAATTACCATTTCACAACTCCATAAACCAACCCACATTTGAATTTGAAATCATTATTTTTACTCTTTTTAACTTTTTGTTTTATAATATCGTAGTCTTTTTTTTTTACAATTTGATTACATTACTCATTGTATATCATGTGTGCTTAAATCTGGTTTTGTGGTGGGGCTCTGTTAGAGCATGGGGGGGTTGCAGTGGGTTTGATTTGGTAGGGGATCCGTGTGTGCATTTCGCTACACCTGCATTTCGCTACACCTGCATTTTGCAACACCTGCATTTCGCTACACCCGCATTAACATCTGCTAAACATGTGTATGTGACCAATACAATTTGATTTGTGTTCTGCCCTCAACCTGTATAACCATAAAAAAATAATATACAGTATTCTGTAGAATAATTCAACTGAATCAGAATATACAGTATTCTTTAGAATAACTCAACTGAATCAGAATATACAGTATTCTGTAGAATAACTCAACTGAATCAGAATATACAGTATTCTGTAGAATAACTCAACTGAATCAGAATATACAGTATTCTGTAGAATAACTCAACTGAATCAGAATATACAGTATTCTGTAGAATAACTCAACTGAATCAGAATATACAGTATTCTTTAGAATGGTTCTTCTGTGTGTAATACTAAACCATGTTTTACTTTCAGTTCTCCGTCTTAGCATATTACTTTTGTCGCATAGATGAAAAGCTGATATAGCTTACGATGTTAACTACTGTAAGGTTTGACCTTTCTTGGCCTTTCTGGGGAATTTGCATGTAATTGCAAACACTTTTCCACTAAGCTCTCAGCAGCTCACAGCGGCAGCTGCCTCTGCATCTACCAATCTCACAGGAGTCAATGGCCTTGAGAGAGAGAAAAAAATAAAAAAATAATATAATATCAATATTTACTCAAGGGAATTCTTGGTCAACGCAGGCCACTGTTGCTGCATGTCATGAAACCCATTTCCATTTAAATATATTCAAATGTTCCCTTTTTCATTTTAATATAGTCAAATGCTTCCTTTCACGCAGTAGTTTCTAAGTTACACAAAACGCCCCCAGAGAGTTCCATCTGAAACAATTACTGCTCTGATTAAAAACATCTTTGACCCTGAGGTGTCTTTTATTTCATTGCCAAAAAACACTTATATCTTCCTGTCTGCATAGATTTTAGACAAAGGCAAACTAATGCTGCTGCTGCCACACAGTCCAGTAAACTAATGCTGCTGCTGCCACACAGTCCAGCAAACTAATGCTGCTGCCACACAGTCCAGTAAACTAATGCTGCTGCCACACAGTCCAGTAAACTAATGCTGCTGCCACACAGTCCAGCAAACTAATGCTGCAGCCACACAGTCCAGCAAACTAATTCTGCTGCTGCCACACAGTCCAGCAAACTAATGCTGCAGCCACACAGTCCAGCAAACTAATGCTGCTGCTGCCACACAGTCCAGCAAACTAATGCTGCTGCCACACAGTCCAGCAAACTAATGCTGCTGCCACACAGTCCAGCAAACTAATGCTGCAGCCACACAGTCCAGCAAACTAATGCTGCTGCTGCCACACAGTCCAGTAAACTAATGCTGCTGCTGCCACACAGTCCAGCAAACTAATGCTGCTGCCACACAGTCCAGTAAACTAATGCTGCTGCCACACAGTCCAGTAAACTAATGCTGCTGCCACACAGTCCAGCAAACTAATGCTGCAGCCACACAGTCCAGCAAACTAATGCTGCTGCTGCCACACAGTCCAGCAAACTAATGCTGCTGCTGCTACACAGTCCAGCAAACTAATGCTGCTGCTGCCACACAGTCCAGCAAACTAATGCTGCTGCCACACAGTCCAGCAAACTAATGCTGCTGCCACACAGTCCAGCAAACTAATGCTGCAGCCACACAGTCCAGCAAACTAATGCTGCTGCTGCCACACAGTCCAGCAAACTAATGCTGCTGCTGCTACACAGTCCAGCAAACTAATGCTGCTGCCACACAGTCCAGTAAACTAATGCTGCTGCCACACAGTCCAGTAAACTAATGCTGCTGCCACACAGTCCAGCAAACTATTGCTGCTGCTGCCATACAGTCCAGCAAACTAATGCTGCTGCTGCCACACAGTCCAGCAAACTAATGCTGCTGCTGCCATACAGTCCAGCAAACTAATGCTGCTGCTGCCATACAGTCCAGCAAACTAATGCTGCTGCTGCCATACAGTCCAGCAAACTAATGCTGCCACGCAGTCCAGCAAACTAATGCTGCCGCTGCCACACAGTTTAGCAAACTAATGCTGCTGCTGCCACACAGTTTAGCAAACTAATGCTGCTGCTGCCACGCAGTCCAACCAAGGCACATTAATAGAAGATACAAAGACGTTTTAAATAATAAACCAATAGTATTTTGCTGAACTTCTATTGTTCTTCAGGAGTAGCTGAATATCTCCTCCATGTATTTACAAGAACATAAATATTTGGCTGAATAGACATTTTCTAGTACTAAGTAGGCTACTATAGCCAAATACAAGGCAACCAGGTAACGTTGCACTAGTTTGTGGATTAATTCACAACTACATCTAACCTTTTAAATCAATGTGTGGTTAAATTAAATCCAACTATTTTCTACACCCATTAAATCCTAAAACTGATTTTCTCCACTGGTACTTTATTAGCCTATTACCTGCGTTCTGAGGCATGAAAATCCTCTAGGGATTAATACCTGAAGCAGGACTTGACGAGTCGTCTTTATAAAACTCCAATTACCATGGCGATTAGATAAGGACAACATTGCCCAAAGATAAACAAATTATGACATTAATTGTATTATTCATTCAGATTGTGGCTTGCACGTTAACTGCATCACACATGCAAATTGAGTTGAGATCCACAAAGTCCCTTCCACCAGGTGGATGATGAGATATGTTGGCACGTCTGCCATATTGCATCTCCATCCCAAAGCCCTTGCTTGGAAGTGTACTTCGCCAGACTACCAAGAACCTTGCCCTCATCCAGGGCAAGGTGGCGAGACACGGTAGTGATGACACCATAGGCCTTGTTGATCTCTGACCCAGGCAGGATGTTCTTGCCAGCATACTTGGGGTCCAACATGTACACTGCGGCGTGTATGTGCTTCAGGCAGAAGTCTTCACGCTTTTTGATGTATTTCAGAACTGTAGTTTCCACTGCTTGGAGCAACAGTGGTGGGCAGGGCAGTACGGATTTCTTCTCTTACATCTGCAAGCAGAGTCTGAACATCAGACAGGATGGCATTGTTTCCCTCAATCCGTGCAATGCCTACTGCTATAAGTTTCAGGAGTTTCAGGCTGCTTACCACTCTCTTCCAAAATACATAATCCAGGAGGATCCTCTTGATGGGGCTGTCCATATCGGCAGACTGTGATATGGCCATTTCTTGGAGAGACTCCATCCCCTCCAGGAGACTGTCAAACATAATGACAACACCACCCCAACGGGTATTGCTGGGCAGCTTCAATGTGTTGCTCTTATTCTTCTCACTTTGCTTGGTGAGGTAGATTGCTGTTATAACAATTCCATGTACAGATAAATAGTTAAGCAGTTAGTATAACAACTCCTTTGTAAGATAAATATGTTTAAATGAAACATGTATGGAAACAGGTGAATTAACACTCAGTTAGCAGGCTCAAGCAAGCTAAAACCCACATGGTAGCAAAAACTAACTAGCAGAAAAGTTAGAAATAATTTAAACACACTTTGCTGTATGCTAATATTTAAAAACATGTATGTTATATAAAATATATTCACCCCACCCAGTATTGTAATCAAAACTTACCAGAAAGCATGTAGTCCTTGGCTCAGACAGTGTAGTAGTGTGGGCTCAATAGCATCTCACTAGTGTGCAAGATCTTAAGAATCAGCTGTACATGTGATGGAAGAGTGCACTGCACGTGATGGAAGAATGCACTGTGCATGCAGAGGGTTGCAATTCCATTGAATTAGGGATAGTTTAACCAAAATATGCCACAAGACCTAGAATTGCCTTATGTGTATCACACAAAAACTTTTTTGATGAAGTTAAGAAAAATTCCCATATTCCAGGGCTTAACATCCCATGGAAAATTTCCAGAAAATTTCGAGAAATTTACCGGAAAGTTTCCAACCCTATACAGCCCTGTCCCCCAGGCCCCAATAAGAGCAGTGAGTGGGGTGGAGCTAGCCCTGACCACCAGGCCCCAATAAGAGCAGTGAGTGGGGTGGAGCTAGCCCTGACCACCAGACCCCAATAAGAGCAGTGAGTGGGGTGGAGCTAGCCCTGCCTGCCAGGCCCCAATAAGAGCAGTGTGTGGGGTGGAGCTAGCCCTGCCTGCCAGGCCCCAGTAAGAGCAGTGATTGGGGTGGAGCTAGCCCTGCCTGCCAGGCCCCAGTAAGAGCAGTGAGTGGGGTGGAGCTAGCCCTGCTGCCAGGCCCCAATAAGTAGGGTGAAGATCCCCAACTCAGAGTAGTGATCACTCCTGGATCATCACTGTGGCTGCTGAAGAGGATCCCAGGACATAATAAGAACTGGCAACAGCTTGATTACAATAATCACTATACTCTGTCCATCAGTGACTCATTCATGGATTTCTCTCTTTATATAATTTTTTTGTGAATGCCATCTCCATGTTGGAGCTCTCCTGCTGGGAACATCTGCAGTGGCTAATGACCATTTATTTGGTAGACAACGACGTCATGTTAAAAAACAGACAGCAGCATTAAGCCTGTTTGCGCTACTTTGGCTGACGATATCTTAACTGACCTGATTAGAGGGTACTAAAATCACTTGCCAGAAGATGATACTAAGATTATCAACACGTTTTTTAAGACCCAGATATGGTCGGGCAGTGAGATACTCTACATGGCCAAAAGTATGTGGACAGCTTGTCCGTCGAAACGTTGGTTGGCTCCTAGAGTGTGCGGCTCTCCTTTTCTCTTTCAAGTGTTCCACTCCGCTGGCCAGCACCTCGCCTAAACAGGTGTGCGTTTCTTTCGTCTCTATACAAAAGTGTGTGGACACCTGCTCGTCGAAACAGCTTATTACAAAAATCATGGGCATTAATATGGAGTTGGCAACCCCTTTGCTGCTATAACAGCCTCCACTCGTCTGGGAAGGCTTTCCACTAGATGTTGAACCATTGCTTCAGGCACTTTCTTCCATTCAGCCACAAGAGCATTAGTGAGGTCGGCACTGATGTCGGGCGATTAGGCCTGGCTCGCATTCGGTGTTCCAATTCATCCCAAAGGTGTTCGATGGGGTTGAAGTCAGGGCTCTGTACTGAAACAGGAAAGGGCCTTCCCCAAACTGATGCCACAAAGTTGGAAGCATAAAATCATTTAGAATGTCATTGTATGCTGTTGTGTTAAGATTTCTCTTTCCTGGAACTTATGGGCCTAGCCCGAACCATGAAAAACAGCCCCAGACCAAAATTAACAGTTGGCACTTTGCATTCGGGAAGGTAGCGTTCTCCTGGCATCCGCCAAACCCAGATTCGTCTGACGGACTGTTTGATTGTGAAGAGTGATTAATCACTCCAGAGAACACGTTTCCACAGCTCCAGAGTCCAATGGCGGAGAGGTTTGCACCACTCCAGTCGATGGCTGCTCGGCCATAGAAACCCATATCACGAATCTCCCAATGAAAAGTTATTGTGCTCACATGGCTTCCAGAGGCAGTTTGGAACTCGGTAGGGAGTGTTGCAACCGAGGACAGACGATTGTTATGCGCTTGTGAGCTTGTGTGGTCTACCACTTCCCGGCTAAGCCGTTGTTGCTCCTTGACATTTCCACTTCACAATAACAGCACGTACAGTTGACCGGGGCAGCTCTAGCAGGGCAGAAATATTACGAACTGACTGGTTGGAAAGGTGGCATCCTATGACGGGGCCACCTGGAAAGTCTGAGCTCTTCAGTAAGGTCATTCTACTGCCAATGTTTGTCTATGGAGATTGCATGGCTGTGTGCTCGATTTTATACACCTGTCAGCCACAGGTATGACTGAAATAGCCAAATCCACTAATTTGAAGGGTTGTCCTGCCAATGTACATTACGCACATCACTACAGCAAGTTCCAATGTGCTCCGAAGAGATTTTGATGTTGATGCTCTCCTCTGTATTCTGTAGTATGCTGCAGGCTACTGTGTATGTTGGCTGTTTGCGTTCTCACTCTCTGCCCCTTCATCTCCCTCTGCTACTCTCTAAGCTGAGATGTAAAACCCTGCAGAGCATGCATCTTTACATCAATATTATGTGCGGTAAGAGGGTAAAGGTTTAAAGATGTAGGGTTGTTGCGTCATCAGGAATGCGTAATATTTAACTTTAAATAGATTGGTACTTGCTCTTCTTCTATGATTATCAAGCCCTAGTAAAGAAGCAGATGTGGGACGGCACATAGGCCTACAGTTGACCCAAACAGATTACCTAGCTAACAACTTTAGTAAGACTTTATTATTCCTAGTACACAAATGGAATAGGGAACAGTTTCTATGCCACTTGTGTAATAACAAAAATAATTGTTCATAAAATGTTGTTACAATAGTAATTACAATGTTACTACACAGGTATAAAAGCAACTTAAGGAGTTGCTTGTGCAGTGTCAACAACAATACATTCCATATCATCACTGAACAGTGGACGACATGTCCAACCACGTGGTTAAACACTCTATCCCGCCCCTGTGGCTTAAGTCTTCAGGCAGGAATAGAAGAGAGTCGCGACTGCAGTGGTGACTCGGCTCAAACGGTCGGTGGTCGCATAATTACATTGCCCTGTTGTCAACAGATTAAGTCTGCCTGCTACCGGTGGAGGGAAGCTGGCTGATGGATGGAGGCTGACTGATGGAGGAAGGCTGGCTGATGGAGTAAGGCTGGCTGATGGAGGAAGGCTGGCTGATGGAAGAAGGCTGGCTGATGGAGGACGGCTGGCTGATGGTGGGAGGCTGGCTGATGGTGGAGGCTGGCTGATGGTGTGAGGCTGGCTGATGGAGGAAAGCTGTCTGATGGAGGAAGGCTGGCAGATGGAGGAAGGCTTTATCTCGTCTGTATCTTTGACCTGGAAAAAGAGGCTTGGTATTAAAATTACAATCCCTTCTCTGAATAATGTCTAATTTCAAAGTGGAAGCATTTTTAAACCTCATATACACTACAATTAAAACATTTCCTGCAACAGGGTGATCAAAATGTAGATCCTACATCTGTATTGCATGAATAATTGAGATACACTAGTATATATACAGCATCTTCTAGGGTTGAGCCAATGGGGTGTCCTCAATCCCCTACTCATAAAAATAAAAATATGTATAAAAACCTTTACGTTATTAGGCTGCTATGTATACACACTTTGCTGTAGGCTACTATTTACTAGTTAACAAAAAAACATGTTATATAAAATATATTGACCCCACCCAGTATTGTAATCAAAACTTACCAGAAAGCATGTAGTCCTTGGCTCAGACAGTGTAGTAGTGTGGGCTCAATAGCATCTCACTAGTGTGCAAGATCCTGAGAATCAGCTATGCATGTGATGGAAGAGTGCACTGCACGTGATGGAAGAATGCACTGTGCACTCAGAGGGTTGCAATTCCATTGAATTGGGGATAACCAAAATATGCCACAAGACCTAGAATTGACTTATGTGTATCCCACAAAAAAGGTTCACTGTTATAAGCTAACTTTTTTGATGAATTTAAGAAAAATTCCCAACACCCCCCTCCCCTTGGTGGCTTTCACCACCAACCAAGTGAAGAGAGAGCTGGAAAGACTACATCAGTGGAAAGCGGCGGGCCCTGATGGCATCAGCCCAAGGTTGGTCTGTGCTGACCAACAGTGTGGAATACTCCAGTGCCACTTCAACCTTAGCCTGAGCCTAGAAAGGGTCCCTGTGCTGTGGAAAACATCCTGCCTCGTCCCAGTGCCCAAGAAGGCGCACCCCACTGTCCTGAATGACTTCAGACCTGTAGCTCTAACATCCCACATCATGAAGACCCTGGAAAGGTTAGTCCTCGCTCACCTCAGACTCCGGGAGTGTATATCACTGCACCCCCTGCAAATCGCATAACAGCGCAACATCGGGGTGGATGATGAAACTACTGCATACCTTCTACCAGTCTGTGGTGGCCAGTGCCATCTTTTTTGCAGTGGTGTGCTGGGGCACCAACATAAAAGCTGGTGATGCTTCTCGGGTAAATAAGTTGATCAGGAAGGCTAGCTCTGTTCTGGGGATTAGCCGTGACACTTTAGAGGAGGTGGCGGCGAGACGGATCCTGGCCAAACTGCTGGCCATCATGGACAACGTCACCCACCCTCTGCATGCCATGGTTATGACGCAGCGGAGCACCTTCAGTCACAGATTGATCCCACCACGGTGTGCCAGAGAGCGCTACAGGAGGTCCTTCCTGCCGGCGGCTACTAGACTATTTAATGCCTCTCCGGGGTAACGTGCCGTCGGCAACATAGACCTGCAACTGTTGGGGTGCTAGGACCTAGTTTAACAATTATGCATCCATCCGTGAGTAAATCTGGTCTGTAATCACTCATTCACTCAGGACTTATTTATTCATTCAGGTCTGTATATACATACTCATGTACAGTTGTTATATCATATCACGTGCAATATTGTAAGTAAATCTTGGACTGAACTTACGTAGTCATTCACTCAGGAATGCATGTTAGTATCCTGTCAGTTGTATCTTTTTTCATTGCTTTTAATATATTGAATGTGCAATACGTGCATTTATCTATAATTAAGGACTGTATTTTAAGGGAATTACTATTATTACCCTCACTTATATCATACGCACTTTTAGCTATTTAAGTATTTCTCTGCCATCGACCTGTATAGTATAGTTAACCATGCACCATCCACCAATGTATAGTGTACATATTCAGCCATCCACCAATACTATGCAATGTCTCTTTATAGCTTTTTTGCACTCCAGACTTTTTTTACTTTTTCATACTGCCGCTGTATCATGTATCGTGTATCTGTCTTTTGTGTATTTTTGTTCTGGCATTTTGCACCTGCCCTGTGTTTTTTTTGTAGCTGCTTGACATTTCCCCTCGTGGATCAATAAAGTACCTATCTATCTATTGGTAACATACAGAGAAACTAGTAATTTTTGTTTCATGACAGCTCTCCAGATCATGTTCTATTGGTTGCACAGGGATATTTCAGATGGTATACAATGGTAAACACAGGTAAAGGCTACAATGGCTCTCGATGATATGCGAACTACACTGTTTTTTTCAATACACTACCGTTCAAAAGTTTTGGGTCACTTAGAAGTGTCCTTGTTTTTGAAAGAAAAAAATTGTATCCATTAAAACAACATCAAATTGATCAGAAATACAGTGTAGACATTGTTAATGTTGAAAATGACTTTTGTAGCTGGAAACGGCAGATTGTTTATGGAATATCTACAGTTGAAGTCAGAAGTTGTCAGGCTCTGGTCATAGAGAAGCCTATTTGCTCACAGTTCTATTCTTTCTGTTTGTTTTGTGAACGTGACATTTTGTCAATTCGTGTTTTTTGTGTTTCAGTAGTTCATCATTTTTGTCTTGTTATACATAGTAAAGAACGTTCTTACATAGTATAATAAAATATGTCGAACTACTATCCCTACTATCCACTCCCATGCCAGAGCAGTCCGCTTCACCGATGTCCAGTCCGGGTCCGGACCTCTGCTCTACTCCCCGCACCCGACCTCCAGTGCGTGCGCCCAGCCAGGTGCTTCAAGTGCCGGCTCCCCGCACCCGACCTCCAGTGCGTGCGCCCAGCCAGGTGCTTCCTGTGCCGGCTCCACGCACCCGACATCCGGTGCGCCTCCCCAGTCCGGTACGTCCCGTGCCGGCTCCCCGCACCCGACCTCCGGTGCGCCTCCCCAGTCCGGTACGTCCCGTGCCGGCTCTCCGTAGCCCGGAACCTCCAGCGAAGGTTCGAAGCCCGAAACCTCCAGCGAAGGTCCGCAGCCCAAAACCACCAGCGAAGGTCCGCAGCCCGGAACCTCCAGCGAAGGTCCGCAGCCCGGAACCCTCAGCGAAGGTTCGCAGCATGGAGCCTCCAGCGAAGGTCCTTAGCCCGGAACCTCCAGCGAAGGTCCGAAGCCCGAAACCTCCTGAGCCAGAGCAGTACGCTCCACCGGTGCCCATTCCGGGTCCAGCCGTCTGCTCCGCTCCTGAGCCAGAGCAGTCCGCTCCACCGGTGCCCAGTCCGGGTCCGGCCGTCTGCTCCGCTCCCGTGCCAGAGCAGTTCGCTCCACCGGTGCCCAGTCCGGGTCCGGTAAATTGCCCAGCTCCATGGCCGGAGCCGTTTGCCCCACCGGTGCCCAGTCCGGGCCCGGGTGTTTTCCCCGCTCCATGGCCGGAGCCGTTTACCCCACCGGTACCCAGTCCGGGCCCGGTCATAAGGAGGGGGCACAGGAGAAAACTGTCCACTTCGCCGGAGCCAGAGCCGCCCCCGACGGACTAGTCTTCCCTCCCTATTAACCCCCCCCCCCCCCCACCCCTTGTATTTGTGTTTTTTTTTTGGCGTCCGGTAGTCCGCGCCGTGGGGGGGGGGGTTACTGTCAGGCTCTGGCCATAGAGAAGCCTATTTGCTTCTCTGACAGTTCTATTCTTTCTGTTTCTGGTGGTGGTTTGTGTTGGATCCCTAATTAGAGACAGCTGTAGCGCATCGTCTCTAATTAGGGATCCTACATAGGTTTGTAGGTTTCACACTGGGTTGTGGGTCGTTATCGTTATCGTATATTTCGCATGTCACGGTGAAAAGTAAGTGTGCTTAATTTACGTCTGTTCATTTGTGTTTGTTTTGTGAACGTGACGTTTTGTCAATTCGTGTTTTTGTGTTTCAGTAGTTCGTCATTTTTGTCTTGTTATACATAGTAAAGAACATTCTTGCATAGTATAATAACATATGTCGAACTACTATCCCTGCGCTGCGCCTTGGTCTCTCTATGCACCCTCTCGTGACAGAAGTTTACATACATCTCAGCCAAATATATTTAAACTCAGTTTTTCACAATTCCTGACATTTAATCCTAGTAAAAATTCCCTGTCCTAGGTCAGTTAGGATCACCCCTTTATTTTAAGAATGTGAAATGTCAGAATAATAGTAGAGAGAATGATTTATTTCAGCTTTCATCACATTCCCAGTGGGTCAGAAGTTTACATACACTCAATTAGTATTTGGTAGCAACTTGGGTCAAACATTTTGGGTAGCCTTACACAAGCTTTCCACAATAAGTTGGGTGAATTTTGGCCTATTCCTCCTGACAGAACTGGTGTAACTGAGTCAGGTTTGTAGGCCTCCTTGCTCGCACACACTTTTTCAGTTCTGCCCACAAATGTTCTATAGGATTGAGGTCAGGGCTTTATGATGGCCACTCCAATACCTTGACTTTGTTGTCCTTAAGCCATTTTGCCACAATTTTGGAAGTATGCTTGGGGTCATTGTCCATTTGAAAGACCCATTTGAGACCAAGCTTTAACTTCCTGACTGATGTCTTAAGATGTTGCTTCAATATAGTATCCACATAATTTTCCTTACTCACGATGCCATCTATTTTGTGAAGTGCACCAGTCCCTCCTGCAGCAAAGCACCCCCACAACATGATGCTGCCACCCCCCGTGCTTCACTGATGGGATGGTGTTCTTCGGCTTGCAACCCTTTTGCTCCAGACATAACGATGGTCATTATGGCCAAACAGTTCTATTTTTGTTTCATCAGAAAAGAGGACATTTCTACAAAACGTATCATCTTTGACCCCATGTGCAGTTGCAAACCGTAGTCTGTCATTTTTTATGGCGGTTTTGGAGCAGTGGCTTCTTCCTTGCTGAGCAGCCTTTCAGGTTATGTCGATATAGGACTTGTTTTACTGTAGATATACTGTAGATACTTTTGTACCTGTTTCCTCCAGCATCTTCACAAGGTCCTTTGCTGTTGTTCTGGGATTAATCTGCACTTTTCGCACCAAAGTACGTTTATCTCTAGGGGACAGAACGCGTCTCCTTCCTGAGCGGTATGATGGCTGCGTGGTCCCATGGTGTTTATACTTGCGTACTATTGTTTTGTACAGATGAATGTGGTACCTTCATGCGTTTGGAAATTGCTCCCAGGGATGAACCAGACTTGTGGAGGTCTACAATACTTTTTTTGAGGTCTTGGCTGATTTCTTTTGATTTTCCCATGATGTCAAGCAAAGAGGCACTGAGTTTGAAGGTAGGCCTTGAAATACATCCACAGGTACACCTCCAATTGACTCAAATAATGTAAATTAGCCTATCAGAAACTTCTAAAGCCATGACATAATTTTCTGAAATTTTCAAAGCTGTTTAAAGGCACAGTCAACTTAGTGTGTGTAAACTTCTGACCCACTGGAGTTGTGATATAGTGAATTATAAGTTAAATAATCTGTCTGTAAACAATTTTTGGAAGAATGACTTGTGTCATGCACAAAGTAGATGTCCTAACAGACTTGCCAAAACTATAGTTTATTAACATGAAATCTGTAGAGTGGTTGAAAAATGAGTTTTATGACTTCAACCTAAGTGTATGTAAACTTCCGACTTCAACTGTACATTGAACATAATTGCAAAAGGGTTTTCTAATGATCAATTAGCCTTTTAAAATGACTTGGGTTAGCTAACACAACGTGCCACTGGAACACAGGAGTGATGGTTGCTTATAATGGGCATCTGTAATCCTATGTAGATATTCCATTAAAAATCAGCCGTTTCCAGCTACAATAGTCATTTACAACATTAACAATGTCTACACTGTATTTCTGATGTGACCCCAAATTTTTGAACAGTAGTGTATATATTACTGGCCTACATTCAACCAGGAGGATATTACCAAGGAGTTTTAGTGGCTGAAATAAATGTTGTTTATGTCCAATGTTAGCCCATTATTGTCTTTGGCCCCAGCTCCCTTATCTGTGAAACATGTCCTGATGACTCCTGATATCATGTTGTCTGTCCGACAGTGCTTAAGAACACATCCCCAACTCTCTGTAATCATTAGCAAGTTTCTTAGACACCACACAAACATAATTACCCTACAATGAAACCAGACACATTTACGGTAACAAATTGCCCAATTTTCACAGGAAAGCTTTTCTGTTCTTTTCTTCTACAGCCTATCTATATGCCAACGTTGCCTTGGTTTTCCCCATACTCAACGTTTACATCAGTTCACCCAAACTCAGCAGCATACCAGATTCACTGCAGTATTAGACGTTTGTCCAGGTCGCCAGGATATCGAGAGATGCTTTGTGCATGCAATTTCAATTGGTCCACTAGGGGCAACATGAGTGCCTATTACAGTACCAAGCACTTTTTTTTACCCTTTATCTTAAACCTTAATCCTTACCTTAACCACTCGGAATGAATGGCTAAATTTAACCTTCGAGTTAAGTTTCACTTTCGGTTTCAAAGGCGCAGTTGCGACACAACAGGCCTACTTTCAATTCACCTACATAGGTTTACCCCCACCACCCCCAGACCTGCCTCAGATATCCATGAGGAGGTAATAGAATGAGGGAACGAATATCACAAATATCAGAGAAGTTCTACTAATACAATTCCACTTAGTGAACCTTCTCAACCATAGCCACAATGATTCCATTCATATTGGACACTCCAGGTGATCCTGCCTCACCTCCGCTGAATGGCCCCAGTGCTGAGAAACGATCTGGATCCGTGTTGGTCCTATGTGACCCCACACAGGTTAAGTCATTAGCCGTCACTGAAAGTCATCAACAAGGGGTTAGGGGCTGATTAGCCCCCACCGAATACCAGACTGAAGGAGAGGGATTCACATTGGAGGAGAATCATGTATCCCAGCAGCCCCAGATGGTGGGTCTGACACTACAGCCCTATCTGTTTCCTGTAGAAATGTCACCCAGCACACTCACATTTAAATACACTTGAATAATATCATAGGTATTATCAAATAAATTGTGCTAATATCATGTGGTGAAATCTAAGCACACTGTAAATTATGTAGGTGAAGTATTAAGCTGTGAAGTGCACATGTATCTATAGATAAAACAGTATATGCAGGTCCATTTTCACCACCAGTAACGATATTTTGATACAGTGTTGAGTTATATAAAAAGTTCTACAAATTGGACGACTTTACTGCCAGTTTTGTCCTAGTTTGGTTGAGTATAAAACCATAAGAATGTAGAAAGCCCATTAAAACCAATTCATTTATTGGATCTTATAGAAATTCGTACTCTTTTTTTCAATTCTCCTTAGACATTTTAAAACAACAGAATTGTGGTAATTGTAACTTTGTAGCTAGTTATACTATTAATTAATTAGATTTTAAAGCAAATGGATACACTACTATTTATAGTACATGTGTAGGACTCAATACATGGAGAATGGTGTTCCATCAGTGTAGGAGTGATTAGACTGTAAGACCACCAAAGACGACCTCTGGCATCACATTTGTCAAATCGATTTTTCTTACTGGCCTACTGACCTACTGACCCGACCCTCCTCCCACTGCTCGCTTCTGCTGGCCTTCACAGATTCTGTCCTTACGCTCCTCAAGTTGCCAGTAATAGGCTACACTAGTGGTTGGCAACCTTTTCCATTTTGTAGTGCCAATTTATCTTGACAGGAGCACTCCAAACTAAATTGACAACTCGTAAATGGAATGAAATAAACTAAAAGTGTTGCCTAGGTTGTGCGCTCTGCAAACAATGTGCAAACAACGTGACAACGGTACGACTGGAATAATAATATATTGAATGCATTAAAAGAAATTACTGTGACCAAACAAACATTGTAGATAAGAAATGATGGTAATAAATGGTAAATGTACTACTGGTGAAACTGGCGTGCCATCCCCGCAGCCTCCACAATGGATTAGTCCACTCAGACAGGCGTGAATCAGACAGGTGTCTCATGTGGCATAAAATGTGTTTATATATATTTGCCACTGCTCGACAAATAAAATCTTGGTTGACCAACAGCCTATCAAGCAAACAATCAATAATTTGGGGTCAGCCCTACTGTCAAGTTGATGCAAGTCGATAACTTATTTTCAGGCCACTATAATTTGTAGTGATTCATCATCAGACGTTATCAGATGAGAAACACCAGCTTAATGAGAAAACACAACCGTGGGTGAGATGACTTCAGCTGACCTGAGCTAACCTTAGATTACCTAAAATGACCTGAGATTACCTATAGCGTCATCTTCCTCAAATTGGAAGATTAAAAAAGCTTGTGTACTAATTCAACTGGAAACAGCTCATCTCCCCACTACCACTATGTATATTACTCAGACTGTGGCAACTTGAAGATACGGCTACACTGCCGTTAAACAGTTTGGGGTCACTTAGAAATGTCCTTGTTTTTGAAAGAAAAGCAACATTTTTGTCCATTAAAATAGCATCAAATTGATCAGAAATACAGTGTAGACATTGTTAATGTTGTAAATGACTATTGTAGCTGGAAACGGCAGATTTCTTTATGGAATATCTACATAGGCGTACAGAGGCCCATTATCAGTTTTATTGCTTCTTTAATCAGCACAAGAGTTTTCAGCTGTGCTAACATAATTGCAAAAGGGTTTTCTAATGATCAATTAGCCTTTTAAAATGATAAACTTGGATTAGCTAACACAACGTGCCATTGGAACACAGGAGTGATGGTTGCTGATAATGGGCCTCTGTACGCCTATGTAGATATTCCATAAAAAATCAGCCGTTTCCAGCTACAATAGTAATTTACAACATTAACAATGTCTACACTGTATTTCTGATCAAGTTGATGTTATTTTAATGTACAAAAAATTAGCTTTTCTTTCAAAAACAAGGACATTTCTAAGTGACCCCAAACTTTTGAACGGTAGTGTATTTAATAAAATGGAGTGGCTGCGGATCCGACTTTACCAAACCTTTCCTTCCGACAGCTGAAGGTCCCGAAGCCTCTGCACATGTGCAGGAACCTCCACTCAACGCACAGTCTCCGCTCCACTCGTAGAGAACATACTACTCTGGCTAATGGTTATGATTTAATAAAGTTTAATCAAAGCTGAATCAATGTCTGCAAGATCACGTAAAGATATTATTGCACATAACAGAACAGAATATAATAGCATAGTATAATGTTACTGTAAGACAAAAAAACACCACCTAATTTCTTATTAGGTTTTAGGATGACTGTGTGAATGGTCATTGTCTCTCATTGTTAACACCATCTGCTCTAAAACTCACTCACTGTACATAATTCAAAACAACACTGTAGGCTACTATGAAACTGTAGCCTATAACTCAAGAAGATCTAAATGCATCTCCATGAAACTGATTGAGACTAAATGGTTGGTATGCAGATGCTGCATGGACGTTTCATAGATAGGATTTGTGAGAAATGAGAAGAGATGGGGCTTTTTAGAGGGCAATTCAGACCATAGCTATCTCTCAATGTTGCTTTGAGACAGAGCAAGAAGGCCTGGGACCCCCAGCCTGCCGGGAAGCAGGGTCCAGAAATGTCGGATCTGCAGCCTCGGCCATAAAAGGGAAACTAGTTTTAACAAAAAGACACCATATTATTATAAAATAGCTCACAGCAATGAACATGTAAATGCTATTTTGTGTGTGCGGGTCATTGCATTACACAGACAAATTGCATTTAGTCTTGACACTTCAAAACCATTAGTCAGACCCTTACCATCCACTGTGATAAAACAGAAGAACAGAACAGCAATAACACTCTACCCTGCAGACCTTTTGTAAAGAATGAACAATTTACTTGAGTTGTGAGTCATCTGACACAATGTATCAAACCCCAATCCAAAAGCCTAGGGTAAGACAAAGCAGACCAGGAGCTAGCAAAAACATAACACTAATTTGATCACGAGCTCATGAAGAGGAAGAACAAGCTTTTCCCTCTACCTCACTTTGCCTTAGTACTCAATTCAGCCGGAACTGCTGCAATACCTCAGATTTAAAGGAACTGCTGCAGTACCTCAGCCTTAAAGGAACTGCTGCAGTACCTCAGCCTTAAAGGAACTGCTGCAATACCTCAGCCTTAAAGGAACTGCTGCAGTACCTCAGCCTTAAAGGAACTGCTGCAATACCTCAGCCTTAAAGGAACTGCTGCAGTACCTCAGCCTTAAAGGAACTGCTGCAGTACCTCAGACTTAAAGGAACTGCTGCAGTACCTCAGACTTAAAGGAACTGCTGCAGTACCTCAGACTTAAAGGAACTGCTGCAGTACCTCAGCCTTAAAGGAACTGCTGCAGTACCTCAGCCTTAAAGGAACTGCTGCAGTACCTCAGACTTAAAGGGACTGCTGCAGTACCTCAGACTTAAAGGAACTGCTGCAATACCTCAGCCTTAAAGGAACTGCTGCAGTACCTCAGACTTAAAGGAACTGCTGCAGTACCTCAGACTTAAAGGAACTGCTGCAGTACCTCAGACTTAAAGGAACTGCTGCAGTACCTCAGACTTAAAGGAACTGCTGCAGTACCTCAGACTTAATGGAACTGCTGCAGTACCTCAGACTTAAAGGAACTGCTGCAGTACCTCAGACTTAAAGGAACTGCTGCAGTACCTCAGACTTAAAGGAACTGCTGCAGTACCTCAGCCTTAAAGGAACTGCTGCAATACCTCAGACTTAAAGGAACTGCTGCAGTACCTCAGACTTAAAGAGGTGCAGAATAGCCACATTGTCATTAGTACATAAAGCAATGGTTTTGAACAGTGGGGGCTGAACCGTTGAAACAGGATAAGTCTGGTAGAGGAAGAAATTCACACATTACGGCTGTGTTTATCCAGAACAGTTGTGATTGTAATGAATTCATATAGAAACCCCTTCAGGATAAAGCCAGTTCTATTTTCCCTGTGCCAACTGTATCATTGCCCTGTCCTCAGTGTCTTGCCAACGCAAACATTTTAACGCCCCCTAAGTCTCAGCAGGGCGTATCATAATCTGCTTTATCTGTGATCCTGGCAGAGGGCTAAGCATGGTGAGGCCGACTATCATGATCCTGATGATGATAAAGGTTTATCACAATGTCCTCTTCAGCATCAGGTCAACAGCTGATTATCATTTTGGAAATATACACTCTTAGAAAAAACGGTGCTATCTAGAACCTAAAAGGTTCCATGTAGAACCCTCTGGAAATGGTTCTACATAGAAACCACAATGGTTCTACTTGGAACCAAAACAGGTACTTTAAAGGGTTCTCCTATGGGGACAGCCTTTTTTTCTAAGAATGTAGCGTAGCAGCTGATAAGAATGGCTCCATTGTCATTAAACAACACCACAACAACATCCCTCTCATAAATCCTAGTGACATTCCGTCCTCTTCCTCCCTCTCTGATTTCTAAGTGGATTTCATCTGTCTTGGAGATCTAGACAGGGGGACAAGGGGCTTTTTAGAGGACAGTTCAAGCCATGTCTCTCTCTCAAAGTTTCTACATTCATCTCTAGATTCACCAATCTCTCCCTGGTCTAAAATGATCCCTATAGAAATACCTGGAATAATTTAGCATGGGGTAAAGAGAGAATTCTGGTCACATGCCACTGCTATTGTCTTGGTCTTCCCTCCCAAGGTCACTCACACTGTATCTACCCTCGTTGTGTGGTCTATCTACAATGAGAGCTATTCATTTACATTTTATAGGGTTTCAACAGGTTGGCTGGCTTACTATGTCTGAAAGTATAGTGTGTCCCCATGCACATACGTTTGTGTGTGTGTTTAGGTGTGTGTCTGTAGGAGTGTACGTGTGTCTGTAGGAGTGTAAGTGTGTGTATGTAGGAGTGTGTCTGCAGGAGTGTGTCGGTAGGAGTGTCATAGGAGTGTAGGAGTGTGTCTGTAGGAGTGTGTCTGTAGGAGTGTAGGAGTGTGTCTGTAGGAGTGTGTCTGTAGGAGTGTAGGAGTGTGTCTGTAGGAGTGTGTCTGTAGGAGTGTGTCTGTAGGAGTGTAGGAGTGTGTCTGTAGGAGTGTGTCTGTAGGAGTGTGTCTGTAGGAGTGTGTCTGTAGGAGTGTCTGTAGGAGTGTAGGAGTGTGTCTGTAGGAGTGTGTCTGTAGGAGTGTAGGAGTGTGTCTGTAGGAGTGTGTCTGTAGGAGTGTAGGAGTGTGTCTGTAGGAGTGTGTCTGTAGGAGTGTGTCTGTAGGAGTGTCTGTAGGAGTGTAGGAGTGTGTCTGTAGGAGTGTGTCTGTAGGAGTGTAGGAGTGTGTCTGTAGGAGCGTGTCTGTAGGAGTGTGTCTGTAGGAGTGTGTCTGTAGGAGTGTGTCTGTAGGAGTGTCTGTAGGAGTGTAGGAGTGTGTCTGTAGGAGTGTAGGAGTGTGTCTGTAGGAGTGTCTGTAGGAGTGTGTCTGTAGGAGTGTAGGAGTGTGTCTGTAGGAGTGTGTGTGTAGGAGTGTGTGTCTGTAGGAGTGTGTCTGTAGGAGTGTAGGAGTGTGTCTGCAGGAGTGTGTCTGTAGGAGTGTCTGTAGGAGTGTGTCTGTAGGAGTGTGTCTGTAGGAGTGTCTGTAGGAGTGTGTCTGTAGGAGTGTAGGAGTGTGTCTGTAGGAGTGTGTGTGTAGGAGTGTGTGTCTGTAGGAGTGTGTCTGTAGGAGTGTAGGAGTGTGTTTGCAGGAGTGTGTCTGTAGGAGTGTAGGAGTGTGTCTGCAGGAGTGTGTCTGCAGGAGTGTGTCTGTAGGAGTGTAGGAGTGTGTCTGTAGGAGTGTGTCTGTAGGAGTGTGTCTGTAGGAGTGTGTGTGTAGGAGTGTGTGTGTGTAGGAGTGTGTGTGTGTATAGGGCTGTGGCTGGCGGTCATGATATTTAGTCAGCCGGTGATTGCCAAGCAAATAACTTCCGGTCTTAATTAACATAAACTCATTTAGTATCTCCTGGCTTCCACTCACAGCCTACAAGCCACTGATGCAGACCTTTGGAACATCTACATTTTAAAAAGTCAAATAAATACATGTAATATAGACTACACCATCACAATAAATACATGTAATATAGCCTACACCATCACAATAAATCCATGTAATATAGCCTACACCATCACAATAAATTCATGTAATATAGCCTCCACCATCACAATAAATACATGTAATATAGCCTCCACCATCACAATAAATACATGTAATATAGACTACACCATCACAATAAATCCATGTAATATAGACTACACCATCACAATAAATCCATGTAATATAGACTACACCATCACAATAAATCCCTTATTTATTTTAGGCAGGTCTAAAGAAACATGATATGGAGAAAATGTAGTCTATTTCTAAAGAACAGAATAGCATCCTCTGCGCTGTCCTTATGTTAGGCCCTGATCTCGCTATGCCAAATGGGTGTGGGCTACACTAGTTCATTTAGCAGACAAGATTTGCTTAGAATTCCGTGGCATAATTTTTTCAAATTTTATAGTATGAAGAATCCAATTGAACATAGCTGAATAAAATAGAAAGGATATTTTCTCCAAACGATTTGAGGGATTTTGTCAGGGTTTGCCCATAGGCATCTCTAGGGCTGACAGGTTTAGGAGTTGGTTAAGTAGTCTAGCAGACTCTATGTTGTGTAAAATGTGTTGGTCCCCAATGCGTTGTCTCTAATTGGGGACCCTATTTATTGTGTTCCTTTTCCACCTGTGTGTGAATCATTATTTGCGTATTGCTCCATTTTGAGCTCAGTGTTACGTTACGGGTTTATTGTATTTGCTTTGTTGTTTTTCTACATTCACATTTAATAAAGGTATGTTGAATGTTAACAGCGCTGCGTTTTGGTCTGCCTACACACCGCACCGTGACAGAGTGCACACACGTGGCTATTCTGTGTTGAGCGGTTAACAACAGAAACAGGTACTCCTATATGCTTAATTTAAAATGATTTATGTAACTTTAGTTGTGATACAAATGTGGAGCTATATGTTTTCATTTTTAAAACATTCTAAGGCTGCATGATGCGATTATGATTTGAATAAAGTTGCATGAAAGGCATGAGCTCTGCTTAGTTTTTTGCCCAGGCTGTATACACTTCATCAGTCTCTCAATCACAATTTGACAAGCACTTGATAATGCCTTGAATTTCCCGGCTGCATCCACTTTGTGTGGCCATAATGGGCTGTATATAATAATTATAATTCCCTTCTGCCAGCTGGGTGCCGAAGTACCTCTTACTCACATGGCTCTCATGATCGGGTCTTTCTCACAGGCAACAAGTAAAGACAGACACATCTGGGACACAACTGCCCGCGTCCTTATCCAATGCAGAGGTGCATATTGAAGATATTGGCCAACAAGATGAACAGAAAAAGCACTATGTAAATCTACTATCCCCCATAGTACAAAAGTTAACCTATTCTGTGTGAGAAACAAATATTCCAAGCATAGTCCGGGGCAGTTGTGGGATGTGATGGATTATGCATGTAATGCTTTTATTATAAAGGTGCATTTTTATGGTAAACATTATCTTCCCCAAACTTTAAACTCACGCGCTGCATATGTATGCCAGTTGTAAAGCGGATTAATTTGCTTCATTTTAAGAAGTTATTTGGCCACTTTAGTTGATACAAACCTTATAAAAAAAATATAGGCCTATGGGTTAGGCTACATGAGGTGTGCGACTACGATTTGAAAAAGTATGCGCTGTTTGCCTTAAGCTGGGCATCATTCACAAGTAATAATATATCATTCAAGTGATAGGCTAATATTGTCAACCATCACACTATTATATGTGTGACATTTTGTTTTTGATTTAGAATGGACCATTATCATGCACCGGTCTCAACAGGGGCAGCGAGAAAAAAAATACATGTAATCTATGCACTTAATCAGCAAATGGAGGATGCTTTTGGTTAATTTTCATGCCAGCCAGGTAGGCTATACTCCTGTTGTAAAGAAGCAATGTGCTTAATATTAGGAAGGTTGATAAATAAATAAAGTAGGCCCAGACTATAGAAAGCTATGGGATCCTCTTCTATTTAGAAGAGGCCATCACTGTTTTCTCACACAATTGCATAGCCTATAGAAATGTTGCGTAACATGAGCTCATGGGCGCTCATGAAGTGTGTGATTAGATTTTAGATTATATTTGCATTGATGTCAGAGTGATTAGAGGGACAATAGAGTGCTGAGTACCAGGCAGTTAGCAGGTTTGGTAGGCTACTAATGACCATGAGCAGCATCAGAGCTTGGAGAAGCTTAATTACCATGACTAAACGGTCACATGGAATTTGACTGCCATCATGACTCGTGACAGCCGGTGTGGCGGTAATACGGTCAAAGTAACAGCTGTACGTGTGTGAGTTTAGGTGTGTGTGTGCTCTTGAATAAATCCCTTTGACACTGCATGGGTCGTCAAGGCCTATTTCCTGACAGGATCATTTCCCCATGGAATTGACAGGATCATTTCCCCATGGAATTGACAGGATCATTTCCCCATGGTATTGACAGGGTCATTTCCCCAATGGTATTGACAGGATCATTTCACCAACTGTATTGACAGGATCATTTCACCAACTGTATTGACAGGGTCATTTCCCCAATGGTATTGACAGGGTCATTTCCCCAATGGTATTGACAGGGTCATTTCCCCAATGGTATTGACAGGGTCATTTCCCCATGGTATTGACAGGATCATTTCCCCAATGGTATTGACAGGATCATTTCCCCATGGTACTGACAGGGCCTGGTGCAGTATGCTGGAGCCAGACCGTATGGGAGTATGTCAGAGGTTGTACTATAAGTATGAGCTTTTGTAATGGAAACCACCCCGCTGTTCCTTGCCCAAGGCAACCTTCACAACCGTACTCTCCCTCCCAGCAGGGTGACTTCATTAAAAACTCCTCACATGATTGACCTCATAAAACACTTGAGGTAAAAGACTTTATCACACTAATGCTCTGGTCAAAAGTCCACAATCCCCCACAGAGAGTGGGGATGTCTTAGGAATGTGAAATTAGGAGGCCCTTACTGGCCTGGCTGTAAAATATGCCACCTAGAGTCCAATGAATTATGGATGCAAATGTATGTATTTGATTTATGTAGATCCACTTGTCATAAGCCCTAATACATGATCTGCCACAGCTCTTGACGGCTGCTTTCATAAATACAGTGAATCCCTTTACATATAATGTTTTAACCTTTTGAGTGTGCAACTTCTGTCCAAATAAAATCCTCTCCTTATTTTAACTCTGTAGCTACACAACTATTTTTTTAATTTATTTTATTTCACCTTTATTTAACCAGGTAGGTCAGTTGAGAACAAGTTCTCATTTGCAACTGCGACCTGGCCAAGACAAAGCAAAGCAGTGCGACAAAAAAAACAACACAGAGTTACACATTAAACAAAGTCAAAAACACAATAGAAAATCTATAAACAGAGTGCAAAATGTAGTGCAAAAATGCAGTAAGGTTGGGAGGTAGGACAATAAATAGACTATAGAGTAGAAATAAATTACAGAATTATCATCATTAACACAGGAATGAAGGATGTGCAAATTATGATGTGCAAATAGAGATACTGGAGTGCAAGATTAGTGAGAAAATAAACAAAAATAAATATGGGGATGAGGTAGTAGTGTGGGCTATTTACAGAAGGGCTATATACAGGTGCAGTGATCGATAAGCAGCTTAGACAGCTGATGCTTAAAGTTATTGAGGGAGATAGGAACCTCTAGCTTCAATGATTTTTGCAATTCGTTCCAGTCATTGGCAGCAGCGAACTGGAAGGAATGGCGGCCAAAGGAGGTGTTGGCTTTGGGGGTGACCAGAGAGATATACCTGCTGGAGCGCATGCTACGGGTGGGTGTTGCTATGGTGACCAGTGAGCTGAGATAGGGCGGGGATTTACCTAATAAAGACTTATAGATGACCTGGAGCCAGTGGGTTTGGCGACGAATATATAGTGATGGCCAGCCAACGAGAGCATACAGGTCGCAATGGTGGGTAGTGTAAGGGGCTTTGGTGACAAAACGGATGGCACTATGATAGACTACGTCCAATTTACTAAGTAGAGTGTTGGAGGCTAGTTTGTAAATGACATCGCCGAAATCAAGGATCGGTAGGATAGTCAGTTTTACAAGGGCATGTTTGGCAGCATGAGTGAAGGAGGCTCTGTTGCGAAATAGGAAGCCAATTCTGGATTTAATTTTGGATTGGAGATGGTTGATGTGAGTCTGGAAGTTGAGTTTATAGTCTAACCAGATGCCTAGGTATTTGTAGGTGTCCACGTATTCTAATTCGGATCCGTCGAGAGTAGTGATGATAGTCCGGTGGGCGGGTGCTGGCATCGTTCGATAGAAAAGCATGCACTTAGTTTTACTAGCGTTTAAGAGCAGTTGTAGGCCACGGAAGGAGTGTTGTATGGCATTGAAGCTTGATTGAAGGTTAGTAAACACAGTATCCAAAGAGGGGCCAGATGTATACAGAATGGTGTCATCTGCGTAGAGATGGATCAGAGAGTCACCAGCAGCGAGAGCGACATCGTTGATGTATATAGAGAAAAGGGTTGGCCCAAGAATTGAACCCTGTGGCACCCCCATAGAGACTGCCAGAGGATCGGACAATAGGCCCTCCGATTTGACACACTGAACTCTGTCTGCAAAGTAGTTAGAGAACCAGGCAAGGCACTCACTTGAGAAACCAAGGCTGTTGAGTCTGCCAATAAGAATGCGGTGATTGACTATCATACTACTTTGTAATATCCTAGGCCATTTTCAGTGCAATCAATCATTACCAGTTCAAGTAGGAATAAGTTCAAATGACACGGTTGTTTACTCTCTTGCTAATGTAGCAGGCCTGAACAAGATAACTTTGGCCTACTCAACCCAACACATTTATGTTGAGTCCCTATTGATCCCATTATACACAACGATAAACTTGCTTCTATCACAGCCACAGTAAGAGTTTCTCTCTCCCTCTCTCTCTCTCTCTCTCTCTCTCTCTCTCTCTCAAAGGTAAGTATGAGAACAGTAATTTGCTTGTACTCTAGGACAGGTGTTCACTCGGGTGCACGCGCCACGTCTATTTCTATGTTCACAAGCACTGTTCATGACAAACTGTTCACAACCCTCTTGTTGGTGGAGAGAATTCTGCAGGTTTAAAGCTTATTTCCTGAAATTCTACACGTCACAGTTTTAAAGCAAATTTTCTTTCTATTCTATACATTTTGCCATGTCTAATATGTATTCATGTGATATGAGTGACAAAAAAATGACAACAATATCTATGGGCTAAAAAACGTTTAGCTGACATGGACTAGTTGATCTGGACATTAATGACAAGTTATAAATAGCTCTCTAAGGCATGCAATGACTAACATGACAAGAGGAACTGATTTCGAAATTGCACCTTGTGCATTCTACTATTACAACTTTCAAGAGTATGTTTAAAGCCGGACTGAGTTCCTTTAAAAAAAAAAAAGTAAAACCTCATCTAAACAGTATGCTGAGATCCCGTCTGAGATCCCTAGAGATTGGAAAGCTGCCGCGGTCATCCCCCTCTTCAAAGGGGGAGACACTCTAGACCCAAACTGTTACAGACCAATATCCATCCTGCCCTGCCTTTCTAAAGTCTTCGAAAGCCAAGTTAACAAACAGATCACTGACCACTTCGAATCCCACCGTACCTTCTCTGCTATGCACTCTGGTTTCCGAGCTGGTCATGGGTGCACCTCAGCCACGCTCAAGGTACTAAACGATATCATAACCGCCATAGATAAAAGACAGTACTGTGCAGCCGTCTTCATCGACCTTGCCAAGGCTTTCGACTGTCAATCACCGCATTCTTATTGGCAGACTCAACAGCCTTGGTTTCTCAAATGACTGCCTTGCCTGCTTCACCAACTACTTCTCAGATAGAGTTCAGTGTGTCAAATCGGTGGGCCTGTTGTCCAGTCCTCTGGCAGTCTCTATGGGGGTGCCACAGGGTTCAGTTCTTGGGCCGACTCTATTCTCTATATATATCAATGATGTCGCTCTCGCTGCTGGTGACTCTCTGATCCATCTCTATGCAGACGACACCATTCTGTATACATCTGGCCCCTCTTTGGACAATGTGTTAACAAACCTCCAAACGAGCTTCAATGCCATACAACACTCCTTCCGTGGCCTCCAATCGAACGCTGCCCACACCCTCCCACCGGACTATCATCACTACTCTTGACGGGTCTGACTTAGAATATGTGGACACCTACAAATACCTAGCTGTCTGGTTAGACTGTAAACTCTCCTTCCAGACTCACATTATGCATCTCCAATCCAAAAGTAAATCTAGAATCGGCTTCCTATTTCGCAACAAAGCCTCCTTCACTCATGCTGCCAAACATGCCCTCGTAAAACTGACTATCCTTGACTTTGGCGATGTCATTTACAAAATAGCCTCCAACACTCTACTCAGCAGATTGGATGTAGTCTATCACAGTGCCATCTATTTTGTTACCAAAGCCCCATATGCTACCCACCACTGCGACCTGTACGCTCTCATTGGCTGGCCCTCACTACATACTCGTCGCCAAACCCACTGGCTCCAGGTCATCTAAGTCTTTAGTAGGTAAATCTCCGGCCCTTATCTCAGCTTGCTGGTCACCATAGCAACACCCACCCGTAGTATGCGCTCCAGGAGGTATATTTCACTGGTCATCCCCAAAGCCAACACCTCCTTTGGCTGCCATTCCTTCCAGTTCTCTCTTGCCAAAAACTGGAACTAATTGAAAAAATTATTGAAGCTGGAGACTACCATCTCCCTCAACTTTAAGCATCAGCTGTCAGATCAGCTTTCCAATCACTGCACCTGTTTACAGCCCATATGTAAATAGCCCACCTAACTACCTCATCCCCATATTGTTCTTTTTGCTCATTTTCACCCCACTATCTTCTATTAGCACAAAATCATCTGCACATCTATCACTCCAGTGTTAATGCTAATTAGTCATTATTGCGCCACTATGGCCTATTTATTGCCTTACCTCCCTAATCTGACTACATTTGCACACACTGTACATAGATTTTCTATTGTGATATTGACTGTACGTTTGTTTATTCCCATGTGTAACTCTGAGTTGTTGTTTTTGTCGCACTGCTTTGGTTTATCTTGGCCAGGTCGCAGTTGTAAATGAGAACTTGTTCTCAACTGACCTACCTGGTTAAATAAAGGTGATTTTTTTTTTTTAAATAAACATACTATAAGAAGCATTGACCAAGACATTGACATTATGTACTGAGTTGAGTTCATTCCTTTCCTTGAGTTTGAGGCTTCAAAATTGGGGTGAAGGAGGGTGAGAATTAACCATAATGATCAGAGCACTGCCTGGGAGGAGGACCGTTGAACAGAAGCTTCACTCGATAAGACTGACCCTAACAGAGGAGAGCAGCAGGCTGGTCAAACTGAGGCACAAACACTGTAGTCTCTCTCTCGCTCTCTCTCTCTCTCTTCCCCCCCACCAGTCTTCCTTCCAATTACTGTCTGACGGGAGACATTCAACTGCTCATGATGAGCCCTTCAATCCCAGCTAGCTAGTTTATGCTGGCTAGCTGGCAACAACAGCAACATGGCGCTAGTTAAAACTTGTAAGAGAAAGTAGCATTGGTCACCATCTGGATGTCACTGAGACATGCCAATTAGCTAACGTAACGACAAGCCGGTGCAAAATACATGTGAATGACCAGTACAACGGTGTTGTATTGTTGTAAGCTAGAGGTTCCTATCTCCCTCAATAACTTTAAGCATCAGCTGTCAAAGCTGCTTATCGATCACTGCACCTGTATATAGCCCTTCTGTAAATAGCCCACACTACTACCTCATCCCCTTATTTATTTTTGTTATTTTCACAAATCTTGCACTCCAGTATATCTATTTGCACATCATAATTTGCACATCCTTCATTCCTGTGTTAATGATGATAATTCTGTAATTTATTTCACCACTTTGGTCTATTTATTGTCCTACCTCCTAACCTTACTGCATTTTGCACTACATTTTGCACTCTGTATATAGATTTTCTATTGTGTTTTTGACTATGTTTTGTTTATTGTGTAACTCTGTGTTGTTTTTGTCGCACTGCTTTGCTTTGTCTTGGCCAGGTCGCAGTTGCAAATGAGAACTTGTTCTCAACTGACCTACCTGGTTAAATAAAGGTGAAATAAAAATAAAAAAATAACAAAAGTATCGAGATGGTTGCCGACGTGAGTTGCTTCCCACCAGGCAGCTCTAGGCTGTCACATGTCGCTGGTGGTAGCTAACACGGTCAATTTGTTTCATCTCACTTGATTATATTTTGAGTAGGATAGCAGCATACACAAGAAAAATAACATGTAGTATTGCTAGTCCTCTGGATGTCACCGTGATACAGTCTACTGCTCAATGGGGAGAGTTTGAGCCGCAAGCCGGCCACACAACAACACAGGGCAGTGTTCCTTGCTCCCGCTTGCCGCAGTAAGGAGAGGAAAGTAGATAGATATTTTGTCCAATATCAGGCCAGTAAGGAGAGGGAAGTAGATAGATGGTGTAGTCAATATCAGGCCAGTAAGGAGAGGGAAGTAGATAGATAGTGTAGTCAATATCAGGCCAGTAAGGAGAGGGAAGTAGCTAGATAGTGTAGTCAATATCAGGCCAGTAAAGAGTGGGAAGTAGCTAGATAGTGTAGTCAATATCAGGCCAGTAAAGAGTGGGAAGTAGCTAGATATAGTGTAGACAACTAAGGCATTAACATCTATATTTTTGTAAAAAAAGATTAAAAAAAGAACAATTACGATAAAAACGAATGACTCTGAACACTCTCCTAAATCCAAAGTTTCACATTTTCTCTGGTTTCTACTTTTTAGCTACAAGCCTTAACTAGCTAGCTGGGAAGGGCTCATCAGGATGACTGACTGAACTGACTGAACCAAATGCATACATACACACAATATCATACAAACTATTCACACACGTACACATGGATTTTGTACTGTAGATATGTGGTAGTGGTGGAGTAGGGGCCTGAGGACACACAGTGTGTTGTGAAATATGTGAATGTAATCAAATGTGTAATCGAATGTAATGTTATTGGTCACATACACATGTTTAGCAGATGTTAATGCAGGTATAGCAAAATGCTTGTGCTTCTAGTTCCGACAGTGCAGTAATATCTAACAAGTAATATCTAACAAGTAATATCTAACAATTACAACATATATCCAATACACACAAATCTAAGTAAGTAATGAATTAGGCCTATATACATATGAACGAGCGCCATGGACTAAGATACAGTAGAATATTATTGAATATAGTATATACATATGAGATGAGTAATGCAAGATATGTAAACATTATTAAAGTGACTAGTGTTCCATTTCTTAAAGTGGCCAGTGATTTCTAGTCTATAGGCAGCCGCCTCTAATGTGCTAGTGGTGGCTGTTCAACTGTCTGATGGCCTTGAGATAGAAGCTGTTTTTCAGTCTCTCGGTCCCAGCTTTGATGCACCTGTACTGACCTCGCCTTCTGGATGACAGCGGGGTGAACAGGCAGTGGCTCGGGTGATTGATGATCATTTTGGCCTTCCTGTGACATCAGGTGCTGTAGGTGTCCTGGAGGGCAGGAAATTTGCCCCAGGTAATGCGTTGGGCAGACCGCACCACCCTCTGGAGAGCCATGCGGTTCCGGGCGGTGCAGTTGCCGTACCAGGCGGTGATACAGCCCAACAGGATGCTTTGTGTATCTGTAAAGGTTTGTGAGGGTTTTAGGTGTTAAGCCAAATGTATTTAGCCTCCTGAGGTTGAAGAGACGCTGTTGCGCCGCCTTCACCACACTGTCTGTGTGGGTGGACCATTTCAGTTTATTAGTGATGTGTACGCCAAGGAACTTGAAGATTTCCACCTTCTCCACTGCGGTCCCGTCGATGTGGATAGGGGGTGCACCTTCTGCTGTTTCCTGAAGTCCACGATCATCTCCTTTGACGTTGAGTGTTAGGTTATTTTCCTGGCACCACACTCCCAAGGCCCTCACCTCATCTCTGAAGGCAGTCTCGTCATCGTTGGTAATCAAGCCTACTACTGTTGTGTCGTCTGAAAACTTGGTGATTGAGTTGGAGGCGTGCTTGGCCACGCAGTCATGGGTGAACAGGGAGTACAGGAGTGGGCTGAGCACGCACCCTTGTGGGGCCCCAGTGTTGAGGATCAGCGAAGTGGAGGTGTTGTTTCCTATCTTCACCACCTGGGGGCGGCCCGTCAGGAAGTCCAGGACCCAGTTGCACAGGGCGGGGTAAAGACCCAGGGCCTCGATCTTAATGATGAGCTTGGAGGGTACTATGGTGTTGAATACTGAGCTATAGTCAATAAAAAGCATTCTTACATAGGTATTCCTCTTGTCCAGATGGGATAGGGCAGTGTGTAATGTGGTGGCGATTGCATCATCTGTGGATCTATTGGGACGGTAAGCAAATTGAAGTGGATCTAGGGTGGCAGGTAAGGTAGAGGTGATATGATCCTTGACTAGTCTCTCAAAGCACTTCATGATGACAGAGGTGAGTGCTACGGGGCGATAGTCATTAAGTTCAGTTACCTTTGCCTTCTTGGGTACAGGAACAATGGTGGCCATCTTGAAGCATGTGGAGACAGCAGACTGGGATAGGGATAGATTGAATATGCCTGAAAACACTCCAGCCAGCTGGTCTGTGCATGCTCTGAGGACGCGGCTAGGGATGCCGTCTGGGCCGGCAGCCTTGCGAGGGTTAACACATTTAAATGTTTTACTCACGTCAGCCTCGGAGAAGGAGAGCCCACAGTCCTTGGTGGCGGGCCACGTCGGTGCCACTGTGTTATCCTCAAAGCGGGCAAAGAAGGTGTTTAGCCTGTCGGGAAGCAAGACGTCGGTCCCTGCGACGTGGTTGGTTTTCCTTTAATAATCTGTGAGTGTCTGTAGACCCTGACACACACGTCTTGTGTCTGATCCATTGAACTGCGACTCCACTTTATCTCTCTACTGACGTTTAGCTTGTTTGACTGCCTTGAGGAGTGAATGACTACACTGCTTATATATTCCTCCATATTCCCAGTCACCTTGTAATGTTTTAAAAATGTTATAAACTGCTTTAATTTTGGTGGACCCCAGGAAGGGTAGCAGCAGCTAATGGGGATTCATAATAAATACAAATACAAAATACAAATCCGTTTGTCTCCACAAAATTGTGACATGTCATCAATTTTGTCACCAGTCGTGTCCATATAGCTCCTCCCAGCCAGCCGTCGTTCCCCGGCCAACGTGTTGTTCCCCAGCCAATCACACGTGCGGACGAAATAGTCGCCAACAAAGGAGTTTGCTTATGCTGCTGCCTTCGCTGTAAAATATAACGCGTTGTGGCGGTGCTTCGACTGCCGCTTACCACATTACTGTAGGTGGAGAAAGATCACCACATCACTAAACAACTGCCAGGCACTAACATTAGCAGCAAAGCCCAATACACAGCAGAATTTGCCTTAACCTTAAACAAGGTTATAATGCATTCAATAATGCTATTTAGACAACAACTTCCTGTTTGAAACAAGGTTTCAAAGAATTGCACAGAAACAGTAAAGGGATTTAAAACTTCAGATCTACCAAATGAATATCAGTGATTGAATACTAATTTAATTGTGTTTATTTATCGAGTTTGAAATAAGCTATGAATTATGAATTGATATTATTTCTATGAATTATGAATTGATATTATTTCTACTGAATACTGAACCTTTTATGTTGACAACTTGTGATGTTTGGCATACTGTACAGCAGTGGTTCCCAACACCGGTCATCAAGTACCCCCAACAGTACATATTTTTGTTGTGGCCCTGGATAAACAGCTGATTCTACTTCATCATCAAGCCCTTGATAAGTTGAATCAGGTGTTTTTATCCAGGGCTACAACTAAAATGTGTACTGTTGGGGGTACTTGATGACTGGCGTTGGGAACCACTGCTGTACACTATACTGTTTTGTTTAGATTAGGAACAATGTCATATTTTTCTTAGCTTGGAGAACATACAGTAGTGTTCAGAACTGTCAAATTACACTTCAGAATGATCAATTCCATCCTCTGTTCAAAGCTAATTCTGACCTCTAATGACAGTTCAGACATGCTAACACCGATTGTAGCCTACATACAGTATTTGCGCTTGACAATACACTTGCCATTCCTGGTGTGATGAGCATGGTATGCTGTAAGTGCTTCGCTAGCAGCCAGCCGAATTGGGTTCACATCACAGGTAGTAGGTATAGTGCACATGTATTGTGTTCTTCTGTGGTCCCTAAAATAACCCGTAGCCTATAACAAAAAAACTGCCTATGTAACCCCATACAGTCCTGCGTTTTCGCAAGGGCTTCACAAATCCCGAGGTAGAAAAGTGCAGTTGAAAACTTAAATATAACAAAAAAAAAATGCCTATGTAACCCCACACAGTGCTGCATTTTCGCAAGGGCTTCACAAATCCCGAGGTAGAAAGCGCTCCGTTAATAGAACAATGTGTATTAATAATGTCAGAAAGATGGATCTATGCGACACATGTCATGTCCCTTCGAAATGGAATGTTCCACAACATGTCTTTCAAGAAGGATATTAATTGATCTGAACAATCGATAAGTCGTCCAGGAATGCACAAATAATCAGTTGTAATACACTTCAATTGTAGAGACAAAGACACGTTATGCAAAACCGCTCTGTAGCTCGGGTGACAGAGTGGTCATCCAGTAGGCTATGTTGAGGACGGAGGAGGTGGCATGTTCGCAATTCTACGCTTCAATTTCTGCTGATTTAGGATTGCGAGAGAAAAACGACAACACAAACTTAGAAACCAGAACCAACTCTTTCTTTATAATTTATGTTGTAGTTTTGTCAAGTTACTTACAGTGACTGGCCGCCAGCGCAGCACTGAGGACGCCGAGCACGGTGAGAATGAAGGCGATGGCCAGAGATGACATTTCCACCTTGCTCGCCACAGATATCCAGTCTTCTGTATATCCTCAGTCTTCGACTGAAAATAACTCCGATAGTGCTTTCGTGCAGTGTGGTATAATTCCGACTTTACCTCTTCACTACAGAACCATCAAGAGGCAGGTCTGCCAGCGTGCGCACACCATCCTTTCCTAGTGCGCTTACTCTGCTGCTGCTACCAAAGCTCCGTCACATCGGTGCGTTTCTCTCTCTCTTTCTCTTTCCCTCTCTCGCTCGCTCTCTAGCTCTCTCTCATAAAAGCCTTTAATCAATTCGAGTTTATTTTTGCACATTCTACACGATTTAGCAATGGTATAGCAAGATTTACATATTTTGCATTAGTTATGAACGTTTTTGAAGGTTACAAAATATTTCAGAGGGACTGGGGAGGAGAGAGGGAGTGGGGAGTGAGAGGGACTGGGGAGGGGAGAGGGACTGGGGAGGGGGAGTTGAGAGGGACTGGGGAGGGACTGGGGAGGGGAGAGGGAATGGGGATTGGAGAGGGACTGGGGAGAGGAGAGGGACTGGGGATTGGAGAGGGACTGGGGAGAGGAGAGGGACTGGGGAGAGGAGAGGGACTGGGGAGAGGAGAGGGACTGGGGAGGGGAGGGGAGAGGGACTGGGGAGAGGAGAGGGACTGGGGAGAGGAGAGGGACTGAGGAGAGGAGAGGGACTGGGGAGGGGAGAGGGAGTAGCGAGGGGAGAGGAGAGAGACTGGGGACGGGAGGGAGAGAGGGGGAGGGGGGAGGGACTGAGGAGAGGAGAGGGACTGGGGAGGGGAGAGGGAGTAGCGAGGGGAGGGTAGAGAGACTGGGGACGGGAGGGAGAGAGGGGGAGGGGAGAGGGACTGGGGAGGGGACAGGGAGTGGGGAGGGGACAGGGACTATTCTTTACCAGAAACAACAATACCATGCACTCACAAGTGGTCAAATGGTTTTTGTCGCACCAAAGATACAGTATGGTACTGTATTCTGTGGGGTGGAATTACAGTACAATTTGAAATAAAGTAATTTTTCCCCCTGCCAACAACATTTTCTCACAATGCACCACTATTTACATTATGCTGCAGTAATGCTGAGTATTTTACTGTTGATAATACCTCAAATTACTGTAAAAAATTACAGTTGTCTGTTACAGTGAATACCAAGCTGCTTGCAGGCCTGGCCCAAATTAATACTTTGTACTTCAAAACTACGTCTCACAACTTGTTTGGCTTAATATTGCAGTTTCTTTACGTTTCCCTACAGATGTTGTGCCAAAGGCTGTGTGTTTTACATATTCAGACTGAATAGACTAGAGACGCTGCAAATAAACACATATGGTTTTCCTTCTCTCCCTTTATTTACTTCTACCCTCTGTGATTGCTCGCAGGCGGTCACTAAGTTACCAAATCGGTGAATAACATCCAGTCTTGCAGTGAATACTGTCTATTTCAACGTAAATACTATTGCCTCTATTATCTTTTCTAAAAAACAGATTTCCACTTCGGATGATAAGATCTATGGGAAAAGAATCCATCACGACATGGTAGGTAGGGTGATATAAGCTCAGAGTCATTCATTTCAAGGTAACACATTGTTTAGCAAATACTTTTAACACAACAGGTCTTTTCACACACAACTATACTGTAGATACACGCTGTTCCCCTATGCTTCCATATTGTTGTAAATCCCTCCATACACCTATAAGCAGTAACATCTTCTATTATCACAGTTTAAAAACTGTTTTAAGTGAGAAGTAGGCATTGGTATGAAGCCGAAAAAATAAAGGAAATTCACATGAGCACCACAATGCCTACTCCACCCATGCACACAGCTTTGACACCTACTGGAGAGCTCTTCATTGTCTACACCCATTCAGCATCCTTCACACCTTCTTAAGCCTTAGCCCCACTCATCTCTTTAAGGGTTCACATGTGCTAAACAACCAAAGATTTCAAGACTTAAGGCCGGTTTATACTATGTCTATCGACATGTCTGTAGACAGTTGTCGCAGTGACATCATGAACATTCTATTGTCGTCCTACGTCAAACTTATCGTTGTCGTTTAAAAAAAGTATAAACACAAAAACGACAGGCTGCATGACATCGGCAGCCGGGTGCTGCAAAATAGCAGAACTGGTTATTTAAGTTCTGATTTTGATTGAACTAACCGTCGACTACACGGATCGGAATAGAACAATCCAGTTGTTATTATATTATGTCCACTACCGTTATCAAATCTTTAAATACGTGGAAAAGTTGGAAATCAAAGCATTTTATAATGATAAAGATGAATTTCCTCTGGTTTGGCCTGGCCGAGATTAAAGGAAATAGGAATTAACCATAAAGCACACGGACCCATAACTCTGTGGCTCATTAGTAGCAAATACTGTGACAACTGCTGAGAAACTCCCAAGTGGCTCAGTGGTCTAAGACACTGCATCTCAGTGCTAGAGGCGTCACTACAGACAACCTGGTTTGGTTGTTTGAATCCAGACTGTATCACAACCGGCCGTGATTGGGAGTCCCATAGGGCGGCGCACAATTGGCCCAGTGTTGTCCGAGTTTTTTCTTAACTGACTTGCCTAGTTAAATAAAGGTTAAATGAAATAAAACACCTGTAATATATAAAGTAATTAGAATACACATATTTACAAATCTGACATTGGATAGATGCTCTAAATCTTTTATCTCCAAATGTTCTTAGTAATGCTGTACACAGCTGTCCAACTCCAGTAAAAGTGCACACATTCATTCCCACATTTATAAATGGCAGTATAAATATGAAAACAGATGGGAGCACGGTTTGAGAGCTGGGCTCGGTTTCCCAAGAGCATCTTAAGGCTAAGTTCATCGTTAGAACCTTCGTAGGAGCATTGCTAAATCTTCAAGATTTTCCCAAAACCATCGTTATTATTGTTGCACTATAAAACACTGATAATCTATCGACTGCCTCAGCCCACTCATATAACAGCTATGTACGTTGTTAGATGCTGCTAAACATAGAAGCAGATGGTTAACTTCCGAACAAAGTTGACTACAAATACAAAGTTGCCAATGGTTTTGCAGATGACTGCGTTAAAATATAAACAGTAAGCTATAGGCCTATTTCAATAATATTGAAATACATTTCATGTTCAATCAATTGAGATCTATTTTGCTACTTGTAGGCTACTGTCTGTAATTTGTCTCAATATATTTCATGATGTGTAGCCTAACATGTGATCAATGATGTGCCAAATCAGTGATTTTAGTGCATTTTAATTGGGTAAACATTAGAATAATCCGCCTCAGTGTGAGGGTTTGGCTGTGGTTAGACCTTACTCCCAATAAGGGAAGTGGTAGGACCACAGCCGAGCCCTCACACCCTAACTAGGGGAAGTGATGATTCTCAATCAGAGACAGCTGTACAGGGTTGTCTCTGATTGGGGATTGTATTAAGGCACCCTACACATCCACCTGTGTGTGGGTCATTAATTCTACAGTCACAGTAAAGTAAGTGTGTTTCCGTTTTTGTTATTTGCATCGTTGTTTTTGTTTGTATAGTTCGTTACATCTGAGTTTGTAGTTTAAATAAACTATGTTGAACTATCGCTGCACTGCTCCTTGGTCTCTCTCTACACCCACTCGTGACACTCAGTATGTCCAGCGGTAGTAGTAATAGTAGCAATATCTCTCTAGAAGCTGATACATCAGTATTTCCAGCGGTAGTAGTAATAGTAGTAATATCTCTCTAGGAGCTGATACATCAGTATTTCCAGCGGTAGTAGTAATAGTGGTAATATCTCTCTAGGAGCTGATACATTCCCCAACAACTCACTTAGCAACCTTTCTCTCTGTGTGGTGTTTTGGGAAACACATGTTATATTTTATTTATCCTTTATTTAACTAGGCAAGTCAGTTAAGAACAAATTCTTATTTACAATGACAGCCTACCGGGGAACAGTGTGTTAACTGCCTTATTCAGGGGTTTCGATCCAGCAACCTTTCGGTTACTGGCCCAACACCCTAATCATAAGGCTACCTGCCACCCTGTTGTATGCTCAGCTGTTGTAGGAAAGATGCATCATTAAAACACACATAAACCTAAGCTCCATCACCCTGGTCTCTCATCCCTAGTAGCACGATGTGTGCACTAGTACTAGTACACATCATCACACTCCCTGTCCATTGCTACACTCAAAAATGCCCAACCAACCCAAAGGCTCTTTAAGAGACACCTAATAAATGAAAATAAGCACACACCGTGCCAGTGTGTGCCCTGCTACCTTTTACTTGTCGATGGCCACTTCAGATGTTCGGGAACACATTGAAAAGTAACTTGACAGCGCAAATTTGGTATATAATGACAAGAAGAACATTGCTTTGATAGAGGAGGGAGAGTATTGAATGGATCTAACCTTATGGACACTGTAGCCTCGTTTTAATCTGACGTTTAGAATTTGAGCTAGGTTTGGGCAAAACATTGTCTGACGACCCTGTCCAAAATCTCGTATAGTGGTTCTCGGTAACGGATGGGCGGATCATGAAGAGAGGCGGGGCGTGTGTTGTGTACCTCCAATCAAGTTGATTTGCACATTTTCATCAACATTAGTGTCATATTTCATCTTGAGCTTCAACCAATGCATACTATAGTCACGCCAACCATTATTATGCTGCATTACCTTCCTGTGAGTCATGGAAAACAGCCATTTAACGTCTCATCTGCCTTCTCTGAAATCCCCCTCAATACTCTCTCTGGTAGAATTAACCAGTATCTATTATTATTCATTTACAGTGCATTCGGAAAGTATTCAGACCCCTTTCCTTTTTCCACATTGTTACGTTACAGCCTTATTCTAAAATTTATTAAATCGTTTTTTCCCTCATCAATCTACACAAAATACTCCATAATGAAAAAGCAAAAACAGGTTTTTAGAAATATTTGCAAATGTATAAAAAAAGAAAAACGGATATACCACATTTACATAAGTATTCAGACCCTTTACTCAGTACTTTGTTGAAGCACCTTTGACAGTGATTACAGCCTCAAGTCTTCTTGGGTATGACGCTACAAGCTTGGCACACCTGTATTTGGGGAGTTTCTCCCATTCTTCTCTGCAGATCCTCTTAAGCTCTGTCAGGTTGGATGGGGAGCATCGTTGCACAGCTATTTTCACGTCTCTCCAGAGATGTTAGATCGTGTTCAAGTCCAGGCTCTGGCTGGGACACTCATGGACATTCAGAGACTTGTCCCGAAGCCACTCCTGCGTTGTCTTGGCTGTGTGCTTAGGGTTGTTGTCCTGTTGGAAGTTGAATATTCACACCAGTCTGAGGTCCTGAGCTCTCTGGAGCAGGTTTTCATCAAGAATCTCTCTTTACTTTGCTCCGTTCATCTTTACCTCAATCCTGACTGGTCTTCCAGTCCCTGCCGCTGAAAAACATCCCCACATCATGATGCTGCTACCACCATGCTTCACCGTAGGGATGGTGCCAGGTTTCCTGGTATTCAGACCAAAGAGTTCAATCTTGGTTTCATCAGACCAGAGAATCGTGTTTCTCATGGTCTGAGCGTCTTTACGTGCCTTTTGGCCAACTCCAAGTGGGCTGTCATGTGCCTTTTACTGAAGAGTGGACACTCTACCATAAAGACCTGATTGGTGAAGTGCTGCAGAGATGGCTGTCCTTCTGGAAGGTTCTCCCATCTCCACAGAGGAACTCTGGACCATCGGGTTCTGGGTCACCTTCCTGACAAAGGCCTTTCTCCCCCAGTTGCTCAGTTTGGCTGGGCAGCCAGCTCTAGGAAGAGTCTTTGTGGTTCCAAACTTCTTCCATTTAAGAATGATAGAGGTAACTGTGATTTTTGGGGACCTTCAATGCCCAGATCTGTGCCTCGACACAATCCTGTCTCTGAGCTTTCCTTTGACCTCATGGCTTGGTTTTTGCTCTGACATGCATTGTCAACTGTTTGACCTTCTATAGACAGGTGTGTCGCTTTCCATTATGGGGTATTATGGGGTATTGTGTGTAGATTGATGAAGAAAAAAATATATTTAATACATTTTAAAATAAAGCTCAAGGGGTCTGAATACTTTGCACTGTATCCAATACCAATGGAGGCATTCCTCAATGCATAACCCTGGGATTCCTGTTCCTGGGATTCCTATGAGACCTACACTAAAGTGATTTTAAATCACAGGGCCATATTTGACACCTTTTTCAAGCCAACAAATATGGTACCGGGTTCAACACCATTTTCACTTGACAAGTGCCCCATGAAAAATGTATTATTTATTTTAAGGTCTCCAAGGTTGCAGCAAATTGAATATTTAACGAGACAGAGTAAAAAGTACCTGCATCCAAAAAGTCCTAAAATCAGCATGTAGGTCCATTCTAAAATACAATAGGCAGGCGTTAATGTTAAATCACTTATTGATTTATTGAAAGGCTGTTTGACAGATTTATTGATTGTGTGATTGGTTGATTGATTTATTGTGATTTGTTGGTTGATCATTGACTAATGGATAGAGACTAGGTTGCAGATCTGTGGTGAACTAATGACAGTGACTTATTTCACTATGCCTGTATTGATTATTAGTGAATGACTGTTCTACTGCAGAATAAAAGGAATGACCTAATACTGAATATAATAACATGGTAGCCTGAGTACCAGCCACATAATCAGAGAGATGGCAATGGACGGGATTTCATTTGATCGTCACAATGGTCAAACATTAATAAACCCATTCGTCATTTGTGCCCTGCTCTGGTTGGAAGCAGAGGGTGTTGGAAGTGTCGAGAGGATCCATCTGACCTCTCTTGCTGATGTTGCTGTAGCCATTGGGAACAGCTTTGCCCCCCCCCCCCCCCCCCACTCCCTAACCCTCCCCCCCACTCCCTAACCCCCCCCACTCCCTAACCACCCCCCCCCCACTCCCTAACCACCCCCCCACTCCCTAACCCCCCCCCCACTCCCTAACCCCCCCCCCACTCCCTAACCCCCCCCCACTCCCAGATCTCCCCGTGTTGACATGTTAGTGTTATTTAAAGGAACAGATCTCCCCATGTTGACATGTTAGTGTTATTTAAAGAACAGATCTCCCCGTGTTGACATGTTAGTGTGGTGTTATTTAAAGAACAGATCTCCCCGTGTTGACATGTTAGTGTTATTTAAGGAACAGATTTCCCCGTGTTGACATGTTATTTAAAGAACAGATCTCCCCGTGTTGACATGTTAGTGTGGTGTTATTTAAAGAACAGATCTCCCCGTGTTGACATGTTAGTGTTATTTAAGGAACAGATTTCCCCGTGTTGACATGTTATTTAAAGAACAGATCTCCCCGTGTTGACACGTTAGTGTTATTTAAGGAACAGATCTCCCCGTGTTGACATGTTATTTAAAGAACAGATCTCCCCGTGTTGACATGTTAGTGTGGTGTTATTTAAAGAACAGATCTCCCCGTGTTGACACGTTAGTGTTATTTAAGGAACAGATCTCCCCGTGTTGACATGTTATTTAAAGAACAGATCTCCCCGTGTTGACATGTTAGTGTGGTGTTATTTAAAGAACAGATCTCCCCGTGTTGACATGTTAGTGTGGTGCGTTATAAGCACAGTACATTAGCAAAGACTGTCAAGTCCTTTTCATTCAAGGTGTTTGCTAGAATTGTCCAAAGATGTTGAATTACAAAGATGCTATCCAGAAATGTTATATCTACCATAAATCTAAGTCCAAGTTTCTAACTCAGGTGGGGAAAGTGCACTAAGTCACTCCCGATTCAAGGTTCACTAAATTCGCTCTATTCACCAAGGGCAAGTTTGTTTGTTTTCTTAGTTAGAAAGTCTCATTTTACGGCGCTAGTCAATACACCTTACCGTTAAAGTTTGCTCAATAACCTTACACTTCCTAGATGCGCGGCCTAGATTGTTGGCAAGGTGCAGTGGCGATTTTAGCATGTAAATCTTGGTGGGGCAAACAAAAAAACATTTTTTTAAATGCATGCCAGAAAAGCCACTACACTACACAACACAACACTAAACAATACATGAATTGCACTATAATGGTGACAAATGGTGCCCACATAAAGATGTCCTAACAGCACAGTCCCAACAGCAGTCCCAACACCTTACCACTGCTACACCTGGCTATCAGCGGAGTGTTGTCTGGCAACGAAACAGTTCCTCATTTACTGCCTTTTAAAAAAACATAGCTGTTATGGCTGCCTTGCTTAAACAAATGTGGTTTCTACTGACAATTGAGATGTACAAACTATGGCATAAGGGGACGACAAGCAGATAAGAGGCAATCGATAATTTCGATTAAGACATTAAGGATCGAGCTAGGACGGACTTAGTCAATATAACTATTTGTTCAGCACTTTTGAAATGTACAGCGATAGAATTCAGAACATGGGCCGTTCTTACAGTGTTCTCCCTGTACACCAAGTCAGAACCATAGGATAAATAAAGGGGGCATATAAGCAGACAATGAAAGCTCTTACAATATTGGATGATTACATTTCTCTAAAACAGTTTATAGAGGTGAAAATAGACCAAATTATTAGGGTGAGGGCCACTAACAGCTTACTACACAACATTCACTTAGTATTACTTTCTTAGCTACAGTATACATATCTCTCTGGCATCCTACATAATTTATGAAGCAGTGTAACAACAGTTTTGCTTCAGTCCCTCTCCTAGCCCCGACCTGGGCTCGAGCCCGGGACCCTCTGCACACATTGACAATAGTCACCTTCGAAGCAGTGTTAACCATCGTTCCACAAAAGGGAATCAACTACTTCAAGGTCTCAGAGCGAGTGACATCACAGATTGAAACACTGCTAGCGCGCACCGCTAACTAGCTAGTCGTTTCACACTGGTTACAGCAGCATAAGACATTTTTGTGGTTATCCACTGTCACCGATTCCTTCAAACAACTCGTTGTTGAATTTGCAATTTTTCCAACTTGTTGTGTAATGTTTATGTCTAATGGCCGATGAGCACCGATACTTTTTATCTATAATTTATCTTAATTATTATTATTTCTCTTAATATGACAAGGATTAAAAGGATTGCTTGTAGATTGTCTACTTGGTTTATGATGATGACTGCTAGCTAAGATTTTGACAGTAAGATGTTGACATGATCAGTCCAATCAAAGCTACTGTAGATATAACATGATTTGACGTTTTTTTATCTGTGGCCAATGACCTCGAGCCTTCTTGGAAGGGCACTTCTCATCTAAATCTATGTAAGGACCCAAAGGGCTCACATTTATGATGTCTCCCTTACTAAAGGCGGGTTACGTAGTGTCCCCATGAGTGACAGAACACTGAGTCAATCACAGTGCAATGCTGAGCCAATCACAGTGCAATGCTGAGCCAATCACGGTGCAATGCTCCTATTTTCTGCTGGCCCGCCCCACCACCACAGAAAGCACTGAGCTAGGCTGAAACACCTGCATTTTGGAGCTGCCTGTTTGTATGCGGCTTTATTAACTCAATTATATATATTTTTTACATTGTTTGCAAACTGATATGTGACACGTATTAATGCAAAAATAACATGCAAGACAGGCAAGCCCCCCACCCAAAAAAATAAATAAATAGGTGTAATGTTAAACTGTACTAATGGACTGCAGATCATGAAAATGTGAGGAAAAGATCAAGAGGAAAAGATCAAGAGGGAAATGCAGATGAAACGAAATAGAAACTGCTGAAATATTATTCCTGATCAATAATTTAGCATTGCATGGATTTTCTTCTTATTTCCAGAAGTACATTATCTACAATATTCTCCATAGTGTATTGTTTTACTCAGATAGTGATACCTATACAGGAAATGCTAGCCTCAACATTTGAATTCTGGAGTAAAAATAATTGATTTATGGGTTGATGATCTCCCAAGGTACATACTGTGGCTAGTATCATGGCGGTGGTATGCGTTCAAATAAGATATAGTGGTAATATCAGCAATAGTTTGGTGAACAATGGCACCAAGTACATTCTTGTTGTAGGGAGGATCAATGAAGTAACAGACATCCTATTGCTCTTACTTTCAAGGGAAGGTAAAGTGGAATGACATTACTTGGCAGGTTATAAGACAAAATCACTTAGAGACCCTATCTCTATCCTGGCCAGAGCATGTGAGTGGTGTTGAGGGTTTTGGAAAGGGGCTGCGCACCGTTCCATGCCCTTTCCAAACGCTCCGCTAAAATCCACTCTGCGCAAAAAAAAAACTGCAGCTCTAAATTCGCTCCATTCATTAAAATCGCAATTTAACCAACACCCATCTATTTTTGTGACTACCTGGACCTACAATGCCATTTGGTTTTGAAGTATTGAAACCAAACCATATAGATTTGAATCAAAAGTATTTGAATAAACATGAAAATGTGAATGTAAGAAGCCCACATCATTTCAAATAGGCTAAATGTAATTCTAAACAGCATATAACCACCCAAATAGGTCAGGAGCCAGACAGGGAGCCTAAGAAGGATCTAAAATGAATTATTTAGGCTGTATCATTTCAATTCTTTCAAGGCTATAGACTACAAAGAAATACATTGTGAAGCATTTTCGAGTGCGACACAATACACTGGTAGGGACATAAAGCGCCCAGCATTTAAACAACAGTTTATTGTATTCACACATTATAGTCTATAAATTGCGCATATAGGCTGCGACTTACTTATAATTAAATACAAATTAAACGAACAATGACTTATTAGTGCCTCTGAATTAATTTGTTGAATTCATTTTTAGAAACACAAGTTTGGCCAGTCTTTGTCTTTAGGCTCATGCGATGGAGCCTGAAGAACCGGCCAGCAGCGGAGAATATCCTCTCCACACTTGAAAGCCACTGGGGATGCTAAACAGCCTTTTGGCCACTCTTGCCAGGCTGGGCAGAGATGCAGAGATGTTTTTATTTTTTATTTTTCTATAGATAGGCCTAAAGGATTTTAGGCATAATAACCAAATCAAAACAGAAAGCTAATTGAACGTGAAAATATGCCAGGCCTATTGGGCCACAATCAATTATGGCATATTGTATAGATAATATAACAAATATGAACAAAACGTTTACAAAAACTAACAAAACGTTTAAGAGATCATATTTTTTGTTACTTTGCTACAACGATATGCTTAGTTATCTACCAACCTCGTTCGTTTCTTTTAGCATGTGCACCTACTAAGTACACCATCATGCTTTCGGGTATTTTCATATTCCACAATGATTCTTTAGTTGTGGACATTACATCACCGCACTCCCTCTCTTGCTCTTGGTCCTCATCTTTGTAAGTCACCTTTATTAAACGCCTGTGTGTTTCATCAGTTTCTTTATTCAGACATTTAGGGAACTCAATGACAGGAGCTACAGCAAGGCGCTATAGCAGCACACAAGCAGACTACAGTGCGTGCTGGGCCGGGCATGCCCTGAGCTCGTGAAGTGGGTGCTCTGGAGCGAAATTTGAGCGGGAAGGCCGACACTCCATCCTTTGGGAATCTTACTCCGTGCTCCAGTCAAATTGGGCACGCTCCAGCTCAGCTCTGCTCACATACTCTGATCCTGGCTTTTCCTTCCAGAGGCAAGCAGGATCTTATAACCTATCAGCAGGCAGGATCCTATAACCTATCAGCAAGCAGGATCCTATAACCTATCAGCAGAAAGAGATCATTGAAATAGACATTTGCATCAAATTTGCATTACACCGCTATGTAGACTTGTGTAACATCATTGGCATAATCAGGTGAACACTTTCACCTGAAAAATAAATGTCATTCTGGGACTCAAAGACCACCTAGAGATTCGACACCTCTCTGATTGCTGCATTCTCAGGTTCTCCTCTCCATCACATCAGTCTTCTGTGAACACCCTCCGATGCAGCCACTGTAGGAGAATTTAATCTGGTAAACAGAGGCACCCTGAAGTTCCACTCATATGGATGATGGATTAGGCTGAGATCTCAGATGCAAAGAACTCTCACATTTAGGGCTGAGTGATTCTGATGACGACGCCTTTGAGCATTTCTCAATCACCACAGGCCTCTCTATTGAAAAGCGCTTGCATTGGGAAAGTGCTTTTTAACGAATGGCGCCATAAGGAGCCACCAACCCTCTGGCCACAGTGTTACTCATCTCTGTTCCCCAAATGCACTATCAGTTGTCTGTGTTCCATTTGTTGTAATCTCTGTGTTCTGCTCCTTTGATCTCAATTACATTGTGGATGCATTGTGGCATTCACAGAACCGAAACAAATATGGAGGAGAGATCTGAGTCACAGAGTTCATAGAATGTCATATTAGCTGCCTGGCTTCAAAATTCTCATACAATAACCTTCATTTCTCGCCATTAGATGAATTTGTAATGATAAAGGCAAGATGAGCTATCTGCTTTTGTATAACCTAGAGATGGAGAGCAGATTTGTCATTTAATCATGGCTGCATTATCCTTTTCATATTATCTTTGGTCCTCTCCCTCAGCTGAAGTAATAGTGTTACCAAGGCAATAACGGACAGGGTTCACGGTGGGCGTGCGTTTCCATGGCGCTAGGTTTTGACAAGCCAATCCTCCCAGCAACCCAAACCCAGAGAATGAAACTGATAGGTGTCAATAAATGAAAAGGTAGTTGGGAATGTCCAGACATTAATATGTCATCACGCAGCCTGATCAATTTACAACTAAATGTTGTTTTTCTCGCTGTTCAAAAACAATATTATGTTGGCATATACAGTTGAAGTCGAACGTTTACATACAGCTTAGCCAAATACATTTAAACTCCGTTTTTCACAATTCCTGACATTTAATCCTAGTAACAATTCCCTGTCTTAGGCCAGTTAGGATCACCACTTTATTTTAAGAATGTGAAATGTCAGAATAAGAGTAGAGAGAATTATTTATTTCTGCTTTTATTTCTTTCATCACATTCCCAGTGGGTCAGAAGTTTACATACACTCAATTAGTATTTGGTAGCATTGACTTTAAATTGTTTAACTTGGGTCAAACGTTTCGGGTAGCTTTCCACAAGCTTCCCACAATACATTGGGGGAATTTTGGCCCATTCCTCCTGACAGAACTGGTGTAACTGAGTCTGTAGGCCTCCTTGCTCGCACACGCTTTTTCAGTTCTGCCCACAAAGCTTCTATAGGTTATGTCGATATAGGACTCGTTTTACTATGGATATAGATACTTTTGTACCTGTTTCCTCCAGCATCTTCACAAGGTCCTTTGCTGTTGTTCTGGGATTGATTTGCACTTTTCGCACCAAAGTACGTTCATCTCTAGGAGACAGAAAGCGTCCCCTTCCTGAGCGGTATGACAGATGCGTGGTCCCATGGTGTTTCTACTTGCGTACTATTGTTTGTACAAATGAAAGTGGTTCCTTCCGGCATTTGGAAATTGCTCCCAAGGATGAACCAGACTTGTGGAGGTATACAATACGTTTTCTGTGGTCTTGGCTGATTTCTTTTGATTTTCCCATGATGTCGAGCAAAGAGACACTGAGTTTGAAGGTAGGCCTTCAAATACATCCACAGGTACACCTCCAATTGACTCAAATGAAGTCAATTAGCCTATCAGAAGCTTCTAAAGCCATGACATAATTTTCTGGAATTTTCCAAGCTGTTTAAAGGCACAGTCAACTTAGTGTATGTAAACTTCTGACCCACTGGAATTGTGATATAGTGAATTATAAGTTAAATAATCTGTCTGTAAACAATTGTTGGAAAAATTACTTGTGTCATGCACAAAGTAGATGTCCTAACCGACTTGACAAAACTATAGTTTGTTAACATGAAATCTATGGAGTGGTTGAAAAACGAGTTTTAATGACTTCAACCTAAGTGTATGTAAACTTCTGACTTAAACTGTACACTGGGGGGCCAAAAGTTTGGAATATTACTCATTCAAAGGTTTTTCTTTATTTGCACAATTTTTTACATTGTAGAATAAGACATCAAAACTATGACATAACACATATGGAATCATGTAGTAACCAAAAAAGTATTAAACAAATCAAAGTATATTTTATATTTGAGATTCTAGAAAGTAGCCACTCTTTGCCCACACTCATAACATTCTACATATAACATTCTACATATAACATATTCTACATAAAACATATTCTACTTATAACATTCTACATATAACACATATAACTACATATAACATATTCTACATTTATCATTCTATATATAAGTTATTAAACATACAACATTCTACATAACATATTCTACATATAAGATATTAAACATACAGCAGGTGAAATAAGTATTGAACACGTCACCATTTTTCTCAGTAAATATATTTCCAAAGGTGCTATTGACATGAACTTTTCACCAGATGTTGGTAACAACCCAAGTAATCCATACATACAAAGAAACCAAAATAAATAAGTTCAGAAATTAAGTTATGTGTAATAATGTGAAATGACACAGGGAAAAAGTATTGAACACATGACGAAAGGGAGGTGCAAAAAGGCATGTAAAGCCAAGACAACAGCTGAAAACTATCAGTAATTAAAAAGCAATCCAGCCCCCTGTCAGTGCAAATTAATATCAGCTGGTTCAGTCCCAACTGATGGCCTACAAAAAGGTCTCATTGCCAAGGTGTCACACAAGACACATCTCATGATGGGTAAAAGCAAAGATCTGTCTCAAGACCTTCAACCTAATTGTTGCAAAACATAATGATGGCATTGGTTATAGGCGCATTTCTAAGCTTCTGAATGTTCCAGTGAGCACTGTTGGGGCCATAATATGGAAGTGGAAAGACAATCATTTCACCATAAATTTGCCTCGACCAGGTGCTCCTCGCAAGATTTCTGACAGAGGAGTGAAAATAATAATCAGAAGAGTTGTCCAAGAGCCAAGGACCACTTGTGGAGAGCTTCAAAAAGACCTGCAATTAGCAGGTACTGTTGTCTCAAAGAAAACAGTAAGTAATGCACTCCACCGCCATGGCCTGAATGCACGCTCACCACGCAAGACTCCATTGCTGAAAAAAAAGCATGTTGAAGCTCGTTTAAAGTTTGCTGCACAACATTTGAAAAAGCCAGTGAAATACTGGGAGAATATAGTGTGGTCAGATGAGAGCAAAATTGAACTGTTTGGATGTCATAATACACACCATGTTTGGAGGAGAAATGGCACTGCACATCACCCTAAAAACACCATACCAACAGTGAAGTTTGGAGGTGGGAACATCATGGTGTGGGGCTGCTTTTCAGCAAATGGTACTGGCAAACTTCACATAATTGAAGGAAGGATGAATGGGCAAATTTACTGAGACATTCTTGACAAAAATCTGCTGCCATCTACCAGGATGATGAAGATGAAACGAGGGTGGACATTTCAGCAAGACAATGATCCCAAACACACAGCCAATGGTCCAGCCAATCACCTGACTTAAATCCCATTGAAAATCTATGGAAAGAACTGAAGATCAAGATTCATATTAGAGGCCCACTGAACCTTCAAGATTTGAAGACTTTGTGTGGAAGAATGGGCCAAAATCACACCAGAGCAATGCATGCGACTAGTTTCTCCATACAGGAGGCATCTTGAAGCTGTCATTACCAACAAAGGCTTTTGTACAAAGTATTTAATAAATATCAGTAAGTGTGTTCAATACAAAATTTCATGTCAATAGCACCTTTGGAAATATATTTACTGAGAAAAATGGTGACGTGTTCAATACTTATTTCACCCGCTGTATAACATATTCTACATATAACATATTCTACATATAACATTCTACATAACATATTCTACATATAACATTCTCCATATACCATATTCTACATATATAACATATTCTACATAACATATTCTACATATAACATATTCTACATATAACATTCTACATAACATTTTCTACATATAACATTCTCCATATACCATATTCTACATATATAACATATTCTACATATAAGGTATTCTACATATAACATATTCTACGAACAACACATTCTACATATAACATATTCTATTGAACTCTGTGAAGCATTTATTTGGACTGCAATTTCAGAGGCTGGTAACTCTTAATGAACTTCTCCTCTGCATCAGAGGGAACTCTGGGTCTTCCTTTCCTGTGGCGGTTCTCATGAGAGCCAGTTTCATCATAGCGCTTGATGGTTTTTGCTACTGCACTTAATAGGACTATCTTCTGTATACCACCTCTCCCTTGTCACAACACAACTGACTGGCTCAAATGCATTAAGAAGGAAAGAAATTCCACAAATTAAATTAACTTTTAACAAGGCACAGGTTAATTAAAATGTGATCCTACCTCATAAAGCTGGTTGAGAGAATGCCAAGAGTGTGCAAAGCTCTCATCATGGCAAAAGGTGGCTACTTTGAATAATTTTGATTTGTTTAACACTTATTTGGTTATTAAATGATTCTATATGTGTAATTTCATAGTTGTGATGTCTTCACTATTATTCTACAAGGAAGAAAATAGTAAAAATTAAGAAAGACCCTGTAATGAGTAGGTGTGTCCAGTCTTTTGACTGGTACTGTATATATGAAAACATAAATAAATATATACAGTTGAAGTCGGAAGTTTACATACACTTAGGTTGAAGTCATTAAAACACATTTTTCAACCACTCCACAGATTTCATTTAAAAAAACTACAGTTTTGGCAAGTCGGTTAGGACATCTACTTTGTGCATGATACAAGTAATTCTTCCAACAATTGTTTACAGACAGATTATTTAATTTATAATTCACTATATCACAATTCCAGTGGGTCAGAAGTTTACATACACTAAGTTGACTGTGCCTTTAAACAGCTTGGAAAATTCCATAAAATGATGTCATGGCTTTAGAAGCTTCTAATAGGCTAATTGGCATCATTTGAGTCAGTTGGAAGTGTACCTGTGGATGTATTTGAAGGCCTACCTTCAAACTCAGTGCCTCTTTGCTCGACATCATGGGAAAATCAAAAGAAATCAGTCAAGACCTCAGAAAAAGAATTGTAGACCTCCACAGCCTTGGGAGCAATTTCCAAATGCCTGAAGGTAACACGTTCATCTATACAAACAATAGTACGCAAGTATAAACACCATGGGACCATGCAACCGTCAAAAGTATCTATATCCACAGTAAAACGAGTCCTATATCAACATAACCTGAAAGGCCGCTCAGCAAGGAAGAAGCCACTGCTCCAAACGCTTGCTAGCCGAAGAACACCATCCCAACCGTGAAGCACGGGCGTGGCAGCATCATGTTGTGGGGGTGCTTTGCTGGTGCATGGTGGTGCATTTCACAAAATAGATGGCATCATGAGGAAGGTAAATTATGTGGATATATTGAAGCAACATCTCAAGACATCAGTCAGGAAGTTAAAGCTTGGTCACAAATAGGTCTTCCAAATGGACAATGACCCCAAGCATACTTCCAAAGTTGTGGCAAGATGGCTTAAGGACAACAAAGTCAAGGTATTGGAGTGGCCATCACAAAGCTCTGACCTCAATCCTATAGAAAATTTGTGGGCAGAACTAATAAATTATGTGTGAGCATGGAGGCCTACAAACCTGACTCAGTTACACCAGTTCTGTCAGGAGGAATGGGCCAAAATTCACCCAACGTATTGTGGGAAGCTTGTGGAAGGCTACCCAAAATGTTTGACCCAAGTTAAACAATTTAAAGGCAATGCTACCAAATACTAATTGAGTGAATGTAAACTTCTGACCCACTGGGAATGTGATGAAAGAAATATAAGATGAAATAATCCACTATCTCTACTATTATTCTGACATTTCACATTCTTAAAATAAAGTGGTGATCCTAACTGACCTAAGACAGGGAATTGTTACTAGGATTAAATGTCAGGAATTGTGAATATCTGAGTTTAAATGTATTTAGCTAAGGTGTATGTAAACTTCAACTGTATTTTCCTTTATTATTTTCCCCTGACCTTACCATCCCTCCCCTAATTGGAGTAAACTAATGGACAACAACAGGCTTCTACTTCCAGTTTATACATACTATATACATTTTACGGACAGTATATTTTACAATAGTTATATTATGTTTGTTTTTAGTCCCATCCTTCAGCTCCACTCAACCCCTCCCATCTACCTCTGAACACCATCCATATTGGATATCTATTTGCCATATATTTTTCTACTGTGCTGTGATGTTTCACAAAAGTTCTGAACCTTTCTATTCTCATAGATTCTACATATTGTAAATAAAAAATAAACATTTTTGCCAAGTGTGTTATTATATTATTGATCGATTGACTATGACTTTTAAAATCACCCAGCAGTGCTATTGGCAGAAGGGGGACATACCATTTTTGGGGGCATCTAAAGCACATTTCCTGCATTTCTACACAATCTAATATGACCCATAGCTCTTCTTGCCGTCTCTATTTAGAACAACAAAAAGCAAGCAAAAATGTCCACATTTAGGTAAAATATTATTAATTATGTTCAAGGGATTGATATGACTGAACTAGATCCATGATAATTCAATAATCAGTATTGTGTTGCACCTTTAACCAATAGCCTATAAAATTAACAACTCTTACAAGCAAAGCACAAAGACAACTTTTGATTGTCTTTAAGACATCCTCTATATCAAATGTCTGCCAGACCGCCCAGCCAACCCGAGCCGCCTACACACCCGACCCGCAGTCTAGTCAATAACTCAACTCTCTCCCCAACACAACTTCCTTCCCATCTTTTTTTTTATGTCTCAAGGGAAAGGTTTGGAAAACAAAAGTTGAAAACACACATACACCTACACATTAACACACAGAAACAGTACACCCTCCATGTAATGCATATCATAGGCCTAATAGTACTGCAGAGCTCTTTACTTGGACACAATATAGCTGAGTCACCCCGTCCTGCCCCTAGGGGTCCACGGCCCAGACACCACCCTCAGCTAAAGGATCGTAGTGAAACATTCATTATTGGTTTCAGGTGTGTTAGGCCAAGGCCAGAGTGACAACAGTACAGCAGACCCCCAGGGCAAGGACAGAGCACTAGGCTAGCTGCCGCCACTATAAATGCTATGTTAGACAGTTTCTTCTGATAACAGTCTCTAGTATCAACATTTCCAAGCAAATAATAACAGGGAGAAGGGAAAATCTGTAGACATGCTAAGATAAAAGAACATACTCTTTGCCAGAATTCAGCCAGCCTTCACAAGACCTAAACATATGCAAATACAGTGTCTTGGGAAAGTATTCAGACCTGTGACTTTTTACACATTTTGTTACGTTACAGCTTTATTCTAAAGTAATGTTGTTCTTCGTCAAGCTACACACAATACCTCATAATGACAAAGCAAAAACAGGTTTTTAGAAATGTTTGCAAATGTATTACAAATAAATAACAGAAATATTCCATTTACATAAGTATTCAGACCCTTTGCTATGAGACTCAAAATTGAGCTCAGGTGCATCCTGTTTCCATTGATCATCCTTGAGATGTTTCTATAACTTGATTGGAGTCCACCTGTGGTAAATTCAATTGATTGGACATGATTTGGAAAGGCACACACCTGTCTATATAAGGTCCCACAGTTGACAGTGCATGTCAGAGCTAAAACCAAGCCATGAGGTCGAAGGAATTGTCCGTAGAGCTCAGAGACAGGATTGTGTCGAGGCACAGATCTGGAGAAGGGTACCAAAAAATATCTTCAGCATTGAAGGTCCCCAAGAACACAGTGGCCACCATCATTCTTAAATGGAAGAAGTTTCGAACCACCAAGACTCTTCCTAGAGCTGGCTGCCCGGCCAAACTGAGCTATCGGGGGAGAAGGGCCTTGGTTAGGGAGGTGACCAAGAACCCAATGGTCACTCTGACAGATATCCAGAGTTCCTCTGTGGAGATGGGAGAACTTTCCAGAAGGACAACCATCTCTTCAGCACTCCACTAATCCATTTATCATCAATAGCGTCTCCCATTTTTGTTTTACATGTTTTGTGTCATGGGGAAAAGCCTCTATCAACCCTTCATACAGTTTGGAAATCAACTTTGGACGTGTCAAACTGCCTTAACATAGCATCTGGCTTGTCCAGTGTTTGCTGGACAGAAGGAATAAAGTGTTGTATCTGCAAAAGTTCACCTCACCATAGACTGGTCTTCCCTGGCTGTCTGACCCTGCTGAGACCCCTGTCACCATATGATCCTAACAAAATGAGCCATGACAAAGAATAAAATGAGGCATGACATTATATTATCCAAGAATATAATTTAATGGTTCAATAATTGAAATGACCATTATTCCCAGATCCCAGACTTTAGCTTTAAGCTTAAGCTGCTGTCCTGTAGCTACTGTAGGTCTACCCATCAATTCAAGATTAAACTTTGTATCATTCACTGAATACACTGCAAAATTCACCTGAGCTCCATAGACTGGTCTTCCCTGGCTGTCTGACCCTGCTGGGATCCTGCTAAGACATGTTGAGCATAGTGTTGTGTACTGACTGCACTAGAGGGCTGCATTCCCCCGGTCCCAACAGAGATCATTGCAGAGTGGTCTGCATTTTTCATGCTGCAGGCCGGAGTGGGCGGTCAGACAGACAACTTTGGGATTCAAATATTAGTGTTGTCCCACAGATTATTTCGAAACGGTCCACTTTCTGCTTTGTATGCATTAGCCTACCTATAGTATTAAAAACACATATTTTTTCGCATTATTTACACACTCTAGCTGCTTCAAATTCAGTAGCCTACTTCTCCTAGTTGGGGGTGAGAGTTGAGTGGTCTCATTGAAATAGAGTAGGCTGCCTACATGGGCGGAGAATCGTGTGGCATATGGAAATAATTGAAATATGATTAGTCTGTAGTTTTAATCATCAATGAAAAGGAAAAGGTACAATGCGCACATAGGTTGGGTTACTATGGTGACCATAGGTTAGGTTACTATGGTGACCATAGGTTAGGTTACTATGGTGAGCATAGGTTAGGCTACTATGCTGAGCATAGGTTAGGCTACTATGGTGAGCATAGGTTAGGCTACTATGGTGAGCGAGCGTTGCGCCTTTTGGGAGCATAGGTTAGGCTAGTATGGTGACCATATGTTAGGCTACTATGGTGAGCATAGGTTAGCCTACTATGGTGAGCATAGGTTAGCCTACTATGGTGAGCATAGGTTAGCCTACTATGGTGAGCATAGGTTAGCCTACTATGGTGAGCATAGGTTAGGCTAGTATGGTGAGCATAGGTTAGGCTACTATGGTGAGCATATGTTAGGCTAGTATGGTGAGCATAGGTTAGCCTACTATGGTGAGCATAGGTTAGGCTACTATGGTGAGCATATGTTAGGCTAGTATGGTGAGCATAGGTTAGCCTACTATGGTGAGCATATGTTAGGCTAGTATGGTGAGCATAGGTTAGCCTACTATGGTGAGCGAGCGTTGCGCCACTTGGGAACGCTTATAGTCCCGAAGCCCCGATGAACTGAGGCTGTTCTGAGGGGAAAAGGTGTGCAACTCAATGTTAGAAAGGTGTTCCTAACATTTGGACACTCAGTGTATTATCATATTCTACATATAACATATTACTATATTCTACATATAACATATTACCATATTCTACATATAACATATTACCATATTCTACATATAACATGTCATATTCTACATATAACATATTACCATATTCTACATATAACATGTCATATTCTACATATAACATATTACCATATTCTACATATAACATGTCATATTCTACATATAACATATCATATTCTACATATACAGTCATATATTATCAGATTCTATAAATAACACATGATCATATTCTATAGATAACATATTATCATGATCCTAAGCCCTTGCTGAAGATGCTCTAGCCACTATTTTCTTACTTTTTTCTCCCGTTTGACTGAATATCCTGTTTATTTTAAATCCATATACATTTGGAATTAACTAGAAACCAAAATCTTACAAATCCTGTTAAAAAGCATGGAAGATGACTGCCATTATAAATTATGAACTTTTCATAAGGTTCCTTGACTTGATGAATTGATCCACAACTCAACACCTCACCCAACCCTACTGTGTGACTGGGTATAACTTTAGATTTAATTAATCCTACCAGCCTTCATAACCATCTCTACTGAAATGGATCAAAAGAAACCTTTGTCAGATGTCCTCATTGTGAACCATGCGGAGATCTTTACTTCGCTGAAGGGCAGCAGTGAAGAATGAATGGGTTATCTTATTGAATAAGGAGGAGGAGGTTTTATCGCTGGTTAAATGGCATGCCTCATCTCCTCTGATGTATCACCCTGGGCCCGGGGGGACTGTGTGTGTGTGTGTGTTTGAAAATGTCCTTCACTGGCTGCGCTCCCGGAGCTTATGTTGAGACAATGAGTCTACTCTCCTCCAACTCCTCTTCTCACTTATGTTTAAGAGTCTGTTTGTCTTTTTTATTGACGGTCAGTCAATCAGTCCAAGCACATTAAATCATGTGATCCTCACTGTGTTGGCCGGCTGTTCTGTTCAAAACACCTTCGGGAGATTATCAATGCTCCGTTAAATCTATACACATGACTTACAGCAGCTAGCTTGATAGAACTGCAGTAGTATAGTGTATACGTCTCAGTCGGCAGAGGGACCCCTGTCCTGTCTGGCTCAGTCTGTTTGAAGTCTGCTTTGTATTTCTCTAATCATCTCTGTGGCTGTCACAGTGTTCAGGCAGGGCCAGACAGAGACAGGGAGACACTTTATGGGTATTGAACGGTTCCGTCTCCAGCTCTGATGCAGTCAGGGGAGAGGTAATCACTGGGTCACATAAAGAGAGGGCATTCCTTCTTTTATTGCTAGTGTTGTACCCCAATATGGGACAGTATGCTAGGTTCATGTGAAAAAACAGTAAGGTTGGGCAAGTACACAATACTGTAGGAGTAAATCCTTGACAGTAGCACAGGTTAGCACATTTATGTTTTCTGTTCCTTGTAGTGTTTTTCTATGAATGTATTGGTGTAGAAAGTTGTTAGTCATTTGATTAAAAAATTACTCTTATCCCTAACTAACGTTCAAGGGACAATCCTCTTCCCTCACCCACAACCACAAGAATGACGAATGGGAGGTTCTGGTGCTTCCATAAAAACGTGTTTCTCCTTTGAACGCCACGCTGCTCCTCCGGGGAGGCTCATCTGCAGACAGGTTAACGGCATATCCAGGCAGATCCTGTAATAGCTGCCAGACAAGGGCGCCGCTGCCGCAGCTAACCAGTTCTGACTGGAAAGGGAGTGGAGGGGAGGGAGAGAAAGAGATGGCTGCCCAAAAGCTCACTTTAAAACACAGGGTCACGATTGAGGAGCCAATAAACTCTGACACTGCATCCTTTGAGAGCCAATGGGATGAAGGCACTATTATCGAGTTCTGACATGGGAGGCACTAGCCGCGGCTGACTGGAAGCCCCCATTTGACCTGGCAGGCTGTTAGAACCTCAGAGTCATCACACCAAGGACTAGAACAGGATCTGAATGTCATGGCTATCTTCTGCCTGTGAGCTGAGGAGGTGGGTGGGTTAAGGTTCCATCACACAAATTAAACATCACAAGACTCCCACATTGATGGTGCCTGTGCGTCATACGCAATCATAATGAGGACGTTGGTATTTCAATCTGCACTAGAGAGGAACCGCTCAACCCAGTGGCGGTTGGTGACGTTTTTTATGAGCATGGTCTTATTTCTGTTACAGCATATTGGATGACTGTCATTCATATTCCATTCACCCAGTTCAATGTAACAGCAATAGGTTTAGGCTATTACATGATACTCAAATGTTCCCTATACCGATCAGGGGGTTGCTGCTATGTAGCCTATGAATGAAAGGTTACAACGTAGAGAATGCCAAGAGCGTGCAAAGCTGTCATCAAGGCAAGGTGGCTATTTGAAGAATCTCAAATATAAAATAGATTTTGATTTGTTTAACACTTTTTTGGTTACTACATGATTCCATATGTGTTATGTCATAGTTTTGATGTCTTCACTTTTATTCTACAATGTAAACATTTTTGCAAGATTTTGCAAATATAGAGTAATATTCCAAACTTTTGGCCCCCATTGTCTATCCTGGTAATATACCATACACATTGAGAGCGAAGACACAAGCACATTAGTTTTAATTGTCTTGAATTCAATCATTAGAGTGTGACCAAATTCAAGCTAATCTGCACACCTGGTTCTGATTGGCTGGCTGTCTCCTCTGAGTTCCACTCAGCCTCTTTATCTGTGCTTCTGATTGGCTCTGTCTCCTCTGAGTTCCACTCAGCCTCTGTATCTGTGCTTCTGATTGGATGTCTGTCTCATCCGAGTTCCACTCAGCCTCTTTATCTGTGATTCTGATTGGCTGTCTGTCTCATCTGAGTTCCACTCAGCCTCTTTATCTGTGCTTCTGATTGGCTGTCTGTTTACTCTGTATCTGTGGCGCTAGAGAGTAAACAAAGCAGACAAACAGGTAACAGGATCTGCCAGCTCAATTAACCCCACGGAGGCAATCAGTAGCTGATTTGGTATGTTCCTGTCTCCCACAGACAGACGCCTGCTCCTGTCTCCCACAGACAGACGCCTGCTCCTGTCTCCCACGGACAGACGCCTGCTCCTGTCTCCCACGGACAGACGCCTGCTCCTGTCTCCCACGGACAGACGCCTGCTCCTGTCTCCCACGGACAGACGCCTGCTCCTGTCTCCCACGGACAGACGCCTGCTCCTGTCTCCCACGGACAGACGCCTGCTCCTGTCTCCCACGGACAGACGCCTGCTCCTGTCTCCCACGGACAGACGCCTGCTCCTGTCTCCCACGGACAGACGCCTGCTCCTGTCTCCCACGGACAGACGCCTGCCCCTGTCTCCCACGGACAGACGCCTGCCCCTGTCTCCCACGGACAGACGCCTGCCCCTGTCTCCCACGGACAGACGCCTGCCCCTGTCTCCCACAGACAGACGCCTGCTCCTGTCTCCCACAGACAGACTCCTGCCCCTGTCTCCCACAGACAGACGCCTGCTCCTGTCTCCCACAGACAGACGCCTGCTCCTGTCTCCCACAGACAGACGCCTGCTCCTGTGACAGATGTCTATGCAGGCTAATGGATGGGAATGTGTCCCTTATATTTCAACAGTGCTTTGATTATACTTTTTTTTTTTTATTAGCCTTTGTTAAGTTCATAAAGTTCCTGATATGCTGTAAGTGGATGCAATTGCGTCATTGTAAAATTGAGAGGTAGCACTCTCCCTACAAAGTGTGCACATGAACTCATTATCCTATACCCAAAATAATAATGAAAACAAAAAGGATAGCAGAGAAGATGTCAGTTTACCCCTGACATCTTGGACAGACCAGAGCCTTAGGTGTGTAGTTTTAGAAACTGTTCTTCATCCTTTTAGCATTACATGGCAACGTGGGAGTTTTGATTGCGCACAGGGCTGCGGGCCAGAAGGTTGTGGGTTCGCAGACCACCGTGGACAAGAGTAGGGGTGGAAGATCTCCTTTATATTAAAAAATGCATGAATCTATCATACTATTTGCAATTCTACGTAACTTTACATATTTGCAGAATATTTTTTTAATAGCACACAAATTACCGAAAATACAGGATAAGATGTTCATCTGGTCATATTTCTCCAATGCCAAATCATTGTGTCCTGTTTGTTGGGTAAAGTCTACACTTGTTCAATCCGGCGCATGTGACAAATACAATTTTATTTTATTTGTTTGCAAAATATTTAATCTGAGAGGTCATTAAGAATCTGAGCATGGTACTTTCAAAAGTTACCTATGCAGAAAAACGTAAGATACTTTTATTCTGTGGCTTATTCCGTGGCTTAACCCAAAAATAGAAGGTCACACGTGTTTCCCTAAACGCTGTCTGGGTTCAAACATCTTCTATTGTACAGAAAGTTAATTGATAGCTCCAGAATTAAATTACTTCCCAAACTAAGTCAGCCTCTGAATGTCAAAGAAACGAAACAATGATATACCCATATGCATTGGAGTCATGTCTTTCCTGGGTATTTTACAACTTGTTTCTAGCATTAAGCATCGCTGACCAAAGCACTGTTTTTTTTTTTATCTTAAAATAATAAGGGGTAGGTCTGTGCTTTTGCCATTTTCTTTAATAAAAGGTAGGCCTATGGCATACCCTCTCATTCCCCTAAATTTGAGTCTTGGTTTTAACTTAAGAGCCCTTCACTGACATGGAGGTAGGCTATTTAAAGAGTGCATGGTGGGTGGAGAAATTGACTGACAAATCTATGGATATAGCAGCCTATAGCCTAATTTAATCTGTCAAACAGGTGGGCCTACCTCTTATTTCATAGAAATAGGAAGAAATAGGCTCCAACACAAAGCCCTCTTGTTGTTAGTAAAGTCTAATTAAAATGAAGATGTCTGAAATGAATTATACCTAGTAGAATTTGCCTACATTCAGCACCATGAGCTGTCCATTTCCAATTGATTGTGCCGCGGCTGCTGCTTCAAGTTTCAGCACCACAAAGTTACTTGAATCTGGCTTTATTGCGAGGTCAATAAAATACATAATGGACAAGAAACATATTGTTTTTAATAAAATCTATTATAGTAGTAGCAAGCTATTAAAGTTGACCTCCGGTCTTCCTCATCTCTGCGCTCTCCTTTTCAAACGGAACAGAACACAGGCTATAGGGTAGTCCTCATTATTTGGACTAGGCCTAATCAAAAAGTATTTCCGGAAGAAATGTTTGAGTCTCCCCCTGAAAAGCCACTGCAGCCCTACACAGCACAACCATTGGTTAAGCAGCACACAAAAAAGGTTTTGATCAGCAAGAGCAGAGCAGGCCGGGGTTGGAATATCCATTGCATGACCTACCGAGTGGAGCAGCGTTCTAAGGCACGCTTCAGGCGTCACTAAAGCCCCGGGTTCGATCCCAGGCTGTGTCACAGCCGGCCGTGACTGGGAGGCCCATGAGGCGGCACACAATTGGCCCAGCGTCGTCCGGGTTAGAAGAGGGTTTGGCTGGGATTTCCATGTCCCATCGCGCTCTAGCGACTCCTTGTGGCGGGCTGGTGTTGTGTACAGTGTTTTCTCCGACACATTGGTGCGGCTGGCTTCCGGGTTAAGCGAGCAGTGTGTCAAGAAGTAGTGCGGCCTGGCAGGGTCGCGTTTCGGAGGAAGCATTGTTCTCGACCTTCGCCTCTCCTGAGTCCATACGGGAGTTGCAGTGATGGGACAAGACTAACTACCAATTGGGGAGAAAATAAAATATATAGATTGTCCATTGCAGTGTGTAATGCAGCCTAGTTTTATTCACACCATCCCAGCAGCTATCTTACAAATATAACTTTGCTCTGTGCTTCTAAATAGCCTATAGGTGCCTTGATATTGCGCGCCCAGTGGAGAATCATACGATATATATAGCCTAATAAGCAACTCATTCTAAAACACTGAAAAATATTTACATTTCATCAATTTAAAATGACATGTTCCTCCACTGGACTGGGTTTAAAAAATACTAAACCCTCCCCTTGACTAAAATTGAAAAAACATGGCCCTCCCCCATTTCTTCCAGGTAACCATTCTGTGAATTTTGATCCGTCCCTTAGGCACAAAGCTTAACAAAGTGCTTATTTCTCACTGACGAATAGGTCCTCGAAAGTTACTTATGCTTGGTATCAGGAATGTCCAACAGACAGCACTCTAGCAATAAAAAAAGAACATGCAGTCATATCACATGGGCCCAGTTCACAGCACCCTCTGGCCTGAGTAGCTGTGAATTCTGCCTGGATCCTCTCTGTTTCTCTGCTCTGCAGTGAGATGACAGAGTCAGAGCCACTGCATGGAGACGCCCGGAGGGGAGGGCTGCAGTCACTCTGATGGATGGGGAGGAAAGCAGGGAGCTGAACTGACGAGAATGGGGATCAGATTTCTCCATACGACTTCCACAGGGTAAATATGATGAATATTCATCCCTCCCACGGCACCGGCCAAGCCCTGGTCCAGCTCCACTGCAGAGCCTCTACACCCAGGGGAATCGCCATATAGAAACGGGCACTGGGAGGCACAGATACGTATAGAGAAATGTTGTATTTCTAAATCATTAAAGGCCCAAAAAATAAACAAAAATATCTTCTAAGCAAGAGCAATTTCTCAAGCAAGAATTTTTCTAGGATTGCCTGGGAGTGGTCTGAGTGGAGGGGAAAACTGTAAACTAGTTGTTATTGGCAGAGAGATTTGGAACTCGCTTTCTTATTGGTTTATTAACTAATTTAGCATCTGGTGGTGTCACCAGGCAGGCCAAAAAAGGCAGAGAGTTCCTGGCGGTCTTTTCAAACATCTCTTACGTTCAAACAGCTCTTACATTAAAAGGGCATTGTCATACTTTCCCCTATTTCACTATTCCAACCTAATAGTGTGGAAATATATATAAAAACGTTTTTGACTGCACTGGGCTTTTAACAATCTTTTTGTATTGGTCTGACAATGCAGATCTACGTTTGTTTTAATAGGAGAAAATATAAATGGAGATACTGGTAATTTTCCCTAGGCTTGAACCAATGTGAAATCTATATATTGATGTTATAAATTTTTTTATATAATCAGGCAAGAACAAATTCTTATTTACAATGATATTTACAACAGATTTTTACCTTGTCAGGTTGGGGATTCGATCCAGCAACCTTTCAGTTACTGGCCCAACGCCCTAAACGCTAGGCTACCTGCCACCCCAATATAATCAGGATAAGTGGAAAACTACAATACCATACATAATATAAAAATGCAAGGGAATCGGGAATGTTTACTGTATTTTATAAACCTTACCACTGGTAACAAATTAACTATATTTTATAAACCTTACCACTGGTAACAAATTAACTGTATTTTATAAACCTTACCATTGGTAACAAATTAACTGTATTTTATAAACATTACCACTGGTAACAAATTAACTGTATTTTATAAACCTTACCACTGGTAACAAATTAACTGTATTTTATAAACCTTACCACTGGTAACAAATTAACTGTAATTTATAAACCTTACCACTGGTAACAAATTAACTGTATTTTATAAACATTACCACTGGTAACAAATTAACTGTATTTTATAAACATTACCACTGGTAACAAATTAACTGTAATTTATAAACCTTACCACTGGTAACAAATTAACTGCATTTTATAAACCTTACCACTGGTAACAAATTAACTGTAATTTATAAACCTTATCACTGGTAACAAATTCCCTGCATGCATGCATTCATTTTTGTTGAAGCGACAGAGTCCCTTTACAGATCCAGTCAGCAAAACTCAATCAGTGTTGTGAAATGTATATTCTAAAAAAACAGTCATACATTTTACGCTCGGCCACTATATTACTGTACAGCCATTTCCACTTCACCCAGTGTAGCGACATTATACTGCATACTACTCTAATCTGTTTGTTGTCCACAATACTGCTGTGTATTACTGTATTGTCTAAATCCAAACTGTATATCAATCATGTAATGTGTTCTATCCACAGAAGCCCACCTGTTTTCCATGGTGTGGCATTACATTGTTCAATGATTCATATGTTTATTCAATAATGTCTCTGGAATCTCAGGCCATAACTCAATGAGGTTATTTCACTCTTTTTAAAAAGGGAATAGAGTCTCACTGCATAAACCTGTCACTCAAACCTTACACAGCCAATGCCATGTTGACAGGTTCAGACAGTTACTCAATACAGCGGTCATGTGACCTGTCATGGGATATGCCATGGGTGACAGGGTGGTAATATCAGTGTTGAGAGAGGTAGAAAGCTGGTTACAGCCTCGAAGGGGGCAAGAGAACAGAAAGCACAGTTGTAGTCTACACAAACTTACAGTAATGTGCGTGTGTTGTCGGCGCTGGTTGGAGCTAAAACTAGTTAATAAACGACTGTTTTTACAAACAAATACATTGAACTGAGTGATAACACAATAAACAAAACAGGGCTTTCTTCCAAAAGCCCTCTATCACCTGTGGGATAGCACTTCTTCACTGTCAATGTTCCATTTGAAACATGAGTGGGTTTGGTTAATGTTCTTTTTACTAGTGTTTGGCATATCATCGTTTAAGAAACTTGAAAGAACAGAGAGAGAAAACACTGCAACTTTAATCAAATTCAGGCTTGAAGTGACCCACTAGTTGTCCTCTCAGACTTCAAGTGACCCACTAGTTGTCCTCTCAGACTTCAAGTGGCCCACTAGTTGTCCTCTCAGACTTCAAGTGGCCCACTAGTTGTCCTCTCAGACTTCAAGTGGCCCACTAGTTGTCCTCTCAGACTTCAAGTGGCCCACTAGTTGTCCTCTCAGACTTCAAGTGGCCCACTAGTTGTCCTCTCAGACTTCAAGTGACCCACTAGTTGTCCTCTCAGACTTCAAGTGGCCCACTAGTTGTCCTCTCAGACTTCAAGTGGCCCACTAGTTGTCCTCTCAGACTTCAAGTGGCCCACTAGTTGTCCTCTCAGACTTCAAGTGACCCACTAGTTGTCCTCTCAGACTTCAAGTGGCCCACTAGTTGTCCTCTCAGACTTCAAGTGACCCACTAGTTGTCCTCTCAGACTTCAAGTGGCCCACTAGTTGTCCTCTCAGACTTCAAGTGACCCACTAGTTGTCCTCTCAGACTTCAAGTGACCCACTAGTTGTCCTCTCAGACTTCAAGTGACCCACTAGTTGTCCTCTCAGACTTCAAGTGCCCCACTAGTTGTCCTCTCAGACTTCAAGTGGCCCACTAGTTGTCTCAGACTTCAAGTGGCCCACACTAATCTTTCTCAACAGACTTGAAGTAACCTACTAGTCTTCCTTTCTGACATGAAGTGGCCCACTAGTCTTCAGGTGCATTGCACAGTAAGCTCTCACTGTGAAGGAGATTTTTCATAATACCCTGCTGGGTCAGATCCATTCATTTGTCATAATACCTGTCTGGGTCACATCCATTCAGTTGTCATAATACCCTGCTGGGCCACATCCATTCAGTGGTCATAATACCCTGCTGGGTCACATCCATTCAGTGGTCATAATACCCTGCTGGGTCACATCCATTCAGTGGTCATAATACCCTGCTGGGTCACATCCATTCAGTGGTCATAATACCCTGCTGGGTCACATCCATTCAGTGGTCATAATACCCTGCTGGGTCTCATCCTTTGTTTCAGACCATCCATTAACTTGACATGATTATCAGAAAATGTAGAAAATGCTGGTTATTTTATTTTATTGTTGCTCTTTTATTTTTTACTTTAGTTTATTTAGTAAATATATTTCTTAACTCTTATTTTTCTAAAAACGGCATTGTTTGTTAAGGGCTTGTAAGTAAGCATTTCACGGTAAGGTCTACACCTGTTGTATTATATTTTATTTGATTGGGAGGTTATTGATGTGTTAGTTTAGTAACACCCTGCTGGTGGAGGTTATTGATGTGTTAGTATAGTAACACCCTGCTGGTGGAGGTTATTGATGTGTTAGTATAGTAACACCCTGCTGGTGGAGGTTATTGATGTGTTAGTATAGTAACACCCTGCTGGTGGAGGTTATTGATGTGTTAGTATAGTAACACCCTGCTGGTGGAGGTTATTGATGTGTAAGCATAGTAACACCCTGCTGGTGGAGGTTATTGATGTGTAAGTATAGTAACACCCTGCTGGTGGAGGTTATTGATGTGTAAGTATACCGTAATTCATCTTTATTTGGCAATAAACAACAACAACGCAGAAAAGGTAAAATGCTATTATTTTTATTATAAAACAAAATCCTTTGACTAGGTGGATAACGCTGTAAAGGGAAATTACTGGCCGATATCGGCCTACCACTAATCCGTGTGTTATACCGTAATATAATTGTCAGCTAAAATATAAATGCCTCAGATATCGTTAATTGTTTTTCATTCACACATTTGCACTCACAAAACCACTCGTGTATCTGTTGAGTGGTAGGTGGGGTTTCTGCTGATGTCAGCAAGCGTTGCATTGGTAAACGTACAGCAGAGTGTAGAGTAATCTATGTAATGATTTTCTTCCCTGTAGCTATTCAAACAGTTATATGTAGCAGAAATTACCCTTTTCATATTGCTTTTGATCTGAAATGCAAATGAGTACTTATGAATTAGCCAATGGTAAAAAATAAATGTCTGTGATATCTCCATATGCACAACCTGATAACCATACTTTCACAGTACACTTAACTGAAAGCAAAAAACATACTTGCAAATGTGTAATCATTCCAAGTCATTGAAGCCTGTCTTTGTTTAGATTCAGGTTTGAATCTGAGTAAATGCTTATGTTCTGGGTACCAGATAAGCCACAAGGCTGGTTTTGAGAGAGAGAGAGAGAGAGAGAGAGAGAGAGAGAGAGAGAGAGAGAGAGAGAGAGAGAGAGAGAGAGAGAGAGAGAGAGAGAGAGAGATGAAAAAGTATAAAAATAACAGAAGTCTAGAGTGCAAAAAGCTATAAAAAGGCATTGCATAGTGTGGGTGAATGGCTGAATATGTACACTATACATTGTTACAAAGTGATAAAAATGATAAAAATATTGCAAGTTGATATAGATAAAATAAGGAGTATTTGCATGGTTACAGTTTTTCTCAGTCTCTTTGGTGCATTTTTCACATCATCCCAAGCATTTCTCAGAACAATTTGTACAAACTGCAATATACAATCGATATGTTTCTAAAGCTAGTCAGTCACTAAAAATCCTTAGTACATCTCACAAAAGTAAATATTCATGCCAATGATCATGTCAGTGTCATCAGAATAATAAGTCATTGAGTCATTGTTCACGAACAAGGTCGTCAAAATGTTTAGGCATGTTGTCAATGTAACTGTGTACTTTGACAGTATTACCTGATGTAAACTTAGGCTACAGTTTGGATGACAGTTACTGTATTGAAAATGCACAAGGCTGCACTTCTATGACATATATCAATTTCAACAGTACTATTTCCATATTACTGTATGTGGGTTATTGATTGAAAGAGACTGGACAGGATTTTGTTTTTCACAGCTTTTACTAGTGCTACTTTATGAAAGAAAAAAACAAAATAATTTACAGTAAGAAAAAGACAAGGGGCACAAAGGAAAAAAATCTAAATTAGAAAGAAACACAGGAAACACCCCTAAGGCACAACTTTGCCGGCAGCACTGTTCTAGTGCTGTCTCTACACATCCAGACGTTCCTGTCTGTCGGCCCACATATTCTCATTTTCCCTTCCAATGCAACGTGGAAAGAATCTTTTGGAATGCCTTTTCCATCCTCTGCAGGCGTCTACTGTGATGTCCTCACATGCTGCATCCATTGCAGCCAGCAGGGTCATCTGTGTGAGTGGCTGACGATCGTACACCTTCCACCTCCATGCTGAAAAGAACTCCTCAATTGGGTTAAGGAATGGTGAATAAGGTGGGAGGAATTCTATGAGCATCCTCGGGTGGGTCACAAACCATTGCCTTATGATGTTTGATCGATGGAAACTCACATTATCACAAATTACCACATACTTTGGCAAATCCTCTCTAAACAGACCCCTCTCATCATCAGGGATGAGAGCCCTGTAGAGAGTCTCTAAAAAGTTGAGTAGATGCTGGGTGTTGTATGGCCCTATAAGGGGGATATGGGTTAGGACACCATGCTCCGAAATAGCAGCATACATTTCCTCCCTGTTGGCCTGGCAAATCCACAGTAGCTCTGTGACCGATGATATTCCGACCCCGCCTTCTGCATTTGGTCAGGTTGAAGCCAGCCTCATCCACGTATACAAAGTTGTGAGAGGGTTCACTTGATTCCAACTCCATTATACGCTATATCCCAGAACACACAGTTGAATTTGTTTTGGTAAGGAAGAGTGACATAAAATGTACATACAGTGGGGAGAAGTATTTGATACACTGCCGATTTTGCAGGTTTTCCCACTTACAAAGCATGTAGAAGTCTGTAATTTTTATCATAGGTACTCTTCAACTGTGAGTGACGGAATCTAAAACAAAAATACATAAAATCACATTGTATGATTTTTAAGTATTTAATTTGCATTTTATTGCATGACATAAGTATTTGATACATCAGAAAAGCAGAACTTAATATTTGGTACAGAAACCTTTGTTTGCAATTACAGAGATCATACGTTTCCTGTAGTTCTTGACCAGGTTTGCACACACTGCAGCAGGGATTTTGGCCCACTCCTCCATACAGATCCTTCAGGTTTCGGGGCTGTCGCTGGGCAATACAGACTTTCAGCTCCCTCCAAAGATTTTCTATTGGGTTCAGGTCTGGAGACTGGCTAGGCCACTCCAGGACCTTGAGATGCTTCTTACGGAGCCACTCCTTAGTTGCCCTGGCTGTGTGTTTCGGGTCGTTGTCATGCTGGAAGACCCAGCCACGACCCATCTTCAATGCTCTTACTGAGGGAAGGAGGTTGTTGGCCAAGATCTTGCAATACATGGCCCCATCCATCCTCCCCTCAATACGGTGCAGTCGTCCTGTCCCCTTTGCAGAAAAGCATCCCCAAAGAATGATGTTTCCACCTCCATGCTTCACGGTTGGGATGGTGTTCTTGGGGTTGTACTCATCCTTCTTCTTCCTCCAAACACGGCGAGTGGAGTTTAGACCAAAAAGCTCTATTTTTGTCTCATCAGACCACATGACCTTCTCCCATTCCTCCTCTGGATCATCCAGATGGTCATTGGCAAACTTCAGACGGGCCTGGACATGCGCTGGCTGCAGGATTTTAATCCATGACGGCGTAGTGTGTTACTAATGGTTCTTTGAGACTGTGGTCCCAGCTCTCTTCAGGTCATTGACCAGGTCCTGCCGTGTAGTTCTGGGCTGATCCCTCACCTTCCTCATGATCATTGATGCCCCACGAGGTGAGATCTTGCATGGTGCCCCAGACCGAGGGAGATTGACCGTCATCTTGAACTTCTTCCATTTTCTAATAATTGCGCCAACAGTTGTTGCCTTCTCACCAAGCTGCTTGCCTATTGTCCTGTAGCCCATCCCAGCCTTGTGCAGGTCTACAATTTTATCCCTGATGTCCTTACACAGCTCTCTGGTCTTGGCCATTGTGGAGAGGTTGGAGTCTGTTTGATTGAGTGTGTGGACAGGTGTCTTTTATACAGGTAACGAGTTCAAACAGGTTCTTCTTAAAGAAAAACTAACAGGTCTGTGAGAGCCGGAATTCTTACTGGTTGCTAGGTGATCAAATACTTATGTCATGCAATAAAATGCAAATTAATTATTTAAAAATCACACAATGTTATTTTCTGGATTTTTGTTTTAGATTCCGTCTCTCACAGTTGAAATGTACCTATGATAAAAATTACAGACGTCTACATGCTTTGTAAGTAGGAAAACCTGCAAAATCGGCAGTGTATCAAATACTTGTTCTCCCCACTGTATATTGCATGTTCCTTCCACAGCAATGGAAAAGTGTGCAGTTTATGCTTACTGTACTGTGTATCACTATAAAATGTTGCTGTAAAGTAGTTACATAGATATATGTTTTACCTGTAAATACTGGTGCCGTAGCTCCTTAACTCTGTCCTCATTCCTTTGGAATGGTACACGGTCCTTTGTATTTCCCTGAGTCTCATGGCATTGTTTGCTCGGACCATGGTGCAAATAGCCTCCTCCTGTTGAGGTGTGAAAAGGCGTCCTCTGCCACCGGTTTGAGGTAATCTTGCAGTCCTATGTGGGGAAAAGTGCAGTGATGCATCGCACACTTTCACATAGACAAAAACTATGCGAACACACATTTTACTGTAAAACATACAGGTAGGTGCATGTAAGGTGCAGTATGTATCTGTATAGAGTATATTTCTGTATGCTGTGAAATACAAGTGGACTACTGTAATATGAAGCATTGTAGGAAGTATACAGTATACTGCTTATATACAGTAACAGTGCACTGTACATTGGTGGACATACCTGTTCTCTCTTCGAAACGTTTGAACTATTGAGGACACGGTTGATCTCCCAATATTCGGCTGCACCCTTCGACCCGCCTCAGCCATTGTAAGGCCATGATTGACAACATGGTCTACAAAAGTGGCCCTTACGTCATCAGATATGCGCCTATGTCCTCTTCTGCCTCTTCCTCTGTTTTGCCTTCCACCACGCATCCTTGCTCCTCTTCTTGCTCCTCTTGGCTGTTGACCCTGTTCGTTTCCTGGTCCATCCATTATTGGAAAATTGCAACTCTGTGTTGTGGTCTGTCTATATATGCTTGCCAATTGATTGTTCATGAGATGCACCTTTGAGCAACCAAGCAATCTGGTTGATTGTTGGTTGAACTAACACTTTACATTCCTTCATGAGTGAGGGTCAATTTCACCTGCATTCATCAAGTCACGTTTTTGTACAAAAGGTCTAATAGAAATGTGTAAAACTATGCTTGACAGTTTATGACAAATAGATCAACAGTTTAGCATGTAATGGCTTATGCAAGGAACTAATGCCTAGATGTTTTGAGGGGTAAGACTATTCAACAGAGAACCAGCTACTATGTGTTGATCAACATGACATGAGCTATTGAAAATGTGGAAAAAAGCTGAAATTTGTACATTATCAAATGCAATTTGTTCAAAGGAATAAAACATTGCTTTAATGATGCACAAGTGACTAGATGATTTGGAATTTGTACAAGTAGTATCAAGAATTGCACTTTTGATCTAAGGAATGCACCAAAGCGACTGAGAAAAACTGTAACTATACAGGTCGATGGGAGAGAAATACTTCAATAGCTAAATGTGCGTATGATATGAGCGAGGGTAATAATAGTTTACTTAATAGACAGACTGGTTAAATGTACAGGTAAGTGAATATTTGCATGGTTACATAAACTGTACAGGTAAATGACAGGAAGAGAAACATAAATAGCTAAATGTGCGTATGATATAATTTATAATTTAATAATTCCCTTAAAATACAGTCCTTAGTGCTGGGTTTAATTACAGATAAATGCACGTATTGCACATTCGATATACTAAAAGCAATGAAAAAAGATACAACTGACAGGATACTAATATGCATTCCTGAGTGAATGACTACGTAAGTTAAGTCCAAGAATTACTTGCAATATTGCACGTGATATGGTATAACAACTGTACATGAGTATGTATATACAGACCTGAATGAATAAATAAGTCCTGTGTGAATGAGTGATTACGGACCAGAGTTACTCACAGATGGATGCATAATTGTTTAACTAGGTCCTAGCACCCCAGCAGTTCCAGATCTATGTTGCCGACGGCACGGCACCCCGGAGAGGCATTATATAGTCTAATAGCCGCCGGCAGGAAGGACCTCCTGTAGCGCTCTCTGGCACACCGTGGTGGGATCAGTCTGTGACTGAAAGTGCTCCTCTCCATGGCATGCAGAGGGTGGGTGACGTTGTCCATGATGGCCAGCAGTTTGGCCAGGATCCGTCTCTCCGCCACCTCCTCTAGAGTGTCAAGGCTCATCCCCAGGACAGAGCTAGCCTTCATGATCAGCTTATTTACCCGAGAAGCATCACCGGCTTTTATGTTGGCTCCCCAGCACACCACTGGAAAGAACACACTGGTAGAAGGTATGCAGTAGTTTACTGCACACGTTGAAGGACCTGAGCCTCCTCAGAAAGTAGAGTCGGATCTGGCCCTTTTTGTACAGGGCCCCGGTGTTACCAGCCCATTCCAGCCTGTTGTCCATATGGACTCCCAGGAACTTGTATGACCCAACCATTTCCACCTCCATCCCCTGTATTGGGACTGCAGTCGGTTGGGCCTTGGTTCTCCTGAAGTCCACCACCATCTACTTTGTTTTGCTGATGTTGAGCTGATGGTGGTTCTGCTCACACCACACCACAAAGTAATTGATTGCACTCCTGTACTCCTCCTCCTGCCCACCCCTGATGCACCCTACAATTGCGGAGTCATCCGAGAACTTCTGTAGGTGGCATGTTTCAGAGTTATATCTGAAGTCTGAGGTGTAGAGGGGGACAGGACTGTTCCCTGGGGGGCCCCTGTATTGCTCACTGCCCGTTCTGACACACAGCTCTGTAGCCGCACAAATTGTGGCCTACCGGTCAGGTAGTCCGTAACCCAGGAGACTAAGGGTGCTATGTTCTGGGAACAAGATAAGCCACATGGATGGTTTTAAATGCCAGATTACATAATAAACGGCACATCAGGAGTACTTTAGGGGTAACGTAATTTGTTAAAAAGCATTTGGCAAACATTTTATCTGGTGCTTTTACAGCTGATTGGTTTGGTTTGATTAATATATATTTTTCAAATGTGTGGATTTTGTGATTATAGCCCAATTGACTTTAAAGGAGGTCCACATCAAATGGGGGCAGACTTCTCTCGTCAGAGACCCAGCTGACTACAGTGTCACCAACAGCCAGTGAGAGATCTCTCTCTCCTCTCCTAAGCATTCCCTGACTCTTATCCAGACAGGCAGGCTGGCTAATTTCACTCAGGAGAGCCAATACTGCCAGTCAATGAGCTAGTCTTTCTATAGTCCATTAAGGAATTGCCCATCCATGCCCACAGCATCACTTCCTGGGGGCTAATAAGGATGATATCATCTTTATTGAACATGTAAATGTTGCCACTGTTCCACTCTTATTCTGACTGTTATGTGCTCTGGGTTCTTGGAACAGCAGCAATTAAAGCATTGAGAGTGTGAGCGAACTGGAGGACCAGGGGAGGTCTTCAAAAAGACATTCCCAAAAGTGTTTTCTGGCCTAGGAAGGCTGGAAGGCGACTTATTCCCTTGGGCACATACTTAAGTTCAATTGAGGTCCTGAATATTCTCAATACTGAGCTCACTAGTTCCTCTTTAATGGTCAAAACAAGAAAGATTATTTTATTTTATTTTGATGCACTTAGGACAGATTGGCCCTTAAAAAGAGCAGTCATAACAGAATAGATTTTCTGTGCATCTTAAATAGGAAAAATTAAATATCAAAACCCTTACTATAAATGCTGTCTAGGATATGTCATTGTGCAACACTCAAAGACAGAGTATTGCATAGACTGTGCATGACTGGCAGAGGAGGGTGTACTTCAGTAATTGGCTCCCTGTGTGTTGTGTTGGGAGGGTGGGAGCTGAACATGTGCTTTGTCTGCTTGTTTCCATTAGCTTAATGTTCAATTTGTTCCTGATAAGTGCTGAGGTGAGCGTGACTCCACGTGAAATAATGAAGCCTACAGTGCACCAGAGAGAGAGAGAGAGAGAGAGAGAGAGAGAGAGAGAGAGAAAGACTAATAGATTGTAATTAAGCAACTTTGTTTGTTTTTCAGTTAAACAACTTGATTGTAGTTTTAACAGAATAACAATGTACTTGTTGGATCCCTCTAGGCAAAACGTTGTTAAATAATAACCCACTCTGACATACAAATCCGTCTTGAAACTAGTGGATGGAGAGGGGGGTCAGCATCTGGCTGCCTCACAGCAACAGCTGGATCAGAGAATACCCATGCTGCTGCATTGCCCGAGGACGTAAATCAGTTCCTAGCATACTAGCAACGTACCGTACCTATGGATGCTGGAAATAGTAACCAATTAATAACAACCACATAAGAAATTGCGCTGTAGGCTACAGTCAGAGATGGAAGAACGCGTTTTTGACAGGGTGCAGGATTTGTTTTATATGTTTCTGCTATTTGTTAGTTAACTTGTCTATAATTAGACATATCAAATCAAATGTACATGCAGCTTCTCTTCTGTCATTAATCGTTGCCCCAGACGACTAAATAAACCAGAATAACGTCATAAATAGATAGAATTAATCCTTGAATCTAGTTGACATCGGTAAAGTTTCTCTGTCATCTCTTCTTCTTTTGCTGAGCAAAGACATTTAGGGACCAGGGACAGAAGGTATCTAACTGCACATTCACATTCTCTCAAGATGCTGAAAGAACTCATATTTCTCCACTCCTGTTACAGAGTCAAAAGCCTACATTTGGTGTATAATTTTACTGCAAGAAATGCTTAATTCAGCAGGAGTTCATATTAAGGCTGTGTGAGAGATTATAAACCTACAGTCAGTGTCCAGATTTCAGTTTCCATTTAACCCATCTGAACAGTAGGTTACAGTTCACTTGAAGTGCCATGGGCCTATTTGAAGTCCCAGCCTTGTGACTGTCGAATTTATATAGGGTGTCAGGTAGCCTAGCGGTTAGAGCGTTGGGCCAGTAACCGAAAGGTTGCTGGTTTGAATACCTGAGCCGACAAGTTTAAGAAAACCTGTAAATGTGTCCTTGAGCAAGGCACTTAATCCTAATTTGCTCCAGGTGCTGACCCTGTAGGTAGGCTGTCATTGTAAATTAGAATTTGTTCTTAACTGACTTGCCTAGTTAAATATATATATATATATATATATATATAGCATCACACATAACACTGCTATCATCCTTTTTTACAGTTCACCAACTCTCCATTTCACATCTTTTTGCCTCCGTGGATTGACCTTAACTTTTTCTGCATGTTCCTAAAAGCATTTGTGATTGGTGTGTAGGATATTGGGCCCACATATAGTTAGGCCCTAAAGTTTATGCTGATGCACTAATGCCAGATAGCCCAAAATAATGAAAGAAAAACCTCAGTGTAGCCTACGATATAGATATAAATATGCAGAAGAATTATACATTTAAGTTATTGTTTTCTGTCCCGCCACCCACCTGCCCTTCATCCACACAATTTCATAAGCCTAAACCCACCCGCCTCGCGGATAGGCTATAACCGCGGGGACTGCAGGTTATGAGTCAGCCCGTGCATCACTAATGTGCAATACTGTATTGGGAATTCTAGCAGTGGTTAGAAGGAAGGGATACATAAAAAATGGAGAATTACTGGGTTAGCTTGATGAGTTAAATCTCTACATGCCAGGAGTGCATAGATGCAGAAGAGCCACTGATGGAACACTGACAGTATACATGAATGTTAGGTTTCACATAGCAACATTGTACCATAAATGTATATCACAATATTATATTAATCATTGGATCAATAGGTACATGAAAAAGCCATAATGTAGAGCAGTAACTTTGACAGTGCAATGACAGCTCTGTGGGCCAAAAATACAGCCAATAAGAAAAAGGTTTTCAGGTACCTCTGGTTGGTGTTGGTAAACCGTAGCAGGTTATGTAGAGAAAATGAAAGGTCCCTGGGAGTGGACAGAAGAGTCTATGTATCGAGCGTCTAAAGCCAGTCTTAGAGCAAAGTTCAATCAGGTCAAACAGAAATAACCAAAATAAGACTTGGGCTAAAATGCCAGAAGAAGCCTGAAGAATTGGAATAAGTAAAGAAACACAGATTCCACTGTTTCTGGAAAGCAACCAACCAAATCTTAACGTATTATTTTATCCAGTTTGTCTTATTTTACTCCAGTATGATCTGATCGTTCCATATCAAGCTGAATAGCGAAATGCTGGTAAATCCACAAGAGCTTTTGAAGCACGGTTCCATGTGGAGTTTCATGTGGATTGATAACAAAGTACCTCTTATCTAGTTCACCTAGTTATGAGACTTTGTAAAAATATTTTTTTTTAAAGGAATTGTCCGTAGAGAAGCCACTTCTCTCCAGGAGAAACATCAGGACAGGCTGATATTCTGCAAAAGGTACAGGGATTGGACTGCTGAGGACCGGGGTAGAGTAATTTTCTCTGATTGTTTGGGCCATCCGTAAAAAACACCTTGTCCGGAGAAGACAAGGTGAGCGCTACCATCAGTCCTGTGTCATGCCAACAGTAAAGCATCCTCAGACCATTCATGTGTGTGGTTGCTTATCAGCCAAGGGAGTGGGCTCACTCACAATTTTGCCTAAGAACACAGCCATGAATAAAGAATGGTACCAACACATCCTCCGAGAGCAACTTCTCCCAACCATCCAAGAACAGTTTGATGACGACCAATGCCTTTTCCAGCATGATGAAGCACCTTGCCATAAGGGAACAAAACAATGACATTTTGGGTCCATGGCCAGGAAACTCCCCAGACCTTAATCCCATTGAGAACTTGTGTTCGATCCTCAAGAGGCGGGTGGACAAACAAAAACCCACAACTTCTGACAAACTCCAAGCATTGATTATGCAAGATTGGCCTGCCATCAGTCAGGATGTGGCCCAGAAGTTAATTGACAGCATGCCAGGGCGGATTGCAGTGGTCTTGAAAAAGAATGGTCAGCACTGCAAATATTGACTCTTTGCATAAACTGAATGTAATTGTTAATGAAAGCCTTTGCCACTTATGCAATACTTGTAATTATACTTCAGTGTACCATAGTAACTACTGACAAAGATCTAAGAACACTGAAGCAGCAAACTTTGTGGAGACCAATACTTGTGTCATTCTCAAAACATTTGGCCACGACTGTACACACACATACACACACACCAGATTCTTAACAAGAAAATGGCAAAAAATCTACAAATGTTACGTTTTGGAATGGCCTAGTCAAAGTCCAGACCTAACCCCTACTGAGATGTTGTGGCAGGACTTGAAACTAGCAGTTCATACTTGAAAACCCACAAATGTTGCTGAGTGACAGCAGTTCTGCATTGAAGAGTGGGCCAGAAATCCTCCACAGCAACGTGAGAGACTGATCAACAACTACATGATGCATTTGGTTGGAGTCATTGCAGCTACAGGTGGCACAATAAAAGTGACATTTAAAAACATACACATCCATATTGAGATATTCTGCCCCACACAGCGTTCAGACTCCAACAGATTACTTTTCCCACACAGGGGCATTGGATGTTGCATAACTTTGTTTATGAAATAAATAAAATAAGTATGTCATTGTTGTGTTTTTTGTTCACTCCGGTTCCCTTTATCTATTAGTAGGTTTTGGTTGAAGATCTGATAACATTCAGTGTCAAAAATATGCAAAAGTAGAGAAAATTAGAAAGGGGGCAAATACTTTTTCACAGCACTGAAAGTTAAAAAACAAACATCTTGCTGCTACCTTTCAATGCATGCGGTTGCAACTCTAGCTACTCCATAGTCCTAGCTACGGTAAGAACGAGCCACATTTCACTGTCAGGCGGGACACACCTCAAACTGCTGGCTAGCTAATGTTACATGTAAACAAACAGCCCCTCTGGCTCTGTTGTGCACTGACTGCAGTGTAAAAAATGGTTTCTAACATCCATAAAACATAGCTTAGCCACAATAGTGGAATTTGCAGTTTGCCTTCAAAATAAAAGTCCCCCATTGAAAGTGATTAAAATGGATACAAATAGTGGAATCATGCCATATTTGGACAAGATAATGCTAAACAAGGTAGGTATGTTGTTATATAAATTCAACAAAAGAGAATAATTTGTTAATTTGACACAAAGTTAAAATCTGTTGAAATCACACTGGGGGCCAGATGTACTAACGCACCGAGATGAAAGCACAGACTGCCTGTTGCGGGAACTGAAAATGGCAAAATGCGCTTTTCGTGTCATGCATATGCATTCTGGGATGGTCAAGGGGAAAGTGGGAGTGTCACATAAAGAGATGGGAGGGGAAGCGTAAACTGCCCTAATTATGTATTCCGCGTTATGTACAGAAAAAGCCGTTGAAAGCGAGCCTGTATTTTGTGCTGAAAATTCTCCGCCTCTTAAAAGCAGGTGTAATTTAGGAAGCTGGTTTCCTGGCATATGCCTCCTGGTGAAATGGCAGCAGTAATCCCAGCAAGACCAAGACATAGGCTAAGGAGACGAGCTGAAAAGATTTTTGCCACAAGAATCACACTTTTTCAGTTGAGTGAAAACGAAATCATTAAGCGTTGCAGATTAAGCAGCTAAGCAATATTACAGTTACTGGAAGAAATCAAAGATGACGTCGAATCTCCGACTCAGCGTTCACATTCCATTCCAGCAGTTGTTAAACTCCTTGCTACATTACAATTATTGGCATCATAGCATGAGCAGTGGGAATATCGCTGATCCATGATGGAAAGAGAGAAGGAGGCCCATTCAATGGCACGTTTAAATACGCGCAATGTACGGTATAGTGGGTGGGGCCAGGTGCTGATTACCTGATGAACTGCAGGTTTGGTACATAACACGCACACTGCGGTTTCACATCAAGCGCTTTCTGCGTCTTGGCCATGGCGCTATTAACGCTGCGTTCGCAAACGTACGTACATCTGGACCTGAGGGTCTAACAGACTTTAGAATTGCATTTGGGACATACTGTATTTATACTGTACAGCCTAACCTGTGTATTGTGCACCCATGAAATGGGGTATCAGCCTACTCAGTACAGGAGGTTTCTGTTCCCTTCATTGGGGATGATGGGCTTGTGGTAATGGGTTTGATGCCATTCCATTGACTGCTCCAGCAATTATTGTGAGCCATCCTCCCCTCAGCAGCCTCCTGTGCTACTCAGTGACACTCACAGAACACAACTGTTTAGAGTTTACACAAATATCAAATAGCCCAACATAGGACAGAGGATGATGTCATCAGTGTACTCGCATGACATTTATTTTATGACTGGTACAAGCCCACACCATTCTGTTGTTGGGGTACTCCCACACCATTTCTCTTCTTAAAGGGAGCTCTAACATAAAGATGGGAAGACTATCATGCAGTTTGTATGTGTACTGTATGTCCTGGGGGGAAAGATGTCATTAGCACTGGCGTGTAACAACACAGACAATCTCCCTGTGTTCAAATCCAATTGTATTGGTCACATGCTTCGTAAACAACAGGTGTTAAATGCTTACTTACGGGCCCTTCCCAGCAATGCAGACAGAGAAAAAGAAATAGTAGAAAGACAGAAAAAATAATAACACATGGAATAAATACATAATGAATGACTGACTGAGGCTTCACTCTTTAGTGTGGTCAGACTGACGGGCCGCCTTCTCCTCCATGCATTAGGCCTACATGCTGATATCTTATAGAAAGGCTGTCGACCTCACGCAAAGTGCGGAGAATCTTTTCTCTGAGTCTAAAAGCTCATGTTATGTAACATATTAATTAAATATATGATAGAATAGAATGACTCTCTTTCCGTTGTCAAAGAAAATAACTAGAAAAATATAATGTGTTTTGGCTGAACACTGAATGCAATGTCATTAAGCAAGTAAGGTCGTATGAAATGATGGAGCAGCAGAAAACTGCACCCAGAGGATAGTGTGCCACCCGGCATATCTGTCATCACTGGAAGTGCTGAGACTGTGCATGCTGCCAATAACCAGGGGACAGAGAGCACCGTCTGTACAATAAAATAGTGTCAACAAACATGTACTCTCCCATCATGGGACAGTCAGAGGATGACAACAATACAACAGGGTCAAGAAAAAGTCAAGATAGCTCCACAGAGATGTACTGTATGTCTCTTAACCCTGTTAAAAACATAGCGGAAACTAGACCAGTGGAGGCTCCTCAGAGGAGGAAGGGGAGGACCACCCTCCTCAGTGAATTTCATAAAAATACAAATAATGAAACATTAAAAAAGTTGTTTTGTTTCCAAATAATTGATTAAAACACACTTTTTTACAGTGAAGGTCTACAGTAGCCTCAACAGCATTCTGTAGGGTAGCACCATGGTGTAGCAAGAGGACCGCTAGCTTCCATCCTCCTCTGGGTACATTGACTTCAATACAAAACCTAGGAGGATCATGGTTCTCACCCCCTTTCATAGATTTACACAGTAGTTATGACAACTTCCGGAGAAGGTCCTCCAACCTATCAGAGCTCTTTCAGCATGAACTGACGTGTTGTCTACCCAATAAAAGGATCAGAGAATGAATCTAGTACTGTAAGCATAAGCTACAGCTAGCTAGCACTGCAACACTGGAACTCTTCCAAGTCAAGGTAAGCTTTTATTGCCACCGGGTCCTGCTGTTGTAACTGCTAAACTGCTTGCTGTACAGTAACGCGTTAGTTCTAGTAGCTATATTGCCTTCAGAAAGTATTCATAACCCCTTGTCTTAGTCCACATTTTGTTGTGTTACAGCCTGAATTCAAAAATGGGATATAATAGATGTTTTTCTCTTAACCATCTACACACAATAACCCATAATGACAAAGTGAAAACATGTTAGTCATTTTAACACATTTATTGAAAATAAAATACAGAAATATCTAATTTACATAACTATTTACACCTCTGAGTCAATACTTTGTAGAAGCACTTTTGGCAGCGATTACAGCTGTGAGTTTCTGGGTAAATCTCTAAGAGCTTTCTGCACCTGGATTTTGCAACGCATGCCCATTATTTTTTTCAAAATTCTTCAAGCTCCGTTAAATTGGTTGTTGATCATTACTAGACAATCATTTCCAGGTCTTGCCATAGATATTTAAGTAGATTTAAGTCAAAACTCAGGAACATTCACTGTCTTCTTGGTAAGCAACTCCAGTGTAGATTTTGCTTCGACACCAGTGGCGAATTTAGCATGTAAATCTTGGTGGGGCAAAAAAATAAGAAAAGTGGGATGGATGCCAGCGAAGTCACCACACAACACAATACTAAACAATATGTTATTTGCACTATAACGGTGACAAAGGGTGCCCACAAACAGTTAGGGCGTACATAAAGCTGCAGAGTCTCAACAGCACTCCCAACACCTTACCACTGCTACACCTGACTATCAACGGAGCCTTGTCTGGCAACGAAACAGTTAATTCAGCTTCATTTACTGCCTTAAAAAAAAACATACAGTCATGTGAAAAAGTAAGTACATCCCATTGAAAGTTTATTTTTATTATTTTTTGTACATATTTGGACAGATGGATATGTAATCTTCACTTCAACACTATTGACAGATAAAGGTTACCCAATTGAACAAATGAAAAAAACTTTCAAAATGTTATGCAATTAAAATAAACAAAAATGCATTTTCCATATGGGGAAAAAGTTATCTCACCCCTACCTTTACCATCACATAAAATGGCTAAAATTTCAATTAGGTACCAAAACAAGTGCAAAGGATTAGAAAACATTAGAGAGAAACTTAGGAGGATCCAGCCTTCCATAAAGATTAGAAAATTGGTCTGGTTTGGTCTTAACCATATGGGTGTGTGGTAATGAGTCTGGGAGGGGTTACAAATCCATTTCCAAGCAATTCAAAGTACATCATTCCACTGTCCGACGAAAATTCCAGACCACTGGCAAACTACCCAGCAATTCGACCATGAAGGCCTGATTCACGGAGTCTCCTCTGAACATGTCACGTCCGTGCCGACTACCTCGACGGAGCTCCTCCCGCCACGGCGCTCCGGCTCGCCAGTGTACTAACCACCGGCATGAGGACGATGGCAGCCAAATCCAAGCGCCCACACCTGTTTCCCATTCCCCTGATTCCACACACACACACACACACACACACACACACACATACACACACACACACACACACACACACACACACACACACACACACACACACACACACACACACACACACACACACACACACACACACACACACACACACACACACACACACACACACACACACACACACACACACACACACACACACACACACACACACACACACACACACACACACACACACACACACACACACACACACACACACACACACACACATTCCGTTTTGTTTCACCTCCTCCTTTTTCACGCCTCGCATGTTACAGAACAGTTGATCTTGAGAAGTGTCTGTTACTTGAACTCTGTGAAGCATTTATTTGGCCTCTAATTTCTGAGGCTGGTACTTATCCTCTGTAGCAGAGGGAACTCTGGTGGTCCTCATGATAGCCAGTTTCATCATAGCGCTTTATGGTTTTTGCGACTGCACTTGAATAATTTTTTTGTTTATATTTTCCAGATTGACTGACCTTCGTGTCTTAAAGTAATGTTGGACTGTCGTTTCTCTTTGCTTATTTGAGCTGTTCTTGCCATAATATGGACTTGGTCTTTTACCAAATAGGACTATCTTCTGTATGCCACTCATACCTTGTCACAACACAACGGATTGACTCAAACGCATTAAGAAGGAAAGAAATTCCACAAATTACTTTTAACAAGGCACACCTGTTAATTGAAATGCATTCCAGGTGACTACCTCATGAAACTGGTTGAGAGAATGCCAAGAGTGTGCAAAGCTAAGAGTGTGCAAAGCCGTCATCAGGGCAAAGGGTGGCTACTATGAAGAATCTCAAATATAAAATAGATTTAGATTTGTTTAACACTTTTTGGTTACTACATGGTTCCATATGTGTAATTTCATACAAAAATAAAGAAAAACTGTAATTAGTAGGTGCATCCAAACTATCCAGACTTATCATGTCTTCTGGATCATAAACCTTAAGGCAATAAGCTCAAATGCTTTACCCACAGGTTTAGCCAACTGTTCACATACCCTAGTCCACAGTGCATGGGTCCCTCTTCCAGTTGTCAACACTTTCCGGTAGAGGCGACACCTCGAGTGTAGACTGGCCTCAGAAAAAAATGGAGGGAGATTAACCTTTAACTCAAGAGTTCTAATATAACATAATATGTCCTGTTTTCCATAAAGTTTGCCTGTATGCCCACGTTCGTTACAACTACCATCGTATCTCTCCATCAGGCCCCGAGTTTTCTGCATTAGAGTTTAGTTCAGCTCCATTTCCATGAACCAATTCGCTTCTTCTCCCGATTCCAGCGACTGTATTGTTTGTATTCCATCTGATTAATTCATGAAAGACGAGTAGTAGGCGGCCAGTACATTGTAATACACTTTAGTGAACTATTAACGGAATATTTTTACAAGAAAATACACATAGGAGCAGTCACCATTGTGCACTAGGACCAGGGGAGCCTCCAGGGATTTTGGGCCCCATGAAAATATATAACATTGGGCTCCAAAATGTTTTTACCTAATGCTGGAATAATATTTTAGGGCCCCTGTCAGTCACAGGCCCTTAGAATCATCCTAACTTTTCCCCCCCATACGGCGCCCCTGACTAGGACGCACAACTGCAACGCCTTTCGACTAACAGTCTTCCTCAGGCAGTGTTGTGATTCATTCATAAACAAACTGACTAATTGAATCTAAGTATCAATATCACATACTAATAAACAATATCATACGTGGATGGATTTCTGCTAATTTGAATAGCATTTTACACCACATTACATTCATAATTATCAGAATATCTCAGTACATATTAGTTCAAACCTCACAATGTGTGTCCTTCCCAACAATTAAGTGGGGAACTCTATTCTAACATAATCAACACCATGTTTAAGTAGCCTATGTTTTAAAATAGCCTGAATGGTATATTTACTAAAGATTGCATGGCTGTGTTTAGCATCTAGCAGTGGCTAAATTAGCCCCTTGTTAATCCTTAACACAAGGGAGGCATTAAATGGTATTATGAGAGACAGGTCTGTTTTTCCTCTCGAGTGGTGTGAGAAATTCACCCGACGTTGCATGCAATTAGAGCAGCTGTTGGCCAAGTGGAGGTGTTGGTGTGAATAGTGGAGGATGTCAAATCAAATCACATTTTATTGGTCACATACACGTGTTTAGCAGATATTATTGCGGATGGCCCTGGTTAGGGTTGCAAAGGGATGTTACCAGTAAACTACCAGAATGTTGGTAACTTTCAAGGAACATATGGAATTTAACAGATGACATCTAGTGGCCTTTTTGGGTACTTCACATTATCACAGTATGTAATATACAGCGGGTGAAATAAGTAATAGTAAATATATTTCCAAAGGTGCTATTGACATTAAATTTTCACCAGATGTTGGTAACAAACCAAGTAATCCATACATAAAAAGAAACCAAAACAAATAAGTTCAGAAATTAAGTTATGTGTAATAATGTGAAATGACACAGGGATAAAGTATTGAACACACTTACTGATATTTATTTAATACTTTGTACAAAATCCTTTGTTGGTAATTACAGCTTCAAGACGCCTCCTGTATGGAGACACTAGTCGCATGCATTGCTCTGGTGTGATTTTGGCCCATTCCTCCACACAAACAGTCTTCAAATCTTGAAGGTTCCGTGGGCCTCTTCTATGAATTTTGATCTTCAGTTCTTTCCATAGATTTTCAATGGGATTTAAGTCAGGTGATTGGCTGGGCCATTCTAGCAGCTTTATTTTCTTTCTTTGAAACCAATTGAGAGTTTCTTTGGCTGTGTGTTTGGGATCATTGTCTTGCTGAAATGTCCACCCTCGTTTCATCTTCATCATCCTGGTAGATGGCAGCAGATTTTTGTCAAGAATGTCTCGGTAAATTTGCCCATTCATCCTTCCTTCAATTATGTGAAGTTTTCCAGTACCATTTGCTCAAAAGCAGCCCCACACCATGATGTTCCCACCTCCAAACTTCACTGTTGGTATGGTGTTTTTAGGGTGATGTGCAGTGCCATTTCTCCTCCAAACATGGTGTGTATTATGACATACATCTGACCACACTATATTCTCCCAGTATTTCACTGGCTTTTCCAAATGTTGTGCAGCAAACTTTAAACAAGCTTCAACATGCTTTTTTTTCAGCAATGGAGTCTTGCGTGGTGAGCGTGCATACAGGCCATGGCGGTGGAGTGCATTACTTACTGTTTTCTTTGAGACAACAGTACCTGCTAATTGCAGGTATTTTTGAAGCTCTCCACAAGTGGTCCTTGGCTCTTGGACAACTCTTCTGATTATTCTTTTCACTCCTCTGTCAGAAATCTAGCGAGGAGCACCTGGTCGAGGCCAATTTATGGTGAAATGATTGTCTTTCCACTTCCGTATTATGGCCCCAACAGTGCTCACTGGAACATTCAGAAGCTTAGAAATGCACCCATCATTATGTTTTGCAACAATTAGGTTGCGAAGGTCTTGAGACAGCTCTTTGCTTTTACCCATCATGAGATGTGTCTTGTGTGACACCTTGGCAATGAGACCTTTTTGTAGGCCATCAGTTGGGACTGAACCAGCTGGTATTAATTTGCACTGTCAGGGGGCTGGATTGCTTTTTAATTACTGATAGTTTTCAGCTGTTGTCTTGGCTTTCCATGCCTTTTTGTACCTCCCTTTCTTCATGTGTTCAATACTTTTTCCCTGTGTCATTTCACATTATTACACATAACTTAATTTCTGAACTTATTTGTTTTGGTTTCTTTGTATGTATGGATTACTTGGGTTGTTACCAACGTCTGGTGAACATTTAATGTCAATAGCACCTTATTTACTGAGAAAAATATTGATTTGTTCAATACTTATTTCACCCGCAGTATATACACACACACACACACACAGATATTTCATGCCGAAACCCTCATATTAAACACCAATGGTATTCATTAAGTTGATATTCATGAAAGATGAGTAGTAGGTGGCCAGTACATTGGAATACACTTTAGTGAACTATTAACAGAATATTGTTATATATATACACACCACACACACACACACACACCACACACACCACACACACACACACACACACACACACACACAGTATATATACAAAAGACAATAGTTGGAAGAGTTACAGAGTTAATTACAAATGATGTCATTGTTGATTAGATGCTTATTTTTTTTCATTAATTTGTATGTTTTCTCTTGAACCACATGGCCTATCCACTAGAAACTCATTTACAATATGCACACAGATATAACAAAAAATGAATACTATATATGAATACATTTTTTAAAAGTATAAATTACCAAAGTTACCATAGATTGCTATAGTTTGCCTGTTAATTAACAAAATTATGGAATAATCTAGTTACATTACCGGTAGCTTTGCAACCCTACCCCATGTATTGGATGTTATCTACCGCCTGCGTACCATTGTACTGGAAGCATTTGCCTTCAGCCACTCAAACATTAAAAAAATATTTTTCAAATTTCCGTGCCCCTAAAATACCTTCACTGTTTGAATCATAATGATGCTTTTCATCCTTGTGATTGTTTGATTTTTTTTTATTTAACCTTTATTTAACTAGGCAAGTCAGTTAAGAACAAATTCTTATTTACAATGACTACACTGGCCAAACCCGGACGACGCTGGGCCAATTGTGCGCTGCCCTATGGGACTCCCAATCACGGCCGGTTGTGATGCAGTCTGGATTCGAAACCAGGTTGTCTGTAGTGACACCTCTTGCACTGAGATGCAGTGTCTTAGCCCAAAATACATAGCAAAATACATAGCAAAAAATACATAGCAAAATACAGTACATTGCAACGTAGGGACAATCTCAATTGTATATTGCTTGTGTTCTCTCTCCTCACCTCCTTCTCAAAACCCATTGGAGAAGAAGGCCATAGGGGAGTGACCTCTGGCTTTCACATGCAATAGGTTTTGAGAAGGAGGAGAGGAGAGAGGATGCGAGGAGTATGCAATTGAGATTTGCCCTAGGTTTCTATTGATGAGGAGAAAATTAGTCATCCATTTGAACGTTGTGTTGTGGTGCACTCAGACCCCTCTTATACCTCCACTCAGACCCCCTTATACCTCCACTCAGACCCCCTTATACCTCCACTCAGACCCCCTTATACCTCCACTCAGACCCCCTTATACTTCCACTCAGACCCCCCTTATACCTCCACTCAGACCCCCTTATACTTCCACTCAGACCCCCCTTATACCTCCACTCAGACCCCCTTATCACTCAGACCCCCCTTATACCTCCAACCACTATGAAGCTATGGCCAACGACCTCCTCCCCATCTTCTCTGAACACTGAAAGCCATTGATTCTAACTAATTGCAGGTCTCAAATATCAAAAGGCAAGTGCACATCCTTGAATGCGAGACAGAAACAGCCAATGGAGGATAGATATTTTTTAGAATCCTGTAAGATAGAGAGGAGATGTAAAAGGTGAAAGGTGAAACGCATCATCATTTTTGTGGGAGAAATGTAGTAAACATGTTCACTTTTACTTCAGTAACTTGCTTAAAGTTATCTGAATATAGCGGCAGCTATTCAAAGTTATTTCATACAGGAGTACAGTATGAAAAGTTAACTTTTATTAAAGCACAGCTATTTGTCAATCCCTGAACATAAATGTATTAGTCTGAAGACATACCGCTGCCTTTGAGTGTAAAAACCAAGGCTAGCAAGCAAGCAAACAAAACAAAAAGCAAATATCCATGCTATTAAATCGTGTAATAATCAATACATCACCCCTAGACAAACAAGTCCATTTCCAATGTCCTCAGTCAAGACAGAATGTGAAAAATATTACCGTGGTGCTGTTGTTTACTCTGAGCCACTGAGATGGAACATCCCTGTCTGGAAAACAGCTGTGGACATAGATGTCCTCGTGAAGAGCTGAATATGGGAATGTCACCCAGCTGCTAAATCCCACTGTTTGGCACATCTGTGATGGCGAATGGGATTTAATCAAACCCAAGAGACAGCTCAGCGCTTGGTCCCTTTGCTCTAATACAAGCCACAAGTGAACCCTCCCTGGCAGCTAGGGAAATATAATGCAGTATGGTATGTCAAAGGAAGGTAATGCAGTTTGTTGCAGACTGTTCGTTGAAAGACTCAAAAAAGTTACTTGAGTTCATCATTTGTATTGTAAAAGTATTTTGTACTGTTTACTTAAAGAGTAATCTTTATTTCTCTGTCATTTCAGAAGAAAGGAACTATAGCAATTCATTTCACTTATAGGAATGAGTAAATAGAATTACAAGGGAACATTAGAAGGTCAAGTCAATTACATTTGATAACATTTCAAAGTGGAAATTACAAACTTCAGAAGCCTTTTCAAACCTCAAATAGATTAGTTTAACATTTCATGCAACAGGGCGATCAAATTAAGATCCTACATTTGTAGGTATAAATTGAAAAGACACAGACAGACACCTTTGGCTCAAAAGAGCCATGAAAATAAATATAAAAAGTGTACCTATTTATTTAACCATGTGAAATGATAGGATGGCAACTCACAGTACAGTGTATTAAATAAAGCACAGTATGTCCACCACCAATTGTTACTGGTACTGGTACTTTTCCTGATTACTTAAAAGCTGAATTAAAGTCCTCATGCAGTCTTTGTAATTGTATGTTTAAATAATCACTATGTTTATTTCATGAAAATAACTTAAAAACATATGTTTAATCATTTATTTCCCTCAGCCTCCTTTAGCCCTTGAAATGCTCCATCTGATCGTGTGGGCGTTAGGAAACACATTTGAAGGTATTTACATAAACAGCCCTGATTGACTGATAGGATGGTCTAGAGCCCATTCCCTTACCCTGATGAACAGTCATTGGTCTATTATAATCAGGTCACATTGTGATGTCATGATGTGGGCCAAAAGTTCCATACCACCTGAACAGGCTGAAATTCCAGGCATTTTTTATATTTAAAATCCCGTTATTAACTGCACTGCTCCATTTTCCTAGATTGAAAAATGTTCATAATTTTGTCAAGTGTCAAACATTGTTTTAGTAAATCTGCGGGTGAAGATTGTGAATATGCCATATACAGTAGGGCGGCAGGTAGCCTGGAGGGTAGGAGCGTTGGGTCAGTAACCGAAAGTTTGCTGGATTGAATCCCAGAGCTGACAAGGTAAAAATCTGTCGTTCTGCCCCTGAACAAGGCAGTTAACCCACTGTTCCCCGGGCGCCGAAGACATGGATGTCAATCAAGGCAGCCCCCTACACCTCTCTGATTCAGAGGGGTTGGGTTAAATGAGGAAGACACATTTCACCTCTCTGATTCAGAGGGGTTGGGTTAAATGAGGAAGACACTTTTCACCTCTCTGATTCAGAGGGGTTGGGTTAAATGAGGAAGACACTTTTCACCTCTCTGATTCAGAGGGGTTGGGTTAAATGAGGAAGACACATTTCACCTCTCTGTTTCAGAGGGGTTGGGTTAAATGAGGAAGACACATTTCACCTCTCTGATTCAGAGGGGTTGGGTTAAATGAGGAAGACACATTTCACCTCTCTGATTCAGAGGGGTTGGGTTAAATGAGGAAGACACATTTCACCTCTCTGATTCAGAGGGGTTGGGTTAAATGAGGAAGACACATTTCACCTCTCTGATTCAGAGGGGTTGGGTTAAATGAGGAAGACACATTTCACCTCTCTGATTCAGAGGGGTTGGGTTAAATGAGGAAGACACATTTCACCTCTCTGATTCAGAGGGGTTGGGTTAAATGAGGAAGACACATTTCACCTCTCTGATTCAGAGGGGTTGGGTTAAATGCAGAAGACACTTTTCACCTCTCTGATTCAGAGGGGTTGGGTTAAATGAGGAAGACACATTTCACCTCTCTGATTCAGAGGGGTTGGGTTAAATGAGGAAGACACATTTCACCTCTCTGATTCAGAGGGGTTGGGTTAAATGAGGAAGACACATTTCACCTCTCTGATTCAGAGGGGTTGGGTTAAATGAGGAAGACACATTTCACCTCTCTGATTCAGAGGGGTTGGGTTAAATGAGGAAGACACATTTCAGTTGAATGCATTCAGTTGTACAACTGACTAGTATCCTTCCTTTCCTTTGACAACACAAGCCCTGATCTGTAGACTGAACATTTCATGACATGGGTGGGGCCATTAGCACTGTAAATGAAGCATTTCTGCTAATGTCACCCCAAGGCTGTGGAACCAGCATCAAGCCAAATGTCTGAAGTCAACCCAGAGAGAGAGGGCTCATTTAGCTAACAACCCTGCTCTCTGTCTTGTTGTGGGTCATTATACATTCAGAAGCCTGTTAATGGTCACATTAAAACCTTATGTATCTGATCTCTGACTGAATGGACCACTAAAGGCACCCTCAAGACACCCTCATTACTGGAAGAGAGAATCCAAACTAATCATATACCAGGCAAAACCATGCTAAAGTGTTCATTTTTAGCATGAGCAATCTGTCAAATAATGTTGTGTTCTTGAGCAGTGTTCAAATGCAGATCAAATCAATTAAATCAAATTGTATTAGTCACATACACAAAGGTGCAATTAAATACTTGTGCGCTAGCTCACTCAACTTTGCAGTACAATAACGTAGTATGCAAAGTAATAAACTGATATGTACACAATATGATATACAGTATAGATTATGAATGTGCTATGTCAAGTATGACAGTATTTACAAATAGTGACTTGGTCTTGCAGTTAAATAAATAGTAAAATAAAAGTGTACGTTAATTAGTAAAATACCTAAATAAAACTTTACATCCTTGTGTCTGACAGCAGGACATCTTTCCCTTTGGACTCTTTTTTGGAAGTGTACTTCAGACTTCATGTCGGATACCCCTGGATGTGCCACACAAGGTACTGGAGGACTCTTCAAGAAACTTTGCTTCAAGGAAGGCTTCCCTCACAGTAGTCCCAAAGTGGTGTTTTTTGGCAAGTAACAATTCAGTATCTAGTGTTTCTCTCCAGGTGTGAAAGAAAGCTCTACATGGTGAGTAGATGTGTAGCACTTTCTTAGATGTTTCAAACAAAAGGAAGGTATTTCTGAGAAAACAAAGCTGTACCTGTGATATAGATGCATTGGAAGACTCAGTATACAAGGCCCTCTGTTCTTCAGACAGAGATGGTGTCTAATGTTATAAGTAGATGCAGCACATTTAAATTCTTTCCTAGCGCCTCTTCAGAGCTTGAATCCGCTGTAACAACATATTGCCATCGGCATAGAAACCCACAAAGGCAACTAAGGTATTTTTTGTATTGTTTGAACATTTTGGGGAACCCAATGCAAAAGATGTATGCATTATGTACTACATTGAGAAGGTATGGCAGAGTTTGACGTAGCCAGAGTTTTGACATTCAGTACTGAGTTCCATATGACCCATTTAACAAATGGCAAGCAATATTACAGCTTTTATAATGGCAAACCCTGCAATAGTTCTGCAGGACAGATGCATGATGCATGTTGCTGTATATTTATATTTGTAGAGCGGACCTCTCTGACATAGCTATTTTGATGAACTCTGAAGCTTCATATTTCTCATTCAATCACAGTCAAATAGAAACATCCATGGAGGAAACAGAACAAGTAAATGGACTAGAATCATGAAGTTTGGTTACACCAAGATGAGCTTAGAACTTTCAAAACATGTGTAGTGACTTGACCAAAAAGTAGACCCTACATGACCAAAAGTAGACTCCTCCTCATCAAACATCTCATTTAAAAATTATGGGCATTAATATGGAGTTGGTCCCCCCTTTGCTACTATAACAGCCTCCAATCTTCCGGGAAGGCTTTCTACTAGATGTTGGAACATTGCTGCGGGGACTTGCTTCCATTCAGCCACAAGAGCATTAGTGAGGTCGGGCACTGATGTTGGGCGATTAGGCCTGGCTAGCAGTCGCCGTTCCAATTAATCCCAAACCATTTCTGTATGGACCTCAATTTGTGCACCTGGCATTGTCATGCTGAAACAGGAAATGGCCTTCCTCAAACTGTTTCCACAAAGCTGGAAGCAGAGAATGATCTAGAATGTCATTGTATGCTGTAAAGTTAAGATTCCCCTTCACTGAAACTAACTGGCCTTGCCCAAACCACAAAAAACAGTCCCAGACCATTATTCCTCCTCCACCAAACTTTACAGTTGGCACTATGCATTCGGGCAGGTAGTGTTCTCCTGTCATCCACCAAACCCAGATTTGTCCGTCGGAATGCCAGATAGTCAAGAGTGATTCATCACTCGAGAGAATGTGTTTCCACTGCACCAGAGTCCAATGGCGGCGAAATTTACACCACTCCAGCCGACGTTTGCCATTGCTCATGGTGATCTTAGGCTTCTGTGAGGCTGCTCGGCTATGGAAACCCATTTCATGAAGCTCCTGACGAACAGAGGCAATTTGGAACTCGGTAGTGAATGTTGCAACCGAGGACAGATGATTTTTATGTGCTACACGCTTCAGCACTTGGTGGTCCTGTTCTGTGAGCTTGTGTGGCCTACCAGTTCGCAGCTGAGCCTTTGTTGCTCCCACTTCACAATAACAGCACTTACAGTTGACCGGTCGCAACTGTAGCAGGGCAGAAATTTGACGAACTGACTTATTGGAAAGGAGGCATCCTATGACGGTGCCACGTTAAAAGTCACTGAGCTCTTTAGGAAGGCCATTCTACTGCCAATGTTTGTCTATGAGATTGCATGGCTGTGTGCTCCATTTTATACACCTGTCAACAACGGGCGTGGCTGAAATAGCCAAATCCACTAATTTGAAGGAGTGTCCACATACTTTGTATATATAGTGTATATTTTACGCCCTTTCAAGGCCAATGCTACTACATTTTAACAAACAAAAAAACATTTGTTGATTTAGTTTTGTGATAAACTAATAGAATAGTACACAAGATCAAATGCTTCTCTCCCCTATTTGATGCTCACCAATTAGCAACATACCAGGCGGTGATGCAACCGGTCAGGATGCTCTCGATGGTGCAGCAACATATACACGGCGTCAATGTCACAGATTGAAATGGCAATTAGCTAATAGTCACTCTTAGGGTCACCAGAAGGACACAGCATGCCTAAAAAAAGCAATGCCATTTTGTCTGTGGCTTCACCACGTCTTTGAACTACTGTAGTTAATTGACTCCCTAACACAAATGGCTAGACTTCAAAGATAATGGCAATCTAATGACAGTAGGACTGGTCTAGACAAGGTCATTAAAGATACAAGAAGATGTGATGATGCATTATGTACACAAACATGCAATATGTATGTACAAATAACTAGAGAATAATGGACAGTTCTGCAAGTATTGAATTTGTTTGTTTAAATTGCAGTATTGAGTGTGACAGTAATTTAGCATCATTATGCAAAGATATCAGTCCCAATTCGCCACAGGCGACATTTGATTGGTCCTGAACACTCCCTAAATTGCGTGTAGGTGTGTTTGAGGTACAGACTTCCTGGACACATCCTTTGATTCATCTATTTGTCCTGGATCCGCCCATAACACAGACAGGTTTTTCTACATAGAAGATCATAAAGAAGTATTGCATTGTGATAATTCTTTATAGATAGATAGATAGGTACTTTATTGATCCCCCGGGGGGGAAATTTCATTATCAAGCAGCTACAACAAAAACACAGGGCAGGTTTAAAATGCCACAACGAAAGTACACAAAAGACAGATACACGGTACATGATACATAGAGCGGCAGTATGAAAAAGTATAGAAATACAGGATATCTGGAGTGCAAAAAAAAGCTATAAAAGGACATTGCATAGTATGAGTGGTTGGCTGAATATGTACACTATACATTGGTGGATGTTGGATGGTTAACTATACTATACAGGTTGATGGCAGAGAAATACTTCAGTAGCTAATGCGTATGATATGAGCGAGGGTAATAATAGTTTACTTAATAGACAGACTGGGTAAATGAACAGGTAAGTGAAAATTTTGCATAGTTAAATTAGCTGTACAGTTAGGTATACAGTTATATTTACAGATGAGTGAATACTTGCATGTTTACACAAACTGTACAGGTAAATGACAGGAAGAGATACTTTAATAGCTAAATGTGTGTATGATATCATTGGGGTAATAATAGTAATTCCCTTAAAATACAGTCCTTAGTGCGCAGGGTTTAATTACAGACAACTGCACTTATTGCACATTTGATATACTAAAAGCAATGAGAAAAGGTGCAACTGGCAGGATACTAATATGCATTCCTGAGTGAATGCCTAGGTCCAATAATTACTTACAATATTGCATGTGATATAATATAACAACTGTACATGGGTATGTATACACAGACCTGTATGAATAAATAGGTCCTGAGTGGATGAGTGCTGACGGAACAGAGTTACTCACGGATGGATGCATAATTGTTAAACTAGGTCCTAGCACCCCAACAGTTCCAGATCTATGTTGCCGACGGCACGGCACCCCGGTGAGGCATTATATAGTCTCATAGCCGCCGGCAGGAAGGACCTCCTGTAGCGCTCTCTGGCACACCGTGGTGGGATCAGTCTGTGACTGAAAGAGCTCCTCTGCGTCATAACCATACTTTCTTATGTTTTCTTTAGCTTTCAGATAGACTTCAAAACACTTACAGACAGATCACAGACGTGGGTAATAAAACAAAAGGGGGATTATTGTGTGGCAATAACAGAACATTCATCAATTTATGCCCAGGACATTGTGTCTATAATTCTGTACTAGACTCATAAAGTTGCTGTCACAATCTCCATATTAAACACAGTGGTCACAGACTACTTGAATATTTATTTCCCACTGAGCCAACATTGCCTTTACCTTTTATAGCAGGTTTTTGTTTGTCGGAAGTCACTTCTGTATTGACATTAGTCAATAAAACCCATGAATGTAACTTTCTATGTCAAATTGTTTGTCACCCAGGTTGTCTTGAAAAGAAAAGGCCAAATATGAGGGATCACAAGCACATACAAGAAATGAGTGACAAACAGAACTGATTTGTCTTGGGACTGATAATGCTAATGCGGAATGCAGTTATCAAAATGAAGCTTTCCATTTGGTCAATATAGCAACTAGAGTATAGAATCAAAACTGCATTGGAAATTAAATTTGCTCTGAAAGTAATTAGCATTATAAATTATTTGAGGATTATATATAGCACACAGTCATGTGAAAAAGTAAGTACACCCCCTGGAAAGTTCTCATCTTTTTTTTGTATTTGGACATATGGATATGTAATCTTCACTTCAACACTAATGACAGGTAAAGGTTACCCAATTTAACAAATCACACAAACAAAAAAAAAACTTTCAAAATGTTATGCAGTTAAAATAAACAAAAAAGCCTTTTCCTTTTGGGGAAAAAGTTAGTACACGCCAAGCATTGTACTGTATATCCGTGTAACAATCATTCCTTGGTTTCTCCTCCTACCTAACGAAGAAAAGTCCCCTGGGTGTGCTGGCTTGGAATGCCATAATTTTAACACACATGAGGATACAGGAATATTTTTTCAGAATGTCCGATATTTTTACTCAACAACATCTGGAATCTAGCGACCATCTTCACTTTAACAGCTGGCATGGAAGTGCTTAGTCTGGGAGAAAATAACAGTTTGAAAACCTTTGCCACCTGCAATACAGAATTGAACAACTTAAGAAGTGAAACTCAGTAGTGTTTGATGCTGTAAACTTCTGAATAACCCCACACAAGGTTTTTCGGGACATACAGCATTTTCAGGCTTTCATGCAGTCCTGCAGACAACGAACAGGGGAGACGCAATTCCACAATTGAATAATCCATTGGTTGAAAAATTGTTTGAACATAGCAGCTGTGTTCTATTCTGATAATCTTAAAGTCATTTTTTATTTGTATTTATTATACTTTTGCCTGAGTGAAGAAATACAGAATAATGTAATTATATAATAATGTAATTACACAATCATGTAATTATACTGTAGGCCATTATGTCCATTATTTTATGCGGAACTTGTACCTACACTCTTAGAAAAAAGGGTTCCAAAAGGGTTCTTTGACTGTCCCCATAGGAGAACCCTTTTTGGTTCCAGGTAGAACCCTTTTTGGACCCAGGTAGAACTCTTTTGGGTCCCATGTAAAACCTTCTATGTAAAAGGGTTCAACATGGAACTCAAAAGGGTTCTACCTGGAATCAGAAGGGTTTTACCTGGAACCAAATAGGGTTCTTCAAAGGGTTCTCCTATGGGGACAGCCAAAGAACCCTTTTAGGTTCCAGATAGCACCTTTTCTTCTGAGGGTGTATGTTTGTCCCGTGTAGTTTAATTATTTTCTTTGGGTGCTGCAATCTGTAGTTTTTGATAAAAATAGCATTTACATTTTAAATTTGAGTAATTTAGCAGAAGTTCTTATCCAGAGCAACTTTCATACTTAGGATCTTAATTTGATCAATATTCCACCGACTTTCCTGGTTGAGATTCAATTGGCACATGCACATTTGCGCTGATTTTCCATCTTAGTTCAACAGCAATGAGCAAGCAGTCAGTGGTTGTATTTCGTTAACGTTTATTGAAAAAGTATGGCTTCCAGAAAACAAAGAAAGACATGCAACTACACAGGATAAACATAGGCACATAGAAACAAGGTGAACTTTTCATAATTTAAATTGTTTTGAGGTATTGATCTTGGGCGAATCCAGAGCTGAACTCCACAAAGCTTGGTCTCTGCTCCATTCCATTGGTGAAGTTAACCAGAAACATCCTTCAGCATGGAATGGATTTTAGTGAGCTATACAAAGACTAGACATAAAGCTTTCTTAATCTCTACTCTTCCAACCTTAACCACACAAACGCAAGACAATTATGCCACATAAAGCAATTATAAGTATTTTAATTAATACTCATGAGTGTATTCTAATTGCTTCCCCCAACATCCTTAATCATTTGAATTGGGCCGGTATCGTCACTGCTTGCTGGGAATTATTTGGTTCTTTCATTTATTGTTCCACTCCAAAGTGTGTCCTAGTACAAATCTTGTTTTGCATCACCGTGGTTTCCTCTCAGAAAAGTCAGACATCTGGGAAGAGTGGGAAAGCGCCTTACTCAACTGGGAGGGAAAGAGAGGCACTGCTTGAAAAGAAGAAAAAAGACATCAATCCTGCTAGCTACTTCCTGTTTCCTCTGAGGCTTTGCTTTAGGATTGTATGTCTAGTTTTGTCGCCAGCCCATACTCATCTTCCAATTCTATTTTTGCATATACAAGTTTTATTTATTCATTTTGGTGAGCATGACTTTGTTAGGGTAGATGAAAGGATGCTGAGAAGTTGACTGGAAAGACTTGATACGTGAGTTTTTCTTTAGAGGAAACTTTCCCATCAGAATAAAAGGCCCACTTTGCCTTGCATGTTACACAACAATGAGCTCTGGACCCAAATAAATAAACCATGTACTGTTTGTACCTCTATTCAATGTCAGATGTTGATATTCAGATTTTGTTAATAATTATACCTTGGGAGAAATTAGTTCTTTACTTTAACAAATTGTTCAGTTTTCCTTTTCTTTTATTTAAACCATGGTATGTGCTTTTCTGAATAGAGTCAGTTGTTTATGATGTCTTCAACCGTCCACAGAGACCGTTCTCTATCTCTCTGAGAATGTATACATTTAGTTTCCCCACAGATACACACAACGTCCAAAACATGACTCCCCTAAACCACTGAGCGTAACAGACTTTAGGGTAACAGACTACAGTTGAGTTCTGAACAGAGCCAGGTTATCGACAATTAATTTTAATTAATGTGCTTTTCAAACTGTAAATAACAACTCTGGTGTAATTAAATGCATCAGAGACCAAAAGAGCTTTTAGTTATTTACATCACTCCCCTGAGAATCTATAGGCTTCAATAGAATAAGTTATGAAGCAGAAATACTGTAAGAGCAATACTGAGGAGGAAATACAAGGTTGCTTGGGACACCATTTTCTACTCTGGGCTCAGAAACTTAAACAAAATGGAAAACGCTGTCCTTAACACTCTCAGCTCTCTTTTTTTTAACCTTTATTTAACTAGGCAAGTCAGTTAAGGAACAATTCTTATTTACAATGACGGCCTATCCTGGCCAAACCCTCCGCTAACCCGGACAGCGCTGGGCCAATAGTGCGCCTCCTTATGGGACTCCCGATCACGGCCGGTTGTGATACAGCCTGGGATCGAACCTGGGGTCTGTAGTGACACCTCTAGCACTCAGATGCAGTGCCTTAGACCACTGCGTCACTCGGGAGCTTCATTGAAAATAATAATATAATTATTATTACATTATTATAATAATTATTTTATAAATCCTTAGCCCTTCTGTGAAGGCGTAGAAGGCCCACTGTTCCCCACTGTGTTTGGGTTAGTAATAATTTGTAGAGTGAATCCATATGTTTTGAAATATAAACACGGAAATACTGGACATTTTGATCTCTTATTATGGTGGTGATTTGATTAAATAACAATCAGGGTCTTGATTTGGACTCACATTTTTCTGGTCTCGGTCTCCACCACCGATCATTGTGTTCATACACTCACACAGAAAATGCATAGATTTATGTCTTTGAGATTTTCTTTATTTTAGAAACAAAAAACATTATTACAGAAACAAGTGGCATAAAATGAATTATAAATACAATATAAATAATAGTATTGCACGAAAAAAATATATTACAGAGACCTTTTTACAGCCTTACTCGCCTTGCCTTTCTTGCAGCAAACAAGTGACATAAAACAAATTAAAATAAGAGTATTGCACAAAAAATGAATTATATTACAGAAACCTCAGTGCAATATGCATAATGTAGCATTGTTCTACAGCCTTACTCACCTTGCCTTTCTTGCATCAAAGTCATCTATGATGTCATCATAAGACAGCTGTTGTGAGACCACATGATTTATACTAATGATGGAAAGTCCACTGAGACTTCTTGCACCGTAGTAGATCTCAGGTAGGTTTTAATCGGTTGGAGCTTAGAGAAGCTCCTTTCAGCAGCAGCCACTGTAACAGGAAGAGTGGCAGTGATTCTCAGAGCTACCCACATATTGGGGGAAATTTCTGTCAGCTTCTTCTCGTGCAGGAAGGTCAAGAGTTCCATGTTTGTCATGTTTTTTGATGGCAAATGTGGAAAGTTTTGCATTTCCACAGCAAGTTCCCTGCCATCAATATCTGGCTGTCCGTCATGGCTTAGAGCAGTGCTCAGGGTTTGACAGTGCTCTAGCAACTCTACTTTTGACATGTTGGGGAAGTTGAGGAGCACTCCAAATTTGTCATTCACCTCTCCCAGGCTCTGAAATCTCTCATCAAGTGAAGAGAGGGCTGTATCCATTACCACATCAAAAAATGTGGTTTCCATTTTTCGAAGTGCATCACCAATAGGCTCATCTGGAGCCTCATAACCAAAGTGCCTTTTTGTGGTTCTCAACCGCTTTTGTTTGAGTACAGCCTCCACGCTCATCTCCTCGCACATTTCATTTGCAGTTGTCTGTGCACCAGTGTTTCTGTAGCAGGTAAGAGAATCTCTGGTTTTCTTCAGCAAGTCGACAGCCACATCTAGCTGCATAGAGGATTACTGCATCATTTTACTCACATGCTGGATCTCGTACCATATGACTGTGCAAATAGAAAAGCGGTAGGATCCAATCTCCTCAGCCAAAGACTGGGCTTCAACTTTCACCACAGGGTCTGCAGTAGTTTCCCTCACCTCCAGAAGAGCCTCTCTGACTTGCCCAGCCTGGTACCTTACTGCCTGAATGCTGTTTATCCTGCTTTCCCACCTGGTCTTGGACCATGATTTCAGGGTGGTTTTGACATGTTTCAGGAGGATATCCCATCTATGGGTGGAGGCTGATAAGAGTTTGAATAATTTAGCTAAATATCCAAAGTAGCCAATGGCATCTGGTGAGCTCTTAGCAGCATCAGCTACAAACAGATGTAACGTGTGGCACCACATGGGACAAAAAAGGCTCTTGAGTTCTGTTGAAGCAGCCAAGCCTGAACACCTTTATTCTTTCCCTTCATGTTGGCGCCTTTGTCATAGAACTGTCCTCTGCAGTCCTCAAAGGGGATGTTCAGCTCCTCCAGCCTGTTGACTCCTCAGCCACAAGAAAACCCATAAAATGTTCTTCAATTTGTGGTATGTCTTCCAGTAACACAATCCTGACAATGACAGAGAGCTGTTCCTTATGACTCAGATCAGGGGTTTTGATCTCTCCCACTATTTCTTCCAGTATTTTTGGAACTGATGGAGTCTATCAGTTCAATTTGGATTATTTTGCCCAGGTAATGTGTGTGACTGCCAGCTCCACTTTCCACCCTACCAACATGCTGCTTCATTACTGGATCAAATTTTGCCATAAGCTCCACCTCTTTGAGAAAATTGCCTTTGTCTGGTTTGTTTAATGTGTCTGTGGATCCCCTTAAAGCCATGTTTCTTTCAGCTAAGGACTAAATTATTGCCACCAATCTGGTAAGAACTTCACGCCACCAGTTTCTCTCAGCCTCAGCGAATGCCATCTCGTGCTTATCTATTGTTAGCCCCTTTGTAAGACGGACCTCCAATACCTTCCATGTTGCCATGTGTGTATTGTGCTCCTGGCTACCCTCATGGTCCTTGAGCAAGTGGCTTGCATTTTTCCTTCTCTATTCAATTTGAAATCTCTCTGAGAAAACATTTTGCAGCAGAAGCAGTACAAACTATCATTCTTTTTTTAGTACATTAGCCAGCTTATTTAGATTTTTTCTCCATTGACTAAGACTCTATTAAAATAGTCATGCTGACACCTTCTCCCGTCTTTTTGTTTCATAAACGTGAAACTGTTTTTTATTTTATACGGTCCTCTGAGAACAAACTCTGTTCTTACCTTATCAGTTAAAACAGATGGCCAGTCAGTAGGGTCAATTGGTGCAGCCTTTTTGTAGATGCCTGATGCTGCATCACTGGGCTGTGCTGAGGTAGAGGGGACAGGAGCGCTTGATGCTGTATCGCTGGGCTGTGCTGAGGTAGAGGAGACAGGAGCGCTTGATGCTGTATCGCTGGGCTATACTGAGGTAGACAAGGTGTCTGCAGGTGGCCAAGGATTTGCAGGGGTGGGATTCAAGTATTTCAAAAGGACATCTGAAGAGAGAAGAGGAGTATACAGCGGGTGAAATAAGTATTGAACACAATACTTATTTCTCAGTAAATATATTTCCAAAGGTGCTATTGACATGAAATTTTCACCAGATGTTGGTAACAATCCAAGTAATCCATACACACAAAGAAACCAAAACTAATAAGTTCAGAAATTAAGTTATGTGTAATAATGTGAAATGACACAGGGAAAAAGTATTGAACAGATAGATAGATAGATAGATAGATAGATAGATAGATAGATAGATAGATAGATAGATAGATAGATAGATAGATAGATAGATAGATAGATAGATAGATAGATAGATAGATAGATAGATAGATAGATAGATAGATAGATAGATAGATAGATAGATAGATAGATAGATAGATAGATAGATAGATAGATAGATAGATAGATAGATAGATAGATAGATAGATAGATAGATAGATAGATAGATAGATAGATAGATAGATAGATAGATAGATAGATAGATAGATAGATAGATAGATAGATAGATAGATAGATAGATAGATAGATAGATAGATAGATAGATAGATAGATAGATAGATAGATAGATAGATAGATAGATAGATAGATAGATAGATACTTTATTGATCCCCCGGGGGGGAAATTTCCTCATGAAGAAAGGGAGGTGCAAAAAGGCATGGAAAGCCAAGACAACAGCTGAAAACTATCAGTAATTAAAAAGCAATCCAGCCCCCTGTCAGTGCAAATTAATATCAGCTGGTTCAGTCCCAACTGATGGCCTACAAAAAGGTCTCATTGTCACACAAGACACATCTCACGATGGGTAAAAGCAAAGAGCTGTCTCAAGACCTTCGCAACCTAATTGTTGCAAAACATAATGATGGCATTGGTTATAGGTGCATTTCTAAGCTTCTGAATGTTCCAGTGAGCACTGTTGGGGCCATAATACGGAAGTGGAAAGACAATCATTTCACCATAAATTTGCCTCAACCAGGTGCTCCTCGCAAGATAGTGCGAGGAGCACTAGTGAAAAAGAATAATCAGAAGAGTTGTCCAAGAGCCAAGGACCACTTGTGGAGAGCTTCAAAAAGACCTGCAATTAGCAGGTACTGTTTTCTCAAAGAAAACAGAAAGTAATGCACTCCACCGCCATGGCCTGTATGCACGCTCACCACGGAAGACTCCATTGCTGAAAAAAAAGAATGTTGAAGCTCGTTTAAAGTTTGCTGCACAACATTTGGAAAAGCCAGTGAAATACTGGGAGAACATAGTGTGGTCAGATGAGAGCAAAATTGAACTGTTTGGATGTCATAATACACACCATGTTTGGAGGAGAAATGGCACTGCACATCCCCCTAAAAACACCATACCAACAGTGAAGTTTGGAGGTGGGAACATCATGGTGTGGGGCTGCTTTTCAGCAAATGGTACTGGCAAACTTCACATAATTGAAGGAAGGATGAATGGGCAAATTTACCGAGACATTCTTGACAAAGATCTGCTGCCATCTACCAGGATGATGAAGATGAAAAGAGGGTGGACATCTCAGCAAGACAATGATCCCAAACACACAGCCAAGGAAACTCTCAATTGGTTTCAAAGGAAAGCTGCTAGAATCACCCAGCCAATCATCTGACTTAAATCCCATTTAAAATCTATGGAAAGGACTGAAGATCAAGATTCATAGAAGAGGCCCACGGAACCTTCAAGATTAGAAGACTGTTTGTGTGGAAGAATGGGCCAAAATCACACCAGAGCAATGCATGCGACTAGTTTCTCCATACAGGAGGCGTCTTGAAGCTGTTATTACCAACAAAGGCTTTTGTACAAAGTATTAAATAAATATCAGTAAGTGTGTTCAATACTTTTTCCCTGTGTCATTTCACATTATTACACATAACTTAATTTCTGAACTTATTTGTTTTGGTTTCTTTGTATATATGGATTACTTGGGTTGTTACCAACATCTGGTGAAAATGTATTTACTGAGAAAAATGGTGACGTGTTCAATACTTATTTCACCCGCTGTATGTGACCATTGGGTGTTACATTATATTAATAAAAAAGCTTCTGATGGTGAAACTATACAATAATAGCGCCACATTATAGCCTAAACACAAATAGCAAGATTAATTACACCTAGCGTTCATGCACAAAACATGTAATCAATGAGAATTTCTCTAGCATGCTGTTTGCTATAATACATATAAGACTAATCAATAATGAAAATGCAAAGGCTTGCAACTATTAATTACAAAAGAGGATGGGAAAGGAAAAGCATTTGAATTGACTTTTACAAGTAAGGCTAACGTTGGCGAAATAGACTAGCTAAGATGTCAATAAAATGTAGGCCTATGCCTGGTTTCTTGAGGCAGACAGTGGATGGTTCGTGCAGCACACTTGAAAGAAAAAGTGTATTTCTCAAAATGATGTTATAGGTTAGGTTATTCCCCAAACACCTGAATAGTCTTTCCAACATTCCCTAATGAATTTAAGGTAAAAGTAACTGACATTAACTCTAGCTAGCTAGCTATTTAAATTAGCAAACGTTACTAGTATCATCCAAAGTAAACTAGCTAGTAGTAGGCTGGACACATGACATTTTTTACAATGTTTTGTTCGGATAAAAACTAGTTTATTGCATCCGCAGTGGAGCCCAGTTTCATAATATGACCATATTTCCCAGCTGCTTGTCGTAGTTTTGAAGTAATCACGAAAAAACAGGCTTTATTTTAGGCAATTTTTCACCCTGCCAGCTCCTATTAGTTTTATTGAGCACTGTGGCACCAACTCGCCTTCCAAACATTCTATTCCAAGTATGTTGTTCTAAGTCACTGTGAGGGCTTGGTTGTGGATAGCCTCTTACTCCCACCAGGGGGAGTGAGAGGCACACTCAATCAAGTCCTCACACCCTAACTGGGAAAATTAATGATCCCCAATCAGAGACATCTGTCTAGAGTTGGTCTCTGATTGGGGATAGTATTTAGCCATCCCTCACATCCACCTGTGTGTGGATCATTGTTTGTGCCTGTCTGCTTCTGTGTAACAGCACGTAAGTCACTGTGTTTTTGTTTGTAGTTTGTTTTAGTATACTCTCCTTTGTTATTTTATGCCTCGTGAGTACATCTCATAAAATAAAAAAGGATGACACTCCACCAACGCTCCGTGTATCGTCCCATGAATCAACATCGTGACAGAATGATCCACCACCCAGGGACACAGCGGGGAATTACATTGGGAGATATCCTCCTCGGTATGGGGAAAATTACCGACAGCCCGGAGCCTCCAGCGACGGTCGACAGCCCGGAGCCTCCAGCGACGGTCGACAGCCCGGAGCCTCCAGCGACGGTCTACAGCCCGGAGCCTCCAGCGACGGTCTACAGCCCGGAGCCTCCAGCGACGGCCGACAGCCCGGAGCCTCCAGCGACGGTCGACAGCACAGCTCTGTGGTTGGAAACCATCTCTGCGTCGGTGCCCAGGAGGGTCACGATGTTCAGCCCCGCTATGGAGCAGGAGCAGGAGCTCCGTAGCGTGTCGGTCCCAGTCCGCTCTACCGGTGTCTGGTCTGGGACATGACGTCAGCCCCTGGTCTCTGATTGGGGATAGTATTTAGCCATCCCTCACATCCACCTGTGTGTGGATCATTGTTTGTGCCTGTCTGCTTCTGTAGTTTGTTTTAGTATACTCTCCTTTGTTATTTTATGCCTCGTGAGTACATCTCATAAAATAAAAAAGGATGACACTACACCAACGCTCCGTGTATCGTCCCATGAATCAACATCGTGACAGTCACAATGCCTGCTTTGCTATTGTTGGCAATGAGTCCTGTCCACATTGTTTGTAGTTAAAATGTACAAAATTACTAATGGAACTCTGAGGTCGTCCCATTGTTTCCTATAGGGAAATATAGCTATGTCTGTCTATTTCACCAAATATCTCACAATGTGTATATTTAGATTTTTTCAAGACGGGAACCAGTTTATTCAGGAGAATCTCCTCTTTGTAATGATGTAAGTCTGGGCAGCGAGCTCGGTTGTCATTGATCACTAGACCAGAAATAGTAAAACGTTTTCATTTCTTCTCTACTTCCTCATTACGCAGACATAAGCACAGTTGACACCACCGAGGTGCGGATGTTTACTTTTTACACAAGTTGTTTTTTTCCAGTTTCGTCCGACGAACAATAAATAAATTTAAACAAAAAAAAGTTACAAAAGGGTGGTCAGTTAATCGTGGGGAGCGGCACCTGAGGGTTACCAGGGTAACAGTTATATAGGGGAAGTTTAGGCGGGTTTTTAGTCAGTCTTGTTTTTCCTTGTAGCATGTTACAACCTGTGTTCCTGTGTGTTAGCAATAAGTGTTAGCATATTCTCCCGTTTCTTGTTCCGTGTGTGTATGCTTGATTGAGTGCGTGTAGTTAGGGCGTGGGCAGTAGCCTATAGCTGCCTGAGTTTAGTTTAGCCTTAATAAAGTGTTGGAAATAACATCTGTGCCTCCGGCTCCTTCTGTATGTCGGACTGAGACGTTACAGTTATATCACAAACAATTTACTGTTATTTAGACAACAAAAATTGGAACAAATTCACTATAATACATTATAAAAGGAGGACGTTTAGTAAACTAGAAAACAACATTTACCGCGCCCACTGTGTGACGTTGTTGAACCAGGGAATCCATGTGTCCACCACGACAAATGAGCCTCATTGACTTTGTATGGGTGTTGTTTCCGTGGTGCCGACACGTAATTTCAACACATTCCGTGCCACCACCACGTAAATCGGGGTTAAGGGGTCGTGTTCATTTCACGTATTTCTGGGAGATCAGGTTGTACAAAATTGTATATCATACACTGCATTTGAGGAACAACGGGAAAGTAATTCTGCTTTGAAAGTTGATAAACTTGTAAACTCACTTTTGAGAAAATTGTATTTTAGTGTTTCGGTATCTAGTGAAGAGCTCTTCTTTGTCTACACCCATTCAGCATCGTTCACACCTTCTTAAGCTTTAGACCCACCCATCTCTTTTTGCTCTCGGAATGTTTACCTCTGGATAACATGAAAACAGCCTAACCAGTGCTGCTGGCAACAATTTTATTATGCTTTTTTGCCAACATTTACTGACACCGGCCATATTCAATGGGTGTTGTACACTTTAGCTTAAGACATGTAGCTAGCTACCTAGGTAAACACTGAACCTAGCTAGGTAAACAACATGTAAGGTCACACACATCACGTAACGTTAGCTAACGAGCCAGCCACCCAACATTAGCTAGTTAAACAAAAATGCACAGTGCCAAATCATGTCATTACTACCCTGTGTAGTGACTTCTTTGGACTTCGTTTAGTTTTAGCCACTTCTGACCAGGGACATGGCTCACCACGCGTATTCAAGTATATTCCAATTAACCAACATTCACAACGAATGACTCTGGGTTCTTTACGTTTATTTTCCGATACATTAAACATCCAATAAGTTCAATGCCAATCACTAATTACAATATACGACTTGCCAATTACGGTGGAAAACTGTGTCACTTCCCTGGTCCCATCCCGCCCACGTAGTCCCGTCCTTTATCTGTCCAAATCCCTGCGTCACGTTCACACGGGCGTAAATGGCATTTCAGGTAAGTGACCAATATATAAATATTATTCACATAAGCCTAAGCATTAGCATAAACAATAACAATGATACAATTATTTTCTTTCTGGAAACAATAACTGAGGTGCTTGTCATAAATGGCTCCTACACCCTGCATGAATCTGCTGGGAGCTAACCAACCAGGTTCAATGTTACCTAGCTAACATTAGGCTCTAACTAGCAAAGATGTTAGCTAGGTAGTCAGCCAGCTAACGTTAGCTAACTAACAGTACACTTTAGCTTAAGACATGTAGCTAGCTAGCTAGGTAAACAATGAACCTAGCTAGGTAAACAACATGTAAGATCACACACGTCGCAACGTTAGCTAACAAGCCAGCCACCTAATGTTAGCTAGGGAGCCAGCCAGCTAACGCTAGTTAACAGTACACGTTAGCTTAAGACATGTAGATAGCTAGCTAGCTAGTTAGCTAGGTAAACAATGAACCTAGCTAGGTAAACAATGTGTAATATCACACACATCACGAGCCAGCCAGTTAACGTTAGCTAGTTAAACAACAATGAATAATAATGTCATACACGTAGCGTTAGAGAGCCAGCCAGCTAACGTTAGATAGCTAGCTAACAGTAGACTTTATCTTGAAATTAAACCACCTTCTGTCAAAACTAGAAACGTTAAAAAGCAGCATTCGACAGGATTATCAACACGGACTGAGCTCAAATAGACAGAGTCCTTTAATTTGCAGACCAATCCGAACTCATCTCTCGGCATGTTCAGCCCACTCATTATCTCATCTAATCATGGCTAGTGGGAAGGTTGCTGTCTTTTTCTGTGGTTTACCAACAACTCTTTTTTTTTTTTTTTACAATTTTATTCGGATTTGCAGATGGAATACAAGTTTGTTATTAAGGGACATGAAAGTCACATGTTCCAGATGGCAATTCTGCCATCTGGAACATTTGCCCCAACAACATTCAAATGGCTCTCCTGTGAAGTTGTGAATTGAAACGGGCCGTCTACTGCACCCATAATTCCGGCAGTGATAATAGCACAAATATTTCTGACACACCTCCGGACCTGTAGAGCTCTAAAATAACCCAGCTCGTTGAAAGGAAATGACGAAAGAATAGCATGTGATTTTTATAGCATTACAGAGAAAGGAAAACACAGGGAGGCTGAAACTTATTTCCTTTTTATTCAACCAAGACGTCCTTACTGCAACACATTCCCATGGAACACAGACCCCAAACACTGCAGTTTTCTGGGCAATGCTTTCTTGTTATTCACATGGCAGACAAGGGTTTCAGTTCTTTATGTGAAATCCCTCTCAAAGATTAAGAATACATTGAATGCAACTTCCCACAGTTCCACTAAAAGCAAGTCACAGATTTGAGATCCTGCCACATCCATCTCACCCCTTGCAATATCAATGGCTTTGCCTGAACCATCAGTTTGGAGATTTAATGTGTGCTTTTAGAAACAGTCTGGCCAAATGGAATATGGTGAACTATGATCTTTTATAATATCACATCTTGAAGGAATCTGAAAAAAAAAGTGGTTTTTACAAGGAGTATGAGGAGGTAAAATAGTGCTGATCATATCCCATCATTCATTATTTGAAAAAGCAAAATAACAAACCTGATGTTGCTATTGTTTACACTTAATGTAAGTGTGAAGTGCAGAGAATACATTTGACTCACATTAACTAATTCATAGAATATAATTGACTCACATTAATTAATCCATAGAATATATTTGACTCGCATTAATTAATCCATAGAATATATTTGACTCGCATTAATTAATCCGTATTATATACTGTATTTGACTCACATTAATTAATCCAGATAATATATTTGACTCACATTAATTAATCCAGAGAATACATTTGGCCCACTTTTGGCACGGATCCCTCCGGTACTTCTGCTCATTCCGTGCACCATTTCCGGAGGTCTATGTCACCGGCCTCTAGGCGTGACTGAACTGTCATTACGCACACCTGGTTCCCATTCCCCACTGATTAGTAATTGCATAAATGTGCCCTGTGTTCACCGTTCTCTGGGCGATGGTTGTGACAATGTCTGTTGGGCCTGTGAGCACCGGTGCGGCCTTGTTTTGGCTTTCGTGCATTATTGTGCAAATGTGATTACAGGTCTCGTCCCGCGTCATATTGTGCACTTGTTATTTCGGGTCTCGTCCCGTGTATTGATTAGAGGTTTACCTTGCTTTTTTGTTTTTAGTCACAGTCCTGTGTTTTTGTATACGTGTTTGTTTTGGGCTTCGTCCCTGTGCCTTTACATGGCAAGCTGTAATTAATTAATCCATATAATATATTTGACTCACATTAATTAATCCATATGATATATTTGACTCACATTAATTCATCCATAGAATATATTTATTTATTATTTAACTAGGCAAGTCAGTTAAGAACAAATTCTTATTTGCAATGATGGCCTACCTACAGGGTCCAGCCCCTGGAGCAAATTAGGGTTAAGTGCCTTGCTCAAGGACGCATCGACAGGTTTTTCACCTTGGCGGCTCAGGCATTCAAACCAGCGACCTTTCGGTTACTGGCCCAATACTCTAACAGCTAGGCTACCTGCCGCCCTAAATATTTGACTCACATTAAGTAATCCAGAGAATACATTTGACTCACATTAAGTAATCCATAGTATATATTTGACTCACAATAATTAATCCAGAGAATATATTTGACTCACATTAATTAATCCATAGTATATATTTGACTCACATTAATTAATCCATAGTATATATTTGACTCACATTAATTAATCCATAGTATATATTTGACTCACATTAATTAATCCATAGTATATATTTGACTCACATTAATTAATCCAGAGAATATATTTGACTCACATTAATTAATCCATAGTATATATATTTGACTCACATTAATTAATCCATATGCATAACGATACATGACTCAACAGCTACAGTTATTGCATGGGAATGCATTAGGCTGGGTGTTAATAGAACAGACACAACTTAACTGCATCTGGAGTTTTGTTAAAGACCTTGTGTGCCTCAGACATGGGTTAGAGGGAGTGTTGCTAACGGCAAGACGAGCTGACTGGCACACACTGCACTTCCTTCCTGGCATGGCTCGAGCTCTCCTCCCTGACCAACAACTTGAAATAGAAATAAAGGTCACATAGTGAACCAACGTGTTCTCCCGCTATTCTGTCTTCCCCTCCAAATGTCTTTAAATACACACAGAATAATTTCATGCTCCTGGAAGAGAAATGTCACAGGGTCCCAGTATGGAAAGTCAGAGTCTAGATGGCAGGAAACAACATATTAATTCTAGTAATTTATTTATCTTATATTAACTAATGGTGTAAAGCCTGAGCTATGCTAATATAATATGCTCAGGTAATAGTCAATACAAACCAGTAAAGGGAGGGTTTACTCTAGTCCACGCTATGTAGACCCTAGCTAAAACATAACAAACTGATTCAGGGATGTGGACGCCTGTCTCTATTCAGCACCCTGGTACCAAAAATATACTTATTCAGCATATCAAACTGCAGTGCCAGTGCAAACCTATCCTCACAGCTCCATGTACAGCACTATGGAACCATAACTTATGATTCATCACGGTTCCTTAACTATGTTCCTGTTTCAATCCTTATCCAAATCAAATACTAGTGTTAGGTTCTGACGGACAACCTAAGAAAAGCTCAAACCAAGTTCACCGAAAGGGTCAATCAGCTGTAAAGACAAAGACAAATTCCCACCAGCACTGGTTTTTAAACCTTCCTCCTATACTGAGTCTCCTCACACATCGGGACAGCCAATACATCTCTGTTACTAGACAGGACTTTAGGGATGCCTGTTCTTTCTAACTATATCTGACCTGACCTCGGCCCAAATTCCTCACTCCTCCCTAACTCAAGGCTGTCCTGTTGACTTACCAGACTGTGGCCCTTCTCCTACCCATAAGACCCCTGATGTCTAACAATAACATGTTCTGACAGAATGTAAACATTCCACATTCCCCTCTCTCCCTTAGTGACATTATTAAGGATATTTCATATTTTCAAGTCAGAACCCATCACTAGTGTAGATCAGTCATCTGCTTGATGCCTCTTAAACTCCTCATCAAACAGCTGAGAATAAGATGATATCTAAACATGTCATATTTGTGTAGTGTTAACAGAATCATATACTCCTTAATATGCCATTTAACAGTATAGCATCAATCCAACACATGTGACTACACACACTTCAACACATGCACCTACACACACTTCAACACATGCCACTCTTCACACTTCAACACATCTGCAGTTTGAACTTTCTCTCACAATGATGGCAGAGTACACCTTGACACGTCACACTAATGGACACTCTGGTTCCAGTCTGTTATGAAGGCTTTGTCAGAGTGACCTCCCCTCTAATTCAGGGTCAAGAAGAGGGTGGGGGGTAATTGTTGATGCACACAGGAAGCTGCTTGACCACACAGTTACTCAAGAGTCAAAACAATGGCAGCTGTTCATGAATCACTTATCTCACTCCCACTTTGATGGAAAGGCCTGCGTTGCCAGGCACCATTACAACAATACTTAGCTAGGCCCCTCTTGCCAAGTCATAAATGGAAGCCATTTTGAGAATCTGTGTGTTGATTTATGAATGTGATTTTCTTAAATATCTCTGCCATTATGTTCCAACCTCAACGTGAGGCAAAGGCATTATGCACCCCAAAATTCTGAGGGGGCACAAAGTATGTGAGGATGGCTAGGGGGTGGTCCGGTGGGAGGCTATGCCCACTATCCGAAAATTGGAGAATTTCTATTTTTTCAAACACCCAAAACCTGCAATCTATAATCTTTATGCTTAATTCTATGTAAAATAAATATGTATATTTTTCAGCACATCTAAGCATACCTCTTGAGCTGTCTGTATCCTCCTGACTGGTGGTTCCTTCTTTAAAGAAACTAAGTATGCTTATTTGCATCTCTGCTCAAATCTGGGTAAAAGTAATTTTCAGTATATTTATACTGAACAAAAAAAAAAAAAACTGTACAGTCATTATCAGGTTAGGAAAATGGGAACCTATCTGGACTAGCTAAAGCTAGTTATGAGGTTAGGAGACTGGGAACCTATCTGGACTAGCTAAAGCTAACTTCATAAAAATTCTAAGTTGCTATTAATATTATAGAGAAAAAACTAACAAAAAATAGTATTATTGTTATTTATTTTTTAAACAGGACAAATCTGAGGGGTCAAGTGCCGCTGTGACCCCTATGGGCATGACACCTCTGACGTGAGGTAATGGTAAGGGTGAAATATTTATTTATTTAACCTTTATTTAACTAGGCAAGTCAGTTAAGAACAAACTCTTATTTACAATGACGGCCTACCTATAGGGTCAACCCCTGGAGCAAATTAGGGTTAAGTGCCTTGCTCAAGGACACATCGACAGGTTTTCACCTTGTCGGCTCGGGTATTCGAACCAGCAACTTTTTGGTTACTGGCCCAAAGCTCTAAACTAGTATAGGCTACCTGCCGCCAAAATAAACACAGTAAATAGTACAGTACATGGGTTTATCAATGAATTAATTATATCAAAGCATGGCATGTATTGGAGTAAAATAGATACATACATAAACAATGCCCTTGAGGATAAAATGGCAACACTTGAAATCTCCATGCATGCAATATTTACATAGGGGAGAGTGGAGTAAGTTGAGCAGTTTTTCACATTCAGCATCACTCTGTCAAGGAAAATATAGAATTCTTTCTAACAAATATGTATACATATATTTCAGATATATTTCAAATATGTATACATATATTTCAGATATATTTCAAATATGTATACATATATTCCAGATATATTTCAAATATGTATACATTCAGTTGAAGTCGGAAGTTTACATACACTTAGGTTGTAGTCATTAAAACACATTTTTCAATCACTCCACCGATTTCATGTTAACAAACTATAGTTTTGGCAAGTCGGTTAGGACATCTACTTTGCGCATGAGACAAGCAATTCTTCCAACAATTGTTTACTGACCCACTGGAATTGTGATATAGTGAATTATAAGTGAAATACACTTATAATTCACTATATCACAATTCCAGTGGGTCAGAAGTTAACATACACTAAGTTGACTGTGCCTTTAAACAGCTTGGAAAATTACAGAAAATGATGTCATGGCTTTAGAAGCTTCTGATAATTTGAGTCAATTGGAGGTGTACCTGTGGATGTATTTCAAGGTCTACCTTCAAACTCATTGCCTCTTTGCTCGACATCATGGGAAAATCAAAAGAAATCAGCCAAGACCTCAGAAAAATAATTGTAGACCTCCACAAGTCTGTTTCATCCTTGGGAGCAATTTCCAAACGCCTGAAGGTACCACGTTCATCTGTACAAACAATAGTACGAAAGTATAAACATCATGGGACCATGCAGCTGTCATACCGCTCAGGAAGGAGACGCATTCTGTCTCCTAGAGATTAACGTACTTTGTTGTGAATAGTGCAAATCAATCCCAGAACAACAGCAAAGGACCTTGTGAAGATGATGGAGGAAACAGGTTCAAAAGTATCTATATCCACAGTAAAACGAGTCCTATATCGACATAACCTGAAAGGCCGCTTAGCAAGAAAGAAGCCACTGCTCCAAAACCGCCATAAAAAAGCCAGACTACGGTTTGCAACTGCACATGGGTACAAAGATCGTACTTTTTGGAGAAATGTCCTCTGGTCTGATGAAACAAAAATAGAACTGTTTAGCCATAATGACCATCGTTATGTTTGGAGGAAAAAGAGGGACGCTTGCAAGCCGAAGAACACCATCCCAACCGTGAAGCACGGAGGTGGAAGCATCATGCTGTAGGGGTGCTTTGCTGCAGGAGGGACTGGTGCACTTCACAAAATAGATGGCATCATGAGGAAGGAAAATTATGTGGATATATTGAAGCAACATCTCAAGACATCAGTCAGGAAGTTAAAGCTTGGTCGCAAATGGGTCTTCCAAATGGACAATGACCCCAAGCATACTTCCAAAGTTGTGGAAAAATGGCGTAAGGACAACAAAGTCAAGGTATTGGAGTGGCCATCACAAAACCCTGACCTTAATCCCATAGAAACTTTGTGGGCAGAACAGAAAAAGCGTGTGCGTGTCACGGTTAGGATTGATGGGACGATACACAGAGCGCTGGTGGAGCGTCATTCCTTTTTATTTTCGGAGATGGACTCACAAAGCACGAAAATACAAAAGGAGAGAGAAACAAACGAAACTAAACAAAACACAGTGACTTACTTTGCTCTCTGTAACACGAAGCAGACAAGCAGGAACAATGATCCACACACAGGTGGAAATGTGAGGAGCTTAAATACACTCCCCAATCAGAGACAACGCTAGACAGCTGTCTCTGATTGGGGATGATAATCTCCCTAATAAGTGTGTGAGGACTTGGTTGTGTGCCTCTCTCCTCCCCTAGGTGGGAGTAAGAGGCCTTACCACAACCAAGCCCTCACAGTACCCCCCCCCCTAAGGTGCGGACTCCCGATCGCACATAATACATCCCCCTCTCCTGAAAAAAAAAAAAAATGTCCAAAAACTAGGGGGGACATGGCGGGGTACTGAGGTGGTTGCTGGTGGAGGCTCCGGTTCCGGTTCCGGGCGTAGCACAACCAAGCCCTCACAGTGCGAGCAAGGAGGCCTACAAACCTGACTCAGTTACACCAGTTCTGTCAGGAGTAATGGGCCAAAATTCACGCAACTTATTGTGGGAAGCTTGTGGAAGGCTACCCGAAACGTTTGACCCAAGTTAAACAATTTAAAGGCAATGCTACCAAATACTATTTGAGTGTATGTAAACTTCGGACCCACTGGGAATGTGATGAAAGAAATAAAAGCTGAAATAAATAATTCTCTCTACTTATTATTCTGACATTTCAAATTCTTAAAATATATATTTTTTTTACTAGGATTAAATGTCAGGAATTGTGAAAAATTGAGTTTAAATCTATTTGGCTAAGGTGTATGTAAACTTCCGACTTCAACTGTATATCTCTGGATGTTGTGTATCCCTGGAAATAATCATATTTCATGTAAACAAAACATATCTTGTCCAAAAGAAGTGGTCTCCCGGGTATAAGGTAAGTTGAGCTGTGGGACAGGGAAAGTTAAGCTGCCTACCAATTTCTGTACTGAATGAAATATCACCACTACTTTTTTAAACAAATGTCTATCTTTATTTCCCAAACACAATTAAACACAAAAACAATAACTTTTGTCTTTTGATAATTTTAATCATGTTTTAACACAGACTTAACACCTAAGTTGTTACCTCATACCCCAGAGCTAATGCCTTGGAAGAAAACACTTCAATTGACTCAACTTGCCATTGGCTCAACCATTTTACACCAAGGCAAACATTTTGACCATATTAGCCCAGACATGTACAGAACAATCTTAAAATGATCTACTTTGGTTTAGATACAATCATTATGAAACCTCTAACACATTACATTAATTTGACTTGGTGAAAATCTGTTTTTTGGACCTAACTTGCTTTTTTCCATGTGATTTCTTCCTTCACAGACTCAAAATATTTGGTGAAATTATACATTTTCTGTATGACATTTGGTGTATGAAATTTGGTGCAACTTACCCCACTCTCCCCTTCAAGAATGCCTCTTGTGTTGCCAGTATGTTCCACAACCATGAACCATAATGTATTGATTTAGTCTCAGTTATTTTCAACCTTTCGCTCCTGTAATGTGCAGTGTGAGAGAGAGAGAGAGAGAGAGAGAGAGAGAGAGAGAGGCGTACGCATTCAGCCTACGTGTCAGGGTGGAGACATGACACCATTGGTGTGAATTCTAAAGCTCTATTCTAAGACACTTTCTGAGGGATCCCTGTCACTCAGGGCATCACAGGTCAAGCAGGGGTCACTGACGAAGCAGGGGACACTTTATGTGCTCAGCGCCTCTGATGACAGTCACCTAATATACCCAAGCTTGTTACCCTCAGAGCAGCAGTCAGCTACTATAAAGACATGACTGTAACTACAAGCATAAAACCTGTGATGTGAGCTAAATTCAACAGTTACAATAACATTCAAAAGAGGCTAATCATTTCAATCCCTTTTGCATATGTGTTAATATCAAAGGATTACACTGAGTGTACAAAACATTAGGAACACCTTACTAATATTGAGTTGCAGCCCCTTTTGCCTTCCGAATAGCCTCAATTCGTCAGGGAATGCTGGCCCATGTTGACTCCAATGCTTCCCATAGTTCTGTCAAGTTGGCTGGATGTCAGACTTGTGGGAATGGCAGGAGCGGAATCAGTGGAATGGTAACAAATACATCAAACACATGGTTTGATGACATTCCATTTGCTCCGTTCCAGACATTATTATGAGCCGTCCTCCCCTCAGCAGCCTCGACTGCTTGATACGCACAGGAAACTGTTGAGCTTGAAAAACCCAGCAGCGTTGCAGTTCTTGACACAAACCGTTGCACCTGGCACCTACTACCATACCCTGTTGAAAGGCATCTACATCTTTTGTCTTGTCCATTCACCCTTTGAAAAAACACACATACACAATCCATGTCTCAATGCTTAAAAATCCTTCTTTAACCTATCTCCTCTCCTTCATCTACACTGATTGAAGTGAATTTAACAAGTGATACAATAACGGATCATAGCTTTCACCTGGATTCACCTGGTCAGTCTATGTCATGGAAAGAGCCGGTGTTCTTAATGTTTTGTGCACTCAGTGTACTGTGTGTGTACGATATTACATGCAGGCATCCTATCACATATAACATGCTGTGATGACTGGTAAACACAGCTGCACAAAGACAACAAACATGAAGGCTGACATGAATTGTTCTCCTCTCCCATCTGTCAGGTCCACATTATGTCAATCTGACCCAGCTGTTTCCAGGTGCAAAAAAAGGCTGTCTTGTGTTGCACCTCTGTTTCTCAGTGTTTCTGAAATGTCTGAGATTAGCTACCTGCTGTCTTAAAAGGATTGCATCCAGTCAATTTGGCTTGCTCTCTATAAAACAACAATGTTCTCCCTTGTACTACTCTGTTGTGCAGAGAGATAAGGGACCCAATAGGAACCAGCACTCCTCCGTAGCTCAGCTAGATTTCACTTTGATTTCAAACCCCTGTACTTGTCTCCTCAGAGAGAACACTTCCTACTGGACCTTATTCCAACTAAACTACTGAAAGAGCTACTTCCTGTGCTTGGTCCTCCTATGTTTCACATAATACTCCTAAAAGCTCACTAAAAGCATCTCCTGAAAAAGCCAAAACTTGACCTGGATTATGTTTTTACTATCGGACTCTCCCAATCCTCTTTTTTTGAAAATGCTGCTGCTCAGCAAGTCACTGCTTAACTGAATACAAATAATGTAAATAAAACTCTCCAGTCTGGTTTTAGAACCCATCATAGTACTGAGACCGCACTCGTGAAGGTAGTAAACTACCTTTTGATGGCATCACACCAACATACTGCGTCTGTCCCACGTGCTCCTAGACCATAGTGCCGCTTTCGACACCATCGATCATCTTTTGGAGAGATTGGAAACCATAATTGGTCTACGAGGACAAGTTCTTGCCTGGTTTAAATCTTATCTGTCAGAAAGATATAAGTTTGTCTCTGTGGATGGTTTGTCAATGGTAAGTTTCAGTGTTCCTCTAGGTTCCGTTGTCTTCACCTGTACAGTTAATGTAACCATGCAAATATTCAAGCCCCAACATTACCTACTCTTGAAGCCTGTGTTTCAGACATGGAGGCAAAATGTTTTACTTTTAAACTCGGACCAAACAGAGATGCTAGTTCTAGTTCCCAAGTAACAAAAATATCTGCTGTTTGATCTGCTAATTAATCTTAATGGTTGTACAGTCATCTCACATAGAACTGTGAAGGACCTCGGTGTACTCACCGTCTACCTGGATAAAGCACTAAATACAATTCAGCTAGTGATAAATACGGCTGCTAGAATTTGTACTAGAATCAAAAGATGTGATCATATTACTCCAGTGCTAGCCTCTCTTCCTGTTAAGCTTCCTGATAAGGCTAGGACTTCCTGTTAAGGCTTACTGCTTACTGCTAACCAACAAAGCATTACATGGACTTGCTCCTATCTATCTCTCCGATTTGGTCCTGCCGTACATACCTACACGTACGCTACAGTCACAAGACACAGGCCTCCTTATTGGTCCTAGAATTTCTAAACACCACCCCTTTCTCAGTCTCCAGTATCTATGCTGCAATAGTGCTGGTGGGCTAGGATCAGTCTGTCCTATCTGGTGTAATTCTCCTATCTTATATGGCCACTTCTGTGATCTTAAGTATGCTCCCTCTAATTCTCCGATCTCGCTCTCTCTCGCTCTCTCTCCCCTCCCGGAGTACCTGAGCACTAGGACCATGCCTCAGGACTACCTGGTCTAACTCCAGGCTGTCCCCATTCCCCAGTCCACGTAGTTGTGCTGCTGATCCAGTTTCTGCTGTTTTGCCTGTGGCTAAGGGACCCTTACCTGTTCACCAGACGTGCTGCCTGGTCGTGCTGCTGTTCCTGTTTCTGCTGTTTTGCCTGTGGCTAAGGGACCCTTACCTGTTCACCGGACGTGCTGCCTGGTCGTGCTGCTGTTCCTGTTTCTGCTGTTTTGCCTGTGGCTAAGGGACCCTTACCTGTTCACCAGACGTGCTGCCTGGTCGTGCTGCTGTTCCTGTTTAACCTCTTGATCGGACCCTTTTCTTCCAATTTTCACTTAAAATGACAAACACAAATCTAACTTCCTGTAGCTCAGGACCTTAAGCAAGGATATGCAAATTCTTGACACCATTTGAAAGGAATTACTTTGAAGTTCGTGGAAATGTGAAATGAATGCAGGAGAATATAACACATTAGATCTGGTAAAAGATAATTCAAAGAAAAAAACCTATGAACATTTGAACACCTTGAAGAATGATCTCACCTTAATGGCCATGTACTCTTATAATCTCCACCGGGCACAGCCAGAAGAGTACTGGCCACCCCTCAGAGCCTGGTTCCTCTCTAGGTTTCTTCCTAAATTACTGCCTTTCTAGGGAGTTTTTGCTCCATTGCCCTTTGGGGTTTTAGGCTGGGTTTCTGTATAAGTACTTTGTGATATCTGCTGATGTAAAAAGGGCTTTATAATTCAATTTGATTGATTGACACTGAAGTGGTGTGCAAAGACATTCAGTAATTTCTAGCTGTGAGATTATAAGAGGGTGGCAACATCATGCCATCCTTGACAGATGCAAATTTTAAAGGCATTAGAATATCCATTTTCATTAAGGAATTACTATTAAATTGACTGGCCTCTCTCTTAGATGCAGTAAGAGTGAACGGCAAATGAGTACTGACTACAGTCATATTTATTAGTTTAGTTTCTAATGCCACATTTTATAACAATCTAGTCCCCTGAATGGAAATCTTGATGAAGTTTCTCAAATAACACTCCAGCCTTTAGCTTAGACATAAAATCCCCAATTACTGTCAGGTCTGAAATGTCAGCTGTGCACTTAAATAGACTTTGGGTGAACTGTCTGAAATTATGCACTAAGTGTAATAGCAGAACCTGTCAATCAGAAGGTTTCCCACTAGCTCTGGCTAAAGAGTGGGGTAGGTTAGTATTCTCATCTCGAATTTATCTGAAATGTCAGTATCACTTTCAGTGAGTGGAGGCACCTCAGAGGAGGAAGGGGAGGACTATACTCCTCAGTGAATTTCATAAACATTTAAATTGTAAAACATAAAAAAATGATCATTTTTAGATAAAACTATACTAAATATAATCACGTCACCAAATAATTGATTAAAGCACACTATTTTGCAATGAAGGTCTACAAAAGTAGCACCAGGGTAGCACCATGGTGTAGCCCGAGGACAGCTAGCTTCTGCCCTCCTCTGGGTACATTGACTTCAAAACAATGGTTCTCACCCCTTTCCATAGACTTACACAGTAATTATGACAACTTCTGGAGGACATCCTCCAGCCTATCAGAGCTCTTGCAGCATGAATTGACACGTTGTCCACCCAATCAAAGGATATGAGAATTAATCTAGTACTGGAAGCGTAAACAACAACTAGCTAGCACTGCAGTGTATAAAATGTAGTGAGTAGTTGACTCAAAGAGAGAGAAAGACAATAGTTGAACAGTTTTGAACAAATGTATTTGTTCCAAAATGAAGGTGACGCAAGAGAGAGAGAGAGAGATTGACATTTCTTTTCAGTTTCACTTACTTAGCTAGCAAATGCAGCTAGCTAGTTTAGCCGATTCAAACACCCTGCTCAAACCGAGGGATGCTATGTTAGCTAGCTGGCTATGACTATCCAACACAACACTGGAACTCTTCCATGTCAAGGTAAGCTTTTAGTATTACTCATTTATTGCCACCGGGTCCCGCATGTGTAACAGCTTACTGACTACACTAACGTTACTGCATGATTGTAGCGGGTTTACTAATGCATTAGTTCTATTAGCTATTCTGTCTATGACATTACTTTAGCTAAAATGGTGACAATGATGTAGGCTGTGTGTAGCAGTTTGGCTTGGATTTTTTTTTTGCCTAGTCACATACAGCTGATGTGTTGTGCATTGAAGTCCACAAGTGAAGGGAAGAGGTGAGAGGAGGAGAGCGCATAGATGCGAGAAGGAATATAACGTGGCTGCTATGAAAGTGAACTGTGTTTGCCTGTGATCAGGGGTGTATTCATTGCGCCGATTCTGTGGAAAATGTTTCTTAAATGGAAGCAATCGGAACGAAGCGGGGATAAACATACCAGAATGTTGGACTAATGATTACACCCATTATTAGGCAAGAGTGTGCAGGCGGTATTGAATGTCACTGTCTATCCATGTGTCACTGTCTGTCGCCTCAAATTTGTCTCTCGACCTGTGTGCACCTACGTTGTAAACTTTCATTCATAGGCTAGGTTGTAGCAACCTCATGATGGGTATAGGGAAAATTTGAGTATCATGTAGCAGCCTGAACCAATCAATGTTACATTGAACTGGGTAAAGGGATGATGTAAGAGAAATAAGGTCATGCTCATGAAAAAAAAGAATCCTCCTCCCTCATCTTAAACGGCACTAACCGCCACTGCTTTCAATATTGTCAGTACTGCTTGGTCCAATAGGTTTGGTGGGATGACAGGACCAAATCCGTACTTCTTTTTGCTTCTTTGGAATAAAAATGGACACACTTCAATATGGGTTCTCATTGCACTAGTTCTACGGGAGTACACTAGATGTCCATGTCAAATAACTGGAAACGTACCTACCTCTCTTAAATATTTAGTCCTACTTAACTTGTGTTTGGAATTGCTTGGAGCTCTGGAGATGAGAGAAAATAAATTGAATCTCTTTAACTACCGTATGAATATGGATGAAAATGCCTCCTAGGCATCCATGTGGCCTTGGATCATAAATATTCCCACAGCAAAATTATTGAGTCATTTAAATGGTGACCTTGCTCTGAAAATTAATCTCTTCATCCAGCAAATCTAAAGAGAAAATAAATGAATGGGGCACTATGTCATTTTTGTTCCAAGACAAATGACTGTGCTCAACCACTCAGACTGTAAAGGATTTTCTATATAGGAACATCGTCTAAGCAATGTTCTAACTAAGCTTAGAAAATTGTTGGACTTTGTGATTACAGTATGTTTTTGAATGTCCAGATAATCATCTGTTTGAAGAGTGCAGTATTGTATCTCTGTTGGGAGAAAACTTCTCAAAGAATGTTGTACAGAAGGCCTAGTGGCATTTTGGTGATGGACATTATTTTAGCTTGACTTTTAATGATATTATCAGTTCAGAATATTGTAGTACATTGCACCATGTTCTTGAATAAACCCAACCTAACTCCCTGGGCGTTTTTGTTATTTTTACTGTAGGGTTGTGCATCGGTCAATCTGACCCTACCTCTCTCTGCCTTATTTTTGGCCCTGAGCAGCTGGTCAGGGAGGTCGGGGGTTTGGACTTTGCTATCTGAGGCCATTTTCAGTGTGAGTGGAACCTTCACATCAGTGGCCCATCTGTGACCATGGCCTGTCACCAGGGCTGTAGCCTCTAGCCCTTCGCTGTGACATTAAATAATGAATAAAACACAGTTGACAAAACACTGATATATACTGGGGGCACTCTGCAATCTGCTAGCTGATATGGCTTAGAGGAATAACACTGTAGTGGTGGTATTCTGCTGATGTGGCTGACTTGTGGACCACAGTTGAAGGGGCTGGCACAGCTGTTTCCTGTCCAGGAGGAGCTTATGACCCCATTTATCCCTGTAGGCAAACAGGGCTGTTGTTGTAGCTGGTATACAGTGCATTCGGGAAGTATTCAGACCCTATGGCTTTTTCCACATTATATTCATCAGCAATCTACACACAATACCCGGTCGAAGGACTTGTCCATAGAGCTCCGAGAAAGGATTGTGTTGAGGCACAGATATGGGGAAGGGTACCAAAACATTGCTGCAGCATTGAAGGTCCCCAAGAACACAGTGGCCTCCATCATTCTGAAATGGAAGATGTTTGGAACCACCAAGACTCTTCCTAGAGCTGGCCGCCCGGCCAAACTGAGCAATCGGGGGAGAAGGGCCTTGGTCAGGGAGGTGACCTAGAACCCAATAGTCACTCTGACAGAGCTCTAGAGTTTGTGGAGATGGAAGAACCATCCAGAAGGACAACCATCTCTGCAGCACTCCACCAATCAGGCCTTTATGGTAGAGTGGCCAGACGGAAGCCACTCTTCATTAAAAGGCACATGACAGCCTGCTTGAAATTTCACAAAAGGCACCTAAAGACTCTCAGACCATATGAAACACAATTCTCTGGTCTGATGAAACCAAGATTGAACTCTTTGGCCTGAATGCCTAGTGTCACGTCTGGAGGAAACCTGGCACCATCCCTACGTTGAAGTATGGTGCTGGCAGCATCATGCTGTGGTCATGTTTTTCAGCGGCAGAGCTTATTTTTTACCAAGGTGACTAGTCAGGATCGAGGCAAAGATGAACGGAGCAAAGCACAGAGAGATCCTTGATGAAAACCTTCTCCTAAGGTGCTCAGGACCTCAGATTGGGCGAATGTTAACCTTCCAACAGGACAACGACCCTAAGCACACAGCCAAGACAACGCAGGAGTGGCTTCAGGACTGAATGTCCTTGAGTGGCCAAGCAAGAGCCCAGACTTGAACCCGATCTAACAGCTTTGGAGAGACCTGAAAATAGCTGTGCAGCATCGCTCCTCATCCAACCTGACAGAGCCTGAGAGGATCTGCAGAGAATAATGGAAGAAACTCCCCAAATACAGGTGTGCCAAGCTTGTAGCGTCATACTACAAGAAGACTCAATACTGTAATCGCTGCCAAAGGTGCTTCAACAAAGTTCTGAGTAAAGGGTCTGAATACTTAAGTAAATGTGATAATTACATTTTGTGTTTTTAATAAATTAGCAAACATTTCTAAAAACATGTTTTTACTTTGTCAATATGGGCTATTGTGTGTAGATTGATGAAGAAACGTAACAGAATGTGGAAGAAATCAAGGGGTCTGAATACTTTCCGAAGGCACTGTAAATACATTATTATATAATCTGGTGAAAAATGTGGAATGTAATGCATTCACGAATAGGACATTATAAATATTTTTGACAGTGATCACATTGTCCAATAATAGGTTGGTCACAGCTTTACTTCAGCTGTGCCTGCGCTACATACTCACCCACAACTCCAAACACACTGCGATGATTTCTGAATGTTTCGGAGTGCTTAATGTGAGCACTGCACTCAATCATTGTTGTATAGAGGAGGCAGGAGAGTAGCTTCAGGTGAATTGTTGAGGACATTTTATTATTGTGGCATTTCAGAATGATAGATGGTTTCCTTGGGCTCTGTATATTTTGGGAGAATGGATGTCAGAGGAACGCTCCCATATATTATGTAGACCATCATTAACTGACCGCTTTCAAGTGCAGCAGGAGCAATTCTATGTTAACGTAAAAAGTATATCATACCTTCATTGCGGTTCCATATCAAGGACTGTGCTTTTGAGAATATATTTTTCTATTATGAAAATCCTCTGGTGTATTAGTAACACCTTATGGGTCCAATGAGATTGACTTACTTGCAAGAACAGTTGGTAGTGTTCTTGGTATACAGATGTAGGATCTTAATTTGACCCATGTTGTCACAGCAAAATAATCCTGCAGCAACAGGATTTTAAATGTAGTCCATTATGTTGCTTGTTCAGTGGTTAGGCTATTAACTGGCCAAAACTAGGCTACATGAAAAGTGCAATATAACCACATGTTAGTGTGAGTTTTCAGTCAATTTATGCAAATCACAAAGCTCATTTGCATTTCCTAACTTGCAGGAAAATTCTCAGCATCAAAACCCACTAGGCAAAAACTGGTTGATCAACATTGTTTTCACATAATTTCAACCAAAGAAATCAAAGTCATGAAGTTGAATCAATGTGGAAAACTGAATGGATTTGCAAAAAGTAATCATTCATCTTTTTTTCAACCAACTTTGAACCTAAATCCAATGACATGGTGTAGTCTTATAATGTGTAATTAATCATGATTCTTCACATTTGCTAAATCAATCACAGGTTAAACTTGTTTGAGAAAAGAATCCCTTATGTTCATGCCGAAATTTTGTTATGGTCAGATAATATGTGATTAACTGTACACTACCTTCTTTAGATCACTATCGAGAGAGAGAGAGAGAGAGAGAGGGGGGGGGGGGGGGGGGGGCGAGAGATAGAGAGAGAGAGAGGGAGCGAGAGAGAGAGAGAGAGAGAGAGAGAGAGGGAGCGAGAGAGAGAGAGAGAGAGAGAGAGAGAGAGAGAGAGAGAGGGAGCGAGAGAGAGAGAGAGAGAGAGAGAGAGAGAGAGAGAGAGAGAGAGAGAGAGAGAGAGAGAGAGAGAGAGAGAGAGAGAGAGAGAGCGAGAGAGAGAGAGAGAGAGAGAGAGAGGGAGAGAGAGAGAGAGAGAGAGAGAGAGAGAGAGAGAGAGAGAGAGAGAGAGAGAGAGAGAGAACGCACAGGAAAGATAAATGGCATGAACACAATCATAGAAACCATCTCTCCCTCTTCAATCTCTTTCATGTGTCAAATGATGATGTCGTCATGGAGGCTGCCTCTAATTGAATTACAGGCACACAGCTATCTTAACCCTTCCATGGCACATTGTGATTCTGTCGCAGAGTAGGGAGATCAATAACACATTACTGTGAATCCAATCACAAACTTCTACAGTATAGCATGACTATTCTTGATGTTCAGAATGTCAACCTAACATGAAATATGAGTGTTTTGATCAGAATATCAACCTAACATGAAATATGAGTGTTTTGATCAGAATATCAACCTAACATGAAATATGAGTGTTTTGATCAGAATATCAACCTAACATGAAATATGAGTGTTTTGATGTTCTCACTTGGGTTCGACAGATAAATCATCTGCCTTGACTAGTTAGTGATGAAGAATGAGACAGCATATTTAAACAGACTTGACCTTTGAGTGGACTATGCTAACCACTAATAGATTTATTGGTCTCACAGGGTCATACCCTAGGGGCGTCATCAAAAACCATTCCACCAGTCACAAACTGGAATGTCATATTTTCTTTTAATCACTGACATTTAGTACAAGATTTACTTAACCTTACATGTGAATGGATTGAGGCTGGCATGATTCATTGCTATATTCTGAGTGAAAAAAGCTTTGGGTTTGACCTTAGTACAGCTGTCAATTGAGCTCCCTATTAATTGGAAATGGTTGAATGAAAAATATGTGTAAAAGGAATAATACAGATGGGTCCAATTAACCAAATCCAGTTAAATTAACCAAATCCAGTTAAATTAGATGAAACTGAAGAAAAGGGGGATCAATCCTTGGAACTCAGTGTTGGAACTATAACCAAGTAGAGAGAATCCAGTGTTGGAACTATAACCAAGTAGAGAGAATCCAGTGTTGGAACTATAACCAAGTAGAGAGAATCCAGTGTTGGAACTATAACCAAGTAGAGAGAATCCAGTGTTGGAACTATAACCAAGTAGAGAGAATCCAGTGTTGGAACTATAACCAAGTAGAGAGAATCCAGTGTTGGAACTATAACCAAGTAGGGAGAATCCAGTGTTGGAACTATAACCAAGTAGAGAGAATCCAGTGTTGGAACTATAACCAAGTAGAGAGAATCCAGTGTTGGAACTATAACCAAGTAGAGAGAATCCAGTGTTGGAACTATAACCAAGTAGAGAGAATCCAGTGTTGGAACTATAACCAAGTAGAGAGAATCCAGTGTTGGAACTATAACCAAGTAGAGAGAATCCAGTGTTGGAACTATAACCAAGTAGGGAGAATCCTATGGTGGTTAGACCATAATCAGTCCATCATTGATGTCCGCACTAAAGAAAAGAGGTGCTTTTCGACTGAGACCCTATCTGGGTAAGATCTATCCTTAAGGCCCTAATGGAAAGAGGCACATCAGAAGTAGGATCAACTTGACTGTGATGTGATGTTGTGGGTTGTAGGGTCACGGGGGCAGCATCAGCATTGTAGAACATATTGGGCAGGCCGTCTGCTCGTGGCAGTGCTTGTGCTGAACCAGGAATATATAAGTACTTTTTTTCTCCATTCTGAGCTTCTGATGTGAGCCCTTCGCGGTATCTCTCCTCAGCAGTCAATCTCTGGCACTAAGCTTAAAGCACAGACTGATATAAAAGGCTTCTGATTGCACAGATCTGGCCATGTATGTTTGGGCATGTGTTTGCAGTTTCTCTCATCTGCTTTTTTAAACCTGTTTGTGCATGGAAACCACCTTTCAATGGCTTTGAGACTGATAGCTTTTTATTTCTTACCTAATCTATTTCAAGATAACCATGATTCCTAATTCAATATGACAGTGATAACAGACTTCAGAAGGATCTCGAGCAAAACTAACTACTCTTAAAACACTATACAGTTTGTTGTTCTCTCCAAAGAATGAGACCCAATTCTCTAATAGTTTGAGTGTGTTAATTCATTAGTCAGAGATTTGATGAGAACAGCAGGAATCCAGTGTACAGGCACGTGATCTCTCAGAGGTTCCATTAAATAAACAGAACGGCAAGATAGACTAGGAATGAGCTGAACAGATCTAGGTACCTCTGGGGAACCAGGAGAGAGAACAGCCATACATCATCATTATCTGACTGAAATAGAGCTGCTCAGCAACGAGAGCATGCCAAACAATATCAGTGACAGGACAACTTGACGGTACAAGCAGGCAATAACTTGAAACTTTACCTCAGTGTATCTGAACAACTAGGAGAAGTCAGACTACTACTAGAGGAATATACCTGTTCCTCTGACTTACAGTCATCTGGCAAAACAGTTCATCTGGCAACACAGGGCATCTGGCAAAACAGTTCATCTAGCAACACAGGGCATCTGGCAAGCACAGGGCATCTAGCAACACAGTTCATCTGGCAACACAGTTCATCTGGCAACACAGGGAATCTGGCAACACAGGGCATCTGGCATCACAGGGCATCTGGCAAAACAGTTCATCTAGCAACACAGGGCATCTGGCAAACACAGGGCATCTGGCAACACAGGGCATCTGGCAACACAGTTCATCTGGCAACACAGTTCATCTGGCAAAACAGTTCATCTGGCAACACAGTTCATCTGGCAAAACAGTTAATCTGGCAACACAGTTAATCTGGCAACACAGGGCATCTGGCAAAACAGTTCATCTGGCAACACAGTTCATCTGGCAACACAGGGCATCTGGCAACACAGTTCATCTGGCAACACAGTTCATCTGGCAAAACAGTTAATCTGGCAACACAGGGCATCTGGCAACACAGGGCATCTGGCAAAACAGTTCATCTAGCAACACAGGGAATCTGGCAACACAGGGCATCTGGCATCACTGGGCATCTGGCAACACAGGGCTTCTGGCAACACAGTTAATCTGGCAACACAGTTAATCTGGCAAAACAGGGCATCTGGCAACACAGTTAATCTGGCAACACAGGGCATCTGTCAACACAGGGCATCTGGCAACACATGGCATCTGGCAACACAGGGCATCTGGCAACACAGGGCATCTGGCAACACAGGGCATCTGGCAAAACAGTTAATCTAGCAACACAGGGCATCTGGCAAACACAGGGCATCTGGCAACACAGTTAATCTGGCAACACAGGGCATCTGGCAACACAGTTCATCTGGCAACACAGTTCATCTGGCAACACAGGGAATCTGGCAACACAGGGCATCTGGCATCACAGGGCATCTGGCAAAACAGTTCATCTAGCAACACAGGGCATCTGGCAAACACAGGGCATCTGGCAACACAGGGCATCTGGCAACACAGTTCATCTGGCAACACAGTTCATCTGGCAAAACAGTTCATCTGGCAACACAGTTCATCTGGCAAAACAGTTCATCTGGCAACACAGGGCATCTGGCAAAACAGTTCATCTGGCAACACAGTTCATCTGGCAACACAGGGCATCTGGCAACACAGTTCATCTGGCAACACAGTTCATCTGGCAAAACAGTTAATCTGGCAACACAGGGCATCTGGCAACACAGGGCTCTGGCAAAACAGTTCATCTAGCAACACAGGGAATCTGGCAACACAGGGCATCTGGCATCACTGGGCATCTGGCAACACAGGGCTTCTGGCAACACAGTTAATCTGGCAACACAGTTAATCTGGCAACACAGGGCATCTGGCAACACAGTTAATCTGGCAACACAGGGCATCTGTCAACACAGGGCATCTGGCAACACATGGCATCTGGCAACACAGGGCATCTGGCAACACAGGGCATCTGGCAACACAGGGCATCTGGCAAAACAGTTCATCTAGCAACACAGGGCATCTGGCAAACACAGGGCATCTGGCAACACAGTTCATCTGGCAACACAGTTCATCTGGCAACACAGAGAATCTGGCAACACAGGGCATCTGGCATCACAGGGCATCTGGCAAAACAGTTCATCTAGCAACACAGGGCATCTGGCAAACACAGGGCATCTGGCAACACAGGGCATCTGGCAACACAGTTCATCTGGCAACACAGTTCATCTGGCAAAACAGTTCATCTGGCAACACAGTTCATCTGGCAAAACAGTTCATCTGGCAACACAGTTAATCTGGCAACACAGGGCATCTGGCAAAACAGTTCATCTGGCAACACAGTTCATCTGGCAACACAGGGCATCTGGCAACACAGTTCATCTGGCAACACAGTTCATCTGGCAAAACAGTTAATCTGGCAACACAGGGCATCTGGCAACACAGGGCTCTGGCAAAACAGTTCATCTAGCAACACAGGGAATCTGGCAACACAGGGCATCTGGCATCACTGGGCATCTGGCAACACAGGGCTTCTGGCAACACAGTTAATCTGGCAACACAGTTAATCTGGCAAAACAGGGCATCTGGCAACACAGTTAATCTGGCAACACAGGGCATCTGGCAACACATTTCATCTGGCAACACAGGGCATCTGGCAACACAGTTCATCTGGCAACACAGGGCATCTGGCAACACAGTTCATCTGGCAACACAGGGCATCTGGCAACACAGGGCATCTGGCAACACAGTTCATGGGTCACCTGCTCTTGAAATTACCATGTTTTATCCCCTGATTGTTAAGTCTTATAATAACACACAGGAGTCAGTATGTTGCTTGAATCACTACTGCCATTGTGTGTCATCTAACAAAATAGCTTTTATTTTTCATTAGCTCGGGTCATATATCCCATTCATCAACCCCGCAGCTCATGGCACTTACCTCCATTAGAATTGGACGAGGAGAAATATTGTATTTATTAGTTCAACCTTGTACAATCACGGGGGTCTGGGATCAGTGTTGATGTAATTAGATAGTATGAAGACTGGAAAATCCTGTGTCTCACAGTATATTTCATGCCTGAATATTTCACAACCTGGAGACTCACTGAGGTTGAACATGAATGGACATGACAGCCTATTGACAGGGCAGCCTATCGACATGACAGCCTATGGACAGGACAGCCTATGGACAGTACAGTCTATGTACAGGGCAGCCTATAGACAGAACATAAGTGGACATGACAGCCTATGGACAGGACATCCTATGTATAGAAAAACATATGGACAGGACATCCTATGGACAGGACAGCCTATGGACAGGACAGTCTATGGACAGGACAGCCTATGGACATGACAACCTATGGACAGGGCAGCATATGGACAGGACAGCCTATGGACAGGACAGTCTATGGACAGGACAGTCTATGGACAGGACAGTCTATGGACAGGACAGTCTATGGACAGGACAGCCTATGGACATGACAGCCAAACAACATGTTTCTAGGCTGACCTGTAAGTCAATGGACTCTCTCTGAAAAGCTGACATTGGAGTAGAGTTAGTTCTGTGCAGAGGTGTTGGCATCATTCTTCCGTGCCAGTCTCATGTCAGGGATGTTGTTCTGAATATAGTAGAAACAGATATGTCAGGTGCTTCCATTCTATGCTGTCTGATTTCTGCCTGCATGGCTACCTCCATCGCTCCACTTTCTAGTTAACTCATGAATCTGTTGACGTGAGATGCACTGATACTCTTTACACACACAACAAATAATCAGTGTGTCTTGACTGGCTGGCCTCATTCTTTCATTGTCATTTTGGGTATCTGACAAAATAATTACAAGTTAATAAAATAATAAGTTTTAGTCTCAATATTTTTGTCAGCCTTTTAAAACAGATGACAGTGTAAACAATTTTTTTTGTTTCTGTTGTTTTTTTAAATACATTTGCACGTCGCTTTTGTGCATAATTACGTTTCCTGTCCCGGTCTGGTTCATAACCTTTTATAGATCACACTAAGCCATATATTTTTTCATTTTTTAATTAAGAAAATAGATCAAGGGAAAAGTTAAAGTAAAAAAGATAACACATTTGCATTGATATCACATCTAATTTGGAGTTTGCAGCTAATCTCAATTATCAACTTTTTCTGTTCTTTCTAAGTTTCATTTAGCAGTGTTGTACCGTACAATGTCTCACACTGTAGATCAAATATGAGGCAATGTGAGGCAACATTCTGCTGTTTTATGAACTATATCTGTAATCTCTCAGAACACTGTATGGTTCAGGTACGTTGCGTGGGATTTTGATGGCCATGAATAATGCTAGCACCTGGTCCTCAGGAACAATGTCAAATACGCTGTTCAAACGTATGTACCTTTACCATTCTCTTCAGTACTGTCAGCGTACAGCTCCAGCATTCAGTTTTACCCACAAATTGGGGTCAAAAGCCTCATAGTGAGTGAGGTCACCACAAGGGATCAAGTGGGTTTAGTTATTGGCTATTTCATCACTCAGTGTTAAATACTGAATATTTCTATTGGCTTTTTGCATACAGGTCTTGTCTGATCACGGCCATAATGTGTACTGTATATGAAAAAAGCACAGCTCAATTTAAAACTATTTAAATCTGTGTTACTGATGGGAAGATGCACTATGGATTGCTTGTCCAACAAGTCACAATATTGCCATTCCAATCATAAATACCAGTCATTATCCCATGAGCATATAACAGTGATGAGGCTGCTTGATTGGTAATTGCTGATGTAGATAGTTCGTCACATAGCCCCCCTAGTAAGTTAATAGGATCTCTGTCATTGTTGGCCTTGCATCCAGACTTCACAAAACCCATGCATGGTATTTGGATGATTCCAACAACAGCTCAATAACATACTTTTAACAGTTAATTCACATACTGTGTCCTCTTCAAGAGAAGAATTTCACAACCTTATTGCTCCAGGCCTCAGATTCAATTGAATATGCCTCTATTGTTTTCCTATTATGGTTGTTAGGTTCCAAGAATCCTACAATGGATTAAGTAGATAGATAGATAGATAGATAGATAGATAGATAGATAGATAGATAGATAGATAGATAGATAGATAGATAGATAGATAGATAGATAGATAGATAGATAGATAGATAGATAGATAGATAGATAGATAGATAGATAGATAGATAGATAGATAGATAGATAGGTACTTTATTGATCCCCCGGGGGGGAAATTTCATTATCAAGCAGCTACAACAAAAACACAGGGCAGGTGCAAAATGCCACAACGAAAGTACACAAAAGACAGATACACGGTACATGATACATAGAGCGGCAGTATGAAAAAGTATAGAAATACAGGATATCTGGAGTGCAAAAAAAAGCTATAAAAGGACATTGCGTAGTATGAGTGGTTGGCTGAATATGTACACTATACATTGGTGGATGTTGGATGGTTAACTATACTATACAGGTCGATGGCAGAGAAATACTTCAGTAGCTAATGCGTATGATATGAGCGAGGGTAATAATAGTTTACTTAATAGACAGACTGGGTAAATGAACAGGTAAGTGAAAATTTTGCATGGTTAAATTAGCTGTACAGTTAGGTATACAGTTATATTTACAGATAAGTGAATACTTGCATGTTTACACAAACTGTACAGGTAAATGACAGGAAGAGATACTATAATAGCTAAATGTGTGTATGATATTATTGGGCTAATAATAGTAATTCCCTTAAAATACAGTCCTTAGTGCGCAGGGTTTAATTACAGACAACTGCACTTATTGCACATTTGATATACTAAAAGCAATGAGAAAAGGTGCAACTGGCAGGATACTAATATGCATTCCTGAGTGAATGCCTAGGTCCAATAATTACTTACAATATTGCATGTGATATAATATAACAACTGTACATGGGTATGTATATACAGACCTGTATGAATAAGTAGGTCCTGAGTGGATGAGTGCTGACGGAACAGAGTTACTCACGGATGGATGCATAATTGTTAAACTAGGTCCTAGCACCCCAACAGTTCCAGATCTATGTTGCCGACGGCACGGCACCCCGGTGAGGCATTATATAGTCTCATAGCCGCCGGCAGGAAGGACCTCCTGTGGCGCTCTCTGGCACACCGTGGTGGGATCAGTCTGTGACTGAAAGAGCTCCTCTGCGTCATAACCATAGCGTGCAGAGGGTGGGTGACGTTGTCCATGATGGCCAGCAGTTGCCATGATGGCCAGCAGATAGAGCCCTTGAAGGAGCTGGAGTAGCATTCTGATGAGAATAACCCCGGTATTTCAATGCACATCCATAACCTTCACCATACAGCAGGGGATACAGCCAGGGAATGTATTCAGGGAGGCCTGCAAGCGGCACCTGTCTTCCTGGTCCAGAGGTTGTCTCAGGACAGGCGGATGGTTACGACATTACTGGGAGGTGTTGCAGAGTGAGAGACTGACTGTGAATAGACTGGCTTCCCTGACAACCCCCCAAAAAAATCAGGAATCCCCACACATGACATTTCTTTCTCACATGTTTTTTTCACATCATTATTTTTTACCTCTTCCTGCTACATCTGGTCTGGTCAGACCGACCCTGCTTACCTCCAGAGGGAAACATGCAGTGGGATGCAGGGTTCTATGCTGCTGGAATGAATGTAACAACTTGCAGCTGGAAAAAAGGCAGCAAATGCAAAGGCCAGAGTAACCCCCAAAGAATGGGAGAATGGAAGGAACGATGGAGGTGTTTTATTATTTATTTATTTAAAAAAAATAAAAAATAAAAAAAATCATTATTTTCAATTCATTTTGCTCTCGCATTTACATTTTTTTTCCATGCAACATTTTATTTTGCTATCAATACTTTTGGGTTTATGTTTTGCTTTCAATACCATTCTTTTTATTTGCAATACTAAGAATGTTGTTCTCGACTTAAGAAGTTTTGCTTGATATTAATAGCAAAAAACTCACTAGAGGACTATATATAATATTTCTATATAAATAGCACTCATCGCTGCAAATCCGTAACAGGCTCGGGAGAGGCGTAGGTGAAACATGACCCGCCCTAATCGCGCTCCTTAACACCTTAACCTGGAAGCCATTCACACCAATGTGTCGGAGGAAACACCGTTCAACTGCCGACCGAAGTCAGCCCACAGGCACCCCGGCCCGCCACAAGGGGTCACTAGAGCGCGATGAGCCAAGTAAAGCGTCACCGGCCAAACCCTCCCCTAACCCGGACGACACTGGGCCAATTGTGCGACGTTCGGCCAATCCAGTGCATAATAACACTATTAAAAGTGTTTAAAGCAGCAATCCTGCATTGAAACATTAACAAAGTGTTTTCCCTGCCCACAGTTTTGGTAAAAATCTGAGGATGTGTCTGGAGAAATGCAACCACTTTCAAATCCATAGACTATGCTATGGATGCAAGGACTGACCATCCATGATATCAACATTATAGTTTTGATATACACCATGTTTTTAGGCTATACAATGTTTATTTACATTTACTTTGTTTACAAACATTTGAGTAAATATGGAGTTTTCTTACATGTAAAACTGCAAATTAGAACCACATGTAAAAAAATATATTCAGTTTCACAAACTTTATTCTCCTCACATGTGAAAAGGTGTTGTTTTCACGTGAACTCTAAATGTCATACATGTGAAAATATGGTATCACATGTGAAATTTAATCTCAGCATGTGAAAACAGCTATTACATATGCAAAAATGTATTTCTGATGTGAAAATGTCATATTCACATGTAAAACTGCAATTAAAAAAAAAAATTGTAAAACAACAACCCTTTTATCATGAAATTGTAGGGTGAGGAGAATGGAATTGGCTGATGGTAAAATAACTGGAATGAAGTTGGTGCTCTGACACGATTATGGCCCAACAGTCTTTTAAATTAAATTATTTGCAAAACATGATTAGACATAATTGGAATTTGTTTGCACAAGGCTATGCATGGCATGTCCCCCAATAAATCACCAGCACCAGAACGGCAACATCTAGAAGACGGATGCATGAATACCAATCCAAGACTCCAACCTTTCAGTCCCCGGGGCCCAGTTGTATAATGGGTTATGTCTTACAAATGACACAGGAGACAATAATTTGTTCAGGGGACTATACAGTATACAGTACCTGTCTTTCCATCATACTGTGGTTGGTCACCAGTCGATAATAAAACACAATCTATTGGAGTTTCATCACAGTTAAGATGATAGGAGAGCCTCTATTGTGGACATCTCCCAGTCTGATATCCAGGTCAGATATTTGAAGGTCACATATCAGGTTAAATTCATGGAAACAAAAGTGAATGGTTACTGTTTTACTTCCACCCCCACACCAACCAGTTTGACATATGCTTCCCTTGAAGTTCAATCACTGTGCTGTTCAGTTGCTGTGCTGCTGTTTTCTGCCTTTTGTCAGGCGGAGGGATCCTGCAGCCCGGCCTGGCCCAACCCAGCCTACCTCTGTACCCAGGTTGGCGGGACATGATGAATGTGAACAATCACACCTGACTGTCAATGGGGCCGCTCCCATGGCAACAGCACAAAGAACGTGATTACCAGGGGGGGCTAGGTGAAAGATTGCCTCGTTTATGATGTTTTTATATATTTATTTACCACTGCTCCATCCCCACTCCATCCCTAAATATAGTGAAAGCCTTTTAGTCAGCGTTTAGTGAGATGATACGTCATACTTAACGTGTGAGAACGATATTGCGTTCCTAAATTGGCATAACCTTATTTATAACTCTCCAAATATACTTTGCGTGATGCTAAACCAGTGCTAAACACTTAGCTGGATCTGTGTTCATGATTACTGTAGAAATGCCTACGGAATAGTGTGATATTGAAATGTTAATTACTAACATTGATGGAAAAATACTGCAACAGGCCAAGTGAGCGTAAAGAAGTGTATCGCTGAGCAATACATATTCTACATTGATTCTCTCTCTCTCTCTCTCTCTCTCTCTCTCTCTCTCTCTCTCTCTCTCTCTCTCTCTCTCTCTCTCTCTCTTCTTTTTCTGTTACGTATCCTTACCTCAGATTCACAAGCATTTATTACATTTATAAAGATACATGACCTAAGTATGTGACTACTCATGTTCAGGCCTTCAGTTATATTCAAGGTGGGGTTCACCATAATATTGAACTGTGAGGAGTATTTACAATGAAGAAAAAAACTATTTGTAAGTATTTGGCTATTCAGTTTTCAAGAATAAATTCAATATAAAGATTTATTACAGCTACATAAGTTATGTTCAAATGTTAACCCTTGAATATGTTAAAGTATAATCCTTATATTGGCATAATAACAGTATGTTCTGCATTGCAGTTTTTCATTAATGAAATGCAGGTCTCCCTGGAACGTTTAAGCATCTGAATTCTGCCATAATTGATGTGTGGGATCTCTCTCTCTCTCCAGCTGGTAATGAGGAACAATGCACATAAAAAGATACTGCACCACAGCATGTTTGCACAGCTCGCTCAACAATCCACGGACTGGCACCGTCACATTTTCTCCCCAGCTGTTTAAGAACCTCTGGTCTCTCTCAGAAGACCCACCTTAGTGGGTTTCAAATCAGCTGGTGCATGCTCATTGTCTATGCATGCTATTGTTGTCCATATATTAGTATAACACAGCATCAAATGGAACTCAGTTGATATTGGTTACTAAGGTTGGATTGTACATCTAGGTTTAAAAACATTAGTTACATACTAGAAACGATAACGTTGTCCCAGAATTAAAAAATTAAACTCTCAAAAATATATTTTACAGTCTTGAAACTTTACCCATTAACTTTCTATTTTACCCACTGAATAACAATCAATTTGATTGTTAGAATTAGCTCGTATTGCTTTGTAGCTTCTTATTATATATGAAATTATATTAAGCTTAGATTCCTTCTGGCCTTTATGATTTATGAAAAGATCACAGCAGATTATTGACGTTTCTACAGCCAAAAATTTTAAGTATGGTGACACAATAGTATGTATATTTAGTGTCTTTGTAGGAGGGAGGCCTAGATGACATTAGTTTAAGGTGAGGCACCACACCATCATAGAGTCATTTTTTTTCTCACCATAATCATGAGTGGTGGCAGGCAGCCTAATGGTTAGAGAGTTGGGCCAGTAACCAAATCAGTTAAGAACATATTCTTATTTACAATGACAGCCTAACTACAGGGTCAGCCATAGTAGTACAGCACCCCTTAAGTGCCTTGCTCAAGGACACATCAACAGGTTTTTCAACTGGTCAGCTCAGGGGTTCAAACCAGCAACCTTTCAGTTATTGGCCCAACACTCTAACCACTAGGCTACCTGCCACAGAATAGACCAGATTGTGGGTATATACTTTTTTCATATTTCTATGAAAGAAATAATTCCCTATATATACATTAGTGGTCAAAAGTTTTGAGAATGACACAAGTATTGGTCTCCACAAAGTTTGCTGCTTCAGTGTTCTTAGATCTTTATGTCAGTAGTTACTATTGTACACTGAAGTATAATTACAAGTATTCCATAAGTGTCAAAGGCTTTCATTGACAATGACATTCAGTTTATGCAAAGAGTCAATATTTGCAGTGTTGACCCTTCTTTTTCAAGACCTCTGCAGTCCGCCCTGGCATGCTGTCAATTAACTTCTGGGCCACATCCTGACTGATGGCAGGCCATTCTTGCATAATCAATGCTTGGAGTTTGTCAGAAGTTGTGGGTTTTTGTTTTTCCACCCGCCTCTTGAGGATCGACCACAAGTTGTCAATGGGATTAAGGTCTGGGGAGTTTCCTGGCCACGGACCCAAAATGTAGATGTTTTGTTCCCCAAGCCACTTAGTTATCACTTTTGCCTTATGACAAGGTGCTCCATCATGCTGGAAAAGGCATTGGTCGTCACCAAACTGTTCTTGGATGGTTGGGAGAAGTTGCTCTCGGAGGATGTGTTGGTACCATTCTTTATTCATGGCTGTGTTCTTAGGCAAAATTGTGAGTGAGCCCACTCCCTTGGCTGAGAAGCAACCCCACACATGAATGGTCTCAGGATGCTTTACTGTTGGCATGACACAGGACTGATGGTAGGGCTCACCTTGTCAGTTAGATTAACAAGAATTTAAGCTTTCTGCCCATATAAGATATGGCTATGTCCTGGGAAATGTTATTTTTACTTACAACTTGATGCTAATCACATTAGCGTACGTTAGCTCAACCGTCTCGTGGGCGGGACACGATCCTGTAGCGGTTATAGACAAGTACACCAAATGTTGTCTACCAATCACCAAATGCCTATTTAGAACCAATCACACTCTCTTCACAATAGTTTACTACATATACTACACATATATTAAATGGGCTTTTAAATTATATGTGATTGATTTCATGTAGTGAGCTTTGAAATGATGGATTAACAGTATGTCCTTTTTAATGAGGTTAAAATTCATGAAAAGTTGATGACGGTAGTATGATAAAATGTGTATATTTTGGAAATTACTAATATTAAAGGACCAAAATCCCCCAAATCTCAAAATTGACAAGTTAATTTCAGCCTGTTGTACCTCGCCGTAAGCCCACACCACAACTTTAATCTACCACAACGTGTTAGAGTTCATGAAATATTGCTTTGTGGCTCATTGATGAAAACCTGGAGCCAAGCGCAGAGAGCATTATTTGCAAGCCACCACTATAATAAATTACCTTATCAGAACTTCATTTTCAAAAGGTAACCATTGAAAGACCAGTGTGATTTTTAAGACAACGAAGGAACATTGAAAATGATGAAATGGAATAGATGCAAGTGATACAAGTGAATGAAATAATTTATGGCAGAGTTTACCATCTGATTTATGGCAAAGTTTATGGCAGAGTTTACCATCTGATTTATGGCAGAGTTTACCATCTGATTTATGGCAAAGTTTATGGCAGAGTTTACCATCTGATTTATGGCAGAGTTTACCATCTGATTTATGGCAGAGTTTATCATCTGATATTGAAACACTTCTACCCTAATTTATCTTTGGGGGGAACAGACACTGTACAGTATATTTGGGAGGTGGAATAAAATGGTCCTAGAAAGAGAGCACTGATGACAGACATTTCGTTTTGATTTCCATTTGGTTGAGGTGTCAACTAACGTGAATTCAACGTGAAATCAGCAAAAGATGTCACGATGTCATTGGATTTAGGATTTAAAGTTCTGTGAAAAAACGACATAATTCCCTTACGTTGATTACTTTTTGCAAATCCAATCAGTTTTCCACGTCATCACAACCAGTTTTTGCCCAGTCGGATGGTTCCCTTATAACTCAAGAGGCATTGTGATTTTTTTTATCTTTAGCAGGAGCCATTTCACAAACGAGTTCATATCAATTGAACTTTGTTTTGTCTGGTCTCATGGTACATGTTTTTTTTTCATGATATCCAATTGGTAGTTATAGTCTTGTCCCATCGCTGCAATTCCCGTATGGACTCGGAAGAGGCGAAGGTCAAAAGCCGTGCTTCTTCTGAAACACGACACTGCCAAGCCGCACTGCTTCTTGACACAATGCTCGCTTAACCCCGGAAGCTAGCCGCACCAATGTGTCAGAGGAAAAACTGTACACCTGGCAACAGTGTCAGCGTACATGCACCCCGCCCGCCACAGGAGTCGCTAATGTCCGATGGGACAAAGACATCCCGGCCAAACCCTCCCCTAACCCAGACGACGCTGAGCCAATTGTGCGCCGACTCATGGGTCTCCTGGTTGCGGCTGGCTGCAACACAGCCTGGGATCGAACCAGGACGCAGCTTCTTGGGAGGCCCTCATGGTACATTTTTTACATTAACCGGATTTGTATGCATTAATATGCCAAAATGCTCTCTATTGTACATGAAAATGGCAGCTCTGGGGAGGAAATACTTAGGAAACCCATTATGAAGAAGTAATATCTTCTTTTCAGGAAAGATATTTTTTGCTCCTCAATGTCATCTTAAACTGAATGTGTCAAGCATGGTTACAGTCCTGTATTCAAAGCGGCATTTGATTAAAACATGTCTCTATGGATACCTCTGTTTAACATGTAGACACATTGTGGACAGATTTCTTTGAAATTATAAATATATCTTTCTGTATCCAAATGCTGACATTTTCATAGTGATCTTTAACATGTGAAAATAGATCTCTGAATGTTGACAAAAGCTGCCCAGACCATGAAGGAGATCAGAGATCAACAGTTATTTGAACCTGAGTTGCTGAATAGTCAATATCTTGCGAAATTCTGCAATACTAGCCCAGCAGTACAGACAAAAAACTCACCGAAGTCCAAAACTAACAAAAATGTTACAAAATGATTTCATAATATATGCACGAACTCTACCGAACTGTTTCGGCCGGAAAGCATGCGGACGGCTTAACAGTCATGCTGCATTATTGTTGCATGACATCATTAACCCATGAATAGAGTTTATGTATTTATTTCAATTTATTACAATGTTAGGATATTTATAAACTGTAGACATTTCCTCAAGTAGTCAAAGGCCATGCATTCGCTCTGGAGAAGTGAAAATATTCGTAACAAACTGGAGCAAGACGAAAGAACGGAGAAAGATAACATCATCATTATGTCTTCTGGAAGAGAAGGTCACATCGTCATTATGTCTTCTGGAAGAGAAGGTCACATCATCATTATGTCTTCTGGAAGAGAAGATAACATCGTCATTATGTCTTCTGGAAGAGAAGATAACATCATCATTATGTCTTCTGGAAGAGAAGATAACATCGTCATTATGTCTTCTGGAAGAGAAGATAACATCGTCATTATGTCTTCTGGAAGAGAAGATAACATCGTCATTATGTCTTCTGGAAGAGAAGGTAACATCGTCATTATGTCTTCTGGAAGAGAAGATAACATCGTCATTATGTCTTCTGGAAGAGAAGATAACATCGTCATTATGTCTTCTGGAAGAGAAGATAACATCGTCATTATGTCTTCTGGAAGAGAAGATAACATCGTCATTATGTCTTCTGGAAGAGAAGATAACATCGTCATTATGTCTTCTGGAAGAGAAGATAACATCGTCATTATGTCTTCTGGAAGAGAAACGTGCTCCTAGGTCATTTTTACATTCCCTATTTACAAGCTGAATATAAAAATACTGTTATTACATGTTGCCATCGCTGTGGATCTAAAGTAATGCAAACAGGCAGGGAATGTAATGATCTGTCATTATGGTATACAACGATGGAATGCCTCCTAGCAACACAAATAACCAAATCCTTTTACATCTTCGTCTACAGATGTCAACACATGCTACAAATAATGTAAAATCCAACATGGCCCAGAATCCCTGTGGAACGCTTTTGACTCCTTGTAGAGTCCATGCCCCGATGAATTGAGGCTGTTCTGCAGTGTGTTTTGTGTACATGGAAGAAACATACCTGGTACCCAATATCAACCGAGCTGACTTTGCCTCTGCTTTCTGCTCTTGTCCTCTGATTTCAAGTAAGTCTGGTAATTAGTTGCAACCATATAGTCATGATAAAATATATCATAAAATATGATCCTGTAGATATTGGTATTGGTCATGGAAATGCCATGCATGAAAGTAAATAATTAAACATTTGACAGGCCTTAGTGAGTTTGAAGTAACTTAGATATTAACTCTTATTATGGCAAAACTCCAGACAATTGTTGGAGGATGACAAAATAAATGGTTCAATTTCTCTTGGTATTCCTTTCTAAATGCAGCTGACAAGCTGTCAAACACTGCATGTGGTGCAGTGTGATCAGATACTTTAACTCTGTGGTGAGAAGAAAACCTGTCAGTCAAACCACACTAGAGATACCGAGGTAGGCTTCCTTTGTGTTTGGACACAAGAAGGGCTATATTATTCAACATTACATTTAAAATACTGGTTAATAACATTCTGCTACAAAATTAGAGCTTTAATATTGAGTATCATACAAGGCAATGACTTCTGTAGCCTGTAGCCCTGCCATTATTGAGTTGCTTATGACCACAAACAGTCTCCACGGGTGACAGCTCCCCCCTGAAAACTACTGTATAGGCTACTGTTCCAAGTAGTAGTAGTAGTAGTAGTAGTAGTAGTAGTAGTAGTAGTAGTAGTGGTGGTAGTGGTAGTAGTAGTAGTAGTAGTAGTATTAGTAGTGGTAGTAGTGGTAGTAGTAGTAGTAGTACTGGTAGTGGTAGTAGTAGTAGTAGTAGTAGTGGTAGTGGTAGTAGTAGTAGTAGTAGTAGTAGTAGTAGTAGTAGTAGTAGTGGTAGTAGTAGTAGTTAAAGTAGTAGTAGTAGTAGTATTAGTAGTAGTAGTAAAAGTAGTAGTAGTAGTAGTAGTAGTAGTACTGGTAGTGGTAGTAGTAGTAGTAGTAGTAGTGGTAGTGGTAGTAGTAGTAGTAGTAGTAGTAGTAGTAGTAGTAGTAGTAGTAGTAGTAGTGGTAGTAGTAGTAGTTAAAGTAGTAGTAGTAGTAGTAGTAGTAGTAGTAGTAGTAGTAGTGGTACTGGTAGTGGTAGTAGTAGTAGTAGTGGTAGTAGTAGTAGTAGTAGTGGTAGTGGTAGTAGTAGTAGTAGTAGTAGTAGTAGTAGTAGTAGTGGTAGTAGTAGTAGTTAAAGTAGTAGTAGTAGTAGTAGTAGTAGTAGTAGTAGTAGTAGTAGTAGTAGTAGTAGTAGTAGTAGTAGTAGTAGTAGTAGTGGTACTGGTAGTGGTAGTAGTAGTAGTAGTGGTAGTAGTAGTAGTAGTAGTAGTAGTAGTAGTAGTAGTATTAGTAGTAGTAGTAGTAGTAGTAGTAGTAGTGGTAGTAAAAGTAGTAGCAGTAGTAGTGGTTGTAAAAGTAGTAGTAGTAGTAGTAGTAGTAGTAGTAGTGGTCGTAGTAGTAGTAGTAGTAGTAGTGGTAGTAGTGGTGGAAGTAGTAGTAGTGGTATTAGTAGTAGTAGTAGTAGTAGTAGTAGTAGTAGTAGTAGTAGTGGTAGTAGTAGTAGTAGTAGTAGTAGTAGTAGTAGTAGTAGTAGTGGTAGTAGTAGTGGTAGTAGTGGTGGTAGTGGTGGTAGTAGTGGTAGTAGTAGTGGTAGTAGTGGTAGTAGTAGTAGTAGTAGTAGTAGTAGTGGTAGTAGTAGTAGTAGTAGTAGTAGTAGTAGTAGTAGTGGTAGTAGTAGTAGTAGTAGTAGTAGTAGTGGTAGTGGTAGTGGTAGTGGTAGTAGTAGTAGTGGTAGTGGTAGTGGTAGTGGTAGTGGTAGTAGTAGTAGTAGTAGTAGTAGTAGTAGTAGTGGTGGTGGTGGTGGTGGTGGTGGTGGTGGTGGTAGTAGTAGTAGTAGTGGTAGTAGTAGTAGTAGTAGTAGTGGTAGTAGTAGTAGTAGTAGTAGTGGTAGTAGTAGTAGTAGTAGTAGTAGTAGTAGTAGTAGTAGTGGTGGTAGTAGTAGTGGTGGTAGTAGTAGTGGTGGTAGTAGTAGTAGTAGTAGCAGTAGTAAAAATGATCTTGTAAGAAGAACTAGGCTACTTGTGGTCGGGAAGATTGTTTCCCTGACGATTGATTGATTGATTGATGAAGCTTTCTGAAGCTTAGATTAGTGATTCATTCAATGTCACAGCGCAATAGGACAACTATGAATGTTGTCTTTTTCCAGCGTTTGGAATTACACTGTTCACTGTCATTATATAAGTTGTTTCTGACAATTCAGAGGCACATTCATTATAGGCACCGACATAGTGACTCACTGGCAGAGCAGAACAACCAGGCTTGGAGGAGGAGTTCCAAGGAAGGTCTGCAGCACTATTGGCTTCCCATATACTCTTCATTGTAGCCTACTATATAACGCAACATGATAATCTCTTACTACGTTATGAATTAAGCTTCCAACCTGTTCATTTGCACAATATAAATGTATTAATGTGTTATTAACTCTTAACTACCTTTTGTTCTAATTAAACCGAAAAGGGAACCTGCGTCTGAGGGTTGTCATGGATACCTCACTCCTTTCACTCCTCTGATGTGAGGACAGGTGGGGGTCCAGATGTTCTCACTGCACATCCAGATGATGGCCCACTGACTCCTGTGACTGTCAGACCGACTCTCTCTCTACTATCCCTCAGGCTAGGCCTGTTCCACATGCAGAGCAACAATAAACAAGAACAAGTGTGAAAAGTTGAGAACAGAGAACAGAACACTTTCCTTTTCTGTCTCTTTCTCACATAACTTCTCAGAGATGGTCTTGTCAATCTGCTTGAGATGAGCCAATTGTTAGTGTTTCTAGGGTGGTCTTTAAATATGAAATCCTTACCCCAGGGCTAAGCATTTTGACTTATGATGTGGGGAACAACCATTCATTTTCATACTTATTCATCTTGAGGGAGTCAGTGCTGTAGATAGATAACTTATTTTCTAATGGTGTGGTTAAGTAATATCTCTATTAATTCTCTCACAGGCATTAAAGGCATCACATTAGAGTGTGGAGTTGGAGTAGATCTAACAAAGTCTGTTCTGATGTATCTGAGGATTCATTCAACTGCTTATAATTAATCCTAAAGTGTTGGGAAATTGTTGCATTACTGCATTTGTTCACATATTGGTCACACTTTATACATTTCACTCTATTACAATATTTATATAAAAAAAAAGGTGCTATCTAGACTCATAAAGGGTTATTCGGCAGTCCCCATAGGATAACCCTTTTTATTTCCCATAGATAGAACCCTTTGGGGTTCCATGCAGAACACTTTCCACAGAGGATGATATATGGAAACCAACAGAGTTCTACCTGAAACCAAAAAGGGTTCTACATGGAACCAAAAAGGGTTATCCTACGGGGACAGACGCAGAACCCTTTTCAAACCCTTTTTTCTAAGAGTGTATTAGCTTTGCACTCTACAATTGGCAAAGATGTGTACTTTGCAGTAGGACGGAGGGATTGCTCTGGAAAGCCCGGACATCCCTCCGACCAACAGTCTGGTGTACCTAGCGGTGCTAACCTCAGCACTTATCAGGAACAAATGGAACATTAAGCTAATGGAAGCAAGCGGACAAAGCACATGTTCAGCTCCCACCCTCCCAACACAACACACAGAGAGCCAATTACTGAAGTACACCCTCCTCCAGCATGCAAAGTCAACTCTTCACTTACAGGTTCTAAAGACGAGAAATGTGTTGACAGGCTGTTAGTTTTCATTAAGGCATGTGTGCAGTAAATGAAAATCGAACACCTTCCTCATAATAATGGTTTGTGAGAGTTTGTTCATATTCTGTTAGGATATACAGTATAATGAAGCTGCACAGAACAGGTACAGTAAGCCCATTTCATCAGTAACTGACCTCACATGCTGCTTTTGCTTTGAAACAATTTTAATTCTGCTCGCTCATTTGCCTTAAAAACCCAGGGATCCCTAATCACTTAGGCTTTCCAGTCGTATATTCACATTCAAATCACTTAGGCTTTCCAGTCGTACAATCACATTCAAATCACTTAGGCTTCCCAGTCGTATAATCACATTCATTATCTTCTGCTGATGATATTCGGTTGGCCTTTCCTCATTCAAGGCCTGTCAGCTCCCTCTGTTACCCATGGGGTTACCCAGGGGGTGAGGGGGCAGCGCATGGTCCCTGCTGAGCCAGAGACAGTATTCCCCATAGGGAGCTGTCAAGCTGACCCTGCTGGCATATATGATAGATGAACAGGGACTAGAGAGACCCTTCTGGCTGACACTACAGACTCAGTGGCTGAACCCATCATTTCTGAGGTTGAAGTGCAGGCCTGGGAATAGCAAGGCCATCTAGCTCGTTGCTAACGCCAGTCTCTCCACTTTCTGTCAACATGCCAGTACAGCTCTCTCCCCAGCCCACTCTGTTTGCTAGAAGGACTTCGCTGGAGATGAAAGTGACTGACCTCATAGGGCCTTAATGGAGCAACTTGCTATGCTAGAAATCACACAGCTTCCTGTAGACCCCAGTGGTCTCATCAACTCTGTGATACCATAGAGAAGGGACCAATACATCTTCTCAACATCTCTTGACTTTGTGAGTTTTAGTAGTAATAATAAACTTTGTAAGAAGCCTTTGGAAGGGTGAGCTACTTTTGTTTTGAGAGCTTGAAAGTCATAAACTTGAGCTCAAAAAGATCTGGTGGCAGATCTGGAAAGTCTTGATGCTTCCTCTTGTGAGTATACCAAACATTAGGAACACATTCCTATCCCCCCCACCCCCAGCCCCCCACCCCCCACCCTCTTTTGTCTTGCCCATTCACCCTCTGAATGGCACAAATACACAATCCATGTCTCAAAGTCCCACATGTTACTTCTTGGAAGAGGGTGGGGGGGAGTGAAGATATATACAATGTAGACACAAGTACAGGAGGATGGGAGAACGATTCACAACAAGGGCTTTGGTGAAATCAATTGTACAAGCAACCTGACATCTGTATAACACTGGCAAAAAAAACACATTATTATCCTTAGCAGCATTACATTCATCAATAGGAAGTTAATATAGAGGATTAGATGTTTGCGCTGAATGTCAATAGAGTCAGTAGATACTCATTCCAAAACATTTGTATTTGTATTTATTTTAGCTATAACATACACTAAACTGAGCACATTACAACACGTAACAAAACGTATATTACTCTTGTAAGTCTTGAGGGAGGGTTGCTGTTTGCATGGATGGGCAATTACGTAATGGACTGTAGAAAGAGAAGATTAGATCATTGACTTGCAGTATTGGCTCGCTTAAATTGAATTATCCTCTGCTTGTCTACATATGAGAAATGCTTTGCTGAAGAGGGAGGTCTTTTATTGGATGTTCATAATGAATAGACCATTCCTGCATATTTGGAGAAACACATTAGGCTGAAAAGAGTAGTTAGTTTGTGATTCAGTTTAGTCATTCAAGATTCAGAAAGTTTTGTAACTATTTCACATATGGCCTGAAAAATATAGAAAAGTCCTTGATTTCATTTGTGGTGTCTATATACTCATGATCTTCTCAACAATGCAGATGACTCCAAATATTGTCAGTGCTTTGAGTGTAAAAAGGATTGTAAAATAAAATGCTTGTAAGGAAAATGACCCAATTAAAAGACACAATGAAGGAAAATTACCCAATTAAAAGACACAATGAAGGAAAATGACCCAATTACAAGACACAATGAAGGAAAATGACCCAATTAAAAGACACAATGAAGGAAAATGACCCAATTACAAGACACAATGAAGGAAAATGACCCAATTAAAAGACACAATGAAGGAAAATGACCCAATTACAAGACACAATGAAGGAAAATGACCCAATTAAAAGACACAATGAAGGAAAATGACCCAATTACAAGACACAATGAAGGAAAATGACCCAATTACAAGACACAATGAAGGAAAATGACCCAATTACAAGACACAATGAAGGAAAATGACCCAATTAAAAGACACAATGAAGGAAAATGACCCAATTAAAAGACACAATGAAGGAAAATGACCCAATTAAAAGACACAATGAAGGAAAATGACCCAATTATAAGACACAATGAAGGAAAATGACCCAATTAAAAGACACAATGAAGGAAAATGACCCAATTAAAAGACACGCAAGAGTGTGAATGAATTAGTCAGGTATTTCATTTCACACAATCCATATAGTATCTCTTTGGAAGCTAATTGCGGATAGCCGCTGGCCACTTTTCAGCCAATACCAGTAAGATGATGAACTGTGTGGTGACACTGAAAATCTTTTTTCATAAAAGGTTAGAAATAGTATTGTGTGAGATATACTCTATTTGCTTTGTGTGGTTCCAGGCAACACGTCATGCACCATTAATTGTGTGTGATGGAGGCTGTTCGTTATGAGATTACATTTCCATTTAGTAATTCTCTATGATAGAGGGCCATAAAGATTGACATTTTAGTCTCAATGCATGGCACCAGTGATGGAACACTGCCATTCCCCTCTGGCTGTGGTTACACTGGACGGCATTTATTGCCTTTCTATGCTCATTCCCTGTCACACCTCATATATCCTCTTACATATGTATTCTACATGTATACGGTGTCACACGATGCAGTCATCTACATTCAGTGGCCAGTTTATTAGGTACACCAACCCGTTCACGAAAATGGTTTGCTCTTACAGACAGTGAGTCACGTGGCCATGGCTTGCTATATAAAGCAGGCAGACAGGCATCAAGGCATTCGGTTACGGTTCGATTGGACGTTAGAAAGGGCAATACGAGTACCTAAGCGACTTTGAGCGTGGTATGATCGACCGTGCCAGGTCCTATTTGAGTCAGAAAAGGACATTCATATGACAGTAGGTAAGATATACAACTGACAATCTCAAAGAAAAACAATATATGTATACAGCGGGTGAAATAAGTATTGAACCCGTCACCATTTTGTCTCAGTAAATATATTTCCAAAGGTGCTATTGACATGAAAGTTTCACCAGATGTTGGTAACAACCCAAGTAATCCATACATACAAAGAAACCAAAACAAATAAGTTCAGAAATTAAGTTATGTGTAATAATGTGAAATGACACGGGGAACAAGTATTGAACACATGAAGAAAGGGAGGTGCAAAAAGGCATGGAAAGCCAAGACAACAGCTGAAAACTATCCTTAATTAAAAAGCAATCCAGCCCCCTGTCAGTGCAAATTAATATCAGCTGGTTCAGTCCCAACTGATGGCCTACAAAAAGGTCTCATTGCCAGGGTGTCACACAAGACACATCTCATGATGGGTAAAAGCAAAGAGCTGTCTCAAGACCTTCGCAACCTAATTGTTGCAAAACATAATGATGGCATTGGTTATAGGCACATTTCTAAGCTTCTGAATGTTCCACTGAGCACTGTTGGGGCCATAATACGGAAGTGGAAAGACAATCACTTCACCATAAATTTGCCTCGACCAGGTGCTCCTCGCAAGATTTCTGACAGAGGAGTGAAAAGAATAATCAGAAGAGTTGTCCAAGAGCCAAGGACCACTTGTGGAGAGCTTCAAAAAGACCTGCAATTAGCAGGTACTGTTTTCTCAAAGAAAACAGAAAGTAATGCACTCCACGCAAGACTCCATTGCTGAAAAAAAAGCATGTTGAAGCTCGTTTAACATTTGGAAAAGCCAGTGAAATACTGGGAGAATATAGTGTTGTCAGATGAGAGCAAAATTGAACTGTTTGGATGTCATAATACACACCATGTTTGGAGGAGAAATAGCACTGCACATCACCCTAAAAACACCATACCAACAGTGAAGTTTGGAGGTGGGAACATCATGGTTTGGGGCTGCTTTTCAGCAAATGGTACTGAAACTTCACATAATTGAAGGAAGGATGAATGGGCAAATTTACCGAGACATTCTTGACAAAAATCTGCTGCCATCTACCAGGATGATGAAGATGAAACGAGGGTGGACATTTAAGCAAGACAATGAACCCAAACACACAGCCAAGGAATCTCAATTGGTTTCAAAGAAAGAAAATAAAGCTGATAGAATGGCCCAGCCAATCACCTTACTTAAATCCCATTGAAAATCTATGGAAAGAACTGAAGATCAAGATTCATAGAAGAGGCCCACGGAACCTTCAAGATTTGAAGACTGTTTGTGTGGAAGAATGGGCCAAAATCACACCAGAGCAATGCATGCGACTAGTTTCTCCATACAGGAGGCGTCTTGAAGCTGTCATTACCAACAAAGGCTTTTGTACAAAGTATTAAATAAATATCAGTAAGTGTGTTCAATACTTTTTCCCTGTGTCATTTCACATTATTACACATAACTTAATTTCTGAACTTATTTGTTTTGGTTTCTTTGTATGTATGGATTACTTGGGTTGTTACCAACATCTGGTGAAACTTTCATGTCAATAGCACCTTTGGAAATATATTTACTGAGAAAAATGGTGACGTGTTCAATACTTATTTCACCCGCTGTATATAGAGTGAATCAGATGCCCGGTAAAACTATAGAATGTATTATACGAGAGACAAAATTCACAAATTCTGTAGCACAACGGCAGAGTCATGTCTTACGTTCAAAACGAACAATGTCTCAATAATCCATGACTTCTAGGAATGCAATAAAGTCTAAAAGTTATAGGCTGAGTTAAAAATGTGTCTTTCAGAAGTATTACAATGTGCATGTACTTTTAATCCGTCTGTCTGCATGTTTCAAGACATGGCATATGAGGGTGCAGTGAGATACAGGCAACCACACCAGGTTCCACTTCTATCAGCTAAAAACAAGAAGAAGCGGCTCCAGTGGGCACACGATCACCAACACTGGACAATTGAGGAGTGGAAAAACATTGCCTGGTCCGGTGAAACCTCATTCCTGTTGCGTCATGCTGATGGCAGAGTCAGGATTTGGCGTAAGCAGCATGAGACCATGGCCACATGTTTTCTTGCAACGCGTTAAGTCCATTGATGTCAATTGAGCAACATTTCCATGCACCGAAGAATTCAGGCTGTTCTTTAGGCAGTATAGGTACCCTATACTAGATGGTACCTAATAAATTAGCTACTCAGTGTATTACTCATCAGACAGCTTCATAGCACAACTGTTGTGGATTATGGGACTTATTCAATTATATTGGATACTAAAATAATGCTTTCCAATATGTGAGGTCAGATATGCATACCAGGGTTTGTACATTTCTGATATTCTCTAGTCTCCTGGGTTCTCTGTACACTCTGCAGCAGCACTCTGCAGCAACACTCTGCAGCACCACTCTGCAGCACCACTCTGCAGCACCACTCTGCAGCAGCACTCTGTAGTGATCCTTATGTTGCTTTCAAACATTTCCTCTAGTGCTGTGTGTGTTTCCAAGTCTCTCATGTGGAGTTGGGTTTTCAAATCTAGGTATTCATACCAATTTCAACTGTGTCATCATCAAAGGCATGACGTTTTACACCCTACTCCACAAAATTGTTTAGGAAAGTTTGGTTCTAACAACCTGGGGATCAGATTAAGGTCTTTCTGTTAACGCGACCTCATATCTCCTACTTAGGCTGTCTGCAAAAAGGGTGATTTCAATAAGCCCAGCCAAAAACCCTTGGTAGGCAGGAAGCCGTGTGCCAAAACTGTCTGCCCTGCTTCAATGACTCTTCCGCCTGAATGTCAATGAAGCAAAGAGACAGATCTTTTTTACTTGAAAGCCTCATGATATTGCAGAAATCTTGAGTTTCTCTCTATCTTTTGCAACAGTGCACTGACGTACACCCCCGGTCAAAAGTTTGGAATATTACTAATTCAAGCGTTTTTCTTTTTTTGCACAATTTTTTACATTGTAGAATAAAAATGAACATATCAAACTTATGACATAACACATATGGAATCATGTAGTAACCAAAAAGGTGTTACACAAATGAAAATATATTTTATATTTGAGATTCTTCGAAGTAGCTACCCTTTGCCTTGATGACAGCTTTGCACACTCATGGCAATCTCTCAACCAGCTTCATGAGGACCTCCACAGGAATGGAAGACCAAGAAATACCTCTGCTGCAGAGGATAAGTTCATTAGAGTTACCAGCCTCAGATTGCAGCACAAATAAATGCTTCACAGAGTTCAAATAACAGACTGTGTGAATCAGGCCTTCATGGTCGAATTGCTGCCGAAAAAACACTACTAAAGGACACCAATAAGAAGAAGAGACTTGCTTGTGCCAAGAAACACGAGCAATGGACATTAGACCTGTGGAAATTTGTCCTTTGGTCTGGAGTCCGAATTTAAGATTTTTGATTCCAACCTTAACCAAATTTTGATTGTTTGGGATGAGTCGGACTGCAGTGAAGGAAATGCAGCCAACAAATGCTCAGCATATGTGGGAACTCCTTCAAGACTGATGGAAAAGCATTCCAGGTGAAGCTGGTTGAGAGAATGCCAAGAGTGTGCAAAGCTGTCATCAAGGCAAAGGGTGGCTATTTGAAAAATATCAAATATAAAATATATTTTGATTTGTTTAACACTTTTTTAGTTACTACATGATTCCATATGTGTTATGTCATAGTTTGTGTTATGTCAAGGTCATGGGCCTGCCATTAATATCCAATGGTGACTCCAAGGAAGCAGTGTGATATATAGGCTAATCACCACTATATCAGGCTTACACACCCCACACGGCCATACACACCCACACGGCCATAGACACCCACACGGCTATACACCCCCACACATTGTGTCAACAAAAGAGTGTGACATTTCTATGGCAGTATTGTTGAATCCAGCCATATTGAATCCAGCTGTGCTGTTCAAGCAATTAGGGGAAACCATTGAATAATTGGTGATGCCTTCAGAACGCTGTGGTTTGGACACATTGTTTTATCTTCTTCGCTCCTCATTATTTCTTGGTAGCTTCAGGATCAACAGAAGAACTATTGTGAGAGACAGTTTTGGTCCTTGTGGTTCTACAGCTTAGAGCACTTTAATCAATTTGACTATACTGCTTTCTTCAGTCAAAGCTTTGAGGCAGGAACAGAAATGTCTCTTTTCAAGGATGGGAGTCACTCAGGAAAAGGAGGATTTGTCACTGGCAGGAATGTTCATGCAGTATATTTGTTCATGCAGTGTCATGAAAAATCTCCTTCATAGTAATGGTGTTCTGAACAACAAATCAGTGATTACTAAGTGGAACACTTCAGGTTGCCATGCTGCTCAAGACACATACTTTTTTTTTCTCTATTTCTCCTTAAGTGTCTGAAAATATGATTCGTCAAACAACTGAATGAAAAAACATCACTACTATAACAAAATAGCATCTATGAATGGAAATATAACTATAACATTAGTTGTAGACCTCTCTGTCTGTTTGTTTTATTGGTATCTTTTTCTATGTATGTGTGCTAGGGCTGTGGCGGTCACACAATTTCGTCAGTTGGTGATTGTCAAGCAAACAACTGTCAGTCTCACGGTAATTGACCGTTAATTAACATAAACTCATTTAGCATCTCCTGGCTTCCACACACAGCCTACAGGCCACTGATGCAGACCTTTGGAACATCTTCACAATAAATCCATTGTTTATTTTACACAGGTCAAAATGAGCATGATATGAAGAAAATGTAGTCTATTTCAGAAGAACAGAATAGCATCCTCTGAGTTGTCATTATGTTAGGTCCTGATCTCGCTATGCCAAATGGGTGTGGGCTACACCAGTTCATTTAGCAGACAAGATTTGCTTAGAATTCCGTGACGTTATTTTATAGTATGAAGAATAAAACTAAGCTGAATAACATAGAAATTATATTTTCTTCAAACATTTAAGGGAGTGCGCAGGTGGCTATTCTGTGTTGAGTGGTTAAAAAATAAATATAAAAATTAAAATAAATATTCCTATATGTTTAATTTAGAGTTATTAATGTAACTTTAGTTGTTCTACAAACGTTGGGCTCTATGTTTTGATTTTTAATACATTGTAAGGCTGCATGATTTGGGAATTTGTGAATTCAATTAGGATTCCCATTAGCTAACACCGTAATGTTAGCTAATCTTCCTGGGGTATAAACCAATTAATAAGACATTACAAACAATTTCAAATTAAGACTTTACAAACATTTAACAAGTAGACAATGCAGAGTTAAAATACCTGACAGGTACACATCTAACATTCAGCTGATGTTCAGTCATATGGTCTGTCGCATTAGATATTTTTTTCTTGATGGTGGATTTACTTTTTGCCTGAGAAATATGGATTGGTAAAGAGTTCCATTCAACTATGGTTCTATATAAAACTAGATGTAAGGCGCCTTGTCCTTGGCTTGGGTTGTCAATGAATTTACCTCTATGGTTTGATGGTTGTCTGTGTTGCTAGCATGCTGCATGGCCAGGCACGACTCCAACACCATCATCAAGTTTGCAGACGACACAACAGTGGTAGGCCTGATCACCGGCAACGTCAAGATAGCCTACCGCATGGCAAGCGGTACCAGATTGCCAAGTCTAGTTCTAAAAGGCTTATCGACAGCTTTTACCCCCAAGCCATAAGACTCCTGAACAGGTAATCAAATGGCTATCCGGCCTATTTGCATTGTGTGTGTAACCCCCCCCCCCCCGACTCTGTACTGGTACCACCTGTATATAGCCTCGCTACTGTTATTTTTACTGTCATTTTACTGCTTTTAATTTCTTTACATATCTATTGTTTACCAAATACTTATGTTTTACTTAAAACCTGCACTGTTGGTTAGGGCTTGTAAGTAAGCATTTTACTGTAAGGTCTACACCTGTTGTATTCGGCGCACGTGACAAATACAATTTGATTTTATTTGATTTGAAGATACAACTCACCACGATAACTGTGCCTCTGTCTGAAGACACAACTCACCACGATAACTGGGCCTCTGTCTGGAGATACAACTCACCACGATAACTGTGCCTCTGTCTGGAGACACAACTCACCACGATAACTGTGCCTCTGTCTGAAGACACAACTCACCACGATAACTGTGCCTCTGTCTGGAGACACAACTCACCACAATAACTGTGCCTCTGTCTGGAGACACAACTCACCACGATAACTGTGCCTCTGTCTGAAGGCACAACTCACCACGATAACTGGGCCTCTGTCTGGAGAAACAACTCACCACGATAACTGTGCCTCTGTCTGGAGATACAACTCACCACAATAACTGTGCCTCTGTCTGAAGACACAACTCACCACGATAACTGTGCCTCTATCTTAAGACACAACTCACCACGATAACTGTGCCTCTGTCTGGAGACACAACTCACCACGATAACTGTGCCTCTGTCTGGAGACACAACTCACCACGATAACTGTGCCTCTGTCTGAAGACACAACTTACCACGATAACTGGGCCTCTGTCTGGAGATACAACTCACCACGATAACTGTGCCTCTGTCTGGAGATACAACTCACCACGATAACTGTGCCTCTGTCTGGAGACACAACTCACCACGATAACTGTGCCTCTGTCTGAAGACACAACTCACCACGATAACTGGGCCTCTGTCTGGAGATACAACTCACCACGATAACTGTGCCTCTGTCTGGAGATACAACTCACCACAATAACTGTGCCTCTGTCTGAAGACACAACTCACCACGATAACTGTGCCTCTATCTGAAGACACAACTCACCACGATAACTGTGCCTCTGTCTGGAGACACAACTCACCACGATAACTGTGCCTCTGTCTGGAGGCACAACTCACCACGATAACTGGGCCTCTGTCTGGAAATACAACTCACCACGATAACTGTGCCTCTGTCTGGAGACACAACTCACCACGATAACTGTGCCTCTATCTTAAGACACAACTCACCACGATAACTGTGCCTCTGTCTGGAGACACAGCTCACCACGATAACTGTGCCTCTGTCTGGAGACACAACTCACCACGATAACTGTGCCTCTGTCTGAAGACACAACTCACCACGATAACTGGGCCTCTGTCTGGAGATACAACTCACCACGATAACTGTGCCTCTGTCTGGAGATACAACTCACCACGATAACTGTGCCTCTGTCTGGAGACACAACTCACCACGATAACTGTGCCTCTGTCTGAAGACACAACTCACCACGATAACTGTGCCTCTATCTGAAGACACAACTCACCACGATAACTGTGCCTCTGTCTGGAGACACAACTCACCACGATAACTGTGCCTCTGTCTGGAGGCACAACTCACCACGATAACTGTGCCTTTGTCTGAAGACACAACTCACCACGATAACTGTGCCTCTGTCTGGAGACACAACTCACCACGATAACTGTGCCTCTGTCTGGAGGCACAACTCACCACGATAACTGTGCCTCTGTCTGGAGATACAACTCACCACGATAACTGTGCCTCTGTCTGAAGACATAACTCACCTCGATTAATTTTTTTAACACATTTTTGGGTCTGTTTTGCCACGTACGAATTAGTTATTTAATGCATTTCTATGGGCAGTAAGGCCTAATTCAGTGTTTTATCAGATAATTCCCCAAAATAAATGTACCTACAGAGGTCCTAAAATTCCAAACCAAATAGCTAATTGATCCATTGTATGACCATCTTAATACAGTAACCTACAGTAACCTATATTATTAATGTATATTAGACCCTATATTCCACATGGTAGGAATCATCTAAATGTCAAACCCCTTCTGGAGGGAGGTCCATTTATTTATGCTTTAAATATCATTAAAATATTCCTTTTACTCAATGCTAATTATTTTAAATATGTTTCTTTAGACCTGCCGTACGAGTGATTATAAATTATTCATTATTACAATGCTTTCCTCTATTTGCATCTGTGCATCAGCCACTGTTATTTTCACTCCCATTGTCTGCGAAACCCCTCGAGATGGAATGGCCTGGGTATTCAGACATACAGTATGTAGACAAAACCTGTTGGCCTGTGAAATTTTACAGCAACTGCAAAGTCTACTTGAATCCAAAAGTACATTTCTGTGAATAACAGGATCAACTATAGCTAGGTTTAATTCTACTCTGCCAAACCAAACCAGAGCAGAACCCGTCGGATCATGGCATTGTTATGATAAAAAGTAATTTCGAACAGAGTAAATTGCTTTCCTTGCTTCTTAGTTTTTTCAATTAGTCACCCTACTCAGATCGCTGATGCGTATCGTAAAATAAGCTTTAATGTATTTTATTGAGCCAACACAATGGAGAAACTGAAACTAATAAGGCAGCATTTATCTGGTGTCTGGGGCTGCATTTAAAAGGCAGGGTCATGGTGTTCTATTAGCTCACTAGACTGAAGTGGAAGTCTAGAAAGGGTTACCTGTCCTAGCAAGAGTTAACCTTACCTGTCCTAGCAAGGGTTCAGCTTATCTGTCCACATTACCTCTCCTTGCCTTTCAATGTTGTCTTTGCTGTGCATAAGCCAACATTCTTTTGCAGAATTTAAGGTTAGCTAGCCAGCTTACCTTGCAGACAGTACTGGAGCCCACCCCCTCCCATTTTAATAACTGATGCACAGATATTCCTGCACACACTATTCACATACCCATAATCTCCACCCCTGACACATAGTGGCTGAAATGTTGATTGAGTGGTGAAGGTGTTCACACAGTGAGAGGCTGACTTTATGAAGCAATATATCTGGGAACTGCTTATGTGGCAGAATTAAATAGCCATAGAACAGAAACATATTGAGGCATGCATTACTCTTGAATGACAAGCACATGCTAAGGCCACCGTCCCTGCCTGTAAGATGTCACACACATTGTTACAATGTGTAGATCAGAGGAAGCCAGGTTTCAACTGTTTTATTACTGAAATGTGATCAGTCAATTCCATTTTACATACCAGCCACATACGGTACTGTCACTTAGTGGGCCAAGTACGAAAACACTCAAGGGATTAGTATGTCCAAAGCTGCTTCTATATTACAAAAAGGCCAGAAACTTACTACGCCTCTCAAAGTGGGCCGTACGTACCAAGATCCAGTCAAATTAAAACTGTATAAGGTACTACCACTACCACCAGCATCATCATGACCAGGCTATGCAGTCTTAGTGATGGCAGACATAATGTAGAACTATGACCCTCCTTTTAATGTTTACTCCTTGTTCTGCTGTTGCTCAGAGAGTGTCTCCCAGGCCGTTGTAAAAAGGCATTCTTATTCTAAATCAAATCCCACGGTGGGAATGATAAACAATGCACTAAGCCTGAACGTCAACTTGATGAACACCCACATGATTTTTCCCCAGCTTCCGTCCCCTGCTAAGCTGTAACTCTGGCTAGAAAATGAAAATGGACCAGGTGTGAAAACAATTAGTTCCAGAGTAGCTCCTTAAATGAAAGCATACATTATTGAACGTGCCCCTCATTTATAAAGCCTTGGCATTAAGTATCAAACTGACCGATCTCTACAACTATAAGTCATTACTTTGTGACGCTTCCAAGAGTAGTGGGTAAAAAAGCATTATGTTCAACAGGGTTTGTAGGGTTTGTGCTTAAGTGTTTATTTGTAATGCTTCTCACGATTTAGGAGTGTTGCTCTGCTTCCTTGCAAATGGCTACGTATCTATTGACTGAGTGGGATGAGAATTATGGTGGGCGATCCGTAAACACAATGCCTTTTTAATTGCCACAATTTTATTTTCGAGAAATGGAACAACTCCAGTTTTGAAAAGCCTGCAGATGGTAGGCAAACTGTGGAATAGGGACACAAACAGATTGTCACAACAATAACATGAATTACTCAGAAAACAACATGTGGTGCATTACAACGAATTAAGAAGCTTAACTACGCAGGTACCACTGTGTTAAATCCAGTTTCCTTAAGACACCTCTAATTTATTTAACTACGCAAGTCAGTTAAGAACAAATTATTATTTACAATGACAGCCTACCTACAGGGTCAGCCCCTGGAGCAAACTAGGGTTAAGTGCCTTGCTCATGGACACATTGACAGGTTTTTCACCTTGTCAGCTAAGGTATTCGAACCAGCGACCTTTCAGTTACTGTCGCAACGCTCTAACCGCTAGGCTACATGCCACCCCTAATGCCCCGGGAGATTACACAGCGCTCCAAGTTCAAATAACTGTGGTTGCAATGAAAAGAACACCGGAATAAATTAGCAAACCAACTAATCAAGCAGGCTTAAAACTAGATAATGGGAATGGTCATCGTCTGAGTTCACTACTCCCACCCCAGTGAAGTAATACACTACCGTTCAAAAGTTTTTAGAAATTTTGAAATGTCCTTGTTCTTGAAAGAGAAGCACATTTTTAGTCCATTAAAATAACATAAAATTGATCAGAGTTGTAAATGACTATTGTAGCTGGAAACGGCAGATTTTTTATGGAATATTGTCACGTCTCCTCCCGTTGCTTCCCTCCTGCGCTCTGATTCGCTGGTCTACTGAGCCACTGGTCTGAATGCACCACCCCGGCAACACAGGTAGGGAAAACCAACGCACCCAATCACCTCCAGTGCACCTGCATCTCATCATCTCATCACTACCACTATTTAGTCCTGGACTGGTCAGCATGTGTTGTGTGTGATTGTTTGCTTCGTGTCGTGTATTTTTGTGCTTTCTTATTTTCTGTGCTAGATAAAGTAATACCTTTTCTCTTGAATTCCTGGATGCAGCAGGTAATCCTTCAGGAGTTTCCCAGGGGGTCGACAGCAACTCCCAGCGCCTCGACCAACACCAGCAGCAGCTTGCCCAAATGAACGCCGTAATGCAGGTAGTTCTCAATGCTCTCCACAACCTCAATATGCCCCGCGCTCTGGTAACACCTCCAGCAGCAGCGAGTGCACCCAGTCTCCCGGTGGCCGGGCCATTACCCACATCTGAGGGACCCCTCGCCCTACCAGAGCGCTACGATGGTAAAACGAATATATGAGGAGGCTTCCTGCTACAGGTCTCACTGTATCTGGCGCGTCAGCCTGGGGCATATCCATCCGACCAAGCTAAGATAGGGCTACTCCACCTTTCTGACTCGGTTCAGGGCGGTGTTTGATCATCCCACGGAGGGAAAGATGGGGGTGAGCGTCTCCTCCAGCTACAACAGGAAGAGGGGCCTGCAGTGGAGTACGATCTGACTTTTCGCACGGCGGTGGCGTCATCCGGCTGGAATGAGTGTGCTTTGCGCCCGACCTTCAGGAGAGGCTTACGGGAGGACATTAAGATGGAACACTCATGTCGGGACGACGAGATGGACCTTGATACTCTCAGCGACACATCCATCCGTCTTGACGACATGTTAAGAGAAAGGCGGCGTTACCAACACCTCTCGGAGCCTCGACACTCCCTCCATCCGAACTACGGAAGCCGCCCTGACTCCGAGTTATGGAGGTGGGCAGCTCCTCTACCCCAACACGGACCACAGACCACCTGGCAGCTCCAAATCTAGGTGGTATGACTCCCGTCGCCGCTCCGTGAGTGTTACATCATCTCCAACCATAAATTAATTGTTAATAGTGCCCATAAATGTGACTGGTTATGCCTTTTCATGCATGTCCACTGCTATGGTAGATTCCAGATCAGTGTAGAATCATATAGATGAGGAGCTGGTCGCCTAATGGGGGCTGCCCACCGTGCCGCTATCTCCGCCACTACCTGTTACCTCACTGGACAATAGACCACTCGGATCAGGCACCATTACGCACGACACTGTCACCATCACCATCACCATTCTCACACAGCCGGATCACCACGAGGAACTGTCATTCCAAATTGTCACGTCACCCATTCACCAGATTGTCTTGGGATTGCCCTGGCTCAGACTACACAACCCAACAATCAACTGGATCACCAAGGGGATCACAGCCTGGTCTACCTCATGCCGGAAGACCTGCCTGCCGGTGGTGTGTTGTCCGGATTTCGCCCTCCAGCCCAACATTCCATGTCTTCTCCTCATCGAAATCTGTGTCTTCCACCTCACAGGCCCTGGGACTGCACCATTGACCTGCTGGAGGGACAACAACCCCGAAGAGTCGCATTTACTCCCTTTCCCTGGCGGAGACTGAGGCCATGGAGTACTGGTTCCGTCGGCCATCCCGGTACTTTACCAAGTTGGACCTGAGGAGTGCATACAACTTGATCCGAATCAGAGAGGGAGACGAATGGAAGAAGGCATTCAGCACTACCTGAGGCCACTATGAATAACTCGTCATGCACTTCGGCAACGCTGTGTTTCAGTTTTTCCTCCAGGAACACAACTTCCACCAACAGGTCATCTCCTTCCTGGGATACAGGATCTGTCCCCAGGGAGTGTTCATGGAGAAGGAGAACGCTGTCAGGTCATGGCCAGTTCTCACCACCATCAAGGGCCTACAGAGCTTCTTGGGCTTCGCCAATTTCTACAGACGTTTCATCAGGTCCTTCAGCTCCATAGCCGCCCCGCTCACCTCTCTCCTTAAGAGTGGGCCTCAGAAGCTCACATGGAACCCTGATGCTGACACTGCCTTCAAGAGGCTGAAGGAGGAGTTCACCACAGCACCCATCCTAAAATACCCAGATCCATCGCGTTCTTTCATCCTGGAGGTGCACACATCTGAGGTGGGCGTGGGTGTGGTCCTCTCCCAGCGGCAAGGAAAGCCCGAGAAAATGTACCCCTGTGCCTATTTTTCTAAAAAGCTTACCCCCGCAGAGAGGAGCTATGGAGTTGGAGACAGGGAGCTGTTGCCGGTGGTCCTCGCTCTGGAGGAATGGAGACACTGGCTGTTCATCCATTCCGGATTCTTACTGACCACCGGAATTAGGCGCACATACGGGCAGCGAAACGAATGATCTCTCGTCAAGCCAGGTGGGCCCAATTTCTTACACGTTTTCAATTCACTCTGTCATATCGCCCAGGATCCAAAAACATGAAGAGAAAATATTGAATACTTGACGGTCTTCACCTGTGTTCAACTTACCAGTATTCATTCAAACCTGGAGCTCTACAGGGATATCCTTTATTAAATATTTGTTTGCATCATTTTGCCTAATTGTGTGCATATTGAGAGGTTGGTGTATTTTTGTGAAACACAGAATTCCCATCGTTCTCTTGGATGGGATCTTTGGATGGGGATTGTTTGGAGGGGATTGTTTAGAGTAATTACTGAACACAGTGTTCCCAAACAAACCTGGGTTTCTCAGAGGAGTTCACAGATACAGACACACAGACAGAGACACAATAAACACACACATACACACACAATACACAAGCACACACACGTACACAATACAGACACTGTGAACCAGGTCCTCACTAAACTACAGGAAATTATATCATTTAAATGGAAATGACTATTTTCTGTTCCTCAGTCAGCAGAAACTTGACTGAGTTCAGAGGAGCTGTGAGGAGATGATCTAGCTACTGTAATGTGAAGGACAAAAATCCCCTCAGCACAATCCCTGTCTTCACATGTACTGTAACTGATGTAGTTATCCATTTAGAACAAGTACATGTTTTTTTGCTAGACATGTTTGAGCGGTAGACTATACCCTTCTTTAGATAGTTTTACACACTAGAGTGATTAATATCACACCATAGCTGCTCCCATCGAAGAGGGGGAAAGAGAGTATTTGGCTGATGAAGGGAGGACAGAGGTGGCAGCTGTTGGCGAGAGTGAAACCTTTCATTAGTGACGCACGGCATCCTGGGTTGCAGTTGACACCTTGACCTCAGCGCTCTATTACTGTCTCATAAACCTCCTGGTTCAGTCCAACCTCATGGTTCAGTCCAACCTCATGGTTCAGCCCAAACTCCTGGTGCAGTCCAATCTCCTGGTTCAGTCCAACCTCCTGGTTCAGTCCAACCTCCTGGTGCAGTCCAACCTCCTGGTGCAGTCCAACCTCCTGGTGCAGTCCAACCTTCATATCTCATAGGACTGTCACTGGGAATATAAGTGTATTGGTAACAGGTGTAATAGGCTTGTGTGTATAAGGAAACCCTCTCAGGTCCATGTGCATGCTTGCGGGTAAGGTACTGGTGCATTTTGTGACCTGAGTCTCCATTTGCAACCAAGTCCATGAGCAGGGATGTAATTCACTTGTGATTTCAGGGATATAATTCACTTGTGATTCCAGAAATAATTTCAGAGCTGTGTAAATTCGCTCCTTCGCAGAAGAATTACCACAAAATGAGGAAAAATCTCAAATGTCAAATATACTTATAAATGTAGTTGGTTGAGCATTCCAATAGCCCACAGACTGAGAGGAACTGTGCTGCTGGGTATTTGGGCTCATTAATAGTAATACCCACACATGAGACAAGGATTATTAGAATAATAAAAACAATGGAGGTATATCTTATACCAGGCTGTAGCCCGGCAGCTTTGCCTCTCATGGTAAGTAACACATCTAAGTAACACTTAAACAAACAAGCTCTGGGCACACCTATTATGGTGGCACAGATTCCTACTGCTCCCTCCAAGATGAAAGAGAGTATATTCCCCGTTGGGTGACTTATTCTTTGATTAATGAGGGAATTAAATGGTATTCCTTTATCTTCAGCAATCTGTGAAATAACTTGTTCTGAGCGTTAATACAACATTTGAATTAGACAGATCCAAAGGAAAGTAATGTTGTAAATGATTAAATACATTCAGAAAATGCTTAAAGCAGGCACACCGTATCTGAGATGCAGAATGTATTGAATATTTACTAGTAATACTAATTCCCATGTTGTTTTGTTGTTGATGCATTTGGTTAATTTACCTCCTACAGTCCAGTTGGAGTTTGGGTAAAAATAAAAAAAAACAGAGAACCATCACAGGCCTTTGAGAATAGCCACTACAGGAAGTCCATGTCATAATGGAAACCTCCCCCTAATCATAATTCTATTGACATTGATCAAGTTCTCCTAAATGTTTTTTGATATTTGGGAAGATATGGTTTAATGTCTTAAGTGTATCTTTCTCCAAACAAATTTGTTCAGTGAATCTTTCTGAAGTACCTACCAGGATACATGTTACACAAAAGGATGTGTAAAATGTGTCTTGCTCCTCTAGAAAAGGAGATTGGGTCCAATGCTATGTGGCCCTAAGGGGAGAACAAGCTTTCAAAACAATAGCCTGCGAAGTTTGGTCAAATGTGTCGAAGTTTGGTATAGGTTGCAAAGTTTGGTAAGACCTGCAAAATATTTCAAAGGTCAGTAAAATATTTAAAAGACCTGCAAAATATTTCAAAGGCCTGCGAAATGTTTAAAAGACCTGTGAAATATTTTGTTGGTCTTTGAAATATTTTGCAAGCCTTTAACCAAACTTCACTGCCTATTACCAAACTTTGTAGGCCTTTAAATATTTAGAAGCCTTTAACCAAAGTACGCAGCATATTATTTTGAAAACTGGTTTACCTCTTACGGCCACCATACAATGCCAATATCTGTGTTGGTCTCCTGCTTGGCCTAATTGAAACCTTAACAGGTCATGGTATTCTTGGCAACAATGCCCTAGATTCTCACAAATGCCAATTTTATGAGTTCACCCTCTTACTTATCAGCTGAGAACAGGTGGCTATTTGTTACAACATTGTCAACAAATACTTGGTCCCCTATTTTGGATTCTACTGGCGAAGACCCTGTCACTCTTGTATTTTGGTGAAAAATGGGTACTTCCTCCGACACGCCATCTGTGCTGTATTAGCTTGCAGTAAACGGTGTCATGGTTGATAAAGATGGTTACGGTGACACCCATTTCAAACTCCTGACTGACTCTGTGTTGTGAGAGATTAAAAGAGTGATGGAATGTCACTCAGGCTCTCAGTATATGGTCTCACTGGCTGCCAGGCTCAGATTAGAGAGGTTGGAACAAAATAGACTCTATCTTAGAGGAAGGTGGCCATCTGCCACATGCTTGAAAATTACTCCACACCTGAGACAAAAAAAAAAGCCTGATATCTATAATGAATGTCTGCATCCCATCTAAACACCCCATTCGAACTTTAGACTTGGTGGCGTGTACACCATAATTAGAACATCAGAAATGGTGTTACCTACATCATAAATGGGACTTCAGAAATGTTGGTGGGTACACCATAGGTGCGACCAAATCACTATTATTTGAGTCACATGCAAATCTCAAGTCGAGTCCCAAGTAGAGCAGGTTGAGTCTCGAAAAATGTGATTTAATTTGATTTGATCCTGTCTACTGTACTGGTAAATGTAGAACCCCAAGGTGTTCTTTTCCTGTTTATTGGAAGACTGGAGCTCTGGAACGATTAATCATTGTTGGGAGAGACACTGTTTCACCAGTTAAAACAAGTGCAGTCTCCCACCTCCTTCAACCCAGCCAAGGTTAATTAGCAGCTGTGTTTCTACCTCAAATAATTAAAATATGACTTTCTGAAGAGGAGATTAAATAAATCAGGAAGATCAGTGACCAAGGTGATACCTTTTATAAAGCCATTGATGGGGACCGAGAAAAAACATTTTATTATAATGGCGTTAAGCATTAATGAATTATGTACCAGAAATAAATACAAAAACATTTATCTTAGCCAGTTTACTTAAAAGATGCTGTTTGCAAAAGGAGAGTAGATTTTATTATATTCCATTACTCTTTCAGCGCCTGTTGATATGTCTAATATCATTAAGTTCAAATATAATTCAGGCCTGAAATGTCTAACTTTCCTTGTTAACATCACCAGCATAAATTTGAAAAATGCACTTTGAGGGGATGTTTAGATAAGGACATGTCCTAAAATGTATACGCAATTTGAGACATCTTCTACACAGACGAGCTCAGCCATCAAACTGACAGCTTCATACTTATCTGAAGAGGGGGGAGAGAGAAGATTCCTGTCACCTAGTTGGGAATTTTACTTAAATGTGACTTTTGGCAGCTGCTGGTCTAAAAATAAGATCTGCTTGTTCCCGGACTGTGAATATGAGATTGCCATGTCACAGCCCCTTCCCATAATAATAAATCAAGCTGAGCTGAGATACGCTCAAATTAAGTTTTCCTTTCCCCAAGTATCAAAATGGCTGAACCAAGTGTTAGAACATTGCCTTTTGAGAAATGGGCATATCCCCACCACAGCAATTAAATGTGCTTTAAGAGCATGGTGTGAATAACTTTTGCTCTGAAATGAAACTGTGGCTTTAAACTCAGGATAGCACCTGCTGTATTTTTTACCAGGGGAAGCTGGGCCTCCACCCATCCAGAGTAAGCACTGTTATTTACTGCAGAGGGATCCCATGTGTGCCACCAGCTGTGGTCCCTTCGAAGCTACCCTCCAATAGAATAGCTCCAGTATCCGTGCAACTTATTAGCCCAACATGAAAAAATAAAGAAAGAGATGAATGATGGTTTGGTGTGCGTGCTTTTTCGTTCCTAATTATGTGCTTGAGAGAAGTGTACGACCGGCCTGTTTTACGACTGACCTGTTGATGACTGAACTGTTTAAAGAAAGAGATGAATCCGTTTGCTGATGGTTTGGTGTGCGTTCTTTTTCGTTCCTAATTATGTGCTTGAGAGAAGTGTCCAACCGGCCTGTTTTACGGCTAGTCTGTGTGAGACTGTCCTGTGTATGACTGGATTATGTATGACTGGTCTGTGTACGACTGGCCTATGTATGACTGACCTGTGTACGACTGACCAGTTTACGACTGACCTGTTGATGACTGAACTGTTTAAAGAAAGAGATGAATCCGTTTGCTGATGGTTTGGTGTGCGTTCTTTTTCGTTCCTAATTATTTGCTTGAGAGAAGTGTCCAACCGGCCTGTTTTACGGCTAGTCTGTGTGAGACTGTCCTGTGTACGACTGACCTGTTTACAACTGACCTGTTGACGACTGACCTGTTTATGATAGGCATGTGTACGACTGACCTGTTTACGACTGACCAGTGTACGACTGACCTGTGTATTATGTTGTGGAAAGTTTTCCCTCCTTTTCTTTAAAGTAAAGCACTTTCAAAGTTTGGTGAAGTAAAATAGACTTTATTACAGAAGTAATACAGCCGGGTGAGCCTCCGGAGACTACTGATTTTCCCAGACTCAGCTAACTCTTTTTATACAGTTTTGTGGTTACATAGCATGCATAGTCCTTCCATCATATGTACAAGTTTATGACTGGCCTATGCATGACTGACCTGTGTATGACTGACCGGTTTCCGACTGACCTGTTTACGACTGACCTGTTTACGACTGACCTGTGAATGACTGACCTCTGAATGACTAGCATGTGTATGAGTGACCTGTGTACGACTGACATGTTTAAGACTGAACAGTATATTAATTACCTGTGTATGACTGACCTGTGTATGACTGGCCTGTGTATGAATTGACTGTGTATGACTGACCTGTGAATGACTGGCCTGTGTATAACTGACCTGTGTATGACTGACCTGTGTATGTCTGACCTGTTTATTACTGGCATGTGTACGACTGACATGTGTACGACTGACCTGTTTACGACTGACCTGTTTACGACTGGCTTGTGTACGACAGGCATGTGTTTGCTTGGCTTGTGTGTCACCTCATGACATGCATCTGCTTAGGTTGTGTGTTCCATCAACATACCATTTACCATCCTGACATGAACAAAACACACTTTTCCTCTATCAATAATGCATGGAATGTATAATCAATATATCTTTCTCAAGGGTTATCAATTTACATTTTTATAGATTGCTACTTCAGATTGCTGAGTCAGTTACATTTTAAATTCCTGTTTGTCACCCACAGGTCCTGGGAAAACAGAGAGATATTTCTCCACTTCCCTAGGCCTGTGCTCTACACGGCACTTGTTTGAAATACAATCTGTTAGAATCTTTTACACACATCTTCCTGTTGATATATGTATTATAGTCGGCTGAATTCACTCATTTCAAACGCTATAGGGAATGTATTTGTGTTAGTAATCCACGGTATAATTCAAAACCTGTGTGTTACCTATAAACTGTGCATCAGAGGTGGGTGTTGTTGTTTAAGTTAAGCTATCCACAAGCTTTCAGCATAGCCGGAGAGATTCCTCATTTCGAACCGAACATATCCATTAAAGCACCAACAGAGTAATTGTATTCCTACTCAAAGCACTCGGCAGGAGAGTGTTCTAGTCCATTTCAATGCTTTGAGGTTTGTTACGATGTATGTTAGAGCGAAACACATCACATTTGTCTTATAGAAAGTCTTAATGCTTTGACTTGCCACCGGTTCAAAAAGACATTTGCCCCCCAAAAAATAATATGTTATTAATAATTTAGAGCAGAGCCATTTTGAAAATGAAATAAATGCATCTGTTTAGAAAAAAGCCTGAGTGGATTCTGCATCAAGGACTTTGAAGACCTTGGATTTCATCAAAAACACATACAATATAAATGTGGAAATGGAAAACAAGAAAAGTCACAAATGCACAAAATCTATCTTTAAACCTCTAACCTCTTACTGTTCGGAGCCCAATAACAGAACATATCCCACTGGGCACAGACGTAATTTCAACATCTAGTTAAAAGTTGGGTGAAAAAAAGACGTGATCACACTGATTTTTGTTGAAATGACAGTTTTTGCCCAGTAAGATGCTTCAGATGTGAACTATGTTTTCCAAATGGCAAGACAGACCACAATGGCAGAACCTTTTCCTACACCATACATTTGTGCCTTATTTCTCTGAAAATAAACTAACATGTTCCTCCTTTCCTCCCCTCTTATTCTGACTCATTTCTCTTGCAGAGGCAAACTATCTCTATCCTATGCAATTGGCTTAACTTTCACTTAATTTTCCTCAATATCAGTATGTTGAGATCACCACAGGGCATTTGCAATCAAAGTATTGGATTATAATGGTGTGTATTTCTATGTCTAAAGTGTACCAATTATCTTTCATTACAAATGGATGCACTCAATATAGTACTATCTGTGTTCAATCAATCAAATGTATTTATAAAGCCCTTTTTACATCAGCAGATGTCACAAAGTGCTATACAGAAACCCAGCCTAAAACCCCAAACAGCAAGCAATGCAGATGTAGAAGCACTGTGGCTTTTCATCAGGTGATTCCTTGTTACAGACTTTAAAATCCCCCAGAACTCCTCTTGTTACTAACATTTCCAGAACTTTAACTTACAACAATACCTAGTGGAACTAAAAACCTATTTTCAAAGGTTAATGGATATATCGAAGCCAGTGGTGTTGTATTCACGTGGATGAAGGGATTTTTGCAGGTGTCCGACCCTGCCCCACTCACAGCTTTAATTCAGCCTGACAGCTAGGCTAATGGGCTGCTGTAGATCTCCTGGGTGCTCCGCAGTGGTATGCCTTAACAGAGGCTAAAGAACAGAGGGCATGTGCCCTCGCCCGCCTCACTCTCAGGCAGCCCAACATTTAACAGACATTTGACATTTAACACAACTCAAACTTTGACAGCCCCCAAAAAGTAGGAAGCTAATGAGGAATAATTATGGTGGAAGGCCCAGTTTCAGACTCCCAACTCTCAATACCTAATGGCCGTTACAAATATGTTCTTCATGAGAGCTTTATATGACAAGAGCGATGGCTGACACCTTATGATTTACATAACAACAGAGCATATACTTTTCTTATGATCAACTTATTTACAGCCCCTTCAGAAATTATTCACACCTGTCAGGTCCTGACTGTGGGCATGCCGCCAGGCATCTCTATGTTTGTCTGGTGGCTAAGGTCGGTGCCTGACAGAGGAGAGAGCTCTGGAAAACTCTATGTTTATGTTTTGTTGGTCCCCAATTAGAGGGTATCTGCCCTGCGTTGTCTCTAATTGGGGATCCTATTTAAGGTTCTTGCCTTCCCACCTGTGTGTGGGTTATTGTTTTTGTATTCTGCATATATGTTTGTGGTTGCGTCCCGTTTTCTCAAGACAATAAAGTAATGTCGTTATACTTCAGCTCTGCGCCTCGGGTCCTGCCTTCGCACCATGACAACACCCCTTGAGTTTTTTCACATTTGTTTGTGTTAGTCTGAATTTAAAATTGATTACATTTTGATTTTTTTTATCACTGGCCTACACACAGTACCCCATAATGTCAAAGTGGAATTGTGTTTTTCAAAATTTGTACTAATTAATTAAATATTAAAAGTTGGAATGTCTAGAGTCAATAAGTATTTAAACCCTTTGTTATGGCAAGATTAAGTTCAGGAGTAAAAATGTGCTTAAAAAGTCAAATAATAAGTTGAATGAACTCACTCTGAGTGGCTGAGTTACAGTTTCGACTTTTAAATCTGCTTGAAAATCTATAGCAAGACCTGAAATGGATGTCTGGCAATGATCAACAACCAATTTGACAGAGCTTGAAGAATTTTGAAAATAATAAGTGCATGCTCTTAGGACGCGGCTAGGGATGCCGCTTGCGAGAGTTAACACATTTGAATGTTTTTCTCACGGGAGCTGGGATGGCTGCCAGTCTCGGACTGGGCACCGGCGCAGTGGAAGGCTCCGGCAATGGAGCTGGGCTGGATGCCGGTCCCGGACTGGGAGCCGGCGCAGTGGAAGGTTCTGGCCATGGAGCTGGGCTGGATGTCGGTCCCGGACTGGGCACCGGCGCAGCAGAGGGCTCCAGCCCGGACGATGGACTGGATGCCGGTCCCGGACTGGTGACACGCACTGTAGGTCTGGTGCGTGGAGCCGGCACAGGATGCAACGGTCTGGTGACACGCACTGTAGGTCGGGTGCGGGGAGCCGGCACAGGACATACCGGGCTGGGGAGATGCACCGGAGGCCTGGTGCGTGGAGCTGGCACTGCATGCACTGGACTGGTGACACGCACTGGAGGTCGGGTGCGGGGAGCCGGCACAGGACGTACTGGGCTGGGGAGACGCACCGGAGGCCTGCTGCGTGGAGCCGGCACTGCATGCACCGGGCTGGTGACACACACTGGAGGTCGGGTGCAGGGAGCAGGCACAGGACGCCTGGTGCTTGTAGCCGGCACTGGATGAACCAGGCTGGTGACAAACACTGGCGACCTGATGCGGGAGGCTGGCACAGGACGGACTGGGCTGTAGCTGTGCACTGGAGGTCTGGTGCGGGAGGCGAACACTTAACGTACCAGATTACGGATGTGGACTGGAGATCCGGCGTGGGAGGTAGTTACTGGACGATCCGGACTAGAGATGCACACTGCGGCACCATTAACGCCAACTCCGCTTTGTCGTCATCGACCTCCTCTCCTTGCTGCCTGAATTCTTCCATTATTCCCCCGTAATATCCCTTTCAGCTACTGCTCCTCCTCCTTTGACTTCGACCCCCACTTGAACTCCGGCATAGCTAAATCCCACATGGAGAGTGGTGCTTCCTCCGCCTTGACAGACCACCCCTTGATGATTGAGTTGGAGGTGTGCTTGGCCAAGCAGTCATGGGTGAACAGGGAGTACAGGAGTGGGCTGAGTATGCACCCTTGTGGGGCCCCAGTGTTGAGGATCAGCGAAGTGGACATGTTGTTTCCTACCTTCACCACCTGGGGGCGGCCCGTCAGGAAGTCCAGGACCCAGTTGCACAGGGTGGGGTTCAGACCCAGGGCCTCAAGCTTAATGATGAGCTTGGAGGGTACTATGGTGTTGAATGCTGAGCTGTACTCAATAAACAGCATTCTTACATAGGTATCCCTCTTGTCCAGATGGGAAAGGGAAGTGTGCAGAGTGATGGCGATTGCATCATCTGTGGATCTATTGGGACGGTAAGCAAATTGAAGTGGAACTAGGGTGGCAGGTAAGGTAGAGGTGATATGATCCTTGACTAGTCTCTCAAAGCACTTCATTATGATAGAGGTGAGTGCTACGGGGCGATAGTCATTGAGTTCAGTTACCTTTGCCTTCTTGGGTACAGGAATAATGGTGGCCAAATTGAAGCATGTGAACAGCAGACAGGCATAAGGATAGATTGAATATGTTTGTAAACACACCAGCCAGCTGGTCTGTGCATGCTCTGAGGATGCGGCTAGGGATGCCGTCTGGGCCGGCAGCCCTGCGAGGGTTAACACATTTAAATGTTTTTCTCACGTCTGCCACGGAGAAGGAGAGCCCACAGTCCTTGGTAGCAGGCCGCGTCAGTGCCACTGTGTTATCCTCAAAGTGTGCAAAGAATCCATTTAGCCTGTCCGTGAGGGAGGCGTCGGTCTCTGCAAAGTGGTTGTTTTTCCTTTTATAATCTGTGATTGTCTGTAATCCCTGCTACATACGTCTCGTGTCTGAGCCGTTAAATTCGACTCCACTTTATCTCTATATTGACGTTTAGCTTGTATGATTGCCTTGCGGAGTGAATAACTACACTGTTTATGTTCTTCCATATTCCCAGTCACTTTTCCATGGTTAAAGGCGGTGGTTCGCACTTTCAGTTTCGCGTGAATGCTACCATCTATCCAAGGTTTCTGATTGAGGTATGTTTTAATAGACATAGTGGGTACTACATCTCCTACACACCTTTGGTCACAATGTTCGTGTATTCATTTAGATTATTGTCGGAAGCTACCCGGAACATATCCCAATCCACGTGATCAAAACAATCCTGTAGCGTGGATTCCGATTGGTCAGACCAGCGTTAAATAGTCCATATTACGGGTACTTCCTGTTTGAGTTTCTGCCTATAGGAGGGGAGGAGCAGAATTAAGTCATGGTCTGATTTGCCCAATGGGAGGCGGGGGAGGGCTTTGTAACCATTCCGGAAGTTTGAATAGGAAAACGAGATGGGTGTGGCTAAAGCTTAAGGAGGTGTGAACGATGCTGAATGGGTGTAGACAAAGAAGAGCTCTTCACTAGATACCAAAACACTAAAATGCAGTTCTCAAAAGAGTTTACAAGTTTATAAACTTTCAAAGCAGAATGACTTTCCCATTGTTCCTCAACTGTAGGGTATGATATACCATTTTGTAGCTCTGAGTCTCTACTTTTAAATAGATTAAACATTTTGCTCCATAAGACCAAATCCAGGTGATGAAAACTAGCCAACTTGCGAGTCTACGCGTCAACACTCAGACACTATAAATACATTTGTTCTAAAATAACTTCATGTTTAAAATTATTAAGATTATTATTAAGAGGCTAATAGGACTCATGAGCTGTTTATAGCGACCACAGACCAAGCTTTATTTTATCAAGTCTATCCTAGCCAGAGATGTGAAGTTAGAACCTATGCATAGCCTAATTCTTTGTGTATAGTGTAGATAAAATCCTACCAATACAGCGTAATGAATAGTCAATCAGAGTTACTCTATACACAAAGAATGCATTTACTCAAAGCAACTAATCCGATTTATTAGTCACAAATGAATGAATGAACCTAACTCACCCTCAACTTAACTCACCCCCAACCTTATTCACCCCCAACCTAACAACACACTTTGCTAGTGAAAACACAAGGCAGGAACAACACACTTTGCTAGTGAAAACACAAGGCAGGAACAACACACTTTGCTAGTGAAAACACAAGGCAGGAACAACACACCCAGTCTAATTAACACATCCAAAATACAATGATAAGAACAGGACACAGGAAGTGTTCAGCTATCAAACAAATTATATCCAGTCACTTTAAAATACATCAGCCAGAAAACACATAATGCAGCAAGACATATAAAAAAATCAAGCTATTGATGAGCTATTCTTTGAAATGTAAACATATGACCATCTTTACGGAAAATGGCGTATAAAATCAGCAACTTGCCAGACGCGAGTATCACCTTCTTAAAATGTTCCAATAGAATTCTAATAATTATGATACCCTATCATTATAGAAAATCAAAATAAACAATTCTCTTTGGAGTCTTTTTGCTTTCAGTTATTGAGAAGATGAAAGGTTGTTGGGTTCTTGTACTTGCAAGTGTTGAAAACATCTCATGCTGTCAGAAATGTAACCTTGTGTGGTCTGCAATACGCACTCCAAATACATTTTTCCTTAAGTACTTTCAGCCTCCATTAAACCTAATCTAAAGATAAAAGTGTTCACAACAACTGCGGAGGTAGAGACGCACTTTCATGTAGCCACTTGTCTTCTTATTGTTCTGTCACCCACTGCCCTGGCACCGTGATAGCAGGCATAATATATACCACTTTGGAATAAATACCCTGTGAGAAAATAACTCTTCATTTGAGGTTTGCATACATTAGTCCCTTTAGGCAAACATCTACTGGTTGTTTACATATCTTGCATTACCCATTTCATATGTATATACTGTATTCAATACTATTCTACTGTATCTTAGTCCATGCAGCTCGTCCATATATGTACGGTGGGGAGAACAAGTATTTGATACGCTGCTGATTTTGCAGGTTTTCCCACTTACAAAGCATGTAGAGGTCTGTAATTTTTATCATAGGTACTCTTCAACTGTGAGTGACGGAATCTAAAACAAAAATGCAGAAAATCACATTGTATGATTTTTAAGTAATTAATTTGCATTTTATTGCATGACATAAGTATTTGATACATCAGAAAAGCAGAACTTAATATTTGGTACAGAAACCTTTGTTTGCAAATACAGAGATCATACGTTTCCTGTAGTTCTTGACCAGGTTTTCACACACTGCAGCAGGGATTTTGGCCCACTCCTCCATACAAACCTTCTCCAGATCCCTCCAAAGATTTTCTATTGGGTTCAGGTCTGGAGACTGGCTAGGCCACTCCAGGACCTTGAGATGCTTCTTACAGAGCCACTCCTTAGTTGCCCTGGCTGTGTGTTTCAGGTCATTGTCATGCTGGAAGACCCAGCCACGACCCATCTTCAATGCTCTTACTGAGGGAAGGAGGTTGTTGGCCAAGATCTCGCGATACATGGCCCCATCCATCCTCCCCTCAATACGGTGCAGTCGTCCTGTCCCCTTTGCAGCAAAGCATCCCCAAAGACTGATGTTTCCACCTCCATGCTTCACGGTTGGGATGGTGTTCTTGGGGTTGTACTCATCCTTCTTCTTCCTCCAAACACGGCGAGTGGAGTTTAGACCAAAAAGCTCTATTTTTGTCTCATCAGACCACATGACCTTCTCCCATTCCTCCTCTGGATCATCCAGATGGTCATTGGCAAACTTCAGACGGACCTGGACATGCGCTGGCTTGAGCAGGGGGACCTTGCGTGTTCTGCAGGATTTTAATCCATGACAGCGTAGTGTGTTACTAATGGTTTTCTTTGAGAATGTGGTCCCAGCTCTCTTCAGGTCATTGACCAGGTCCTGCCGTGTAGTTCTGGGCTGATCCCTCACCTTCCTCATGATCATTGATACCCCACAAGGTGAGATCTTGCATGGTGCCCCAGACCGAGGGAGATTGAACTTCTTCCATTTTCTAATAATTGCACCAACAGTTGTTGCCTTTTCACCAAGCTGCTTGCCTATTGTCCTGTAGCCCATCCCAGCCTTGTGCAGGTCTACAATTTTATCCCTGATGTCTTTACACAGCTCTCTGGTCTTGGCCATTGTGGAGAGGTTGGAGTCTGTTTGATTGAGTGTGTGGACAGGTGTCTTTTATACAGGTAACGAGTTCAAACAGGTGCAGTTAATACAGGTAATGAGTGGAGAACAGGAGGGCTTCTTAAAGAAAAACTAACAGGTCTGTGAGAGCAGGAATTCTTACTGGTTGGTAGGTGATCAAATTTTTGTTTGGCTAACACTACTGTCCAAAAGCTTGCTGCAGTTAGCCTTGAGCTAGCCCCGAGCTAGGCCCATCTCCCGGCTAGTCGACGTGTACTAGCTAATTCCCGGGCTACAGTACCTTTGTCAATCGAACGCTGCCCGTACCCGACCACCGGACTATCATCACTACTCTCGACGGGTCTGACTTAGAATACGTGTACACCTACAAATACCTAGGCGTCTGGTTAGACTGTAAACTCTCCATCCAGACTCACATTAAGCATCTCCAATTCAAAGTTAAATCTAGAATCGGCTTCCTATTTCGCAACAAAGCCTCCTTCACTCATGCTGCCAAACATGCCCTCGTAAAACTGACTATCCTACCGATCCTTGACTTCAACGATGTCATTTACAAAATAATGTAGTCTATCACAGTGCCATCCGTTTTGTTAGTAAGCCCCATATACTACCCACCACTGCGACCTGTACGCTCTCATTGGCTGGCCCTCACTACATATTCGTCGCCAAACCCACTGGCTCCAGGTCATCTATAAGTCTTTGCTAGGTAAATCCCTGCCTTATCTCAGCTTGCTGGTCACCATAGCAATACCCACCCGTAGCATGCGCTCCAGCAGGTATATTTCACTGGTCATCCCTAAAGCCAACACCTCCTTTGGCCACCATTCCTTCCAGTTCTCTGCTGCCAATGACTGGAACTAATTGCAAAAATAATTGAAGCTGGAGACTACCATCTCCCTCAATAACTTTAAGCATCAGCTGTCAGAGCAACTGTGTTGTTTTTGTCGCACTGCTTTGCTTTATCTTGGCCAGGTCGCAGTTGTTAATGAGATCTTGTTCTCAACTGGCCTACCTGGTTAAATAAAGGTAAAAAAATATATATATTTTTAAAATTAATCTGTCTTATTCTGACATTGTATGTCCTATCTCACCATTATCTGTCCTATCTCTGCACGGCAACTATGTGTGTGTGTGTGTGTGTGTGTGTGTGTGTGTGTGTTGGGCTGTCAGTGTGAGTGTGTGGGTAGAGTCCAGTGTATGTTCATAGAGTTAGTGCAAGAGAATTAGTTTTAAAAAAAAGAGTCAATGCAGGTAGGCTGAGTAACCATTTTACTAGCTATTTAGCAGTCTTGTGGCTTGGGGATAGAAGCTGTTCAGGGTCCTGTTGGTTCTAGACTTGGTACCACTTGCCAAGCGCTAGCAGAGAGAACAGTCTGGCTGGAGTCGTTTATCATTTTTTTGGCCTTCCTCTGACACCGCCTGGTATAGAGGTCCTGGATGGCAGGGAGCTCGGCACCAGTGATATACTGGGCCATACTCACCACCCTCTGTAGTGCCTTGCAGTCAGGTACCTTTCAGTTGCCGTACAGAGCGGTGAAGCAGCCAGTCAAGATACTCTCAATGGTGCAGCTGTAGAACTTTTTGAGGATCTGGGGACCCATGCCAAATCTTTTCAGTCGCCTGAGAGGGAAGAGGCGTTGTTGTGCCCTCTTCACATCTGTGTGGGTGTGTGATGACCATGTTAATTCGTTAGTGATGTGGACATAGAGGACCTTGAAGTTCTTGACATGCTCCACTTCAGCCTTTTCGAAGTGGATGGGGGCGTCCTCGCCTCTCCGTTTCCTGTAGTCCACGATCAGCTCCTTTGTCTTGCTGACGTTGAGGGAGAGGTTGTTGGGGTGGGTTGAAGGAGCAGTGGATGGTTGTAACAATGGAAGGATGAGTCACACAATCAAACAGAAAAGAGGAATACATAGCTAGATAATTGAGTGGGTGGCATTATTGTCAAACTCGACCTCTGTCCCCTCTTCACATGAGAGTGTTTTAAAGTACATTTCATGCAATTCTACAAATTTTGTCATGAGCAGTAGAGCATTTCTGCAGTCACTTTTATTTAAAAAGAATAATATGTTTCTAAACACTTTTACATTAATGTGGATGCTACCATGAATACGGATAATCTAGATTCAATCGTGAATAATGAAAAAATACCTCCCCAAAAATGCTAACCTCTCCTGTTATTGAAATGGTGAGAGGTTAGCATGTCTTTGGTGTATGATATTTGTGCATCTCTAACTTTCTCACTCATCATTATTCACGATTCATTCAGGATTATCCATGGTAGCTTCCACATTCATGTAGAATGGTTTAGAACATATCTTCTTTACAATAAAAGTGACTCCAAAATGACCCAATACATTATTTACCATTCATTTTAAATGGGTACAGAATAATCTGAAACACAACCAAAACAAACAGCAAAATCATCCAACAAATTTGAAGTCACAAGCTTGATGTAGTCATTGTGTGTTATGAATATGAGAACAAATTTCACTCTGGTATATAGTCATTACTATATTAACATTTTGTTATAAACATCGAAATTATCAAAACCACAAGCTAGGACGAGTGCATTTTCATTTTACTGGTAGAATAGGGAAGTTTCGACTACCTGTGTACTCAGTTGCTCATTTTATTTTTATTTTATTTAACCTTCATTCAACTAGGCAAGTCAGTTAAGAACAAATTCTTATTTACAATGACTGCCTACCCCAGACAGCACTGGGCCAATTATGCGTCACCCTATGGGACTTCCAATCACAGCTGGATTGTGATACAGCCTGGATTCAAACCAGGGTCTGTAGTGACGCCTCTAGCACTGAGATGCAGTGCCTTAGACCGCTGCGCCACTCGGGAGCCTCAAAGTCCAGCATTCATAGCGAAAGCAGATACCGCCCCGCTAGGTAGATGTTTTTATCATCATACCCGTGTGGTGTACTGTGTCTGGCTGTGCTAATTACAAACAAGCGAGAAAATGTTCTACCAACCAGAGATTTACACTGATGCTGCCAGTGGCTTGCGGCTATCAAGAATGATGCTTACAATGACCGAAGATTATAACAGTGATTTTAAGGCTGAGCTGATGGGGAATCCATTTCGATGACAGCTGAGAAGTGTTGATGCAATTTGTTCCCCCTTCACAACAACACTGAAGATTCTAAATTAGAGATAATGTAACGTTAGCTAGCATGCTAGCCTAGCTGGAATAAGTTAGTTAGCTAGCTAATGTTCCGGACCTGTAATTAACTCTGAAAGCCATCAGCTAAATCATATAGCTTGCTATCATTACAATACACACTGTCAATCAATTTCACATATGCCATGGTAGTCATTGCTACACTCACTTGTACCTTCAGCAGAGTAAACATGTTTGTTTTCTCTATCTTTGACTAACGTTAGCAAATAAGAGTAGCTCAATCTTGTAGCCATCTATTCCACCCTTGTCTGGAAAACACTCCATTACAAAAAATTGAATCGTCAATATAGCGCTGTTTGTGTGATGGTAGCACTGATGAATGTGTATAAATTGTCTATGGTTGGTTAGTTCGATCTCAGCTGGTTAGCAATCTTGCTGCCAATTTAGTGACGCTAGCTAACAGCAAGCTGACAATATTGAAATGTCCATGTTAGGTGTGCTAAGCTAGACAGTCTAATATATATCAATACAATTAGTGAGGTGGTTCAATTGTGGTACAGATTCCACCAGTATAGGCTTCCAGAGGTGAAGGTAAATTGGCATTTTATTTTTTGTATTTTTTTCTTATCACTTTGTAAAAATCTGGATTCCTTCCACAGTGCCCTGCTGAAAAATTCCCCAAAGCTGCAGAATGTTGGGTACACGAGCATGAGGGAGGGGACACACCTTGCTGTTATGGAACACATCAAGATTGTAAGACAAAAACCAGCAAGGGACACTGAAAGGTATAAAATCAAGACTACAAGGGTAATGACACAACCACATCATTCTTCTCCCTGCAGATTCTAAAAACAATACAAAGACATGCCCCAGCTAAGGGCTACTATTGGCAAGAATCATCTATGGAAGTCAATGGGTTGGGGGAATTTACAGATAGGTCTTTGAAATGAGGATGGGGTTTTTGGTTGTGCAGGGTTGTGCTTTGAGACTGTTTCCCCTTTGACTACTTTAATACACATATACTGTAAGTGAATTCATCCCAATACTTTTGGTCCCCTAAAATGGGGGGACTATGTACAAAAAGGTATGTCATTTGTAAACGGTTTACAGATATGGATGAAAGTAACCTCAAATTAAAGATGACAGTCTGCACTTTATTGTTGTAGCCCTTGTATAATTTCAAATCCAACATGCTGGAGTACGAAGTCAAAACAACAACACATGTCCCTCCAGCAACCTTTCAATTACGGGCCCAATGATCTAACCACTCGGCTACCTGCCACCCCAACCTATCCTGATGCCTAGTCACTTTACCCTGCCTTCATGTACGTATCTACCTCAAATACCTCATATCTCGACACACTGATCTGGTACTGGTACTCCCTGTATATAGCTCCACATTGATCTGGTACTGGTACTCCCTGTATATAGCTCCACACTGATCTGGTACTGGTACTCCCTGTATATAGCTATACACTGATCTGGTACTGGTACCTCCTGTATATAGCTCCACATTGATCTGGTACTCCCTGTATATAGCTCCACATCGATCTGGTACTCCCTGTATATAGCTCCACATCGATCTGGTACTCCCTGTATATAGCTCCACATCGATCTGGTACTCCCTGTATATAGCTCCACATTGATCTGGTACTCCTTGTATATAGCTCCACATTGATCTGGTACTCCCTGTATATAGCTCCACATTGATCTGGTACTCCCTGTATATAGCTCCACATTGATCTGGTACTCCCTGTATATAGCTCCACATTGATCTGGTACTCCTTGTATATAGCTCCACATTGATCTGGTACTCCCTGTATATAGCTCCACATTGATCTGGTACTCCCTGTATATAGCTCCACATTGATCTGGTACTCCCTGTATATAGCTCCACATTGATCTGGTACTCCCTGTATATAGCTCCACATTGATCTGGTACTCCCTGTATATAGCTCCACATTGATCTGGTACTCCCTGTATATAGCTCCACATTGATCTGGTACTCCCTGTATATAGCTCCACATTGATCTGGTACTCCCTGTATATAGCTCCACATTGATCTGGTACTGGTACTCCCTGTATATAGCTCCACATTGATCTGGTACTGGTACTCCCTGTATATAGCTCCACACTGATCTGGTACTGGTACCTCCTGTATATAACTCCACAATGATCTGGTACTGTGACAAATTAATGTTATTTGATAGTGTAAACAAAAGTGTACAAAACATTACAAACATCTGCTCTTTCCATGACGTAGACTGACCAGGTGAATCCCAGGAGAAAGATATGATACCTTATTGATGTCACTTGTTAAATCCACTTCAATCAGTTGGACACAGGTTAAAGAAGGACTTCTGAGCCTTGAGATAATTGAGACATGGATTGTGTAAGTTTGCCATTGGGCAAGACATCAGATTAAAGTGTATCAAGAAATGCATTGATTGGAGTCCACCTGTGGTAAATTCAATTGAGTAGATGTGATTTGGAAAGGCACAAACCTGTCTATATAAGGTCCCACAGTTGACAGTGTATGTCAGAGCAAAAACCAAGCCATGAAGTCAAAGAAATTGTCCGTAGAGCTCCGAGAAAGGATTTTGTCAAGAGACAGATCTGGGGAAGGGTACAAAAAAATGTCTGCAGCATTGAAGCTCCCCAAGAACACAGGGGCTTCCATCATTCCTAAATGGAAGAAGTTTGGAACCTACAAGACTCTTCCTAGAGCTGGCCGCCTGGCCAAACTGAGCAAACGGGGGAGAAGGGCCTTGGTCAGGGAGGTGACCAAGAACCCGATGGTCACTCTGACAGAGCTCCAGAGTTCCTCTGTGGAAATGGGAGAAACTTCGAATAGGACAACCATCCCTGCAGCACCACCAATCAGGCCTTTATTTTAGAGTGGCCAGACGGAAGTCACTCCCCAGTAAAAGGCACATGACAGCCCGCTTGGAGTTTGCCAAAAGGCTCCTAATGGACTTTCAAACCAAGAGAAACAAGATTCTCTGGTCTGATGAAAACAAGATTTTACTCTTTGGCCTGAAAGCCAAGCGCCTGAGAGAACCTGGCACCATCCCTATGGTGAAGCGTGGCAGCCTGGTGGTTAGTGTTGGGCCATTAACCGAAAGGTCACTGGTTTGAATACCTGAGCTGACAAGGTAAAAAACATGTTGATGTGCCCTTGAGCAAGGCACTTACCCCTAATTTGCTCCAGGGGTACTGTACTACTATGGCTGACTCTGTAGAATAATGTAGGCTGTAATTGTAAGTAAGAATTTGACTTAACTGACTTTCCTAGTTAAATAAAAAAATAAATGGTGGTAGCAGCATCAAGCTGTGGGGATGTTTTTCAGCGGCAGGGACTGGGAGACTAGTCAGGCTTGAGGGAAAGATGAATTGAGCAATTTACAGAGATCCTTGATGAAAACCTGCTCCAGAGTACTCAGGACCTTAGACAGGGGTGAAGGTTCACCTTTCAACAAGAAAGCGACCCGAAGCACACAGCCAAGACAACAGAAAAGCGTGATTCGTTACTCGAGAAAACGTGATTCACTGAGTTATTATTCTACAATGTAGAAAATAGTTAAAAACTAACAAAAAAAAACAAACTGGAATGAGTAGGTGTGTCCAAACTTTTATATACAGGTTACTAAATGATTCCATTCAGCCACAACAGCATTAGTGAGGTCGGGCACTGATGTTGGGCGATATATATTAAAATGACAAGTACATGTGTATATATACAGTATATACAGTAGCGCATGGTGCTTGCAACGCCAGGGTTGTGGGTTCAATTCCCATGGTGGACCAGTATGAACATGTATGCACTAACTACCTGTAAGTCGCTCTGGATAAGAGTGTATGCTGTAAATGTAATATGTGTTTATATATATATATATATATATACTGTATATCTTTATATATATTTATTTCGATTTATTTTTGGGTAGGTGAGTCGGTGCCCTCTAGTGGCCGGGGGTCCTAAGGAACAGCTTATATCGCTAATGCCTGGAGCAACCTACTACTTCTAATGATCTAATACATTCATTCAATCAATCCATGCCCGTGTTGCGTCTGGAACACATTGTCCCCAGTGTCAGTGTCCTTCTATAAACACATTGTCCACAGTGTCAGTGTCCTTCTATAAACACATTGTCCACAGTGTCAGTGTCCTTCGATAAACTCCCAATATACACTCCCAATCCATGCCAGTGTTGCGTCTGGAACACATTGTCCACAGTGTCAGTGTCCTTCTATAAACCCCCAATAGAGACGGGACAATAAACTTGTCCACAGTGTCAGTGTCCTTCTATAAACCCCCAATAGAGATGGGACAATAAACTCATCCACAAGGTGTCCACAGTGTCAGTGTCCTTCTATAAACCCCCAATAGAGATGGGACAATAAACTCATCCACAAGGTGTCCACAGTGTCAGTGTCCTTCTATAAACCCCCAATAGAGATGGGACAATAAACTCATCCACAAGGTGTCCAGTGTCAGTGTCCTTCTATAAACCCCCAATAGAGATGGGACAATAAACTCATCCACAAGGTGTCCACAGTGTCAGTGTCCTTCTATAAACCCCCAATAGAGATGGGACAATAAACTCATCCACAAGTTGTCCAGTGTCAGTGTCCTTCTATAAACCCCCAATAGAGATGGGACAATAAACTCATCCACAAGGTGTCCAGTGTCAGTGTCCTTCTATAAACCCCCAATAGAGATGGGACAATAAACTCATCCACAAGGTGTCCACAGTGTCAGTGTCCTTCTATAAACCCCCAATAGAGATGGGACAATAAACTCATCCACAAGTTGTCCAGTGTCAGTGTCCTTCTATAAACCCCCAATAGAGATGGGACTATGAACTCATCCACAAGGTGTGTGAGGAATTCAAATGATAAGAAACATGAAATGTTAGAAATAAAACAGTAACATGGAGGGAAATTGAGATGCATCCGAATGACATGGAAAATTATTTGATGGAGATTGGATATGGAGGCTTGTTTCACAAAAGGGAGGCATTTTGAAAAATACATTTCACACCTTTGATTTGGCTTGAAGTTTCATGGAAATGTCTTGGCAGTGTACAATATTCCTGCTAAATAAGTTTGTGCTCCATTCTCAGAACCAAAATCGATGAAACGGCTTCTATGGCATTTTTTGAACATCCATTAACTGTGAAGCTATCTGAGGCTACTACAGGCTCTTTTAACTTTGAAGTGTCAATGCTACTGTATCTCAGATATGATTTGCTCAAATATATTGAGGCGAAAAGCAATCTGCATATATACAGTAAGAATTACATCCTGCATTTTGCCAAGAGAGCACTGGATATTTGATTTCCGTGAGGTTTTACTGTATTTCCATTTTCCAAATCACCTCCCGGTTGGAATGTCAAGCTGATCTGAATCGTGGGATGAAAAAGGGACAAAATAACATCTTGCGTCATCTTAGTTAACGGGTAACAATGGACAGAATAAACGTCCATATTATTGTCCATAATATGTGTATTTCTATGTTGCTATACATCATAAATAGAGTAAATACTAAAACTATGCATAGCCTGTTGGAATGTTTGAATGAAACACAAAAATGTCTTATCTCACCTAACTTGGGCATGTATTGAACAAAGGTACGACATACACAGACATTGCCTCTATCAAAGCTGGTTGTTTTAGTATTTGACATTGTCATTACCGTCAGTGACGGAGTGATTACACTGCCTGTCTTTCAGGAGAGGACGGGATGCATTACACTATAGATGACTGGCACTTTGATAGTACACCATATTTGATCTATGTTCCAAAGCCTGGACTGATTATAATATCCCCTAAGGACAGAAAGTACTGGGTATTACTCTGATATATGGCTCCTAATTGATTATCCTATAATGGGCAGCAGAAGTGCTAAGGCAGTTCTCTTTGTAGGTATTGCGTATTAGGCAATACCATGTTCATCACTAGCTAAACACACAGAGAACTGCAACTACATTTAATTGTAATATGTTTATGTGCCTCTAGTAAGACAAAGTTTTTTTGAAAAATCTCTAAAGATAACTGGTAGCATTTAATGTAATACACACATGATCTATGAAGCTGGAGATTTAGAATGCCAATGAGACGTGGCATTTCTAGGGATGAGCCTGCCCTTGAGAGCTGCCATGGGAACAGGCTGTTAATCGCAAAATGCAAAGTATGAATATGGTCCTGACCCTCAGGAGCCTCTGCCCAAGAGGAGATGGCACTGTCAGGTGCACACAGCGCTGTGAGGCTGAGGCCTGGGAGGCTTGAATACATTACCGTCCCAGGTTCAAAAAGGGTCTATGTAGGGATTGCATGGATTACTGTCAGGTGAAAAACAACATTCTCTTACACGCCCCTGTTACTTTCCTCTGGAATTAAACCGGTATGAGATACGTGGAAGATCGCTTTAAGGTAAAACAGAAATTGGCTCTGTGGAAGTTGTTCCAGTGATTATACCTCAGCTTATCTTAAGTAACTATGAACGTTCAACACTGGGACATTTTGTGCCAGCTCATGTAGACCTTAGATGACTTATGTACATACAATTTACATAACTATCTATGCACAAATGGATAATTCTACCATCTGGGAAATTAATAGCTCTCTGATGGTTTATGTGGACACATATTATACACTGTCTCAAAAAAGATTACTGCAGTTGGTGAGGTACTAAGACAGCTCTGTCACCTATGAGACAGCTCTGTCACCTATGAGACAGCTCTGTCACCTATGAGACAGCTCTGTCACCTATGAGACAGCTCTGTCACCTATGAGACAGCTCTGTCACCTATGAGACAGCTCTGTCACCTATGAGACAGCTCTGTCACCTATGAGACAGCTCTGTCACCTATGAGACAGCTCTGTCACCTATGAGACAGCTCTGTCACCTATGAGACAGCTCTGTCACCTATGAGACAGCTCTGTCACCTCTGAAACAGCTTTGTCACCACTGAGACCGCTATGTCACCTATAAGACAGCTCTGTCACCTATAAGACAGCTCTGTCACCTCTGTCTTGACACAGAGTGAACCTCAGTGCTGTCTTCCCCTCAAAGTTCTATAATGTAGTGTCACTGCAAATCTCTTCACAATGACTAGGACTTTCCTTGGACATATTATACTCAAATAATGAAACTTTTTGTATATAGTGCAGTGACCATATAATACAACAGGAAATACATATATTGGTGACGATTTTCCTGTTCTTGCTATGAAATGCGATGTGATGAGTACATGGCTCCAAATGTAAAGGGACATTGACACGTTTTTTGTTGTTTTGACTGCAGCACTTTGGAATGACCTATGAGGTTAAAGGGCAGACTGGTAGTGGTCCCCCTCTTGACGGCGGATATAAATATTTTAGTTTTAAAGTACACAGATTTTGCCATGAGGAGTAGAGAATGTTTGCAGTCACGTATTTTAAATAAAAATATAATATGTTTCTTAACACTTATACATTAATGTGTATGCTACCATGAATACGGATAATCTTGAGTAAATCGTGAATAATTATATAATATCAACACTGTTATTGTAATGGTGAGTGGTTAACATGTCTTGGGGGTATGATATTTGTGTGTCTGTAACTTTCTCACTCATCAATATTCACAATTTATTCAAGATTATCCATAATCTTCCACATTAATGTACAAGTATTTAGAAACACATTATATTCTTATTTACAATAAAAGTGACTCCAAAATGACAACTTATTTACCATTAATTTCTTTATGTGATATATATATATATATATATATATATATATATATATATATACAGTTGAAGTCGGAAGTTTACATACACTTAGGTTGAAGTCATTCAAAATCATTTTTTTTACCACTCTGCAGATTTCATGTTAACAAACTATAGTTTTGGCAAGTCGGTTAAGACATCTACTTTGTTCATGACACAAGTAATTCTTCCAACAATTGTTTACAGACAGATTTCACTTATAATTCACTATATCACAATTCCAGTGGGTCAGAAGTTTACATACACTAAGTTGACTGTGCCTTTAAACAGCTTGGAAAATTCCAGAAAATGATGTCATGGCTTTAGAAGCTTCTGATAGGCTAATTGACATACTTTGAGTCAATTGGAACCAAGGTGTTGTAATTTCTAAACAGTTCACCCGTTATGGATGAAAATACCCTCAAATTAAAGCTGACAGTTTGCACTTTACCTCATAGTTATTGTATCATTCCAAAGTGCTTGAGTACAAAGCCAAAACAACAAACGTGTCACAGTCCCAGTACTTCTGCAGCTCACTGTATGGCATCAACAGCACTGGCAGAAGCCAGAGGTATATCAAGCACGCTTTTTCCACTGTCAACTTGTTTTTTTCCAGGTGCTAACAGCAGTAGTAATTTTTTTAGCACTTGACTTAACTGTGGCATCCAAATGTGGTTTGAAGTATTCATGCATACACACAAACAGTGGGAAGAACAAACATATTTATTTTCCCTCTGTAAATTCAACTACGCACACATGGTAACGAAGCCAAGAGTGCAGCTTAACACAGCAGTCTCTCTCTATCTGGGCGGAGAAGCCCCACGCAACCCTATGCACAAGGCAGCACTGCATAATTGGCACTTTGTCCAAAACTATAGCCATAATGCTGAGAATAATGCATTATGCATCAAGCCAGTGTTATGGCCTGTAGGAATGTTTGAACATGACTGTTGAGAGGCAGAGTAGAGAAGAAGAGAGTCAGTGAGAGGCCAGAGGGAGTCCCAGTAACCAGATTAAAACAGCCTCTCGTCTCTTACGATGCTTAGTTGAATTAGTCGTAGCGGAATCCTCTCTGCCAAGGAAGGAATTTTGAAAGCTTTGAGCACTTAATAACTCTTACAAAGTGCTCACTGTGGATTTATCGGAGGTAAATATGGCAAGTGGAAATAAAACAACAACATGGCTGCCCTCATTGCTGCGATCTACATACCAACCCCATTAGAGTAGACACAGCTGGATGGAGCCTGACTGGAGTCTGTGAAAGGTTAACTTACGGGGTATAAGAGTGAACTCCTATTTAAATGTATGATATTATGATGCAGTATAGAGGGGAGGTTGATATACTTATTTGATGCTTGAAGACACAGGTTCAATACGCTAACAACATAAATATCCCTATGACATCATAGAGAAACAACATACACAAAAGCTGAAAAATATTTTTAAATAGATAAAGTAAGTTTTGAAAGACATGGAAAATACTGAGACGGGACAGATTTTTTTGTTGCTATGTTGCTGTGTCTGAGAACTTTCGTTACACTTTAAACTTCAGCCTCAGACGAGATAAAGTTGTGAACATCACTATCAGCCGCCTACCAGATCAAGCAATTTCGTTTTTATTCAGTCTGTGGTAAACATTCTTCTATGGTCTGTCACAGACTCTAGTATGATATGGTAAATTCATGACTATACCTGTTCTGTCTCATGGTGTGCTTTACATTCTGATCAACAGAGATCAGATACCAACAACAACAACTGAAACATCCAACATTTCGAGGAGCTTCGCTTGATATTCAATACTTTGATAGAATGGGGAATGAATTATCATAACCATTTCTCAGATGGCTTGTGCTGCATACACTTGGGTTGCAGAGCACTCTATCAGAAAACTCTGCATTGCTTGTGTGGGTGTATTGTCTGGTTTTAGTGGGTGTGACTGTCTAGAAATGTTTAACTCATCAGTCATGAAATTCTGCAGCATGTTGATCAATTTGGATCCACTCACAATCTACAGCATTTTACAACCGCATACAGTTATGGTCAACATTATTGGCACCCCAGAATTTTAAGTATGTCATGTACAATATCTCCTGAAAAAAAGTGTGTAGTGAAACAGCTTTGGTCTATATATGCTCCACTCCTGTACTCCCTGTTCACCAATGACTGCGTGGCCAAGCACACCTCCAACTCAATCATCAAGTTTTCAGATGACACAACAGTAGTAGGCTTGATTACCAACGATGACGAGACAGCCTACAGGGAGGAGGTGAGGGCTCTGGGAGTGTGGTGCCAGGAAAACAACATCTCACTCAACGTTAAAAAAAAACTAAGGAGATGATCGTGGACTCCAGGAAACAGCAGAAGGTGCGCCCCCCTATCCACATCGACGGGACCGCAGTGGAGAAGGTGGAAAACTTAAAGTTCCTTGGCGTACACAATCACTGAAAAATTTAAATGGTCCACCCACACAAACAGTGTGGTGAAGAAGGCACCCAATGTCACAGGAAGGCCATAAAGATCATCAAGGACATCAACCACCCGAGCCACTGCCTGTTCACCAGAAGGCGAGGTCAGCACAGGTGCATCAAAGCTTGGACCAAGAGACTGAAAAACAGCTTCTACCTCAAGGTCATCCGATGGCTAAACAGCCACCACTAGCACATTAGAGGCTGCTGCCTAGAGGCACAGACTAGAAATCACTGGTCACTTTAAGGTATGGAACACTAACCACTTTAATAATGTTTATTATGTTTACATATCTGGCATCACTGATCCCATATGTATATACTGTATTCTATACTATCCTTCGGTATCACAGTCATTTAAACAATGTTTACATAACTTGCGTTCCCCATCTCATTTGTATATACTGTATTCAATACTATTCTACTGTATCTTAGTCCATGCCTCTAGTCCTTATGTACAGTTGAAGTCATTAAAACTAAATTTTTCAACCACTCCACAGATGTCATGTTAACAAACTATAATGTTGGCAAGGACATCTACTTTGTGCATGACAAGTAATTCTTCCAACAATTGTTTACAGACATATTATTTCACTTATAATTCACTATATCACAATTCCAGTGGGTCAGAAGTTTACATACACTAAGTTGACTGTGCCTTTAAACAGCTTGGAATATTCCAGAAAATGTTGGGAAAATCAAAAGAAATCAGCCAAGACCTCAGAAAAAAAATTGTAGACCTCCACAAGTCTGGTTCATCCTTGGGAGCTATTTCCAAACAACTGGGGGTGGCAGCATCATGTTGTTGACTCAGTTACACCAGTTCTGTCAGGAGGAATGGGCCAAAATTCATCAAACTTATTGTGGGAAGCTTGTGGAAGGCTACCTGAAACATTTGACCCAAGTTAAACAATTTAATGGCAATGCTACCAAATGCTAATTGAGTGTATGTAAACTTCTGACCCACTGGGAATGTGATGAAAGAAATACAAGCTGAAATAAATCACTCTACTGAAAAACGTAGTTTAAATGGATTTGGCTAAGGTGTATGTAAACTTCCGACTTCAACTGTATATATATATATATATATATAAATAAAACACAGGTCTGTAACCCAAACAAAAGAGCGAGGTATAAATCTCTACATAATTCCCCTCCTCCAGTGCATTCGGAAAGTATTCAGACCCCTTGACATTTTGTTACATTACAGCCTTATTCTAAATGGATTGTTTTTTTCCCCTCATCAATCTACAGACATTACCTCATAATGACAAAGCAAAAACAGGATTTTAGACATTTCTGCAAATGAATAAAATAAAAACAGGAAATATCACATTTACATAAGTATTCAGACCCTTTACTCAGTACTTTGTTGAAGCACCTTTGGCAGCAATTACAGCCTTGAGTCTTCTTGGGTATGACGCTACAACCTGTATTTCGTGAGTTTCTCCAATTCTTCTCTGCCTCCCTGGCAGCTCTTGGAAGAGTCTTGGTAGTTTCAAACTTTCCATTTTTATTTAACCTTTTTTTAACTAGGCAAGTCAGTTAAGAACAAACTCTTATTTACAATGGCGGCCTACACCGACCAAACTCAGTCTTGATTCGAACCAGGTTGTTTGTAGTGATGCCTCTAGCACTGAGATGCAGTGTCTTAGAACGCTGCGCCACTTGGGAGCCCAAAATGGATATCTAATGAGTGTCTATCTATTCAATGCTGTCCTGCCAGACATTGGTACTTAGTCTGTTACTCCCAATATAGAGGGTTCTGTGTAGCCTAATCATTTTAAGATTCAAAATATGTGAATACTTTTCAAAATATGTGACTAATTTGAGCTCACAAACCACAAGGATGGGTATGGTGTTTCAGGCCTTTGAATGGAGATGTATATTTGGGGAGCTTCTCCCATTCTTCTCTGCAGATCCTCTCAAGTTGTCAGGTTGGATGGGGAGCGTCGCTGCACAGCTATTTTCAGGTCTCTCTAGATATATTCAATCAGGTTAAAGTCTGGGCTCTGGCTGGGCCACTCAAGGACATTCAGAGACTTGTCCCGAAGCCACTTCTGCGTTGTCTTGGCTGTGTGCTTAGGGTCGTTGTCCTGTTGGAAGGTGAACGTTACCCCCAGTCTGAGGTCCTGAGCACTATGGAGCAGGTTTTCAGTAAGGATTACTCAGTACCTTGCTCTGTTGATCTTTCCCTCAGTCCTGACTAGTCTCCCAGTCCCTGCCGCTGAAAAACATCCCCACAGCATGATGCTGCCACCAGCATGCTTCACAGTAGGGATGGCGCCAGGTTTCCTACAGACGTGACGCTTGGCATTCAGGCCAAAGAGTTCCATCTTCGCTTCATCAGACTAGAGAATCTTGTTTCTCATGGTCTCAGTGTATTTAGGTGCCTTTTGGCTCCGTCTGGCCACTCTACCATAAAGGCCTGATTGGTGGTTGTCCTTCTGGAAGGTTCTCCCATCTCCACAGAGGAACTCTGGAATGCTATCAGAGTGACCATCAGGTTCTTGGTCACCTCCCTGACCAAGGCCCTTCTCCTCAGATTGCTCAGTTTGGCCGGGAGGCCAGCTCTAGGAAGAGTCCTGGTGGTTCCAAAGTTCTTCCATTTAAGAATGATGCAGGCCACTGTGTTCTTGGGGACCTTCAATGCTGCAGACGTTTTTTGGTACCCTTCCGAAGATCTGTGCCTCAATACAATCCTGTCTCGGAGGTCTTCGGACAATTTCTTCGAACTCATGGCTTGGTTTTTGCTCTGGCACTGTCAACTGTGGGACCTTAGACAGGTGTGTGCCCTTCCAAATAATATCCAATCAATTGAATTTACCACAGGTGGACTTCAATCAAGTTCTAGAAACATCTCAAGGATTATCAATGGAAAAAGGACGCACTTGAGCTCAATTTCGAGTCTCATAGCAAGGAGTCTGAATACTTATGTATTTCAGTTCTCTTTTAAATACATTTGCAAAAAAAATCTAAAAACCTGTTTTCACTTTCTCACTATGAGATATTGTGGGAGGAAAATGTTTTATTTAATCATTTTTAGAATAAGGCTGTAACATAATAAAATGTGCAAAAAGTGAAGGGGTCTGAATACTTTCCAAATGTGCTGTATGTTACGTTTGGTATGGTTACATAAGACAGAAGGTTACAAAAACGGAAGTAGGGTGGATGGGTCGGCATATAATGCAATCCGAAGGTTGCATATTTGAATCTAATCACATACAACTTTAGCATTTTAGTTTATTAGCAAGTATTTACTACTTTTTAGCTACTTTGCAACTACTTAGTATGTTAGCAAACCCTTCCCCTTTAACCAAACTCCTAAACATAACCCTAACTTTAACCCCTAGCCTAGCTAACATTTGCTTTAGTTTATTTTATTTTCACTAAAGAAAGCAAGTGATAAATACAAATAAAAAAAATGGTGTGCAGGTGTGGTTGGAAGCCCAAGGAAAAAAACGATATACAGTACATAAGTACTGTACAGCCACCTAGCTAACATTAGCCATAACAACTTAGAATTCGTAACATATTGTACGAATTGCAATTCGTAACGTATTATACGAAATGGATGGACATAAACAAATTAATACATACCATACAAAAAGTAACATTTCATATTAATTGGTTTACTATGCTACGTCTACCTCTGAGTCCAGGGTGTTTATTTATAAGCACTTGAATTGTCCCTATAGAGAGAAGGTGACACCATAACTCCTTGTGTTGTTCTATAAAGATGTGTTGAAGCCCCACAGCTACTCACTCGTCAAGCTGAAGAAACAGGTCAGCTCTGGCAGAAAGGTTCATTACTCAGCTGCTCTGGGCTGGGACACACTACCATGGGAACAGATGAGTGCAGCATATCAAACCAGAGTCTGAGCCACAGAGCAAGCATCGTTTACGGAACCCCTCCCCCCCAATGGGAGCAGGATCATTCTGGTTGTTACAGACACACAGGCCAGGTTGGCCATGGTTACAGTTTGACAGGCTTTCTACAGTTGGGAAAGATCATCTGTAAAGATAATAATTTAGGTTCTGAGGATCATTATTTGTGCTTGTTATTCTGTCACACATTCAAAAGCACATTTTGCAAACCAAAATGTAAAGTTTGAGTAAAAAAAAACAATTACAAACATGGAGGTTTCACATCGTTAGCTATTGGTGATTGGCGGTCCGGAGGAAATGTTTAGGCAACGTGTGTAGACCTCATCAAGTTACCAGGCAACTGAACTGGGCTGGCTTAGCTTCAGACGTCTTTCAACTTGAATAAGACGTGTTGTAGCATTGGTCTGGGAGATTGCATCACAGTGTGATACCATCGATGGCGGAGGCCGTATTGCCACGTGCTCTACCAGTATGACAAACATCAGCTGATGTGGGATGGCGCGCGGAGATAAGGGTGCTGATTTCAAATAAATCCAAAGCCTGACCCGAAACACCAACCTCAAATAAAGAGGATCTTCACAGGCCTGTGGTTTAAAATGCCGGCTTTACTGAATCCCCTTGAGGCTTGGAATATGACAATTCCAATGGCTTTATGTATGAAATCTGTGGTTTAAAGGCTCTCTGAATACAATGCCAACACTGGCTTTCACTTAAAAAAAGGATCTGATTTGTTCAAAATTATCCTATTGACTGTCAAGCATATGGAGGAAAATTAATCCTGATGACTCAATGCCGAAAAGCCTTATTAGAGACAGATACAATCAGATCCTACCTTAACTGTACACTATACTGTTGGTCATACACAGAAAATATTCCCAGGCTAAACCAGTTACATTATAAATGTGAGACTGAGTAGAGTAATGCCACAACTGTGTGAAAAAGCACACGTGCTGTTGCCTCAGGGTACTTATTCTAATACAGATGATCATGTTGACTTTAGCCATTGGGTTTTGAACGTTAGGTCACCAACCACAGGCGTGACTCAAGACTACCTGTCAATGGGTGGTAATCAGTGATGTCATTATTGTCAGCGAATCTGGTAGGGATAAGGTTAACATTATCAATTTTTTCTAAAATAACATTTAAATTTGAGGAAATGCGGCAGGGTAAGTGTTACGAATCCCTTTTGCCCTGTAGTCTAGGGGGGATGGAAACGAAACCCGTAACATATCTCATGCAAATCACCCCAGTGAAAAAGTGAGAATATAAATAAAACACAGACAACCAAAATCTACCGTCAAACACTACTGGTTTATTCCAAACACACGGTAATGGGGTGTGGGGAAAAAGGGGCTGAGCTGGACACAAGGAAATAAATATTCAAAAAAAACTAATCTACTAATCTAGTCTACCTGCATCACGAACAGCTAGCTAACTAACCAATTAAATACAGTGGGTGGTCCGCCCAGTTCTAACTAATGTATAGACAAAGGGTTTCCTACGGGTAATGTATGCCCATGGGCGACTTGTCTGGTTATCCCCTTTTACCACCAACAAACAGACAAACAATACATACTCACATGACAACAGCTAATGTGAGATCTAGGCGCAAAAACAAAAGAGCGATAGAGCGCACAAACTAACTAACAGCAACTGCTGTTCAGCAGATCCTGATAGAGACGTGTGGAGAGAGCTTTTGAGAGAGACAACTGTGGGGTTTTTAAACCAAGGGAAAGGGGATGTGATTGGGTAAGGGAAAAGGAGCAGGTGTGTCTTCTGATTGGGACTGATTGGTGATTGATGACTGCTGATGAGTGACACCTGTGACTAGGTCAGAAGGAAAGAAAACAAATACACACACAGGATACCTGTATCCGTAACAGTAAGCATGCTTGCCTTCCGGTCCATTGACACCACTTACATGAAGTGACGCACTACAGACAAGTTCATAGCTGCAGGGCAAGCATTTAATTTTCTGCTTTCATAGCTTCATTCCCTACGCTGAGTGAATTTGTACTTTTGCGAATGCGTATTTTCTAAATAGGTTTTCTGGGGCAAGCACTGCATATGGGCGTGTCAAGGTCATATTTTTGCAAGTTCAACAGAATTAAGCTTGCTAGCATAATGTCTAAGAACATGGAAATGAGCGAAAAGGTAAAAAAAATAATTAGGTAATTCAAGCTTATCGTCGAGACTGGCTGTGTGGCTGCGGTGCGACTAGCCGTTTATACTGTTTCCCATGCCTGCTTTTTTCAACCGGCGAAAACGCTTGGGTTCTGCAACCTCAACAACCTTACCAATGCCCTCAACAAACATGAGAAATCAGCAGTGCACATCCAACACCAGATCACCCTAAAAACGTTTGGGAACGCAAGGATTGACATGTTATTAAATGAGCAGAAAAAGCTACAAGTGATCAGACACAATGCTAAGGTTAAAGAAAATCGTGAGATTCTGACGGACCTCATTCGAGCAACATGCTACTTAGGAAAGCAGGAGTTAGCATTTCGGGGAAATGATGAGTACAATGGAAATAATTTACAAGTAAAGGTAGGTTTACTTTCCTTGTAATCTGTGGCTTAGAATGCTAAGAAATGTTAGTTTGAATGAACATGAGTTGTGTTGATGCAGCGCAAAGTCAGGCCTGTTTTTTATTGTCTGTTTTGCATATTATTAAGATGATGCGTCGATATTAGTGGCAACTCTGAATTGCTCCTCTTCTTAATTTTTTCTCTTATTGAGTCTTTTGAATCAGCTTCAAGAAATGAGCATGTCACCAAACCAGAGCTAAATGAAGGCCCCTTAGCTTCTGCTAAGCAGGTGGCTACCTCGCCCCTTACCATAGCAAACACTATGATACTATCAACGGGCAAAACGTCTGAAGGAAAATATGCTTAATAAATGAACAAATTAATTCACTATTAGCATATTAATTCTGAGTGACATCACTGAGTGCAGTGTACGCATCTATTCAATGAAGTTGCGCCGCAAATAAACTGGAATTTGACTAAAGCGGGACTCTGACCTATTAGCCTAGACTTATTTTATTCCTTAGACCTAATTGCTTCTTCATTTAGGTTATGTTCAATTTAATTCGTCAGGCTTGGAATTCAAAATAACATACATTTAATGTAGGGCTAGTGTCATTATTTAAATAGCAAAGCTATTCGTTAGGCAATTTTATAGTTAGTGTTTCTACATTTCCCCCGTCGTGATTATAGGCAGCGCTTGCCCAGCCACTGACCTCACTGCACGTCACTGGTGGTAATTATAGTGAGTCAAGCACTAGGGGGAAATATGCATGTGTCTACTGGATTTAGAGCAGACAGACATGAGGATAGGTAATGTTCCAAAAGACAGGCTGGAAAACCCAGTCTGGATCTCCAAACTGTGAACAACAGTGGTACAGTATCTGTAGCAGCTGTCACACATAGTTACATTCTAGAGCTTGTGGTGGAATGTAGACAACTACTGGTGTGGAGTTCTGCCTCATTTCTCCCCTGATGAATTCATCAGCCATTCGCGGGCTCAGCGCCACTGTCTGAATTACTGAACAGAAAGCATTTGCATGAATCTGCATGGGAATTTTAGAGATCTCCTGCTGAAAACTGAACTTTGCAGTTTGTAAAGACACATCTCCTCATTATATGACTCCATTAAAGCCAAATAGTTCAGTATCCTAAAAAATATTGATGATACGAACTATTTCAAATATCACTGGGATTGTGGAACTACTCTTTTACTATTTATTCCTTTCTTATCTTTACAGATTATTCCAAATAATGTAAAAGAAATGTCTCCCTGACTTAGTTTTCAATCATTTTTATATTTAAAGTTTAAGCTCTTTTCTTAATTTCTAACAGACCAGTCATCATGCCACTGGCTGGTAGGTACATTTTACATGGTCATTCATAAAGTGTGTCAAAGGCTTAACTCCTGCTGCTTCCTTTTTTGAGGAAAAATTCTAAACCATACGCTCCGTCTTAGCAGGACATCTCCCTTTCAAAGTGACAGTCTATTGACCCTGACAGGAACATTTTAAAGCAAATGACTTCATGGTACTGATGGTCTGGTCAAATGATGGCAATTATCCATAGAGGTAGGATATGGACCACGCACAGCAGAGAAGATTACTAGTATGACAATCAAACCACGATCCCATTAAGGTTCAAGCACTGCAATGTTGAGAGGAGCATTTCCATGGACCGTCTGTAATAGCCAGGGGTCCTCCTTCTCCCTGCTGTCAGGCCTGTGATGGAGGCTGAGTGGGGATTGTTTGTAATATGAGGGTGTGAAACATGTTATCCAGCACTCTAATGGTGGTCACACCATTAGTCTGAGGCTGCCTAAAGGCATCAGCATGCTTCAGTTCGGCTGGCGGCTAGATAAACTCGGTTAGGCGAACCGAACGAGTGTGCTCGCATACTCCCTTAAAAGACCTTAGCTTGAAAAAACGAGAAAAAATTGCAATAGTACTCTTTGTCCATTTTGAGACGTCGTAGTCAGTATACGCTTCCTCAAAATAATCTGAATTAATCTCAGATAACTCAAGAAATATGTCACTAATTTTTTTGTTTCTGCAGAGGAGATCTTACTCATGTATTTCTCAATGAAGAAATGTCCATGAAAACGAGTGTTCTCTCATTGGACTACAACAAATACTTTATTGAAGAATCCCTATTGATGACCAATCACTGACGAAGGGGCGTAGACTTCGGCTACCAACGTAATCTTGCCTGAACAGCCGCAAAAATCCTTACCAAAGTCCAAAACTAACGAAAACGTCACAAATATCATCATATTATATGCTGAAACTCTTCCATACTGTTACGTCTGGGAAGCTTGTCGCCCCTCTTGACTAAAGCAGGGCTTATACGTCCCAAAAGCCACACCACAGCAGATCGAGTTGCTTTCATGGGGTAGAGGGAGCATGAAGGGTGGAGTGCATGAGGACATGCTTCTCTGAGAGGATGTGGCTGCCATTATCTCTGTCTCCTGACACAGCGGCCACACAAACCTTCCATGATGGATCTCTGGCTTCTCCTTTTGTTTCTCAAAGGTACAGTTATTTGCTTGTCCTCTAATCATTTAATCTCTGAGCAGCAATATACTAGGAAGGCCCATACGATAAAATAACAAGAAACCTATGGATGATGATGCTTCTCCTGTGAGTGACATGGATGTACACTACTTATGTAGCTATCTTCGAAACACAACAAATGTGAACATGAATGTGGAATTTTCCTACAAATCCATGTCATCTTGGTATTGTAACATACTATCACGGCTTATTCTGAAATAGACACAAATTACTTATTCAAAATTCATGATAGGCACACACGATGTATTACACGATTTTCATTCTCTATAACGCACATAATGGACATTACACAAATTTCAATTTGTTGTGGCTAATGTTAGCTAAGCTAGCTAGGTGGCAAACGTTAGCTAAACTAGCTAGGAGGCTAATGTTAGCTATGCTGGCTAGGTGGCAAACGTTAGCTAAACTAGCTAGGAGGCTAATGTTAGCTAAGCTATCTAGGTGGCTCACGTTAGCTAAATTAGCTAGGTGGCTAAGGTTAGGGTTAGGATTAGGGTTATGGTTAGCTAACATGCTAGCTAAGTAGTTAAAGAGTAGTAAGTTGTTGCAAAGTTGCTAAATAGATACAATTCTAAAGATGTCCATGACATGAATCGAAGACAGCCATGTTATACGCCCACCCTTAAACTCCCACCAACCATGCACAACCAACCTCCCCCTATTGTTTCTGTCTTAAGTAACCTACTGTGTTTATTTTGTGTGCCTGTCACAAATTTCCAATAACCAATTTGTGTCTTTTTCCCAATAATCTCTGATACTGGGTTGTTTTATTGTCTTGCTGTTCAATCATCACAGCATGTTATTGCTTTGTCTTAGGCTACAGTACAGATAAAGTAAAGCTTTTATCCACAAGCATGTGTTATGCACGAGCACAAAAAGTATACAGAAATAAACATTGGTCCCTGGATTAGATGAGTCTCAGACCTCTAGCTTGGAGCTGTATAGGAGCTGTTGCTGAGGAGTTTTCAGTGCTGCATGGCTGAGTTCAGTCTCTTAGATGATGGCTCATTAACCAGCAGTACATGGTTTTCCTTCTGATGCTGGCTCTGTCTTCACCTGCAGGAGGAGAGGAGGGAGGAGAGGAGGGATGGAGAGGAGGAAAGGAGGAAAGGAGGAAGGGAGGAGGAGAGGAGGGTGGCGAAGGGCAGGGAGGACAAGAGGAGGGAGGAGGAGAGGAGGGAGAAGGAGAGGAGGGCAGGGACCACAGCTGTACCTGACAGAGTGAGACCCATCACTACCTAGTGATAAGAGATATACTGTATGCCTCCCTGCACCTTCCGCTGTCACTCTTTCATTCAACATGGAAACCACAGGAGCAGAATGTCCTTCAACTGACCATAGCCATTTAGTGGTTCATTTTCTTTTTTTAAGCATTAACATTTTGGAGGGTTTACATTTTTTTTTCTTTGTTAAACCTGTAAACCCATACCAATGCTTCAGCCATGCTTTTCAGATCACCAGTTCATGTTAGCTGGAATTCTCAGGTGGTCCACAGTAAAGTCAGCACTCTGGATGGAGGCATTAATGACAGCTGGGAAAGCATCTGTTCCCACTGGGTACATAGAACCCCATTCAAACTAGCCAGATGGAGCTTCTTATTACTATGAAAAGGTTCCAGTACTTCCTATGCCTGCCTGGAATCATATGCAAGCCCTGAAATAAGTAGCTGGATTACTTGGTGGAACAATGGGGACGGTAAAACTAAGAAGATCAATAAAAAATACAGATGCAGAAAGTGTTGTATTACTAAGCAACAGGGCCCAAGGGGGTGTGGTACATTTAAAGGAATACTTCTCCCATTGGGCGGCGCACAATTGGCCCAGCGTCGTCCAGGTTTGGCTGGGGTAGGCCGTCATTGTAAATAAGAATTTGTTCTTAACTGACTTGCCTAGTTAAATAAAGGTTAAATTAAAAAAAAAAATATTGACAAGAAATCCCTTTATCTACTTACCCAGGGTCAGATTAACTCATGGATACCATTTTTCTGTATCTGCATCCAGTATGAAGGAAGTTAGAAGTAGTTTCGCCAGCCAATGCTAACTAGTGACAGCGCAATACCTGGATGTCTATGGTATCTACTAGCATGTTAGCAATTGCAATTGCGCTAGTTAGCAATTGCGCTAACGCTAGTTAGCAACTTCCTTCAAAATGCAGGCAGAGACATAAAAGTAGATAAATGGCTTCATTGCCAAAATTCTGAAGTGTCCCTTTAAGCAGTAAGGCCTGAAAAAAATACACAAGTGAGTCATAATCAGCATGAGACTGAAGATGAATCAGCAGCTGTCAGACCCTTCAAAGCTGAGCGTTTGGTCTTCACTCCTGATTTACAAGAATGGAAGTTGTTCGGTGACATTCATTTTCCTCTGGGACAATGATGTTTTGCATGTAGAGTGTAAAACCACACAAATACACTGTTGATGTGATGACAGCAACAGAAGGTCAGTGGAGATGAGGCTGGCACTCATGGTATTTTCACAGGGAGTAGTATGAGCGGGATAACTTGAAGAACAGGCATTTTCTGAGCGAAACGGTTAATACAATTTGACAGGCTTTCTACAGTTGGGAAAGTGTTTTCTGAGATTGCACATTGGTATCAGATTAACTGACATCATGGAATATAGAGGCTGCCTTTTTGGATGAATCTTAACAGAAAAGTCTTTATCTTTCTAACAATAACCCCATGGTGTGTCAAACGAGAGAGTCCACTGGTTTATAAAATAAATATACAGATAACATAAACAATATACTGTAGAGGGACGGTGAGGGGTGGAGGGAGGGAGAGAGAGAGTGATGGGTGTAGAGAGAGATGGTAGGAAAAAGAGAGAGCGGAATTGGGGAGTGGGAGAGAGAGAAGGATAAGAAATACCCCATTGTGAGGATTACAGCCCTGAGAAGGAGAATCTGGAAACAGCAGGGAACACTAAACTGTGTTATTATGGACTGCAATGATACAGTTCTCCTGTTCCTCTGACTTTCGAAAGTAACCCCCTGCTAAGTGTTAATGATTTGTCTACCTCGAGTTGGAATCACACCTGTGGAGATGCCAATCGTGAAAACGACCTGGATTCATTGTGCAGGATTTAGAAAGATGCACTCCTACAGAGGTAACCTCATAATCGTATAGATGCTAATTGCAAATAATTTTTTTTAAATGGTTGTTAGATAGATATACAGTATAATGGCTATGGTTTGAGATGTATATTTCATAGGACATAGAGTTATGAATTATTATGCTCCTGTGGACTTCAGCGTACTGTCCCTTTCCATCCCACTTGCCCTGTTGATAGGTTAAGTCTATACTTCTTTGAAGTATTGAACTTTGCAGAACCGCTAAAGTTATTAAGGAACTTTGGCAGCTTTTGAAATTCAAATCTACTGAACAAACGGCATACGATTCCCGTGATACGTAGCATCGCTAGTGCCACATGGAAAAGGCAATTACCAAATGTTCTGATCCAGCATGAGATTGTGTGAGAGACAGGCAGAGAGAGAGAGAAGTCAAATGTCTACTGTTTACTGATGATCTGGTGCTTATGTCCCCAACCAAGGAGGGCCTACAGCAGCACCTAGATTCTGTCAGACCTGGGCCCTGACAGTAAATCTTAGTAAGACTAAAATAATGGTGTTCCAAAAAAGGTCCAGTTGCCAGGACCACAATTACAAATTCCATCTAGACACCACACACAAAAAACGATACATACCTCGGGAGAAGAGTCCCCTAAGCAAGCTGGTCCTGGGGCTTTGTTTACAAACACAAACAGACCCCATAGAGCCCCAGGACAACAACACAATTAGACCCAACCAAACCATGAGAAAACAAAAAGATAATTACTTGACACATTGGAAAGAATTAACAAAGAAACAGGGCAAACTAGAATGCTATCTGTCCCTAAAAAGAGAGTACACAGTGGCAGAATACCTGACCACTGTGACTGACCCAAATTTAAGGAAAGCTTTGACAGACTCAGTGAGCATAGCCTTGCTATTGAGAAAGGACGCTGTAGGAAGACCTGGCTCTCAAGAGAAGACAGGCTATGTGCACACTGCCCACAAAATGAGGTGGAAACTGAGCTTCACTTCCTAACCTCCTACCAAATGTAGGACCATGTTAGATTACACATATTTCTCTCAGATTACACATTTCCACAAAGCATTAAAAAACAAACCCAATTATGATAAACTCCCATATCTATTGACCGTCACAGCAGCAATATTTGTGACCTGTTGCCACAAGAAAAGGGCAATGAGTGAAGAACAAACACCATTGCTGACTTGCCTAGTTAAATAAAGGTTAAATAGAATAGAAATTGTAAATACAACCCAGATTTATGTTTATTTATTTTTCCTGTTTTCACATATGACATTTGAAACGTCTTTGAGTGTAATGTTTACTGTTAATGTATCTACTTCACTTGCTTTGGCAATGTTAACATATGTTTCCAATGCCAATAAAGCCCTTGAATTTAATTGAATTTTAAAAAAGGAGCGAGATAGAGGGAGGCAGAGAACGAGAGAGAGAGGGAGGCGGAGAGAGAGGCAGAGTGAGAGGCAGAGAACGAGAGAGAGAGAGGCAGGCAGAGAGAGAGAGAGGGTAATAGATGTTATCTGAGCTCACAGAAACTATTTGGCCCTTTATATGATGCTGCTCCACAGGGAGAACCTAGATATGGTAAATGATCATAGAGGTGGGAGCTCCTACTGTATATTGGCATATTTCCTAGGAGTACCTCAGCAGGTCAGCAGCTGCAACTGTCAGTGTAATGGTTATTGTAGTTCTAGGTAACCTGTGGTTGCTCTTAATTGGGTTAAAAATATATGTCAGCGCTGCAATCCGTCTGACCGCTGGTTTTGCATTTTTGTTGTATGAAAGCATTCTTGGTTTACATAGGTTACATAGGTCGGTAAAGTGCCATTTCAGTGTATTTACACATAGTATTTAAGTCTGTAAATACCTCCTAGACGTATTGCGTAACATTACCAAATGAAAGCCCCAAACCGATACAATGACAAGGATACAATGTAATGTATTTCTTCTATCACTTGATTTGGCCAATAACTGTATTTTCCCATTGAATGCTGACCTGTCATGGCTGGTTGAGCAACACTCTAGATTCCTTGTTGAGGTTCAGCCCAAAGCTATAGTTTTAGCCCAGAGCAATATAGCCCAGAGCTATAGGTTCAGCCCAGAGCTATAGGTTCAGCCCAGAGCTATAGGTTCAGCCCAGAGCTATAGGTTCAGCCCAGAGCTATAGGTTCAGCCCAGAGCTATAGGTTCAGCCCAAAGCTATAGTTTCAGCCCAGAGCAATATAGCCCAGAGCTATAGGTTCAGCCCAAAGCTATAGTTTTAGCCCAGAGCAATATAGCCCAGAGCTATAGGTTCAGCCCAGAGCTATAGGTTCAGCCCAGAGCTATAGGTTCAGCCCAGAGCTATAGGTTCAGCCCAGAGCTATAGGTTCAGCCCAAAGCTATAGTTTCAGCCCAGAGCAATATAGCCCAGAGCTATAGGTTCAGCCCAAAGCTATAGTTTTAGCCCAGAGCAATATAGCCCAGAGCTATAGGTTCAGCCCAGAGCTATAGGTTCAGCCCAGAGCTATAGTTTTAGCCCAGAGCAATATAGCCCAGAGCTATAGGTTCAGCCCAGAGCAATAGGTTCAGCCCAGAGCTATAAGTTCAGCCCAGAGCTAAAACCCGCTCAAAGGCACTGAAATCTTTTGTCTTGCCCATTCACTCTCTGAATGGCATACATACACAATCCATGTATCAAGGCTTAAAAATCCTTCTTTAACTGTCTCCTCCCCTTCAACTACACTGATTGAAGTGGATTTAACAAGTGAATAAGGGATCATAACTTTCACCTGGGTTCACCTGGTCAGTCTATGTCATGGAAAAAGCGTAACGTTTTGTACACTATATATTGCTATATACCAATCTCTGTTTTCCATTATGAGGTTAAATGTGTTGCTATACTGCCGTCGTTTTATCCTCTACAGCGTATCTTACATGTCTGGAAGAGACTGCAGCTGAAGTCAAAGTTAACATGGACATTATGAGCTATTTGATTAGTTAAGGGCCATATGGTGTAATTTTAATGACAGGGTAGTAACAACATGAACCCCTCAGTCTCTGGGGTGTCAGGGAACAACATTCAGCTAATAGGAAAGATAACACGGTTCTATTTGTTGTCGTTATGTCATGATCTTGTGTAGCTGTTACAGTAGGTACCATGTTTCATATGTGATGTTTGGGGGTATGCTAGCAGATAGAATGTAGCCTTTCTAAATACTGTCATTCCTGGAGCTGTTGTATCATAATGGGCTTCCTGGATCCCCTGTTTCCTGCCTCTAAACGCTCCAACAAGCCAATAGCGTTTGCTGGACGAAAGTACTTAGCAGCTCTGAACAAAATTTGGAGAACCGAGTGCGAACCAATTTTACATTTAAACTCTATTTAACTAGGCAAGTCAGTTAAGAACTAATTCTTATTTACAATGACAGCCTACACCAGCCAAACTCGGACGAGGCTGGGCCAATTGTGCGCCACCCTATGGGACTCCCAATCACGATACAGTCTGGATTTGAACCAGGTTGTCTGTAGTGACACCTCTAGCACTGAGATGCAGTGTCTTAGACCACTACACCAGTTGGGAGCCCAAGTGTAGAATCACTTGAAATATTTTGGCAGTCACACGTCTATAGGGGGTGGTCCCTAAAACACAGCAGGCTGAAAAATTGGCAGACGAACGCTGGATTCACATTCGGTGCGATGTGTGCCAACCTTAATATTCCCTCTCTAGACTCACGTACAGGAAACCATTACCTTACCAACCACAAGGCCATTTACCACGGAGAGAGTTTTGGGTTGTTTCGGCATTATTCATAGGGGAAAACTACTTTGGTAAGATATTGATGAACCCAAACATTGTCAAGATGTTCCAACTACTCACGTCACATATTGTTCTATTCCCTCATCTTGTTCACAAACCTCTGTGTGGTGTGAATGAGTAGTAGTTTAAATACTGTATCAACAGCATCTTCCATTGGTTTTCAAGACGTCTTGGTGGAGTGATCATGTAATTTGATTGGCAGGCTCTCTCTCCCCTACAGAGTTTTCTGATCTCACTGCACCACATGCTGAGGTTTGATAGACAGCCAGTCGACTATGAGCAGAGAGGTATAGGAAAATTCCAACCACTCTGTCATCCAACAAAACCCTTGACTTTTCCATGTTAATCACTTGCTGTACCAAGAAGTGTTCATGATTATAATGTCACGCACTTTACATCATAATAAACAAGATACAGTACTTTGACATGAGTTCAGAAGAAGAAGAAGAAGAAGAAGAAGAAGAAGAAGAAGAAGAAGAAGAAGAAGAAGAAGAAGAAGAAGAAGAAGAAGAAGAAGAAGAAGAAGAAGAAGAAGAAGAAGAAGGAGGAGGAGGAGACAAAGAATGTGTCAATCATCCTGCGAAAGATGAAATAATCATAAATTTGCAGACATCTGATGTAGAATTTTGATCGTTAAGTACATCGGTACAGATAAAGATGATACTTAATGCATCGGCCAGACAGACAGACAGACAGGGATGTTTGAGTACAATGACCCTGCAGCAAACAGCATAATTAAGCATGTAAGGTCATGAAAAATGATGGAGCAGCAATTCTCTCTGCACCCAGAGGATAGACTGTGCCACCTGGCCCATCTATCATGACTAGAACTGCTGAGACCGTGAATGCTGCCAATAACCAATGGAGCACGTTCAAAATTCCCTTACATAGCGAGAATGATTATATTGCGTGCTGTGAAATTGCATGCATTAGTGAAATTAATTTTCTATTAGGCTGCAAGCAACCAAATTCTGATCCTTTGCCTAATTATTGGCAAAAGCTATGATCTGATTGGTCAGAAGACCAATTGGTGGAAAAAGATCAGAATTGCGTTCCCAGCCTAAGAAGCTTGGAATGATTGGTGAATATTTTATACATATTTGAGAATAATGTGTAGATTCTGTATTGAATTGGAATTACTATTCACAAAGCAATGAGCTACATCATATCGACACATATGAACACTTACTTTAGAATGCCAAGTTGATCAGGAGTATACATACCGTCATTGTCTCAACAATCATTGTTATCATAATGTCACCGTAGTTGTTTTAAGGTGCATGTGATAAACAACGAATAAGTAATGTACCTTCTACAATTAATGTAGCATATACATTTATTGAACCTTCATTTAACTAGAAAAGTCAGTTAAGAACAAATTATTATTTACAATGGCCAAACCAGACAACGCTGGGCCAATGGGACTTCCAATCACAGCCGGATTGTGATACAGCCTGGATTTGAACAGGTTCTGTAGTGACATCTCTAGCACTGAGATGCAGTGCCTTAGACCACTGTGCCACTTAGAAGCCCTGAGTGTTTATAATATTGGATCTTAAGGAGTAAATGTGTCAACATTATGTCTGAACTTTGACTTCCGTGGCTATAGTATACAGGTCAGATTGTTTTTCTACAGCCTTACAACTGGTCCCTGGTCTCCATCAATTTCTCCATACATTTTGAATTATGCTACTAATGTTGTATTCAATGAAACTATTGAGGAAAGGCAAACATTTAATTAGGCTGTCAAAGTGGCCTTAATGAATACCTATCTTGATTTTGAATGCACTGCCAAATCCTGTATGCGTTTCTGTAAGCTTAAAATACTAATTTCACATACATGAAAGATTGGATGGCTTTGGGTCAAAATGAAATCTAAAGGGTTTCAATACGTCAAAAATTACAAAGAGATGTATTCCCTCCACTAATACAAAGAGATGTATTCCCTCCACTAATACAAAGAGATGTATTCCCTCCACTAATACAAAGAGATGTATTCCATCCACTAATACTTCAAGGAGAGGGACAAGGACAAGAACAACTTGAAAGGCATCCAGAGGGAGCTGAAGTTGCGGATTGCTGAGGGGAAGAGAGGGTATAAGGAGAAGATGGAGGACAAGCTGAGGCAGAGCCAGGTGAGAGAGGTGTGGAAGGGTATGAGAAATATCACTGGCTTCAAAAAGTCAAACAGTGGGCAGACGGAGGGGACCCAGGACAGAGCCAATGAGCTGAACCAATTTTTTTAAAAGGTTTGATACTGGCCCTGTCCACCTCCCTTCCAGCTCCCCAGACCACACACTCTCACGGCTGTCCCACCCCCACTTTGCTCACAACACCTCTGCTGAGACAATCAGCGACCCCACCTCCACCCCTGCTCCCTCTGGACTGATCCTCAACACCCCCCTTCCCCCCACCTCCCCATCGGGGCTGGCTTTCACCACCAACCAAGTGAAGAGAGAGCTGGAGAGACATCAGTGGAAAGTGGCGGGCCCTGATGGCATCAGCCCAAGGGTGCTTAGGGTCTGTGCTGACCAACTGTGTGGAATACTCCATTGTCTCTTCAACCTTAGCCTGAGCCTAGAAAGGGTCCCTGTGCTGTGGAAAACATCCTGACTCGTCCCAGCGCCCAAGAAAGCACACCCCACTGTCCTGAATGACTTCAGACCTGTAGCGCTAACATCCCACATCATGAAGACCCTGGAAAGGTTAGTCCTCGCTCACCTCAGACCCCTCGTGTGTACATCACTGGACCCCCTGCAGTTTGCATACCAGCGCAACATCGGGGTGGATGATGCAATCATCTACCTTCTGCAGAGGGCCTACTCTCACCTGGACAACGCAGGTTGCACTGTGAGGGTTATGTTTTTTGACTTCTCCAGTGCCTTCAATACCATTCAGCCCCTGCTACTGGGTGAGAAGATGAGGAGGATGAAAGTGGAAGCACCCTTAGTCTCCTGGGTCACGGACTACCTGACCGGTAGGCCACAATTTGTGCGACTACAGAGCTGTGTGTCAGAACGGGCAGTTAGCAACACAGGGGCCCCCCAGGGAACGGTCCTGTCCCCCTTCCTGTTCACCCTCTACACCTCGGACTTCAGATATAACTCTGAAACATGCCACCTACAGAAGTTCTCGGATGACTCCGCAATTGTAGGGTGCATCAGGGGTAGGCAGGAGGAGGAGTACAGGAGCACAATCAGTGACTGTGTTGTGGTGTGAGCAGAACCACCTTCAGCTCAACATCAGCAAAACAAAGGAGATGGTGGTGGACTTCAGGAGAACCAAGGCACAACTGACTGCAGTCCCTATACAGGGGATGGATGTGGAAATGGTTGGGTCATACAAGTTCCTGGGAGTCCATATGGACAACAGGCTGGAATGGGCTGGTAACACCGGGGCCCTGTACAAAAAGGGCCAACACCTACTCTACTTTCTGAGGAGGTCCTTCAACTTGTGCAGTAAACTACTGCATACCTTCTACCAGTCTTTTTTGCAGTGGTGTGCTGGGGAGCAAACATTAAAGCCAGTGATGCTTCTCAGGTAAATAAGCTGATCAGGAAGGCTAGCTCTGTCCTGCGGATGAGCCTTGACACTCTAGAGGAGGTGGCGGAGAGACGGATCCTGGCCAAACTGCTGGCCATCATGGACAACGTCACCCACCCTCTGCACGCCATGGTTATGACGCAGAGGAGCACCGCGGTGTGCCAGAGAGCGCTACAGGAGGTCCTTCCTGCATGGCCATCTCACCATCTCACCATATGCCATGGCCATCTCGCCAGCTTCTACCCCCAAGCCACAAGACTGATGAACAATTAATTAAATGGCCACCAGGACCATTTACATTGACCTCCCACCCCAAACAGTTAAAATGGACACTGCTGCTACTCTCTGTTTATTATCTATGCATAGTCACTTTATTCCTACCTACATGTGCAAATTACCTTGACTACCTTGTACCCCCGCACATTGACTCGTTACCGGTAACGCCTGTATATAGTCTCGTTATTGTTATTTTATTGTTACTTTTTATTAACTTTTTTACTTTATTTTATTTTAGTAAATATTTTCTTAACTCTATTTACTTAAAACTGCATTGTTGGTTAAGGACTTGTAAGGAAGCATTTCACAGTAAGGTCTACACCTGTTGTATTCGGCGCATGTGGTAAATAACATTTTATTTGATTAGTTTTGACACCTCACATTGAGTTGCTACGTCTTTTACACATCCATGTGTCTGATTCAAAGGCCCCAATCAATGTTATACTTGTTACAGTACATGTTAATTCTCTTTCATTCAAGCACACTCAGTACTTCTATCCATCTTTCTCCAGGTGCTAAAGAAAGAATATTCCAAGGACCTCCAGAGCCTTCTGACCAACTACCTGCCATCTCTTCAGAGCACAGTGAAGTAGACTCCGCTCGTAATAGTATACTTTTGCACCTTCAATATTGCTGTCTGTGTGTCTGTTTTGATATAGCAGATAATCAAGTGTCTCTAGTTGGATTTACTGTTCTTCAGACCTCATGCTCTCTCCCTCCAAGTCTCCCAGACCTTCCCCCTGTCCCCAGGTGAGTCTGCTGGGCCATGGAACTCTAGAGCAGCACATCAAATATCATGGTGTCAGCTGTCAGCAACGGTCAAGGCTTTCAATGGCCGAATTTGAGGGGTGCCTAAATGCAATAAAGCTGTGTAAACAACTCATGTTCATTTTTTATAGATACGTTTTAAAAACCGTCGGTCTTCACATTTTTACAAACTACTATGGTAACTTAAACAAACTTCCAGACTGTATTTATCAAGACAACAGAGTCTATGATTCAAAAGTTCTAAAAATCAAGTCTCATGTCCAGAGTGAATACATTTTTATTAATTTTACATCACACGTGTGTCAACTAAAATATACACTGAATGTACATTTAAATCTCCTCTTTTAAAGGTCCTTGAGGAACATTCCGTGGTCCCCCCACGGCAGGCACACATTGAGGGATCCAATCCGTAGTGCCAAGTACCATAAACCACAATACCTCTCCAAAAATGATGAAACTGAATCCCAATGAAGGGACAATAGAACTAAGGACAGGAGTATAATAATATCAAAGCAAAAACAAATGATAATGAGGAAATAGTAAGTAGATTTAAACAAACTAAAGGAAAAAAAATCAACAAGGCTTAATAAAGTAATTTAAACCAAATAAATGGAGAAGCAGGGGATAATGGCTCAAGTAATGTTATCTGGTATCAATACAGTTTGCTAGTTCCCCTCACTGGTTATTGATGAATTGGTAACAGAAAAAGTTGCAACTGTTGCTGTTTTGGTACAATGTGGCTGACAAAGAATAGACTTGTTCATGTAACCATTAGTGTTTCATTAGTTAGCTAGCTAGCTAAGTTCTCGAAAGTTCAGGTTTTCAATGGTCTTTGTAGTAAGATCCAGTGGGGGGACACTAGTGACTCAAATCTCCACTCATTACCTGTATTAACTGCACCTGTTTGAACTCGTTACCTGTATAAAAGACACCTGTCCACACACTCAATCAAACAGACTCCAACCTCTCCACAATGGCCAAGACCAGAGAGCTGTGTAAGGACATCAGGGATAAAATTGTAGACCTGCACAAGGCTGGGATGGGCTACAGGACAATAGGCAAGCAGCTTGGTGAGAAGGCAACAACTGTTGGCGCAATTATTAGAAAATGGAAGAAGTTCAAGATGACGGTCAATCTCCCTCGGTCTGGGGCACCATGCAAGATCTCACCTCGTGGGGCATCAATGATCATGAGGAAGGACCTGGTCAATGACCTGAAGAGAGCTGGGACCACAGTCTCAAAGAAAACCATTAGTAACACACTACGCCGTCATGGATTAAAATCCTGCAGCGCACTCAAGGTCCCCCTGCTCAAGCCAGCGCATGTCCAGGCCCGTCTGAAGTTTGCCAATGACCATCTGGATGATCCAGAGGAGGAATGGGAGAAGGTCATGTGGTCTGATGAGACAAAAATAGAGCTTTTTGGTCTAAACTCCACTCGCCGTGTTTGGAGGAAGAAGAAGGATGAGTACAACCCCAAGAACACCATCTCAACCGTGAAGCATGGAGGTGGAAACATCATTCTTTGGGGATGCTTTTCTGCAAAGGGGACAGGACGACTGCACCGTATTGAGGGGAGGATGGATGGGGCCATGTATCGCAAGATCTTGGCCAACAACCTCCTTCCCTCAGTAAGAGCATTGAAGATGGGTCGTGGCTGGGTCTTCCAGCATGACAACGACCCGAAACACACAGCCAGGGCATCTAAGGAGTGGCTCCGTAAGAAGCATCTCAAGGTCCTGGAGTGGCCTAGCCAGTCTCCAGACCTGAACCCAATAGAAAATCTTTGGAGGGAGCTGAAAGTCCATATGGCGCAGGGACAGCCCCGAAACATGAAGGATCTGGAGAAGGTCTGTATGGAGGAGTGGGCCAAAATCCCTGCTGCAGTGTGTGCAAACCTGGTCAAGAACTACAGGAAACGTATGATCTCTGTAATTGCAAACAAAGGTTTCTGTACCAAATATTAAGTTCTGCTTTTCTGATGTATCAAATACTTATGTCATGCAATAAAATGCAAATTAATTATTTAATCATACAATGTGATTTTCTGGACCTCACAGTTGAAGAGTACCTATGATAAAAATTACAGACTTCTACATGCTTTGTAAGTGGGAAAACCTGCAAAATCGGCAGTGTATCAAATACTTGTTCTCCCCACTGTACATTATGTTGAAGAGGGTGGGGCTCAAGCTGCCATCCTGTCTCACCCCCCAGCCCAGAGGAAAGAAATCTGTGTTTTTTGCCAATTTTAACTGCACACTTGATGTTTGTGTATGTTTTATCCCAACACTGCTTTTCATCAATGTATATAGCAGATCCTCATGCCAAATTAACATTTGCTCAGGACATTGTTTTCACTGAGGAAATGTAGGAGTCTGCTGTCAATGATAATTCAGAGGATTTTCCCAAAGTTGCTGTTGACGCATATCATGTGGTAGTTATTGGGTTTGAATTTGTCTCCCCTTCTGTGGATTGGGGTGATCAGTCCTTGGTTCCAAATTTTGGGGAAGATGCCAGAGCTGAGGATGATATTAAAGATTTGAAGTACAGCCAATTGGAATTTGTGGTCTGTATATTTTATAATCTCATTTAGGATACCATCAACACCACAGACCGTTTTGGGTTGAAAGGTTTGTATTTTGCCCTGTAGTTCATTCAATGTAGTTGGAGAATCCAGTGGGTTCTGGTAGTCTTTAATAGCTGACTCTAAGATTTGTAATTGATCATGTATATACAGTCATGTGAAAAGGTTAGTACACCCCTTGGAAAGTGTTCTTTTTATTGTATTTTTTTTTACATACATTTGGACACATAGATATTTAAGCTAAATTCCCACCACATTCATTGATAAAGGAAACCTAATTTAAGAAATCACACAAAAATAACGTTGAAAATGTTATGCAATTAAAATAAACAAAAATGCATTTTCCTTATGCAGAAAAAGTTAGTACACCCCTACCTTTACCATCACATAAAATAGCTCAGGTCTTATAATAATCAGGTCTTAACCATATGGGTGTGTGGTAACAAATCATGCCAAGATCAAAATACCCACCCAAGGCCCTCAGATTAAAAATGATTGATGCCCATGAGTCTGGGAGGGTTACAAATCCATTTACAAGCAATTTTAAGTGCATCATTGCACAGTCCGACGGCTCATCAACAAATGGAGAAAATTCCACAACACTGGCAATCTACTAAGGACCACCCACCAAATTCAGCCCAAGAGCTGACTGAAAGATGCTCATAGAAGTCTCTAAGAACCCCAGGGTAACAGCAAGGGATCTACAGGCCTCTCTTGCCACAATTAATGTTGAAGTGCATGAGTCAACTGTCAGAAAGAGACTGCATAAACTTGGCCTACATGGGAGGTCAGGAAGGAAGAAGCTTCTGCTCTCAAAAAACATCAGTCGTATCAAGACACGACTGACGTTTGCCAGACAACACCTGGGTAAACACCATCATTACTAGAACAATGTGCTCTGGAAAGATGAGTCAAAGGTGGAGTTGTTTGGCCGCAATCCCAGATGCCATGTTTGGGTGAAAACGAAACACTGCCTTTGAACAGAAGAACCTCATACCAACCGTAAAGCATGGAGGCGGTGGCATTATGGTTTGGGGCTGCTTTGATGCCTCAGGGCATGGCCAACTTGCCATAATTGAGTCAACCATGAATTCTATATTGTACCAGAGAATTATTGAGGAGAATGTGAGGCCATCTGTCAAAAAGCTGAAGCTGAACCGAACATTAATCTTGCAACAGGACAATGATCCAAAACACAAAAGCAAAGCTACAACAGAATGGCTCAAAAAGAAGAAATGGAGGGTTATGGGATGACCGAGTGATAAAGGAATTTGTATGTTTAATGTTAATGACTAAGATGTTTCACCCTGAAACGTTGTAATGTGTGAGATGTATTGGAATTACAAGATTATGATTCTAAGAATGTGGAAACATAGACAATGTTCAGACCAGGTTAGAATGTTACCATTTGGTAGAGGAGTCAGGATGTGGTTAAGACAATGAAGGAGACAAGACCATTTGTGAAAGCTGTTAGACCTGCAGGAGATTATGCGGCCATAAAAGTTCACAGGGCCCCATCCATCAGGATTGGGGCCTGGTCTTCGAGGTGTGGGTAAACATTAGCAACTGAGATAACATGAAGAGGGTCTTTGAAGGCAGATCCTGAGAATTTGCAGGCCATAAAACAGGGTGGAGACTTTGCTGACTGGATTTTATAAAAGTGTTTTGTGTTTTGTCTTTCGGGAGAGCTCTCTATGAATAAAGACTGACCATTTGCAAAACTGGGGCTCTCTCTGTATTATTACAAACTGAAGAATTTACAACCTTCAGGATACAGATAGAGAACATTGGGATAAAATCCTCGTGACACCGAGTCAAAGCCCAGATCTCAATCCTATCGAAATGCTGTGGGGAGACTTGAAGCGGGCCGTGCATTCAAGAAACCCTTCGAACATGGCACAGTTGAAGCAGTACTGTAAAGAAGAGTGGGCAAAAATTCCTCCCAATCGATGTAAGAGACTGATAGACAGTTACAAGAAGCGTCTACATGAAGTTATTTCATCCAAAGGGGGAATCACCAGCTATTGAAGCTAGGGGTGTAAGTATAATCTTTCAGTGTCATTTGTTACATGAGGTTACCTTTATCTGTCAATAGTGTTGAAGTGAAGATTACATATCCATCTGTCCAAATAAGTAAAAAAAAAAATGTGATAACTTTCCAGGGGGTGAACTTACTTTTTCACATGACTGTATATATATATATTTTCGTTCTTTGTTATACGGACCCTAAAAATTGAGAAGTTATTTATCCATACATCTCTATTTTGCAAATATAGCTATTCGTGTTGTTTGTTTATTGTGTTCCAATTTTCCCAGAAGTGGTTAGATTCTATGCATACATTGAGCTTATATTCTGAAGTGATGTTCCTTCTTTTTCCGTAGTGTATTTCTGTACTGTTTTAGTGTTTCACCATAGTGAAGGTGTAGGCTCAGGTTTTCTGGGTTTCTGTTTTTGGTTGGATAGGTTCCTCAATTCATTTCTTAGGTTTTTGCATTCTTCATCAAACCATTTGTCATTGTTGTTCATTTTCTTAGGTTGTCTGGTTGAATTTTTTTTATTTGATAGGGAAGCTGAAAGGTCAAATATACTGTTTAGTGTTTTTACTGCAAAGTTTACACCTTCACAATTGCAGTGAAACGTTTTGTCCAGGAAGTTGTCTAAAAGGGATTGAATTAGTTGTTGCCTAATAGTTTTTTGGTATGTTTCTACACTACTTTCCTTCCATCTATAGCATTTCTTAATAGTATGCAGTTTTTTTGGCCTCTAAGCCTACCATTGACTATGTACATACCAGCATGTGACAGAGCTGTAGGAGTTGTGACCAGTTTTTGTTGGTTATGCTCTCTCTTTATCTTTCTCTCTCGACTATGTTCAAATACATCAAACACATGATTTTCAGTTGTTTGATGTCATTCCATTTGCTCTGTTCCGGTCCCCTCAGCAGCCTCCTGAGGTACAGACCCAGCGTGCCACAGAGCTGCAGGAGTTGTGACCCGTTTTTGTTGGTTATGTTGTCGTAGTTGTGTCTAGTGGGGCATATTGGGGAGAGAATGCTGTCACCTCCAGGTAGGTGTTTGCCCCCCTGTGTGCTGAGGGTGTCAGGTTCTTATCCAGTTCTGACATGTAGGTCGCCACAGACTAGCACATGCCCCCGGGCTTGGAAGCTATTGCTCTCCCCCTCTAGGATGGAGAAGCTGTCTTCATTAAAGTATTGGGATTCTAGTGAGGGATATAGGTAGCACACAGGAGGAAATTTTTCTTTGTTGAGATAATTTCCTTATCAATTTCTAGTCATATTTAAAATGTTCCTGTTTTGATTAATTTAATAGTGTGGGTTAGGTCTGCTCTATACATAATTGGCATATCTCCTGAGTCACTTCCCTGTTTCACACCTGGTAGTTTGGTGGATGGGACTACCAGCTCTCTGTAACCTAGAGGGCAACCAGTGGGTCCATCTCCTCTATACTATGTTTCTTGTAGGATGACAATGTCTGTATTTCCAATTTCTTTGGTGAAGTCTGGGTTCTTGCTCTTTAGTCCAAAGGCAGATAACATCAGATCTTGTCTATTCCAGGATGAGATAGTAAAAGCTTTGTGTTCCATAGTGTCCAGTGTTCCATCGTCAATAGAATCTAACGGATTATATATATATATATATATATATATAGTTGTGTCTGCAAAAACACTAGTCTGCTCATTCCCCTCCCCCATACCGTGAGAAACCTACATGCCAAGTATATTGTGTTCCCTACAGTTTATAGAAAATAGCAGAAGCTCTGAGCTATCCGTTCAGACCCCAATCCTACCTACCTACAGGTTGTGGAAAAATGTGCTCTTTTAGTATTTCTCCAATAGGTTTTCTACTCTATGTCGAAGATAATAAAATAAAAACACTATAGTAAATACTACAGTATACTATGGTCTGCAAAAATACTACAGTATACTACAATCTGCAAAAAACACTACATTAATTACTATAGTATATACTGCAGTTTTATTTTACTACAGTATTCATCAGATGACCTGGCCTCCACAATCACCCGACCTCAACCCAATTGAGATGGTTTGGGATGAGCCAACAAGTATTCAGCATATGTGGGAACTCCTTGAAGACTGTTGGAAAAGCATTCCTCATGAAGCTGGTTGAGAGAATGCAAAATTCAATATGCTCTAAGTTTTTCTCTAGCTCATTGGTAATTTGGGGAAAAAAAACGTATATCTGCGTATAAGATAGACATTTTCACAGGTGTTTTTTCTTGACTGATTATCATTTCATTGAAGTGATGCTATTGTATATCATTTGAAAGGGCTGTTTTGTAGCTTTTCATAATATGTGTCATATTTTCTTATATGGTTGGACACCAAAAGATTTTGCTCATTAATGCACTCAGAGTTCATGGTCTTTCAGCCAGTTTTGGATTCAGCCATGTTTGGGAAATCCTACCAGTGATGACAATTTGTTCATTTACAATTACAGTTAGCTGGTGTTCTAAAGCCTAGTGTTTCCATTCCCCTTTTAAGCCCAGAACTGCCCATAAAAAGGATTGAGTCATAGTGTAAATGTTTGTATTTGTTTCACTCTGAGGCATCACGTGTACTGTATATAGTACTAAAGTGTCTGCTGTATTGGTGACAAGAACAGCACTTCATTCATTTATTGATTGATTATAATGTGAGTTTAATTGATTCTACGTATCAATACTTTTGTGTCAATGGTAATAGAACTCCATCAATTGACATGATTACAGTAGATGGGCAATGGTATGGTACTCAATACCGACAGGATGAAGGCTATAGTCCGTTTTCTAATTTACTTTTCTAAAGACAATTGGCGTTTCATTACAACAAAATCCAAGATATCAGACCTGTTATCTCCAACCAATGTATAGACTAGGCAAATGCCTGCCCCGGGGCCGTATGCGGCCTGCGACCTGATTTAATACGGCCCGCGGAAACATGCTCAGATCACATAAAGAATTTGCGATAGTAAAGTTTTGAAAAACGTATTTGTTATTCAAATTAAAAGCCCAATGAATACTCACCTTTGCGTAATGATTTAACTCCCACCGCTTGTGGGACATTTATTTTGAAGGCACGTATAAACAACAACTGCACGAGGACAGACAGTGACTGACACACACGTCACAGTTACAAATAGTAGCTAGCTAGAAATTGATCAAAAATGAGTTTGTGAAGAATTTCAAAGAAAAGGAAAGTAGACAATGAATGTAGGTTGCTCCAGCAAGAATGGACATCGCTGTCATGAAAGACTACAACTTGTCCCGACACTTCCAGACGAAGCACGCAGAGAAATATAGGAATATGTCTTCTGAGCAGAGGGCAAGTGCATCGAAAGAGTTGCTTTCTCAGTTGCAAAAGCAGCAAGGACTTTTCACAAAACTGCATTCAGCAAATGACAGAATTGCGAGAGCTAGCAAGGTAATTGCTAAACATAGCAAGCCATTCGCAGAGGGCGAATTAATTAAATAATGTTTAATTGACTCTGCAGCAAGACTTTGCCCCGACAAGAAAGAGCTGTTTGAAAATGTTTCCCAGTCAAGATGAACAGTGACACGGCTTGTTGAGGACATCGCAGAGAATATGGAACAACAGTTGAAAGACAAGATAACGGATTTCATATTTCTCCTTGGCCCTGAATGAGAGCAGTGATGCAGGTGACACGGCGCAGTTGTTGATATTCTTACCAAGAATAACCCCAGAATTTGAAAATACAGAGGAGCTTCCTTCAGTGCAGTCAATGAAGAGCACAACCTCAAAGATTTATTGGAGGAGGTTAGTAAGTGTTTGGCAAAGCTGGGGCTGAGTTTTGAAAAGTTATCCAGTGTGACCACTGATGGGTGCCCAAACTTGACAGGAAAGTAGCTGAGCTGAAACCAGATCAGAAAATAATTTTCCTGCATTGCATTATTCATCAGGAGGTGCTCTGTAAATGTGTTCTGAAAATGAGCCGTGTGGATACAGTCGCTAAAGTGGTAAACTTCATAAGAGCAAAATCTTTAAACCAGGAGTTTGGGGAAGGTGCTTAAAAGGGTGTGGGACCTGAAGTCTGAGTTTTCAAATGAAAGGAAAATATGTGGATTTCCCTCAACTGCAAGATAAAGAATGGTGTGCTGATTATGCCTTCACTGTGGACATCATGGCCGTTATGAATGAACTGAAGGGAAGGGCCTTTTTGCACATCAGATGTACAGCCTTGTCAAAGCCTTCAAGTGAAAATGAAACGGTCCACCCATACAGACAGTGTGGTGAACAAGGTGCAACGGCGCCTCTTCAACCTCAGGAGGCTAAAGAAATTTGTCTTAACACCTAAAACCCTTACAAAAGTTTACACGTAAAATTGGGAGTATCCTGTCGGGCTGTACCACCGCCTGGTACGGCAACTGCACCGCCCACAACCGCAAAGCTCTCCAGAGGGTGGTACGGTCTGCCCAATGCATTACTGGGGTCAAACGTTCCGCCCTCCAGGACACCTACAGCACCCGATGCCACAGGAAGGCCAAAAAGATCATCAAAGACATCAACCACCTGAGCCACTGCCTGTTCACCCTGCTATCATCCAGAAGGCAAGGTCAGTACAGGTGCATCAAAGCTGGGACCGAGAGACTGAAAAACAGCTTCTATCGCAAGGCCATCAGACAGTTAAACAGCCATCACTAGCACATCAGAGGCGGCTGCCTATAGACACTGATTAGAAATCACTGGCCACTTTAAGGAATAGAACACTAGCCACTTTAATAATGTTTTCTTATCTTGCACTACTCATCTCATATGTAAATACTGTATTCTATACTATTCTACTGTATCTTAGTCCAATGCCACTCTTAAATATACTGTATGTATATATTCTTAATCCATTCCTTACTTAGATTTATGTGTGTATGTTGTGAAACTGTAGGATATTACTTGTTAGATATTACTGCACTGTCGGAGCTAGAAGCACAAGCATTTCGCTACACCCGCAATAACATCTACTAACCATGTGTATGTGACCAATAACATTTGATTTGAACAATCTCACCCACCGTCCGACAGTACAAGTGTGTTCCCTATCAGATGACCAGCGGGAGAAGTATTATCGCTGCTGCGTGCCTTGAACTGTTAGTTTTCTCGTCATTTTGAGGATTTCAAAGTGTTGGAAAATGACATGCTGTTAGTTTCCTCTCATTTCACCTTTAATGTGGATAACGCTCCCACTGACCAGCAACTTGAGCTTATCGATCTTCAGTCTGATGCAGTGATTGGAGAACTACTCAAAACAATATCACTGACGAGGTTCTATGCATCTCTCGCTGAACAAAACTTTCCAAAGATTAGGAGTCATGCTCAGAAGATGTTTGTACTGCTTGGGTCAACCTATGTATGTGGACAGACATTTTCAGCGATGAAATATAACAAGGCAAGGCACAGATCATCTCTTTCTGACTCTCACCTCTTAGCAATCCTGCGCATAGTGACATCAGAAACTATACCGGACTTCACTGCTCTAGTCAATACCCATCAGAGACTTCACTCCTCACACTGATTGAGGAGTTTAAATGTAATGTTGAGCTCTCTCTCTTTCTTGTGTTTTTGTGCGTCACCCGTTAACAAGAGTTCTGTCCGTGGTGCTGAATGCACAGTGTACTTTTTCCTCTGTGTAGTTCACTGCATGTTTAATAATGAAAATACCTACCAAAAGGAGAACATGGATGTGTTTTTTTTTTAAGTAGCATATCTGGATGTGATTTACAGTAGATATATAATCCTGTAATATGATTCTGGCCCTCCATGGAAAATAATTGCCCAGGCCTGGTATAGACCAACACCGCAACACCACGCCTCTAGTAAGTCCTTTCATTTTAAAATGAAAAGCATAGACTCAATGTCGATACAATGAAAGACATCGCTCGGTCATTTGAGTCATTCTGTGATATGGGGAACAACGTAATCTAGAGTCTTTGTAGTTCATCAAATGGAGGCAATCTCTGTAAAAGCACTCTGTCACTCATCAGTGGGGGGGAAGAGACCAAAACAAACCTTTAAGTTTGATGGCTTCAGTGAAGGTTGATTGTGATCAATATGTTTGGACTAAAGAGGCAAGTTAAAAAGCAGGGAAATGAAACCCTTAGCTTTTATCGCACTTTCATTGTAGCTCAAGGCACCTTTAACCCATTCATGTCCGTAAATGTTCTTTAGTACACATGTTTTCTGAGATTAATTTCAAAATTGACATTGAGTTGTGTTTGGTTGTCAACAAATATAAAAAATGACATAGTGGCACAGCCAGTACACAAGGTGGTGATGACATAGTGGCACAGCCAGTTCACAAGGTAGCGATGACATAGTGGCACAGCCAGTACACAAGGTAGCGATGACATAGTGGCACAGCCAGTACACAAGGTAGCGATGACATAGTGGCACAGCCAGTACACAAGGTAGCGATGACATAGTGGCACAGCCAGTACACAAGGTAGCGATGACATAGTGGCACAGCCAGTTCACAAGGTAGCGATGACATAGTGGCACAGCCAGTTCACAAGGTAGTGCAGTGTCCCTCTTACATTCTTTGGGGAGAACCCTGAAACAGAAGATATATCCTTCAAATTTTGGTTGTGTTACAACCAAACACAATTCTAATATCAGCACATTTTTAACTCAACTAGAGCTTGAAACCTTAGGCTTATTGTATTGTCTATTTTCTTGTTGAATTCTGGGTTGAATTGAAACAATAGCTGTTGATGATTTTGCAAATGCTATATAGGCCTAAATAACATCATTGACTATATATGAGTGATAAAGTATGGTCACATTTAATTTGCTCTGTTATTAAACCTACCCTTTGGAATGACTTTGACTTCGCAACAGAGAATCTATTTAGTGGAGACTTCTTAACAGCCTTTCTCACTAAAGCGCATTCGTAATAGTCAGTGACAGGGCGGAAGGTAGCCTAGCGGTTAGGCCAGCAACCGAAAGGTCGCTGGTTCGAATACCCGAGCCGACAAGGTGAAAATAACTGATGATGTGTATTTGAGCAAGGCACTTAACCCTAATTTGCTCCAGGGGCGCCGTACTACTATGGGCTGACCCTGTAGGTAGGCTGTCATTGTAAATAAGAATTTGTTCTTAACTGGCTTGCCTAGTTAAATAAAAAATCCAAAGGGATAGCTGTAGATCAATTCTCCAGTAGGAGGTGCTTCCCAGCCTACTGCTTTTTTTCTGATAATGGATATAACGTTGAAGATCTTACGTTGATTTAAAGGTACAAATTCAACATGTTTTATATAAAGTTTGTCTGTTGAAACAGTTTACGTTGATGACTTTATTCAAATCCAATGTATTTTCCACGTAGATCACATGTCATAATACACTGAAAAAATAAGTTGAAACAATGCCATGAAGGAAGGTTGATTCACAGTTTTGGATACGTTTAAAACTAGTTAAATTGAACTAAATGTAATCTACGTAATCCCCAAAAGTAATTATTTATCATGAGAGGGCCATTAACAAAAACTAGTAATGCTGTATTTTCCAAGAAAGGTTAAAATTCCACCTTTCCGGTAAAAATGGTATGTATTTTGGAGGACACAAGCTCAAGTACACAGTACAAATATGATAACAATATCAAAATATGAAACATTTTATATGATGTACTTCCTATTCAACAAAACTATATGAATATTGCTTGAAATATGCTTTCTAATATAATAATAATAATCTAATCTTATAACTGTAAAATACATATTTGTATGTTTTAAAGTTAGAGAAAATGTGCATAACCGTCTATGAAAAACAGAAGGTGTTTAATTAATTATTATCCCTGAATGCTAGAGTGACGCAACCACTGTCTCTTGCTGCACTAGGATGTAGGGATTGCATGCATGTGCTTTGTCAGTTACTGTGAAATAGGGTTCAGTCGGAAGAGCGAATTAAACGGTAGGAGGGCCATCCCAGCTACAAGTGGTATCAAAAACATCCTGCATCACACAGGCGGAAGAGAGATACTCTTGTGTCCATGAAGGGCTGCCGCTCAATGCAAGCCATTTCTAAGCTAAATTAAAAACGACGGTGGGAACCGGTACCAGAACCAGGCAGGTCTCCTAATCAGGGGACTTTACATCTATACTGACACAATTGAACGTAAGGTCAAAGAGAATTGTCTCAAAGAACATATTTAAGGAAGCCTTCAGATATCTTACTCTATTCTCAATGGAAAAAGGCGTGGAGACACATTCTGCGTTGTGATTGTCATAAATGATTATTATTTGTCACATGCTTCGTAAACGACAGGTGTAGACTAACAGTGAAATCAAACCAAATGGTATTTGTCACATGCATCGAATACAAGAGGTGTAGACCTTACAGTGAAATGCTAAATTACAAGCCCTTAACCAACAATGCAGTTTTATTAAAAATAAGTGTTAAGTAAAAAATAGATAAATAAAAAAAAAAATGAGCGTCAGTAAAATAACAGTAGCGAGACTATATACAGGTGGTACCGGTACAGAGTCAATGTGCGTGGGCACCGGTTAGTCCAGGTAATTGAGGTAATATGTACATGTAGGTAGAGGTAAAGTGACTATGCGTAGATAATAAACCGAGAGTAGCAGCAGCGTAATAGAGGGGGTGGGGGGGACATTGCAAATAGTCCGGGTAGCTATTTGATTAGTTCTTCAGGAGTCTTATGGCTTGGGGGTAGAAGCTGTTAAGAAGCCTTTTGGACCTAGACTTGGCACTCCGGTACCATCCTCTGACACCAACTGGTATAGAGGTCCTGGATGGCAGGAAGCTTGGCCCCAGTGATTTACTGGGCCGTACGCACTACCCTCTTTAGTGCCTTGTGGTCGGATGCCGAGCAGTTGCCATACCAAGCAGTGATGCAACCAGTCAGGGTGCTCTCTGGTGTAGCCCATGCCAATTTTTTTCAGTCTCCTACCACGACTGTGTTGATGTGTGTAAAACGAGGAACTTGAAGCTTCCAACCTGTTCCACAACAGCCCCTTCGATGTGGATGGAGGAGTGATCCTCCTTCCTGTAGTCCACGATCAGCTCCTTTGTCTTGCTGATGTTGAGGGAGAGGTTGTTGTCTTGGTACCACACTGCCAGGTCTCTGACCTCTTCCCTGTAGGCTGTCTCATCATTGTTGGTGATCAAGCCTACTACCGTTGTGTCATCTGCCAACATAATGATGGTGTTTGAGTCGTGCACAGTCGAGCAGTCGTGAGTGAACAGGGAGTAGAGGAGGGGACTAAGCACACACCCCTGAGGGGCCTCAGTGTTGAGAGTCAGCTGGGCAGATGTGGTTGCCTACCCTCACCACCTGGGGGGTGACCCATCAGGAAGTTCAGGATCCAGTTGCAGAGGAAGGTGTTTAATCCCAGGTTCCTTAGATTAGTGATGAGTTTGGAGGGCACAATGGTGTTGAACGCTGAGCTGTAGTCAATGATCAGCATTCTCACATAGGTGTTCCTTTTGTTCAGGTGGGAAAGGGCAGTGTGGAGTACAATAGAGATTGCATCATCTCTGGATCTTCTGGGGCGGTATGAGAATTGGAGTGGGTCCAGGGTGTCTGGAATGATGGTGTTAATTTGAGTCATGACCAGCCTTTCAAAGCATTTCATGGCAACTGATGCGAGTGCTACAGTGCGATAGTCATTTAGACAGGTTACCTTGGCGTTCTTGGACACAGGGACTATGGAGGTCTGCATGAAACATGTAGGTATTACAGATTGGGTCAGTGAGAGGTTGAAAATCTCAGTGAAGACACTTGCCAGCTGTTCAGTGCATGCTCCGAGTACACGTACTGGTAATCCGTCTTGCCCTGTGGCTTTGTGAATGTTAACCTATTAAAAGGTCTCACATCGGCTATGGAGAGCGTAATCACACAGTCGTCCAGAACAACTGGAACTCTCATGCATCGTTCAGTGTTGTTAGCCTCAAAGCGGGCATAGAAGGGTTTCCCTTTGTAATCCGTGATAATTTGCAAGCCCTGTCACATGTAGAAGGATACGATCTGGTCCTGTATTGACACTTTGCCTGCTTGATGGTTCATCGAAGGGTGTAGCTGGATTTCTTATAAGCATCCTGATTAGTGACCAACTCATTGAAAGTGGCAGCTCTAGCCTTTAGCTCAGTGCTGATGTTGCATCTTAACCATGGCTTCTGGTTGGGATATGTACGTACTGTCGTCAATGCACTTATTAATGAAGCCGGTGACTGATTTGGTAAACTCCTCAATGCCATCAGATGAATCCCGGAACATATTCCAGTCTGTTAGCGAAACAGTCCGGTAGTTTAGCATCCGCTTCATCGGACCACTGCCGTATTGAGCGTTTCACTGGTACTTCCTGTTTGAGTTTTTGCTTGTAAGCAGGAATCAAGAGGATAGATTTATGGTCAGATTTGCCAAATGGAGGGCGAGGGAGAGCTTTGTCTGTGTTTCTGTGTATGTGGAGTCGCCTCGAGTTGCATTAAAGTCACCAGCCAATAGGAGCGTTGCCTCTAGATGAGCATTTTCTTGTTTGCTTTTGGCGCTATACAGCTCGTTGAGTGCAGTCTTAGTGCCAACTTTGGTTTGTGGTGGTAAATAGACGGCCACAAAAAATATAGATAAACTCTTTGTAAATAGTGTGGTGTACATCATGCCTTTCGCGCCCAACTCATTGAAGTAGACGTCCTCGTCCAAATGAAACTTAGTGATAGCTGTTCTGATGTCCAGAAGCTCTTTTCGGTCATTGGAAACGATGGTAGAAACATTATGTACAAAAAAAGTTTAGATCAGCGCCAAAAAATAGCACAATTATTCAGCCCGTAAAACTGCCACTATTCCTTCCGGCGCCATTATATGATATGACATGATTTTCACACACAATGCAAGATGAGTCTTCTGGCAATTAGCGCAGCTGCTGCTGCAAATCAATACTCTTCAATTATGGATGACCTCGTTAGTTGATTTTGCTGCAGTATAAGGAGTGTGTCTGGTTACGTTGGATATGCAGGTGTCTAGGACTGCATTAGAGTCTTATGTCTGATGTCCTTGGGATATCTTCTCAATGCTAATGATGTGATGCTGCCTGTCTATGCTAATCATATGGTGTCTGGGTCTATTATGATCCATGGGCATTAGACGAGGACAACGGAAGATAAGATGACATTCTTACAATCCGTCTTGAGCAACATAGAAAGTCTCTCTCTCTCTCTCTCTCTCTCTCTCTGTTTTTGCTCCCTTTCTTTGACTAGAAGGTTGACCTTACTAGTTTGTTCAAAAGTGAATCCCACCCTATAGCTTTTTTATGGATGTTGTGTGTCAAATGTTTTGACATGTCACCTGCTCTCCTCTGCCTCTCTCCCTCGTCATCCGGTTGGTTCTCCCCAGGCGCAGATCTGTTCATCCAGCCATCCACACAAATCACCTGATGCTCCCTCCTAGTCTCACTGCAGAGACCAGCTCTCTCGGCCAAGCCCCAATGGAAAGCATCTCAAGTTTCTCTGGCTGTCTTCTAGCCTCGATGAGCCGGCCCATGATCACAACCTAACCTTTCAGTCAAAAAGCCATTTGGGGCTTGTACAGCTCACTCTGGTACATCATGCCCTGTCACAACCAGTCGGCACTCACTCTATCCCCTCAACAGTATCATACCGCTCATAGCCATGAGGGGAATCCGGAGACAGTACATAGATTCGACTAGCATCCGTATACTCAGCTGAGTGCACAACCACTGTACACTTTGAGGTTTCTACTACCATGTGGGGATCTATTTTTTTCCTGCTTCAAGTTGCCAATATGCTGAGTCTGTCCAGCAAGAGGGGATTTTGTTAAAAACATTTCTATCCGTTAATTTGTTAAAATCCCTTGCTGGAATCACAGACGGGGGATTTGGTGGTGGTCCTGGCACCTCTCCTCAACAAGCTAATATGAGGTTTCATCTCACACCTCATGTGGCATTAGAGGAGGATAAAAGCGGCCATTCCACTGTGCCACTGGGAGTACAGAACACCAGCCAGGAAATGGAGTGGAAGTGAGGACAGAGGGTGAAAGAGTACCCAACTGCCTACTCCAGCTGTGATGAGCCCCTGTTTGTAATAGTGGCCCAGGGGACAGATTATGGCATTTTCTACCTTCCCAAAGGCCCTTTCTCCACCGTATATCAGCATGTCCATGTCCTTAGTAAAGAGGAACTAAATTGACATGGGTTCTGCAGAAGAGTAAAAAGCTAAGGAATCATAGAATTGGAGAGCTGCTATGAATCCTACTGTCAGCCGTAGCGAAGGGACAACAACAGTTCTGCTCCAGTTCAACTCTATTGGATTAATGTTAAACGTAACACTGTGGTTCCTGAAATAGATAGTGGCCTTGATTTGAGTTGAATCAAAGCATACTGTGCGATAGAATACACTCAGAAACTTCTCGCATAATTAGATGGTATTAACATAGCCAGCACATTTCCAAAAACAAAACAATTGATCTACAACTTTCATCAAAGCTAAGTTTCTAAAGCTGTGAAGCTGGAACAATTTATGCCCCAATTTCACAGTTGGAAAAATATTTCAGTTACACAGTCACTCCTTACATTAGTTATATTTCAGTCAGTTACACAGTCACTCCTTACATTAGTTATATTTCAGTCACTTACACAGTCACTCTTTAAATTAGTTGTATTTCAATCAGTTACACAGTCACTCCTTAAATTAGTTATTTGTATTATTATTATAATTGTTTTACCTTTATTTAACCAGGAAAGTCATTTAAGAACAAATTCTTATTTACAATGACAGCCTACCAAAAGGTGAAAGGCCTCCTGCAGGGACGGGTGCTGGGATTATAAATATACATCAATTACATAAAAATATAGAACAAAAGACAACAAGAGAGACAACAATACATAAAGAAAGACCTGAGACAACAACATAGCATGGTAGCAACACAACATGACAACAACATGGTAGCAACATAACATGGCAGCAACACAAAACATGGTACAAACATTATTGGGCACAGACAACAGCACAAAGGGCAGGAAGGAAGAGAAAACAATACATCACTCAAAGCAGCCACAACTGTCAGTAAGAGTGTCCATGATTGAGTATTTGAATGAAGAGATTGAGATAAAACTGTCCAGTTTGAGTGTTTGTTGCAGCTCGTTCCAGTCGCTAGCTGCAGCGAACTGAAAAGACGAGCGACCCAGGGATGTGTGTGCTTTGGGGAACTTTAACAGAATGTGACTGGCAGAACAGGTGTTGTTAGTGGAGGATGAGGGCTGCAGTAGGTATCTCAGATAGGGGGGAGTGAGGGTTTTATAAATAAGCATCAACCAGTGGGTCTTGCGTCGGGTATACAGAGATGACCAGTTTACAGAGGAGTATAGAGTGCAGTGATGTGTCCTATAAGGAGAATTGGTGGCAAATCTGATGGCCGAATGGTAAAGAACATCTAGCCGCTGAAGAGCTGCCGATCTATAAATGATGTCTCCGTAATCTAGCATGGGTAGGATGGTCATCTGAATCAGGGTTAGTTTAGCAGCTGGAGTGAAAGAGGAGCGATTACGATAGAGGAAACCAAGTCTAGACTTAACTTTAGCCTGCAGCTTTGATATGTGCTGAGAGAAGGACAGTGTACCGTCCAGCCATACTCCCAAGTACTTGTATCATGTGACTACCTCAAGTGCTAAACCCTCAGAGGTAGTAATCACCTGTGGGGAGAGAGGCCTTTTTCTTACCAAACCACATGACCTTTGTTTTGGAGGTGTTCAGAACAAGGTTAAGGGCAGAGAAAGCTTGTTGGACACTAAGAAAGCTTTGGTGTAGAGCGTTTAACACAAGATCCGAGGAAGGTCCAGCTGAGTATAAGACTGTATCATCTGCATATAAATGGATAAGAGAGCTTCCTGCTGCCTGAGCTATGTTGTTTATGTAAATTGAGAAGAGCGTGGGGCCTAGGATCGAGCCTTATATTTCAGTCAGTTACACAGTCACTCTTTACATTAGTTATATTTCAGTCAGATACAGTCACTCCTTACATTAGTTATATTTCAGTCAGTTATACAGTCACTCCTTACATTAGTTATATTTCTGTCAGATACACAGTCACTCCTTACATTAGTTATATTTCAGTCAGATACACAGTCACTCCTTACATTAGTTATATTTCAGTCAGTTACACAGTCACTCTTTACATTAGTTATATTTCAGTCAGATACACAATCACTCCTTACATTAGTTATATTTCAGTCAGTTACACAGTCACTCCTTACATTAGTTATATTTCAGTCAGATACACAGTCACTCCTTACATTAGTTATATTTCCGTCAGATACACAGTCACTCCTTACATTAGTTATATTTCAGTCAGTTACACAGTCACTCTTTACATTAGTTATATTTCAGTCAGATACACAATCACTCCTTACATTAGTTATATTTCAGTCAGTTACACAGTCACTCCTTACATTAGTTATATTTCAGTCAGTTACACAGTCACTCCTTACATTAGTTATATTTCAGTCAGATACACAGTCACTCCTTAGATTAGTTATATTTCAGTCAGTTACACAGTCACTCCTTACATTAGTTATATTTCAGTTAGATACACAATCACTCCTTACATTAGTTATATTTCAGTCAGATACACAGTCACTCCTTACATTAGTTATATTTGTCAGTTACACAGTCACACCTTATTTTAGTTTTATTTCAGTTAGATACACGATCACTCCTTACATTAGTTATATTTCAGTCAGATGCACAGTCACTCCTTACATTAGTTATATTTGTCAGTTACACAGTCACTCCATAAATTAGTTATATTTCAGTCAGTTACACAGTCACTCCTTACATTCGCTATATTTCAGTCAGTTACACAGTCACTCCTTAAAATAGTTATATTTCAGTCAGTTACAGTCACTCCTTACATTTGCTATATTTCAGTCAGTTACACAGTCACTCTTTACATTAGTTATATTTCAGTCAGTTACACAGTCACTCCTTACATTAGTTTTATTTGTCAGTTACACAGTCACACCTTATTTTAGTTTTATTTCAGTTAGATACACAATCACTCCTTACATTAGTTATATTTCAGTCAGATACACAGTCACTCCTTACATTAGTTATATTTGTCAGTTACACAGTCACTCCTTAAATTATATTTCAGTCAGTTACACAGTCAGTCCTTACATTCGCTATATTTCAGTCAGTTACACAGTCACTCCTTAAAATAGTTATATTTCAGTCAGTTACAGTCACTCCTTACATTCACTATATTTCAGTCAGTTACACAGTCACTCTTTACATTAGTTTTATTTGTCAGTTACACAGTCACACCTTATTTTAGTTTTATTTCAGTCAGTAACACAGTCACTCCTTACATTAGTTTTATTTCAGTCAGTTACACAGTCACTGCTTACATTAGTTATATTTCAGTCAGTTACACAGTCACTCTTTACATTAGTTATATTTCAGTCAGATACACAATCACTCTTTACATTAGTTATATTTCAGTCAGTTACACAGTCACTCTTTACATTAGTTTTATATCAGTCAGTTACACAGTCACTCTTTACATTAGTTATATTTCAGTCAGTTACACAGTCACTCCTTACATTAGTTATATTTCAGTCAGTTACACAGTCACTCCTTACATTAGTTTTATTTCAGTCAGTTACACAGTCACTGCTTACATTAGTTATATTTCAGTCAGTTACACAGTCACTCTTTACATTAGTTATATTTCAGTCAGATACACAATCACTCTTTACATTAGTTATATTTCAGTCAGTTACACAGTCACTCTTTACATTAGTTTTATATCAGTCAGTTACACAGTCACTCTTTACATTAGTTATATTTCAGTCAGTTACACAGTCACTCCTTACATTAGTTTTATTTCAGTCAGTTACACAGTCACTGCTTACATTAGTTATATTTCAGTCAGTTACACAGTCACTCTTTACATTAGTTATATTTCAGTCAGATACACAATCACTCTTTACATTAGTTATATTTCAGTCAGTTACACAGTCACTCTTTACATTAGTTTTATATCAGTCAGTTACACAGTCACTCTTTACATTAGTTATATTTCAGTCAGTTACACAGTCACTCCTTACATTAGTTATATTTCAGTCAGTTACACAGTCACTCCTTACATTAGTTATATTTCAGTCAGTTACACAGTCACTCCTTACATTAGTTATATTTCAGTCAGTTACACAGTCACTCCTTACATTAGTTTTCACTCCTCTTCTCATCAAGTTGAATTTGACATTTTTCTTCTTTAGAACTATAAGATGATAGCATACTGTCAAATTATTATTTCTGAAATAACGACAACCTGTTTGAAGAGTTCGTTTGGCTCTATACTGTATAAGATTGGAATTTGGTTAGAGAAAATTCAGGAAGCCTTAAATCTGAAGCCAGTGCTAAAATCATTGGCTTTCAAACACAGCACTACAATTTACCTGGCAACCTTGTTGTCTGTGAAGTTTGTTTGACGGAGATCTGATCAACATTGTTGTTAATGTTCTAATTTACTCCCATTCCAATTATCCCCATCGGGACATCATGTTAATGAACACGGCCCAGTCAATAGAGAGATTGCAGGACTCCCGCCTGCTCCACAGCTAATTAAAGGAGCGCTCTGTACTTAATGAGAAACATGTCCTTCACCCAGTCAGTAAACAAGACAAACGCCCAGGACTCTACACAACGAACAGACACTGTCACGTGGTTGACCATTCTGAGCGTTCTACCCAACACTGTCACGTGGTTGACCATTCTGAGCGTTCTACACAACACTGTCACGTGGTTGACCATTCTGAGCGTTCTACACAACACTGTCACGTGGTTGACCATTCCGAGCGTTCTACCCAACACTGTCACGTGGTTGACCATTCTGAGCGTTCTACCCAACACTGTCACGTGGTTGACCATTCTGAGCGTTCTACACAACACTGTCACGTGGTTGACCATTCTGAGCGTTCTACACAACACTGTCACGTGGTTGACCATTCTGAGCGTTCTACACAACACTGTCACGTGGTTGACCATTCTGAGCGTTCTACACAACACTGTCACGTGGTTGACCATTCTGAGCGTTCTACACAACACTGTCACGTGGTTGACCATTCTGAGCGTTCTACACAACACTGTCACGTGGTTGACCATTCTGAGCGTTCTACACAACACTGTCACGTGGTTGACCATTCTGAGCGTTCTACACAACACTGTCACGTGGTTGACCATTCAAATGGAACTGTAACAAACTTGCATAAAACCACACAAACTTGTCAGAAATAACTTGGGTGCAATATTAGTTTATTGAAAATAAAATCATAAGCATCAAAGCAACAAAATAATTATTAAATAAACAGCCAATGTATAGTCCTGTCAGTCAGAGTCCAAAATGCTTATCTACAATGTATTTTTTTATGTTTTATTCTGTATAAAGCAGTGTGAAATAAGGGAGAAAATAGGACTAGTTACCACAGCCACAAAGTCATAAACCCCGCCTATTTCTACAATTTATCTTCTTAAAATGTGATTTAACCTTAACCCTAACCTTAACCACACTGCTAACCTTCTGTCTAACGCTAACCTTAAATTAAGACCAAAAATATACTTTTGGCTTTCATACATTTTTAAGATATTGACAAATTCAAGATGGCACCAGTGGGTTGGACATACTTCCAACTTCCATACTAGGCAACCTTTATTAATCCAGGTTAGTTTCATTCATATAAAATCTGTTTTTCAAGAGATAGTGTTGCATAGTGACAGCTTCTTGACAATAATGAGGGAGTTCTATTAACCGGAGCCGTGGAGCACCGGTCTATGGCCTGTGAACAGGTAATAACGGTGAGGGAGGAGGCCCCTTCTCAAATCGAACGGTTATCTGTGCCTCTCGGCCATGTTGTCAACAAGGCAGAGTGGTGCATCGTTCAGAAACATAATATCTCTTTGACATAAAATGTGTGTTTGAATTTTCTAACTAGTTCTCATTGGGAAAACGGATAAAGATCTTTTTATCAAAAGCAATCACTTGCATGTGATAACACGGAATCCTACTCATTACTCCAGGTACTTAATCTAGCCTAGGCTACGGCACTTTTGCTTTGAGCCGACTTCAACGTGGGCTTTGAGCACAGTACCTAGCTCATGCCCAGGAGGCGGCCTCAATATAGAATCTGGATCAGAAGCTCATAGCAGTGAAGCATTACTTTTTTCCCCAGTAAGTTTACTTCATCTTCAAAGTTGAATCTTTCAAGTTTAATGTTTTAAATAATTAGTTTTAAAACTTTCCCACATTAAATCAACTGTATTCATTTATTTCTCAAATAGAGAAATCATGAGATTGACTCTAATACCATATTTTACAAGTATATTGTAGATCTTAAAAGCTGTCTCACTACAATATCGTAATACGTTTGAAAGTAATGAATTCTGTTATTTATCCGTAATTGATTCAAGGTTTGTTATAGCTTATCAGAAGGGTTTAACGCACCGTTTAAAATTGCTGATACCGCTGCTTTTGTGTGTGTCATCTGCACACATGATGGCGGTAGGAAGAAGCTTTGTAAGTTAAAAGTTGAATTATAGATTCATCTTAACTGAGAGATTCCCTCTGGTTATTTTCGTGAGTCAGCATATCGTCCTCTCAAAATGCAGATGAAGTAAAATATGAATTATCTGCAAATGTTTGTAATCATATTAAATATGGACTCAAACATCTTCAGCTGAGCAACAAGAGTGGGCACACATTTCATTTCCGTCAATGCACTGACACATTCCTATATCAAAGAAAAGGTGAGCAATCTCCCAGGGCCCTGGTACTTGGGATTCTAGAGATTGGTTTTACTTGAGCAGTCCAGAGCAGAGCTGCATCTTGGGGCTTTTTCCTAGTTGACTGACACCCCTATACATCGTCTGGTTTATCGTAGTCCAATCCTAAGTGACAGAACTGTGAGTGTCCTACAGCTGTTTGTGATATACAGAATTAGCCTTCAGACCAGTGATAGTGGAACAAGACTGCCCGGGTAACATAGCAACTGATGACCTTTGAAGAAACCCAACTTCATAATGGGAATCTGTTTTCAGAGGTGCATAGGCTACAGAAGTCTTATTTGAAAAATCTGTCGATGTGCCCTCAAGCAAGGCCCTTATCCCTAATTGCTCCTGTAAGTCACTCTGGATAAGAGTGTCTGCTAAATGACTAAAATGTAAATGTAATCTTTTAGGGGTGAGGGACACTTTATACAAGTGTATAAAGAGGAACAGGAAATACAGCTGATATCAAGAGGGAGACGAGGTTACATTTTTTTAAACTAATTGTACGTATGAAGAGCAAAGTGAATAACATGAATCCATTTAATGTGCTTTTTGCAGCATTCTCAATAAGTAAACATTGTGTTTCATTGTGAACACTTGGCCTTGCTGCAGAAAGCTTTGGGGAAGTTGTGGTAGAAGGTTAAAAAAAAAACAACAGACATCAATCTTTCACCTGGCATCACCCTTTGGTAATAATGTTTTTGTCCTGGGGCAGTAGCAGGCCTGATTGATGATCCAGGGTGATTGTTTTCATCCATCATGTCTTGAGAGTCCAGGTGAGCCAAGCAGGGGGAAACTAAGAAATCACAGGTTAACCCGTGATTGAACATCTTGGGGGAAGCAAATGTCAAGCCGCCCCTCTCTGTCTGGAGCCTGGTTTGATATGGTTGGGGTGATAGCTACTCTTGTGATCACACTTTTTGTTAAACAAAAAAAACATACATTGATGTGCAGTGGCATTCTAAACTTTATCGCTTGTTTTTCACTCCCTGCTTATATATTTATATATTTTCTACATCGTCCCCAAGTTCAATTCCAACTGGAGTGGAACCTCAATCATTAGTGAATGATGAGAATCAGTTGATCATTTGATGGGCACACTCAGTAAAAGTGGTCATTCTTAGACATACTGTGACAACCTGGTCTCAGAGCATTTCATATTATTCTGTACGTAAATCCGAGGGACCCCATATAGCTAATAAGTAGTTAAAAGTTGCTGAATAGCTAAAATGCTAAAGTTGTCCATGATGAGATTTGAACTTGCAACCTTTGGGTTGCAAGACATTTGCTTTATACACAAACCCATTCTCCCTGACCAAACACGCTGCTTCTGTTTTTACCTAAAGTAACCATCTATCTTATGTAACCATACATAACATATCATACTAATATGAGCGTTCTGGATTTACGTTTACTATGTTACATCTGGTTTATGAGACCAGGCTGAATGTGATGTCAGTGATTCTCATTCTCTGTAGCTCTGAGACCCAGTCTGTGTTCTTTTAGTTTGGGAAATATTTACATGTTTTTTATACATTTTCATTTATCAATTTTGGATGTTTTATTGACTAAATTTTTGTTGTGGTGTGATAACCCTAGAGTCAATGTCCCCACCCCCGCGGAAATCTAATTAACATAATAAAAACATCACCTTAAAATTGTGTCACTTTTAACTAGAGATCTTGGATGCGTCTTAATCCATCGTATCCGTCTATGTTGCACTTCCGCATCTGCGGTGAAAGGTGACAGAGATAGAGCAGTGTTTGTCAAACCATGAGGCATCCCGAAAATCGTTCTTCTCACAAAATCTTCTGTAGCGTCAGAACGGTTTGGCCTACAAGCTTCTTGGGAGTCTGTCTGAAGTAGGTACAGCTGATCTGCCAACTTATGTCTGTAGCGTCCAAACAGGCACTAACATGGTTGTTTTGCTCTAGGACAGCCACAGGTCTCACAAGAGTCGTCTGAAGGTTCCCCAGTACCAATTCAATAAATGAGTGGAAGTATGGAGACTGTTTATTGGCTAAATTAAAAGGTTAAATACTTTAAATAATAAAAAAAAAGACATTGGACAGACACTTCAGAACAAAATTCCTTTAGGTTTTTTGGGGGACTATCTGTTGTAGTGAATCCTGTTATTCAGTGCGTTTGTATGGGCTAATACCAGTAAGGAAAAGTCATTTTTTTCATCAAATAATTCTGTAATAATTTTTTATTAAGTGTCTTAAAATTCTAAATCAAATAGCTAAATGATTCTTGGAATGATCTTCTTGAAACAATTCCATATAGCTTAGTAGACGCTTAGACCTTTATGGGTTAACTGCACGCTGACCTCCAGAGGGGTATCCCACAAAGCAAGCTAGATCTACTCAGGGTTTTCTAAAGCTTCCGGTAGCTTCACATTCCAGGTCAGGCTTCATCTGTACTACGACGGTGGATATTGCTTGACCGCCTGCCACCAACTCTAGCATGCTTGTAACTGTGCGTGCATTGTCGCACATAGCAAGTCAAACGCTGAGTTCTTCATTGAGACAATGCTGAAACATCAATCCATGGGCGAGTCAGTGCCACATTTTTATTTGTGCTGAAATCAAAATGAAATAAAATGTATCTTCAGCAGCATAGGCTTTTAGAAGTCATTTAATTCAGGGTAAATGAAGGTAGCCGTGAGTTAGCCTGTCCTGGAGCAGGTTAGTTCTGAAGGATTAGTTGCCAAAGAAATGTACCTGGCAAAAAGGTGAGCCACTTTCGTATGACCGGTTCTTCTGAGTTGAACTCAGAATTGCCCAAAGCTACCTCGCTAGCTCCTTAAACCTGCTTCGTAGGATACCCCTCGAGCCAGTGCTGAATCAATATTGAATCTAATTCACAGCTAATCACTTTTAAAATGATTGATGCAGGCTGTCTATGGCTGTCTATGCAATGCTGTATCGGTTTGCGCATGTTAAGAAAATTCCATTCCAATGTCATGTTAGAAATATAAGTGGGATTTGAAAATGAGACACATTTGAGTGTTGTTGGAAACCCCAACAGAATATATACAACCAACACAAGACTATCCAGTTATGGAAATTACAATAGATAATGGAGCGGTGCACCTGTCTTAGCGTGAAGTGGGCCTGAAGTTTCCCATCCACTCTTCTGCTTGCTCCACTAAACCAACAGTTCTATTTTTGGAAAGGCACTTAAGATTGAATTAACACACAAACGAATGCTTACCAGCGAGCTGAGATTATTCAATTTATACTGCACATTTAACAGGCTTTTAGCACATTACAAAGTAATTTCAACAGGAGGATGGGTAGATAATTACACAATTAATCAGTTACATTCAGGGTGCAGGGTTATAATGAAAACCTAGCCAAATAAGGACCTGTCAAACTGTTTGTGTACACAAACAACACGATTAATTGCCCCTATGTTCTACGACAAGGGCATTCCTAACTCAATTTGAGTTATGCTTAGATATTGACAATGCAGTGTTGCTTTGGCCTTGCTCAATCAATGTAACTTAAAAGTCAATAAATACCAGAAATGAATATCTGACTGAAGGACACTGTGTTAAATCATCTGGGAGCTAGTTATTTTCCATATGTGGCAGACTTTATTATCTACAAGTAACAGATATCCCCATGCTACAGTATGAGCACATTGGATACATAATAGCTGTAGAAGCCCCATGTGAATTCCAAACAGAGGAGGCTGGTGGGAGGAGCTATAGGAGGACAGGCTCATTGTAATGGCTGGAACGGATTCCATACGTTTGATACTGTTCCATTCCAGCCATTACAATGAGCCTGTCCTCCAATAGCTCCGACCACCAGCCTCCTCTGATTCCAACAGGCAACCTCTTTTAGTATGTTGCTGCAATCAATCATGTTTCAACAGCAACTCTTGAATTTAATAGTGCAATAGTATCATTTCCATCCTTCTCCTTGCCCCAACCTGGGCTTGAACCAGGAACCCTCTGCACACATTGACAACAGTCAGCCTTGAAGCATCGTTACCTATCGCTCCACTACAGCCATGGCCCTTGCAGAGCAAGGGAAACAACTACTTCAAGTCCAAACACGTTATTTTTACCACCTCAGCCCTTGCGCTAACCACTTTCCCTCTGTCAAAACCAGATGCAGTTTGATTGCCATCTTAAGTGGAGGTCCAATTCACTAACATTGCCCCCATGGCCCTCGATTTAGCTTGAGGGAGCGAGTTAACAACTTTGGTCACTTGCAGGGTTGATATGACCCACAATTCAATGCAAATTGTAGTCACATGTCAAACTCTGGTTGCCGCGAAGTGTCAAATTTAAACAACAAGGCTGCATTTTCGGCATGTCAAAAACAAAAAAGGCTGGCTTGCTAAAAATATATAGACATTGATTTTAGGGTTGGCTTAGTCTCGTAGTGAGGCGCCTATAAAACGTAGCTAGATTCATAAACATATTTTGGGAAATTCTGACATTGATTAGAATAAATGACCAAACTATAAAACTAGCTAGCCAGCTATGGGTGAAGAAGCTTCCCACTGGGCACACACTGGTTGAATCAAAAATTTTTCCACATAATTTCTATGAAATTAAACCAACGTGGAATAGACGTTGAAATGTCGTCTGTGCCCAGTGGATTGTGTTAGATGAAGCCGTCAGAGACGAGAGTACCATGGCCATATTGACCAACGTAATCAAAACGAAGGAGAGGGTTGTGGACTACAGGAAAAAGAGGACCGAGCACGCCCCCATTCTCATCGACGGGGCTGTAGATGAGCAGGTTGAGAGCTTCAAGTTCCTTGGTGTCCACATCACCAACAAACGAATGGTCCAAACACACCAAGACAGTTGTGAAGAGGGCACGGCATGTGTCCTCAGATCCTCAAAAGGTTCTACAGCTGCAACATCGAGAGCATCCTGACTGGCTTCATCACTGCCTGGTACGGCAACAGCTCGGCCTCCGACCGCAAGGCACTACAGAGGGTAGTGCGTACGGCCCAATACATCACTGGGGCCAAGCTTCCTGCCATCCAGGAACTCTATACCAGGCGGTGTCAGAGGAAGGCCCTAAAAATTGTCAGAGACTCCAGCCAGTCATGGACTATTCTCTCTGCTACCGCATGGCAAGCGGTACCGGAGCGCCAAGTCTAGGTCCAAAAGGCTTCTCAACAGCTTTTACCCCCAAGCCATAAGACTCCTGAACAGCTAATCAAATGGCTACTCGGCCTATTTACATGAACCCCCCCCCCCCACCACCTCTCTTTTAATCTGCTGCTACTCTCTGTTTACCATCTATGCATAGTCAATTTAACTATACATACATGTACATATTACTTAAATTAGCCTGACTAACCGGTGCCGCCGCACATTGACTCTGTACCGGTACCACCTGTATATACCACCTGTATACAACCTGTGTATATATTTTTTTTTTACTGTCATTTTACAGTTTTTTTGTATCTTTACTTATCTATTGTTTACATAATACGTATTTTTTACTTAAACTGCACTGTTGGTTAGGGCTTGTAAGTAAGCATTTCACTGTAAGGTCTACAACTGTTGTATTTGGCGTACGTGACAAATAAACTTGATTTGATTCTGTCTCACTTACATTTTTGTATTCAGACAAAGCTGAACAAATGATGTTGAGAGAACAGCAATTATCCATTGCTTGCTTTGCTAAGTGGAAATGTATAATATTTTCCTAGAGTGTAGTTATTATTCAATAACCTCTTTTGGCTTCTGCTCCAGATATCCAAGTTTCAAACTGTAAACTGTTAACAGTGTTAGACTTGGCCTTAGGAAATGCTCTGTAGGATTCAAATAGGCCTACATTTGATGGATACTATCATTCTCTTCCATTCTCTTGAAATGTGTTATGTTGAGTTACCATTTGCCAGTAAATGCACTGAGTGAATTGTTTAGCTCCAGTGATTACCTGAGGAGACAAAAATATGAGTAAATTGCTGATGCTTGTGGTTAGGTACCATGCATTAGGTTAGTGGCACAGTGTTCATAACAACTATTATTTAAATGGATATGTGACACCATAAATCATGAGTCTGATAATGCATAAATTCAAGGTTTTAAAGGTTTTACACATGCTTGCCTAAAGAATATATTACACAAGCAGGGTTTTAGCAATATGTGTCTAGGTAATACTGGAAATAAAAGGAAGAAAGAACAAAACACAAGCCGTCATATTTAACGTGATGCCATGAATGAACACCACTTAAAGGGGAGGATCACACAATCATTTTTTAAGTAGACGGTGGTGCAGACAACAAGTAGCAGAGAATATGGATTTGAAACCATTGTATGGTGAACTACCTCTTTAAGAGCAAGTAATTCAAGCAATACCAATGTATACAGCTCAAAGCAGACCTCATTAATAAAGGAGCTTGTTTGATCATTGTTGTTGAATTTTGGATTGATCTTGGGTATTTTGCATAATTTCCTTTCAGATATTTTGCTCAGGAAACTTACCCCATTTATCACAAAGATGGCAACCCTCAACTTTATTCAGTAATATGGCATAAACTCTTAAAATGAAAAAGTTTACCAGAACTTAGGCTCACATCACACACAGGAGTATTAATAATTCATCATACATAGTATTCAATATTTTAATAATTATTACATCTTAATAATGAACTTGTTTAAAAACTGAAACAACATCACAGATATGAAAAGAAAGTTGCTATGAAACAAAGTGTGGAATCCTGTGTGATATCTCATGCTTCATGCAGTGTTCAATCAAGGCATGATTTTGATGGTCAAATTAACTGATACAATTAACACCTACATCATGTAACCGCAGCCAAAATATATATTGTTATGAATAATTACACTGAGGTTGGCCTAAAAAAGAAAACTGCTAATGGAGAACAGTTGGTGTGTATCTTATTAGGAGCTCTCGAGTGGCGCAGCGGTCTAAGGCACTGCATCTCAGTGCTAGAGGCGTCACTACAGACCCTGGTTTGATTCCAGGCTGTATCACATCCGGCCTTGATTGGGAGTCCCATGGGGTGGTGCACAATTGGCCCAGGTTTGGCCAGGGTAGGCTGTCATTGTAAATAAGAATTTGTTCTTAACTAACTTGCCTAGTTAAATAAATACATTATTATGGCAAGTACAGTACTTTCCCAGCATGCCCCTGACTTCTTTACTGAGGGGATGGGAAGTCAGAAATGATCTGTTGGTAGTCCAGTAGCCATTCCCTTAGGCACCTCTACCTCACACACTAGCTGTCTGGCTGGCTGGAGAAGTAACCTTCAAAGAGCTAGTGTAACAGTCCGATCAAGGGCAGTATAGAAATCGACTCCTCATTAAATCTGTGAGGCTGTAAAAAGCGTAGGTCCTTCAGGACTGACCAAGGACTGCCTTTATGCTATGGCTCAACCTTTTTTAATTTCCCCTGGTCTGCGATCAGAGTGACCATTATTAAATGGCACCGTGCCTTATGAATCCACCGCATGGGTATATTTCACTCACATGGATCTGGGTCCACAAGAGTAGCTAGAGGACAAAGCATCACTCAGTGTAACAGTCCTTTAGCTGGAAACTATGTTGGCAGTATTTCATCAGGAAGTGTTTGTGGAAAGAAGCCGATTTCAGGCCAGTTTCATGCCCTCATGGTTGGTAACTGTGCTTGTCTTATCAGCGGCTTTCCGATGACTACAAAAGTACATCATTAGAAGTGGTATCTTACAGCTCCTGTATCCTCTTGATGTGTTTTGAATATCAATGTGACTTGATGGGAAACTCCAAAAACTTTGGGGGTAATTTAGCTTAATTTTCAACAAAATGTTCCCTTCTTAGGAAGAAAAATACTGTTGCAATTTAAATCCCAAGATGCTATAGATAACGTTCATAGACGTTGAGTGTGATTATTGAAGTCTGAAAGTTTGTCAAACAGACAGCGAGGCAGCTAAACAATCTTTGAACTTTGCATTTCCCTTCACTTATTTCCACTTTTCCCTTTGACCTTGAGGGATAAAATGTATATTTAGCTGATAAACTCCCAGATGCAAGCAGGTCCATTAAGGTGGTAGGGAACAGGGCTGAGCAGCAAAGATCTCTCAGGTCCTTCCGGTAGGACTCTCCTTCCCTTTTTTCCCATGTTGTTAAGTGATAACAGCCACAGCCAATGTTCACGCTTCATTTCATTTCATTATCGCGTCTCATTCGCCTCATCGCCTCAGTTCCCATGCTACCCTTTCATCTCAGCATGTATAAATCACTCATAGACAGCAGCCATAATAGGGGCTTCTAATCCAAGGTTTGTGAAACCAATTTACTGTCCTCCCAAAGAATTTGCTAGGGAGAAAATGCACTACTATGCATGTAGGCACACTAGATGCAATTTATTTCATGCCTCACCTGTAATTTTCACATTTGGTTTTCACACACATATGTGCATAAAGATTATATGTATACATTTCATCTCAATTATGATCCTGATAATGATTATAGTGATGATGATACTGTATGTGGGCAACAAAACATTGGTATCAAGGCAATGTTTATGCAAAGGCTTGAGATACTCATACATATCTCAATTAAAGACTTGGCCAAGTATGATTTAAGGTTGTCTTTGGGAGAACTAAAGAAAATGAGACAAACCCCAGTGGGTCTCTGGGGTAACGTCTGAAGGTCGCTGTTTCCTTGGCCCCTCATATCTCATAATTTGGAGGTTTCATCGAATGTCACCTGGTCAGATGGAGCATGGGTTGGCTTCCCCACACCAGATCTTAGAACACTAATGGCCTAGTGTTCTGATCAATAACATTTAGCCTAGCAGGCCAAACTGTTCCTCGTCCTCTAATTTCCTGCTGACCTTGACTTCATCCAACCTGGAAATTGTAGCTGCCATAAAATGTATCTCTCAATAACAATTGCTTTCTCCTTCACAGGGCAGCATGGACTCCAGGTTTCTCAACAGGGGACCTGCTGTGTGTGCAGGTTTTCATTTCAACCAACCACTCTGAGTTTAACAAGGTTCAGTTAAATGGCCACAGTTAAGCTATTTGAAGTATTACCGGTAGCTATTTGAAAGCTTCCAGGTGTTATTTTAATTTCTGACACTATTTCAAAGACATATTGTGAGTCAGACTGTTACCCTTAAGCATTTTGACTTACTAATTAGTGTCTAATTGGTGCTCAGCACGAATAAAACTCATTATACCCACTGAGATGTACAAATGTAGGCCTACTACACTCTATAAATTACTGGCTTGTTTGGTTCATAACCGAGATAAAGAATACTGAAGCAACATAGATTATAATTCAGGAGAGAATAACATTTAAATGAGGCTAAATTTCAACGCTTAATTCTTTATTGAACTCTGCTTTAAACTGCCTTATCAATGACGTGAGAAAGTAGCAGTGGATGTAGTTGTCTTCCATTGGCAGAAAAGGTGTGATTTTGTCTAAAACGTCTAGTGAAATTGTTCTGGCACAAAGTGACGGATATTGCAAGAGTCTACTTATTAAAGGAGACATCTAATCCCTTCAGCTGACCCCTATCAAGCTCCTAGCAGTGTTGCTTACAGCAGTCACTGCCACTAGTCTAATGGCACATGGCGTTGTCCAGTAGGACCTTGCTAGGCCTTCACATTTAGTCATAGCAGTCTGCCTCAGACCACTGGATACAAGGAGAGAGTTTAACCTCTTAAGGATCGGACACTTTTTTTCAATCTTCGCCTAAAATGACATACCCAAATCGAACTGCCTGTCGCTCAGGACCTGAATCAAGGATATGCATATTGTTCAAAATGTTGTATCAAGTATGCCCAAATGTGCCTGCCTATTGTTTTATTGATAGATGTTCAAGTACATAACTGTGCACTCTCCTCAAACAATACCATGGTATTATTTCACTGTAATAGCTACTGTAAATTGGATAGTGCATTTAGATTAACAAGAATTTAAGCTTTCTGCCCATATAATATATGTCTATGTCCTGGGAAATTTTGGTACTTACAACGTCATGCTAATCACATTAGCGCACGTTAGCTCAAGCGTCCCGAGGGAGGTTAAATTAAACATGGTTCACTCCAGGGTCAGTACAGACATTTGGGAGGGATTAAGATGGCAAGATAGACCGATTGATAATGTGGAGGTCTAAGGATCTTGACCAAAAAGTACTGTACTTTTAACAGAAATAGCTGTGTGATTTATGAGAACATGAGAAAGACCTCAGGAGAAAGGCTTTAACAGTCAGGCCTTCATAATAGTGTATAAGTCTTACACAATTACACCAATTCATAGCCAACCTCAGAGCACTTGACCACTGTGTAAAGTACATCAGTTGGTGAGAAATGTGCTCCACTTTACTGGGGGAGGCTAATTATTCATGTGCTGTCATAATTGCATCCGAGCATGCAGCCTCGACCTCCCAGTACTCCTTAAGTACACTCCAGCCATTTTAATTTAACAGTCAGATAACTTCACACTCTGGAATTGGGTGGCATGCTAACTATTATGGATTAGAACTTTTGGAAGCAACTTTCAAACCAATTGTTTACGGTCATTTGATCTAAAATTTTATGGCTGCCATAGAAACATATTCAGTATGCAGACACCTCTGTTTACTGTAAAACTTAATTATTCACATTTTCTGACAATAAAACTATTTAAACAAAATAATTAAAACACAATTAGAGTTTAATGAGTTATTCAAATCAGACTACCACACATATTATTCAATCATCATATGAGACAATAATTCTAAATAGTTTTGAATTGTTTACCATAACATAGGTTTACATCTTAAGCATATAGTTGGCACTTGGCTAGGTACTTTTGCTGTTCTAACCCTGACAACAAACAGAATACCCAGAGCTGAGTTTCCATGTCCATGCTCTGCTAAATACAGCTAATTTCAAGCCACACTGAATCTAATCCATTAAAACAGAATCCAAAACTGTCCATATCAGAGGAGAGAAAACAAAAAACATTCCTTTGTGAACCCGTCTCATCTGAGAATGAGAATAATTCCCCAGTTCAATCAAGTGCAGACACAGCTGTAACACATTGTATCATGGGTGTTAAATGCATTGAATTTGATACACCTGTTTGTTCCTCTTATGGACATTGAGCATCCAAATGTTAATCTGACAAATCATCATGTATGGTCAAATTATAATACCTCCTAAAGTGTTCTCATAGTGTACATAATTAACTTATAATGTTACACAAGGGGGAAAAAGAGCCTTCAAAATGAATATTACGCTTTTCATTTTTGGGGATCTTTATGCACGATTGGCCCAGCTGTGGCTTGGAGATGAGGCATCTACAACCAGGTATTACATCCAACCAATCACAAAGTGTTCTAATGAAATGGTATCAGCCTCCAAGCATTTATCAGTAACACATTGCGCCGGAAGTTCCAAATGAGGTAGATCATCACTGTAAGCAACTTTTACATCAGCATCAAACTGACTTCAACTGCCTCTACTTGTAAATTGTATGGTCTGATTTCAATTGACTTTTCATTCTGAATAAATGAACCCTTGTATCAAGATTTGACAGATACATGATTGATTAACACAGTTGCCCGGCACTTTCAGTAGTTAATGTATTCTGGACAGATTGAAGCAAGGAATGACACACGTCACACTATAGTAGTAAAAAGTCATTATTTCATAAGGATTGCAAAAGTCTCAACAATTTTGTTACTAATCTACAAGTAGTCACATCCTTTTCATCACTGAATACTCCATGATTGTGATCACATATTTCATGAAATTAAATAGCAAAAAAGGTGAGGACGCAGTTGGAAAGTCAAGACAATAATTTGAAAATCACAACCTGACCCTACAGTCTAGCCTATACAGTTCTGAAATCTCACCAGGAGAAACACAGGCACACAATGGAGTCCTCCAAGAGTCCTTAACCATTGCCATTGCGCTACACTACAATGCTTTTGATATTTCCTCTCTCAAGTCATTGTGCAAAGGGAAGGGTTCACTGACGCAACACCACTTTCCTGAGGTAGAGAGGAGAAGAAAAGCCTTCCCATTAGCCAGCTCACCAGATTCTGTGATACTCCAGAAAGCTATGAAAGAAATAAACAATGTACAGTATGCTGGAGATCAACAATACAAAAGGGAATGGCTACAGGAAGCTGAACTCAAACTGGAACAGAGAGCCCAGGAAATCTGCCCTGCGTGGTCGCCTGTTAAGCAGCTCCCGTTGTTCGTGCATAAATTGTTGTTCTAGTTCGTTTTAGTTCGTTTTTTTTTGCTACAGTTGAACTATAATAGTTCAGGATTATGGAGTGCTACGGTTTTACGAAGGTTTTAACATTCCTTATTATCACTGAGGAACTTTTTATTTTTCTCGCAGCTGAACATCTACAGGAGTCGTCAATTATTATTATTTACAACAGAGCCCAGCTCCTGGATTTAGCACACACAGCGCTGCTGCACCCCAGGGAAAGGTTCGATATTCCGGACGAGTTGAAAAGGCGACGGTGTGGACGTAGGGCGGGATTGAAGTGTAAGGCAAAGCTGAGGAAGTACAAGCCGGCTATATCGTCTAACATTATGGGCAACGTGAGATCGCTGCATAACAAAATGGACGAGCGTGAGGCTCTTGTCCGTGGTCAAAGAGACTATCGGGAAGCGAGATTAATGTTTTTTACTGAGACTTGGCTGAACGATAACATCCTCACTATCAGAGCAGACAGGGATAGCGTTTCTTCCGGTAAGAGCAAGGGTGGTGGGCTGGCTTTATTAGTTAACAACAGATGGTGTAATCCGAGCCATATTACTCTTAAGGAAGAGTTTTGTAGCCGTTAGACTACATTGAGCTGTTAGCCGTTAGCCTGAGACCCTACTATTTGCCGAGGGAATTCACGACGGCCATTGCTTTTATTGTTTACATCCCGCCTCCTGCAGACGCAAACACAGCATGTGACTTCATCCACTCTGTTATCGCGAGGTTACAGACAGCGCATCCTAGTGTTTTCTTTGCCATTTCGGGGGATTTTAACCATGCATCTCTCTCTTCAACGCTGCCCACGTTCAAACAGTTTGTGAAGTGCCCAACCAGGAATAATAAAACTCTGGACTTGTTATATGCTAATGAGAAGGACGCATACAACTCCACTGCACTCCCTCCCCTCGGTAGATCGGATCACAACCTTGTCCACCTCACTCCACTCTACAGGCCTTTGGTCCAACAGCAGCCTGCGACCACTAGGACCATTAGGAGATGGTCCCCGGAGGCGAATGAGGCCCTACAGGACTGGTTTGAAACAACAGACTGGGATGTGCTCTGTGAGGCTCATGGGGAGGACATCGATGGACTGCATAACGGACTATATACATTTTTGTGTAGACAACACTGTACCCACCAGGAAGGTACGCTGTTTTCCAAATAATAAACCCTGGGTCACCAGCGACCTGAAGGCCCTGCTGAATGAGAAGAAGAGGGCCATCAAGGAGAGGGACAAGGACAAATTGAAATGCGTCCAGAGGGAGCTGAAGTTGCGGATTGCTGAGGGGAAGAGAGGGTATAAGGAGAAGATGGAGGACAAGCTGAGGCGAGAGAGTGAGAGAGTTGTGGAAGGGTATAAGAAATATCACTGGCTTCAAAAAGTCAAACTGGACAGACGGAGGGGACCCAGGGCAGAGCCAATGAGCTGAACCAATTTTTTAACAGGTTTGATACTGGCCCTGTCCACCTCCCTTCCAGCTCCCCAGGCCACACACCCTCACAGCGGTCCCACCCCCACTTTGCTCACAACACCTCTGCTGAGACAATCAACGACCCCACCTCCACCCCTGCTCCCTCTGGACTGATCCTCAACACCCCCCTTCCCCCCACCTCCCTACCTGGGCTGGCTTTCACCACCAACCAAGTGAAGAGAGAGCTACATCAGTGGAAAGCGGCGGGCCCTGATGGCATCAGCCCAAGGGTGCTTAGGGTCTGTGCTGACCAACTGTGTGGAATACTCCAGCATCCCTTCAACCTTAGCCTGAGCCTAGAAAGGGTCCCTGTGCTGTGTAAAACATCCTGCCTCGTCCCAGTGCCCAAGAAGGCACACCCCACTGTCCTGAATGACTTCAGACCTGTAGTGCTAACATCCCACATCATGAAGACCCTGGAAAGGTTAGTCCTCGCTCACCTCAGACCCCTGGTGTGTACATCACTGGACCCCCTGCAGTTCGCATACCAGTGCAACATCGGGGTGGATGATGCAATCATCTACCTTCTGCAGAGGACCTACTCTCACCTGGACAACACAGGTTGCACTGTGAGGGTTATGTTTTTTTACTTCTCCAGTGCCTTCAATACCATTCAGCCCCTGCTACTGTGTGAGAAGATGAAGAGGATGAAAGTGGAAGCACCCTTAGTCTCCTGGGTCACGGACTACCTGACCAGTAGGCAACAATTTGTGCGACTACAGAGCTGTGTGTCAGAACACAGGGGCCCCCCAGGGAACGGTCCTGTCCCCCTTCCTGTTCACCCTCTACACCTCAGACTTCAGATATAACTCTAAAACATGCCACCTACAGTAGTTATTGGATGACTCCGCAATTGTAGGGTGCATCAGGGGTGGGCAGGAGGAGGAGTACAGGAGCACAATCAGGGACTTTGTGTTGTGGTGTGAGCAGAACCACCTTCAGCTCAACATCAGCAAAACAAAGGAGATGGTGGTGGACTTCAGGAGATCCAAGGCACAACTTACTGCAGTCTCTATACAGGGGATGGATGTGGAAATGATTGGGTCATACAAGTTCCTGGGAGTCCATATGGACAACAGGCTGGAATGGGCTGGTAACACCGGGGCCCTGTACAAAAAGGGCCAGAGTCGACTCTACTTTCTGAGGAGGCTCAGGTCCTCCAATGTGTGCAGTAAACTACTGCATACCTTCTACCAGTCTGTGGTGGCCAGTTCCATCTTTTTTGTAGTGGTGTGCTGGGGAGCCAACATAAAAGCCGGTGATGCTTCTCGGGTAAATAAGCTGATCAGAAAGGCTAGCTCTGTCCTGGGGTCCGTAATCACTCATTCACTCAGGACTTATTTATTCATTCAGGTCTGTATATACATACTCATGTACAGTTGTTATATCATATCACATGCAATATTGCAAGTAATTCTTGGACTTAACTTACGTAGTCATTCACTCAGGAATGCATATTAGTATCCTGTCAGTTGTATCTTTTTTCATTGCTTTTAGTATATCGAATGTGCAATACGTGCAGTTATCTGTAATTAAACCCTGCGCACTAAGGACTGTATTTTAAGGGAATTACTATTATTACCCCAAATGATATCATACACACATTTAGCTATTTAAGTATCTCTTCCTGTCATTTACCTGTACAGTTTATGTAACCATGCAAGTATTCACTTACCTGTAAATATAACTGTATATTTAACTGTACAGCTAATTTAACCATGCAAAATATTCACTTACCTGTTCATTTAACCAGTCTGTCTATTAAGTAAACTATTATTACCCTCACTCATATCATATGCATTTTTAGCTATTGAAGTATTTCTCTGCCATCGACCTGTATAGTATAGTTAACCATCCAACATCCACCAATGTATAGTGTACATATTCAGCCAACCACCCATACTATGCAATGTCTTTTTATTGCTTTTTTGCACTCCAGACATCTTGTATTTCTATACTTTTTCATACTGCCGCTCTATGTATCATGTATCGTGTATCTGTCTTTTGTGTATTTTCATTCTGGCATTTTGCACCTGCACTATGTTTTGTGGTAGCTGCTTGACAAAGAAATGTCCCCCTCGGAGATCAATAAAGTATCTATCTATCTATCTATCTATCTATCTATCTATCTATCTATCTATCTATCTATCTATCTATCTATCTATCTATCTATCTATCTATCTATCTATCTATCTATCTATCTATCTATCTATCTATCTATCTATCTATCTATCTATCTATCTATCTATCTATCTATCTATCTATCTATCTATCTATCTATCTATCTATCTATAACAGAAGAAAAAGCCATCACTTATATATTACACAATCTTTACTTCTAAGACATACACTACAAATGAAGTTATATTTAAGCACTAGCATATTTTACAACGTGATCCCTTTTAGGAAATGTATTTAAGGAGAAACCCCTGGTTACTTTTAACCCTATCAGTCCCAAGACCAGGGCGGCAGGTAGCCTAACGGTTAGAGCGTTGGGCCAGTAACCGAAAAGTTGCTGGTTGGAATACCCAAGCCGACAAGGTGAAAAACCTGTCAATGTGTCCTTGAGCAAGGCACTTAACCCTAATTTGCTCCAGGGGCTGAGCCTGTAGGTAGGCTGTCATTGTAAATAAGAATGTGTCCTTAACTGACTTGCCTAGTTAAATAAAGGTTAAAAAAAAAAAAAAGGCTTTTCATTTATCCAACTTTCATGTCTATCCCTTATATTTATTTCACATTTTCTTTTCAGGACAACGAATAGAACACAAAACTATGTGACATAAACAATTGCATTTATCATTTTTAAATGCTGTAAATACAGAAACAGTTTGCGCAGAGGGAAATTAATATCCAACTAGTCAGTGACAACTGTATGGAGTTTAGAGTTTGTGACAGCAACTATGTTAGCTTATTACAGTATTATAGACACTATGTAAAGGGATTTCCTATAATTCTCTGTGTAGAAGAACCCCTTACCTTCTAACGACTCTTGTGCAGCTTGTGAGCGTGCGTGTTCGTTAGTCTCAGCTTTTCATCCATAGCTTTTAATAGTTTGTAGCTCAAACCATTCTGACTCTACAGACGTTTTTTGTAAAAAAGACCTGTTCCTGCACTGCTCTAGCTCAGCCCCTGTTAACCACTCAGACTAATGGTCGGTACCAACGGATGCAAAATAAATAGACGAATCCAATGTTACAACTCAGAAAGTGGTCAAAAATCTGGATTCTTCCTGAATCCGCAGGACATAAAACAATATAGAGGTAAGATGGATGTCAATTTTGAGACATGGTATGTAGTATTTTCATATTTTAGTATAAGATTTTCATATTAATTAGAAATCTTTTCTAAGATTTATTTTTTAAAAACAAGCATATCTCTGTGAAATGTCAACGGAGCACTGAGCGTATACCAAGCTTTTTATTTTCAATTTTACATTTAATTCAAAGTTGTTATGAGAAACCTGCACCTCTATGACATCAGAGCTCGGTGCTTATTGTCAGATGTGGTTACTTTTTGAATATAATGTTAATAATAAGTCAGAGAAAGACCCCACTGAACGATTCAGAACATGAATAATCATATTTGTCTTGGTAAAAATGTGAAATTTCATCACCAAAGTGTGTTTTCACCCACTGGGCAGAGTGGGTGGACACCTTACAAGAGGTGGTGACATTCATCATTTTAGAAACCCTAGAGATGTGTTTTATATATTCAATGTTAAAAGTATGTATCCTAATGGTATAAATGAGGAATTCATTATCAAGGATTTCCTCTAGAAAGCTACTCTCTTCTTTTTGTTTACCTTGTCAGGTTGTATTATTCACTACGGACTCTATTATTGAAAGCACATTTACGTTCTATTGGTCAGTACAACATGCTATCGCAATCTATTGGTCAGTACAACATGCTATCGCAATCTATTGGTCAGTCTATGCTAAAAACAATTAGTCAGATTCATGTAACTCATCTAATGTATCATTTTATGTTATTTTGGCGTTTACATATTCCATTGGTCAGTGCAACATGCACTTACAATCGGTCTTTAACCAATCACATCAAGTTTGTATTTCCATATTCATTGTGATTGGTCATTGAGGCCCATTTGAAATGTTTTTAAAAGCATAATTCCTTCATATTTCTGTAAAAACCCTGAAGGCCAAGAGCCAAAACGTGTCGGTTCTACTTTCTGCAATAAATATGCTTTTTTATTTAATTGTATTGTCCTCCAAGTGTTGCTGAATCTCCTCTCTACCTATTTCAAATCATTCAAATGACAAAGGAAGCCCTCTGAAACAGGTTTGCCTCAGTCCACATTGTTCTGCTTCCAGGAACCTGAGGACCCTGTCAGTCACTCAGACTCACCTAGCCATCATATCAATTGGAAAAGGTATAATTGTGTTAATGGTGGAAGACTGTCTCTTTTGAAGACACTCTACGTTTATAGGGCTGAAATAACCAAGAGTGCTGCAGAGGCAATAACATTTATAGATAGCTTAGATGTCCACTGGAAGTAGATTTAAAATCTAATCCAATCTAATTGTATCTGTCACGTGCGCCGAATACAGCAGGTGTAAAACTTACCGCGAAATGCTTACTTACAAGCCCTTAACCAACAATGCAGTAAAAAGAAAATAGAGTTAAGAAAAAATGTATTAAATAAACTAAAGTAAACAATTTAAAAGTAACACAATAAAATAACAATAACGAGACTATATACAGGCGTTACCGGTAACGAGTCAATGTGCGGGGGTACAAGGTAGTCAAGATAATTGAGGTATTTTGTAAATGTAGGTAGGGGTAAAGAGACTATGCTTAGATAATAAACAGCGAGTAGTAGCAGTGTAAAAACAAAGGGGCGGGGGGGGTCTTGGAAGGTGCTCCATGACTTGCTAGCAGAGTGAAACCACATAGTTGCATTATTTTCCAAAGAACGCATAGAGCCCTGAGTTGATTATCCCTTTTTTACCATGGCTATAATTTAAAACATTTACCGGTAGAAATGTGTTCAACATCCACTGAAGTAACTAGTAAGTTTACAAACAGACTTGCTAGTCCTAGGTTGCTATTATGAAAATATAATTCAACAATGCTTTCAGTTAGACTTTTGCTTTCAAAAGCAGCTCAAACATAGAGCATGTAAGAATGAACTATAGCCAATAAATTCTACCGTGCTGATATACTGTGTGTTATAGGGAAATAATGCACGCTCTAAAATGCCTTTCAAGCCAATGAGAAATGAGTATTCAACAATGCCATGGTATAATGATAAGTATTGGGATGTTAATTAAACTGTCATGCCCCTGTCATAATGACCATATTAAATCCATACCTTGTCCACCCCCGTAATTCCTTTGCCAGTCATGCAACCGTTCACCTATTGACTTCCGTTCATACGCCAACTGTAGAATGAATCTGTAGGGGAGAGACTGAGAGAAAAAGATCACAATAAAATCTCTTCCATCGCTAACCTTTTGAATGTGGGAGAATCAAGTGAAGCATTAATCTGCCCAAGGCTATCATGGCGATACATTCTAATGCAGTGAGATAAACAGTTTGTTCTTTAGGGGAACGGGTTCTGCAGAGGGCATGGTGGCTGTGTGTGAGGATGGTTTAACACACAGACGTGGGAGAGTGGGTGATAATGGTACACACAGCTCAGGCTGATGGATTGGAATAGAAACTAATTCAAGGTAAATGTTAAGAAGCGATTACGGACAGGACTCAATGTGGCAACATCTTCTCCCCTTTTTCTGCTCTCAACCCCAGCAATCATTCAAAAGCTCAGTAAGAATAAAAAAGCTCAGTAAGAATAAAGCTCAGTAAGAATAAAAGCTCAGTAAGAATAAAAGCTCAGTAAGAATAAAAGCTCAGTAAGAATAAAAGCTCAATAATAATAAAAGCTCAGTAAGAATAAAAGCTCAATAATAATAAAAGCTCAATAATAATAAAAGCTCAATAATAATAAAAGCTCAGTAAGAATAAAAGCTCAATAATAATAAAAGCTCAGTAAGAATAAAAGCTCAGTAAGAATAAAAGCTCAGTAAGAATATCAAGCTCCAGGAAACTAAATGTCAGGGAGCTCCAGGACAAAGTCTTGCCTTGCTCGCACGCATAGATACGTACAGGCACACAGGTGCGCATACACACACACTTATGCATACACACAAAAATTCAATCAGAGGCACTTTTCAAAACCAGGAAATGTAGTTCAGCAAGGACAAACAATTCATAATGCAGTCTCACGATAAAGGTTTTCAATTTATATTCACAGCACATTAAGAAACATTTTAGGCCCACTGGATACTTTGTGGGAAATGTACCTGGTTCAATGAATAAGAAACAACAAAATATAACAAGTTCTCTAAATGTTGACCACATTTTGGTAGGATAAAGCATCCCATGGGACATTGTAGTTTACAAAAAGCAGGGTTTGTCTTTTATAAGCCAATGACTTAAGCAGAACATAATATCATACCAGGCAGGGTTTGGGTCAATTCTGATTGAGGTGCGAATTGCTTGACATCTTGATAAGATAAGATTCAAACTAATATTTGAAATGGTATGTGTATTTGCATTAAAAAGTGGCATGTACTTTTTATAAAATATTTGTCAAATGAATTAAACTTTTGTGTTCCATGTCTTAGTTGAATTGGTTTGAATTGATTTGTATTCAATTCTACTTCCTTCAATTCAAAATTAATTTAAAAAAGTCTGCATCGTGGGGTGTGGCCAATTCAAATTGATTGTTTGAATTTAATTTAATTCAGAAATTTCAAAATTACCCCAACCCTGATACCAGGTTGGTATCTTTGTAAGACTGGAGGAACCTATTGTAGCTTCAACCACTTCACAACTATCAGCACTATAAACACTGGTCAAGGTTAAATTCAAAAGCCACTCACGACTGCACAAACGCATTTTTCCTGGGTAAGCGCATGAACAATCATGCCAACCCTTTATGACGGCCAAGTATTTTAATGTCGGAACAATGGTTAGCGTTTTCTCTGCTTCCCGTCCAGCCTCTCTCATGTAGAGCCTGCTGTAAGCGCATGGCTGGAGCCAGCTAACACATCTCAGTGAGCTTCTAAATTAATGGGGATTATTCCTGAAAATCATATTCAGAAATCACACATTGGATTTTAAAAATGGCTCCGCTTATGAGTTGGACGGTCCAGCTCTCTGGTTGAAAGTGTTCCAATTCGTTTTGTGACGGCCCAGCTGCCTGCTTGAAAGTGGCCTTGGACGGCCCAGTTGCCTGGTTGAAAGTGGCTTTGGACGGCCCAGTTGCCTGGTTGAAAGTGGCCTTGGAAGACCCAGTTGCCTGGTTGAAAGTGGCCTTCGATGGCCCAGCTGGTTGAAAGTGGCTCAGCTGCCTGGTTGGAATTGGCACGATTGTAGAAGCCAGACAATGAGGGCCCTCACATCAATTATTAATGTTGTTTGGCCTCCCTCCTGTAACTCTGGCGGAGGGTAAGGAGAGTATTTCCTGCCACCTTGTCAGAGGGTAAGGAGAGTATTTCCTGCCCCCCAGTCCGAGGGTAAGGAAAGTATTTCCTGCCACCTTGTCAGAGGGTAAGGAGAGTATTTCCTGCCCCCTTGTCCGAGGGTAAGGAAAGTATTTCCTGCCACCTTGTCAGAGGGTAAGGAGAGTATTTCCTGCCCCCCAGTCCGAGGGCAAGGAGAGTATTTCCTGCCCCCCAGTCCGAGGGCAAGGAGAGTATTTCCTGCCACCCCTTCCGAGGGTAAGGAGAGTATTTCCTGCCACCCAGTCCGAGGGCAAGGAGAGTATTTCCAGCCACCCTGTTGGAGAGTATTTCATGCCATCTTCTCTGAGGGTAAGGAGAGTATTTCCTGCCACCCTGTCTGAGGGTAAAGGAAGTACTTCCTGTGTATTCGGTCACAGCCGGTGTGTGCCATGAAAAACCTCTCTTTCTTTAATCTCTATAACAATTGGGTGTTTTACCAATACCATGTGTTATAGCTACAGAACTCTTTAAAGTGGGTCAGGGGTACTGTTACATCATATTGCTTTTGCCATTACGTGGTATTTGTCCCTTGTGACATACTATACTGTACTGTACAGTGCCATAATGTATCCTGTGGCTCCTTGCTGTGTGTGATTGCGTGTACCTGTGTGGGCCAGTAATGTATGGAGAGTAGGTAACAGGTCACCTCTCTTTTTGATGTAAATTATTTAGGTAAGAAGGTAACGGTATAAGATATTTCATTAAAAACTGTAAGGATCAGCTTCCAGTCCCTACCAGCTGCTGTCAGTCACTCCCTCCAAACACTACCTCCAGAGATATTAATATTTCTTTCTCTGCAAAGGGCATTGATTGCATTTCATGGCAGGGCAGTTGTTTCGTGGCACTGTTTGTTAACTTGACAAAATGTTAGTGTCAGTTCTTTCCCGGAACATGATTTTGTACTGGCGTCCATCCAGTGCAGCAAGTGCAGAGGTTAAAGTTCGCAGAAGAGGTTAAATTTTGCACTAGAGTAGTTCATTGACAGACACAGATCTTTGGAACGAGTCATGCCGCCAATTGAGGACGGCTGAGAGAAGTAAGGTGCAGTCAACATGCCTTTAGTATAGAACCCATTGTGACTCAAAGGCCTTGGGGAGAATGGTGTTGCCTCAGACAGAGCAAAACATAGTGATCAAATTAATCCCTACAGTTATAGCAACTCTTAAATGCTCCCTATCTATAGACTCAAGGATGATAACACTTTTCTGTAGCCCACTTCTGTATGCAGTAATAACTCATTGTCAACTAAGGATGGAGACAATAGAGAATGTGGGCAGACGCAAAACAACCAATCAGCTTGTTCTGGACTGTATTTGGCTTGTTCTAACATGCCCCTCCCACTAAAAACAGATTTTCACAGTTCATTTAAAGTATGAAAATCTGAGTGATGCTTTCATGCCTGAACAAGCAATAACGAATGTAGGCACATCGAATGTTAGTCAAGGCAATAAGCACATGGCAGATTATAATTACATCATGTCGAGATCAGTATCTGGAAATGGAGAATGCACCTCATACAGCCCCTCTGTCTGCTTCACTGCTTGGCATGAGGGCGTTTCTGATTTAATGTATTATATTTTGCACCTGTCTCTGACTGACACCCTGCTCAGCGTTCATATAGGCTCCTAAAGCTTTGTTCACGTTGGCAAAGTGACTTAAATCATTGTTTTTGCATATCTGATTCTAATCTGTTATTTTTCCTGCAGTCTGAACAGTCAGAAAGCACATGGAAATGGATATTTCAAGACACATTTCAAACCACCTTCGTAGGCGTTTTGAAATCGGATACAAATCTGATTCCTGGCCATGCGACTTGTGTAATCTGATTAATTTGCCCTCAAGGTTTTTAGACTGTTATTTGTCTTGCTAGCTACTCTGTTTGACAGTTCGACAAGAACATATGCTAACTACCAAGCTTGTTAACTGTTTACAAACAAACAATTGTTTACAAACAAACAATTGTTTACAAACAAATGAGTGAATGTGCTAGGAAGCCAAACAGCTACCTAGCTAGCTGACTGATGTGGCTAGCCCAAAAGGACTTGCTTTGGGAGAGGGATCATCGTATCTATAAAGGCTTTTAAAGTGTTCTTACACTATGATTTTGAAAGCAACTGGGAAACGTCCATGGCAGGCATTGTTGTCACTTTAGCTTGCTACATAGCCCCTGAGTGATAGGAAGCAGGAGAAACACCACCAATCAGCCTACACCTCTGTGCACACAACCCCTGTTGTTACTATGACAACTATCGCAGCCATGTCAGCCAATGACTGCTGTCTGAACACACACAGATCTTATTTGGTCACTTGTAACTTGCTGTTTAGACAGTCAGTATTCCAAAAATGATTTGAAAAACAAAACTGATTTGAGCATCAAGGCCTGCAATGTGAACAAGGCTTAAAGGAAAACTCCACCCCAAAACTACCTTTTGGTATTTGTTTAATTAGTTCATTGTTGATATAGTCCCAAAATGCTTTGTTTTTCATGGACTAATGAAACAAATACCAAAATATAATTTTTGGGTGGAATCTTCCTTTAAGTTCTTCCAGTTTTGTTAATTACAAAACATCTCACTGTCCTGATAGGAATTTTCAGAAAGATAACACATTAACTGAGGCATTTAGACACTTGCTGTGAGAGGGTTTAGTATTTGCTAAACCCGTATGTCTTTCTCACAAGTCAAAACAAATAGGTTTTACTAGCATTGAATGAGATTGAATGCTTTGTTCTGACTTTTACATATGGGAGCATGATAGATATCAAGGTCAATTCTAACCAGTGGCGTACCACTTTTGTGGTTTAATTTTTACAGCTAATTTCCTGTCATTCTCTATTTTTTCTTGCCATGGCTTATGATGTGTTCATATGCTATCTGGGGACTGCCAGGTGGCCCACAACACGCGTGGGTGTGTGGACCATGTCATTCTAACACTAGGGTTTACAGTGGTGAAAGTACTTAAGTAAAAATACTTTAAAGTACTACTTAAGTCATTTTTTTTGTATCTGTATTTTACATTACAATTTAAATCTACAACTTTTATTTTTACTTCACTACATTCCTAAAGAAAATAATGTAATTTTTACCTCATATTTTTTCCCTGACACCTAAAAGTACTCGTTACATTTTGAATGCTTAGCAGGACAGGAAAATGGTCCAGTTCACACACATATCAAGAGAACATCCCTGGTCATCTACTACTTCTGATCTGGTGGACTCACTTGTTTGTAAATTATGTCTGAGTCTTGGAGGATGCCCCTGGCTGTCCGGAAATTTAAAATACCAAGAAAATGGTGCCGTCTGGTTTGCTTAATATAAGGAATTTGAAATGATTTATACTTTTACTTTTGATACTTAAGTACATTTTATCAATTACATTTACTTTTGATACTTAAGAATATTTAAAACAAAATACTTTTAGACTTTTACTCAAGTAGAATTTTATTGGGTGACTTTCACTTTTACTTGAGTCATTTTCTATTAAGGTATCTGTACTTTTACTCAAGTATTACAATTTGATACTTTTTCCACCACTGAGGGTTTATTAGGCATGAATTTGAAGTTAAGGTATAATGTGATTAAGGCCGAAGTCTCACAATGCAACTAAAGTTTGTTATTCTTGTTTTACCATAACCCCCCTTTCAGAAATGTATTTCTCCCTTGTTATTTGTATTCTTACCTGAACCATGGCATTCAAAGGTGAATTACGGGCTGTCAAGATTTGCATATTCACAAAGAGCTGCATAATTTAGAAAACATTGCCTTGGAATGTGACAACATTCATGAGAGGGTTAGTATGAAAGGGCGCCTACAGGATAATAGATTACTGAAAGCCAAGTCTGACATTTCAGCTGGGGTTACCATCAGGACTCAAAACAACAAAAAGAGATCTGGGTTTGAAAATAACCCAAAGAACCCTGACAGGTCCATGTATTATTCATAATTTGCGGTTACCAAATGAGCCTTTATAACCCAGAGCAAGTCATTCTATGTTTAGTGTGTTTTCTTAATGGGCCTAAACAAAATGTGATATTTTTTAAATTCCTTAAGTCAACTATAAAATCACAACAGTAAGATAGATAGATAGATAGATAGATAGATAGATAGATAGATAGATAGATAGATAGATAGATAGATAGATAGATAGATAGATAGATAGATAGATAGATAGATAGATAGATAGATAGATAGATAGATAGATAGATAGATAGATAGATAGATAAATAGATAGATAGATAGATAGATAGATAGGTACTTTATTGATCCCCGGGGGGGAAATTTCATTGTCAAGCAGCTACAACAAAACACAGGGCAGGTGCAAAATGCCACAACGAAAGTACACAAAAGACAGATACACGGTACATGATACATAGAGCGGCGGTATGAAAAAGTATAGAAATACAAGATATCTGGAGTGCAAAAAAATAAAAGCTATAAAAAAGTCATTGCATAGTATGGGTGGTTGGCTGAATATGTACACTATACATTGGTGGATGTTGGATGGTTAACTATACTATACAGGTCGATGGCAGAGAAATACTTCAGTAGCTAAAAATGCGTATGATATGAGCGAGGGTAATAATAGTTTACTTAATAGACAGACTGGGTAAATGAACAGGTAAGTGAAAATGTTGCATGGTTAAATTAGCTGTACAGTTAAATATACAGTTATATTTACAGATAAGTAAATACTTGCATGGCTACACAAACTGTACAGGTAAATGACAGGAAGAGATACTTTAATAGCTAAATGTGTGTATGATATCATTTGGGGTAATAATAGTAATTCCCTTAAAATACAGTCCTTAGTGCGCAGGGTTTAATTACAGACAACTGCACGTATTGCACATTCAATATACTAAAAGCAATGAGAAAAGGTGCAATTGACAGGACACTAATATGCATTCCTGAGTGAATGCCTACGTAAGTTAGGTCCAAGAATTATTAGCAATATTGCACGTGATATGATATAACAACTGTACATGAGTATGTATATACAGACCTGTATGAATAAATAGGTCCTGAGTGAATGAGTGCTGACGGACCAGAGTTACTCACGGATGGATGCATAATTGTTAAACTAGGTCCTAGCACCCCAACAGTTCCAGATCTATGTTGCCGACGGCACGGCAACCCTTTGCTGGGTTCATCCGGTATTTGCTTTAATCTTGACTTCAGGCTATCCTTACATAGATACATTCTCATTACCTTAGCAACTTCCTGCTCTAATCTAAAACATCATCCAATTTGTAGAAATAAATAGTAGTATTATGCTAAATGCAGTCAAGTTAGAATGTAGGGATTTGCTGAGTGATTGTGTGTCTATAGCCATCAATGACCACTAATCCAAGCCAAATGATTTCTTGCTGCTTTCATTTTCGCTGCTAGTTGTTTAATAGCGGTTTTCCCTGTCGGAGAAAGTTTTGCTCTAATGATTCTTCAATGACGCTTCTGCCACTACTCTGTCAAGCACATTGATTTAAATTACTCTGAAGGTTTAAGTTTTTCATTTTTCAAGAAGAAAAAGTCCTTCCTACTTGTTTCCCCTGTCGCCAGGACATGACTTCCTACTTGTTTCCCCTGTCGCTAGGACATTACTTCCTACTTGTTTCCCTTGTCGCCAGGACATGCCTTCCTATTTGTTTCCCCTGTCGCCAGGACATGACTTCCTACTTGTTTCCCCTGTCGCCAGGACATGACTTCCTACTTGTTTCCCCTGTCGCCAGGACATTACTTTGGTCACTCTATGTTCCAGATGGCTTTGTAGAAAAGGCCTGACCCTCTCCAGTCCTCAAGGACATTTAATGTGGACCGGGCGGAGGGGACATGGCGCTCAATACATATGAAAGCATTGCCTCGAAACAAGATCTTCAGGGATTCTTGAGCACTGGCATACACTGAAAACACATTAGGGCTCAAGGTCTGCTCCCAATGCTTGTTTTTATCTAATAATGCTTTGGTGTAAAACTCCCTCAAAATGATCAAGGTCCAATACACAGTATGTTTCATTTTACTTGTTACTTCAATTATGGTACTTCAAACATCATAAAATCATGGAGTTTATCATAACGCATTACTCTTCAGTTCAGTACACATCATTGTATTCTGTATCAGAAAGTAGGCTGGCCCTCCTCGAAGTCTCGTAGATGAATGCATTGCATTCTTTTTGTCTATAAAGACCTTTTACATAAACTGCTGCCATACCTTACTGCATTATTAACCGTCAGACGTACAGTAAAAGTTACCAGACTCAGGGATTTGCTAACCCTGGAGATTCTTTCAATCTCCACCGAGGTAGCTAAATCTACTTTTTGTTTTTTTGCACCTCTCATGTGGAACGAGTTGGTGTCTCTATGGTATCAGGGGGATGTTAGAGGGCCTTTTTACTGAACAATGGGTTTGTTTCATATGATTGTGTTTTACTTTCTGGGTTTTGTGTTGGCTTTTCATGTATTGACGTTGATATAGATATGTATAGTATCAGCGTACAGGTGAGACCCAGGCGCAGACAACGGTCGGAATAACAAATGTTTATTATCCCAACAGGGGGCAGGCAGAAGACAGGTCAGGGGTCAGCAGAGTTCGGTAATCCAGAGTAGTGGGGCAAAGGTACAAGACGGCGGTCAGGGCAGGCAAGGAAAGGTTGAAACCGAGAAACCAAGAAGACAGGCACTTTAGAAACAGAGAGGTAAAGGGGGAAAACGCTGGTAGGCTTGAACAAACAAAACGAACTGGCAACAGACAAACAGACAACACAGGTATAAATACACTGGGGATAATGAGGAAGATGGGCGACACCTGGAGTGGGGTGGAGACAAGCACACAGACAGGTGAAACAGATCAGGGTGTGACATGTAGTGTAATTGATGTGCATATAGATACACTACCATTCAAAAGTTTGGGGTCACTTAGAAATGTCGTTGTTTTTGAAAGAACATATAATTTTTTGTCCATTAAAATAACACCAAATTCATCAGAAATACAGTGTAGACATTGTTATTGTTGTAAATGACTATTGTAGCTGGAAACGGCAGATTTTTTATGGAATATCACCATAGGCGTACAGAGGCCCATTATCAGCAACCATCACTCCTGTGTTCCAATGGTACGTTGTGTTAGCTAATCCAAGTTTATCATTTTAAAAGGCTAATTGATCATTAGAAAATCCTTTTGCAATTATGTTAGCACAGCTGAAAACTGTTATCCTGATTTAAAGAAGCAATAAAACTGGCCTTCTTTAGACTAGTTGAGTATCTGGAGCATCAGTATTTGTAGGTTCGATTACAGGCTCAAAATGGCTAGAAACAAAGAACTTTCTTCTGAAACTCATCAGTCTATTCTTGTTCTGAGAAATTAAGGCTATTCCATGAGAGAAATTGCCAAGAAACTGAAAATCTCGTACAACGCTGTGTACTACTACAGCACAAACTCGCTCTAACCAGAATAGAAAGAGGAGTGGGAGGCCCCGGTGCACAACTGAGCAATGGGACATGTACATTAGAGTGTCTAGTTTGAGAAACAGACGCCTCACAAGTCCTCAACTGGCAGCTTCATTAAATAGTACCCGCAAAACACCAGTCTTAACGTCAGCAGTGAAGAGGCGACTCCAGGATGCTGGCCTTCTAGGCAGAGTTGCAAAGAAAAAGCCATATCTCAGACTGGCCAATAAAAAGAAAAGATTAAGATGGGCAAAAGAACACAGCCACTGGACAGAGGAGGTTATTTTAATGGACCAAAAATGTGCTGCTTAGAAAGGACATTTCTAAGTGACCCCCAAACTTTTGAACAGTAGTGTATGTATAGTGTAATTTATGTTTATATATATATGTATAGTGTAATTGATGTGTGTATATAGATATGTACAGTGTAATTGATGTGTATATACTGTAAATATGTATGGTGTAATTGATGTGTATAGACTGTAAATATGTATGGTGTAATTGAATGTGTATATATATAGATATGTATAGTGTAATTGATGTGTATATATAGATATGTATAGTGTAATTGATGTGTATATAGATGTGTATAGTGTAATTGATGTGTATATAAATACAGTTGAAGTCGGAAGTTTACATACACTTAGGTTTAAGTAATTAAATCTTATTTTTCAACAACTCCACAGATTTCATGTCAACAAACTATAGTTTTGGCAAGTCGGTTAGGACATCTACAAATTGTAGACCTCCACAAGTCTGGTTCATCCTTGGGAGCAATTTCCAAACGCCTGAAGGTACCACGTTCATCTGTACAAACAATAATACGCAAGTATAAACACCATGGGACCACGCAGCCGTCATACCACTCAGGAAGGAGATGCGTTCTGTCTCCTAGAGATGAACGTACTTTGGTGCGAAAACAACAGCAAAGGACCTTGTGAAGATGCTGGAGGAAACAGGTACAAAAGTATCTATATCCACAGTAAAACGAGTCCTATATCGACATAACCTGAAAGGCCGCTTAACAAGTAAGACGCCACTGCTCCAAAACCGCCATAAAAAAGTCAGACTTGGTTATGTTAGGAGGAAAAAGGGGGGAGGCTTGCAAGCCGAAGAACATAAAATAAGTGGTGATCCTAACTGACCTAAGACAGGGAACTTTTACTAGGATTAAATATCACGAATTGTGAAAAACTGAGTTTAAATTTATTTGGCTAAGGTGTATGTAGACTTCCGACTTCAACTGTATGTATAGTGTAATTGATGTGTATAAAGATATGTATAGTGTAATTGATGTGTATATAGATCTGTATAGTGTAATTGATGTGTATATAGATCTGTATAGTGTAATTGATGTGTATATAGATCTGTATAGTGTAATTGATGTGTATATAGATATGTATAGTGTAATTGATATGTATATAGATATGTATAGTGTTATTGATGTGTATATAGATCTGTATAGTGTAATTGATGTGTATATAGATCTGTATAGTGTAATTGATGTGTATATAGATCTGTATAGTGTAATTGATGTGTATATAGATCTGTATAGTGTAATTGATGTGTATATAGATATGTATAGTGTTATTGATGTGTATATAGATCTGTATAGTGTAATTTATGTGTATATAGATATGTATAGATCTGTATAGTGTAATTGATGTGTATATAGATCTGTATAGTGTAATTGATGTGTATATAGATCTGTATAGTGTAATTGATGTGTATATAGATATGTATAGTGTAATTGATGTGTATATAGATATGTATAGTGTTATTGATGTGTATATAGATCTGTATAGTGTAATTTATGTGTATATAGATATGTATAGATCTGTATAGTGTAATTGATGTGTATATAGATATGTATAGTGTAATTGATGTGTATATAGATATGTATAGTGTAATTGATGTGTATATAGATCTGTATAGTCTAATTTATGTGTATATAGATCTGTATAGATCTGTATAGTGTAATTGATGTGTATATAGATATGTATAGTGTAATTGATGTGTATATAGATATGTATAGTGTAATTGATATGTATATAGATATGTATAGTGTTATTGATGTGTATATAGATCTGTATAGTGTAATTGATGTGTATATAGATATGTATAGATCTGTATAGTGTAATTGATGTGTATATAGATCTGTATAGTGTAATTGATGTGTATATAGATCTGTATAGTGTAATTGATGTGTATATATATATGTATAGTGTAATTGATGTGTATATAGATCTGTATAGTGTAATTTATGTGTATATAGATATGTATAGATCTGTATAGTGTAATTGATGTGTATATAGATATGTATAGTGTAATTGATGTGTATATAGATCTGTATAGTGTAATTGATGTGTATATAGATCTGTATAGTGTAATTGATGTGTATATAGATATGTATAGTGTAATTGATGTGTATATAGATATGTATAGTGTTATTGATGTGTATATAGATCTGTATAGTGTAATTTATGTGTATATAGATATGTATAGTGTAATTGATGTGTATATAGATATGTATAGTGTAATTGATGTGTATATAGATCTGTATAGTGTAATTTATGTGTATATAGATATGTATAGATCTGTATAGTGTAATTGATGTGTATATAGATGTAGAACATTTACCATTCGGTCAAAATACAACTGCCACAGAATAATCTTGATGAATAAGTTTATTGGTGAAGACCTGTCATGTTCGTTAATTAAGTTCGAAATCAGAACAAGAAAACAAAGCAATCCGCTCAACGATGACTGCCAAATCCTTCCATTCTTTTCCAAGGACCCCTCATATATTACCACATGGAACAGGGAATGTGTTCATCTGATGTCCCATCTTTACAAAAAAAGCTGAATGGGCAGCTGCCCTGCAACGCTTCGACAGCCAACTTTAACTGCCAGGCATCTGCTTCTGCCTGCTCAGGTGCCAAAGGACCATCCAAGGTGGTTAAATTACGACTGTGTGTGTGGCCAAAGAGCTCGATTTTCACGTCATCCAACAAATGTAAAACGCATGGAGTTTGCTAAACGGCATCGGCACTTGGATTTGGTCAGATAATATGAAAATAGAAGTCTTTGGCCACGCACACCAGTAGTGGGTTTGGCGTCAAAGTGAGAATGCATACAGTGAGCAGAAAATAACCACATACCTACTGTAAAATATGGTGGTGGATGTTATGGGGCTATTTTGCTTCCACTGGTCCTGTGACCCTTGTTAAGGTCAACGGCATCATGAACTTTACCTATGACATTTTATCCAAAAACCTGGTTGCCTCTGCCGGGAGGCTGAAGGATATCAACGATCTGGAAGAATTCTGTATGGAGGAATGGTCTAAGATCCCTCCCAATGTGTTCTCATAAAACATTTTAGAGCCATTATCCTCGCAAGGTGAGGAATTTAAAGGTATTGAAAACGGGTGTCAATAATTTTGACCCCTTCCTTTTTGAGAATTGTTTGTATACAAAATCTCTTTCACTGAGCAATGTTAGTATACACATTTTTGTTGTATAAAATATAGCTCAGTATTTGAATTATTTATTTGATAGTCACTTTTGCTCATCTTCATCAATGGTGTCAATAATTTTGGACCCCACTGTATATTGAAAAAGAGATAGCTATGATTACAATATCTTTGGGAGCTGAATAAGAGATAGCTATGATTACAATATCTTCTGAAGCTGATTAAGAGATAGCTATGATTACAATATCTTCGGGAGCTGAATAAGTTGATAGCTATGATTACCATATCTTCAGGAGCTGAATAAGATATAGCTATGATTACCATATATTTGGGAGCTGAATAAGAGATAGCTATGATTACAATATCTTCGGGAGCTGAATAAGATATAGCTATGATTACAATATCTTCGGGAGCTGAATAAGAGATAGCTATGATTACAATATCTTCGGGAGCTGAATAAGAGATAGCTATGATTACAATATCTTCGGGAGCTGAATAAGACAATCAAGACCATTGATCTTCAGAGGGAACTGTAACTATAGGTAGATTATCTGTGGATTACTTCCAGGAAACACTGTATTATAATTAAGGATCAAGTTATTTCCCCAGAATATCCTTCACAATGTGTTTTTTGTAAACAAAGCACAAAGTGATTACAAATGATATATCAATGTGTGAAGAGGAAAAAATATTAAAGTTTTAAAAGGTACATTTCAACGCCATGCAGTACGGATGTCCTTAACAGTGGTTATAAATGGATTGGCCTTGGCTAAGTGTCTCTCATTTTACAACTAATTGGCGGAAGCTTTAGACCGTTAGTCTACTCTTAGTACAGCAAAACTCAAGCCGTAATTGCAGTCAATTGATAGCGGTCAACCCCCCCCCCCCCCCCTATAGTTCCTGTAGGAAGGGCTTTCAGAAACATGTACTCCATAGTAGTAGGTACAACCGGGAACTTTCTAAACTAGAAAAAAAACATGTTTTCTATTTTTGATTCAATATTATTATGTCAAAAAGTGTCTGTATAGTATATGTTCAACACATTAAATTCAACATTGCTGGTTCTCTCAGTTATTTCATTTTTAACACTGCAATGGCATTGACAGCTACCTGGATTTATTTATTTAATTCTATTCAAAGAAAGTATACCAGAGGAAGGAAATGTTGAGAGGAGGGGTGGTGTATTTGTGAGAGTCTGAAACTAGCTCTCATGATGCGTGTTCATCTCAGCCCGAGCAGACAGTCTCACACTATTTCACCTTCTCACATCCACTCCATTAACTTCCTTATTTCTTACCACTGTAGGAGGCTTGGTTGTAAGGGAGAGAAAAAAAATAGGCAGCTGATTTTCAAAGTCTTTAGACAGTCTACTCAGACAGCACAGGGGAAGAATCAACACACTTCACAAGCTGCCTGCTGGAACCGTTTTCAATTCTGTCTGCATGTTTTACAAAACCTAGATGACATAAACAGTGTGGAAGCTATGCATATAGTTCTGTGAGATTTGAGCCTTGGGCAATTATCATTCCTAAGACATGCTGTAAGAATGTCGACATCAAACAATAAGAACTGCCCATGACATATTTCCCTCGAGTTGCCCTGGAGACCTAGCAACTGGGTTTGATTTAAGAGGGCTCTAAGCGCTGCAATCTTTGAGCATTTAAAATAAACTAATTGTGTAAAAGACACAAGGGCAGTCTTTGTAGTAACACACAAGCTGTCATGAGTATAGATGTGTCTGAGTAAACCGACAAAACTCTAGTCTCTACTGCTTATCATGCTTTTTATGACTGTGATTGGATAGGTAGTACAACTCTCCATGCAACTGATCCAATCATATCAGTCTAATGTCTGGAGAGACGTGAAAGAGTGAGGGAGAGTTATTACCACATGGTTATCTTGACTGATGCCATGCATTGGCTCATGTACAGTTGAAGCCAGAAGTTTACATACACCTTAGCCAAATACATTTAAACTCAGTTTTTCACAATTCCTGACATTTAATCCTAGTAAAAGTTCCCTGTCTTACGTCAGTTAGGATCACCACTTTATTTTAAGAATGTCAAATGTCAAATGTCAGAATAGTAGAGAGAATTATTTATTTCAGCTTTTATTTCTTTCATCACATTCCCAGTGGGTCAGAAGTTTACATTCACTCAATAAGTATTTGGTAGCATTGCCTTTAAATTGTTCAACTTGGGTCAAACGTTTTGGGTAGCCTTCGACAAGCTTCCCACAATAAGTTGGGTGAATTTTGGTCCATTCCTCCTCACAGAACTGGTGTAACTGAGTCAGGTTTGTAGGCCTCCTTGCTCACACACACTTTTTCAGTTCTTCCCACAAATGTTCTATATGATTGAGGTCAGGGCTTTGTGATGGCCACTCCAATACCTTGACTTTGTTGTCCTTAAGTCATTTTGCCACAAATTTGGAAGTATGCTTGGGGTCATTGTCCATTTGGAAGACCCATTTGTGACCAAGCTTTAAGTTCCTGACTGATGTCTTGAGATGTTGCTTCAATATATCCACATAATTTTCCTTCCTCATGATGCCATCTATTTCATGAAGTGCACCAGTCCCTCCTGCAGCAAAGCACCCCCACAACATGATTCTGCCACCCCCGTGCTTCACGGTAGGGATGGTGTTCTTCAACTTGCAAGCCTCCCCCTTTTTCCTCCAAACATAACGATGGTCATTATGGCCAAACAGTTCTATTTTTGTTTCATCAGACCAGAGGACATTTCTCAAAAAAGTACGACCTTTGTCCCCATGTGCAGATGCAAACCGTAGTCTGGCTTTTTTATGGCGGTTTTTGGAGCAGTGGTTTCTTCCTTGCTGAGCGGCCTTTCAGGTTATGTCGATATAGGACTCGTTTTACTGTGGATATACATACTTTTGTACCTGTTTCCTCCAGCATGTACCTGTTGTTCTGGGTCCCACTGAAATTGTGATATTGTGAATTATAAGTGAAGTAATCTGTCTGTAAACAATTGTTGGAAGAATTACTTGTCACAAAGTAGATGTCCTAACCGACTTGCCAAAACTATAGTTTCTAATGACTTCAACCTAAGTGTATGTAAACTTCCGACTCCAACCGTATGTCTCAGTAACTTTGCAGTGAGCAGTTTCCAACTTCATATTCCTTAACAGGTGGTTCTAAGATGCTATTTGTTCCGATTTGCAGTGTAGCTGTCAGGAAGCTGACAGTTAGAGGCTACCTGACGTGCACTCTCCCTGTGGGTTACATGCCTCTTCTCTCACTCTCCCTGTGGGCTGTATGCCTCTACTTTCACTCTCCCTGTGGGCTGCATGCCTCTACTCTCACTCTCCCTGTGGGTTACATGCCTCTTCTCTCACTCTCCCTGTGGGTTACATGCCTCTTCTCTCACTCTCCCTGTGGGTTACATGCCTCTTCTCTCACTCTCCCTGTGGGTTACATGCCTCTTCTCTCACTCTCCCTGTGGGCTGTATGCCTCTACTCTCACTCTCCCTGTGGTCTGTATGCCTCTACTCTCACTCTCCCTGTGGGTTACATGCCTCTTCTCTCACTCTCCCTGTGGGCTGCATGCCTCTTCTCTCACTCTCCCTGTGGGTTACATGCCTCTTCTCTCACTCTCCCTGTGTGTTGCATGCCTCTACTCTCACTCTCCCTGTGGTCTGTATGCCTCTTCTCTCACTCTCCCTGTGGGCTGCATGCCTCTTCTCTCACTCTCCCTGTGGGTTACATGCCTCTTCTCTCACTCTCCCTGTGTGTTGCATGCCTCTACTCTCACTCTCCCTGTGGGCTGCATGCCTCTTCTCTCACTCTCCCTGTGGGTTACATGCCTCTTCTCTCACTCTCCCTGTGGGTTGCATGCCTCTTCTCTCACTCTCCCTGTGGGTTACATGCCTCTTCTCTCACTCTCCCTGTGGGTTGCATGCCTCTTCTCTCACTCTCCCTGTGGGTTACATGCCTCTTCTCTCACTCTCCCTGTGGGTTGCATGCCTCTTCTCTCACTCTCCCTGTGGGTTACATGCCTCTTCTCTCACTCTCCCTGTGGGTTACATGCCTCTTCTCTCACTCTCCCTGTGTGTTGCATGCCTCTACTCTCACTCTCCCTGTGGGTTACATGCCTCTTCTCTCACTCTCCCTGTGGGTTACATGCCTCTTCTCTCACTCTCCCTGTGTGTTGCATGCCTCTACTCTCACTCTCCCTGTGGTCTGTATGCCTCTTCTCTCACTCTCCCTGTGGTCTGTATGCCTCTTCTCTCACTCTCCCTGTGGGCTGCATGCCTCTTCTCTCACTCTCCCTGTGGGTTACATGCCTCTACTCTCGCTAGCACAGAGAAGAACAGTGAGAGGTGAAGGAAACGGGTTGCTTTTTAAAGGTGTAATATACATACAGTATTTCCACATGCAAAACAATATCTCATCTCCATGCTATCTGTGGTAGAATAAGAAATACGAAAAAGCAGGAACAATCAGTAACTAGTGATTTTACGTGCAATGTTTAAGTGCAAAATGTATTAATTAAGAAATCTTATTTCAGGGTGGAAGAAAATGTAATACCCAAGAGTGTGCCAATCTTCACATCACTTTAGATCCATCACTCTACAATTAAGTATTTTAGCAGACTCTCTTATCCAGAGCTACTTAGAGTAGTGAGTGCTTACATTTTAATATTTGTTTGTACTGGTCTGTGGGAATCGAAACCCACAACGCTGGCATTGTAAGTGCCATGCTCTACCAACTGAGGCACACAGGACCACTCTACATTCTTAGAAACAAGGTTTGAAAAGGGTTCTTCGGCTGTCCCCATCTGTGGAAAGGGTTCTACATGGAACCAAAAGGGTTCTTCAAATGATTCTCCTATGGGGACAGCAGAATAACACTTTTAGGTTCTAGATAACACCTTCTCTTTGAGTGTAGACATAATTATGTTTTTAATGTCTTCTACCTGGAAACCACATCAGTGTTGATCTTCACAATTAGTTAGCCTAGCGGTTAAGAGCGTTGGACCAGCTACCAAAAGGTTGCTGGTTTGAATACCTGAGCCGGCTATGTGAAAAATCTGCTGATGTGCAGCTGAGCAAGGTATTTAACCCTAATTCCTAATCCTTATCTTTTGAAACCCACATCAAATCACTGACCAAATCCTGTTTTTTCCACTTACGTAATATTAGTAAATTGAGGTCTGTGGTCTCTCACTCAGAACTGGAGATGCTCATTCATGCCTTCATTTCCTCCCGTATTGATTATTGTAACTCACTTTTCTTTTCACTTAACAAATCTGTTCTTCATCGACTGCAATCTATTCAAAATTCAGCTGCTAGATTACTTACTAGATCAAATAGGCGCACCCATATCACCCCGATACTCTGCTCCCTTCACTGGCTTCCTGTAACTTACAGGATCCAATTCAAAATTCTAACTATAACCTATAGGGCTTTACATGGCCAGGCCCCTGCTTATCTTGCTGACATAATTCATTTTCATACCCCTCTCCGGTCCCTCAGGTCTAATAACCAAAATCTGCTATCTACGCCACGCACTCGTTTAAAGACATGTGGGGATAGAGCCTTCGCCGCTATGGCACCCAGGTTATGGAATGCTTTGCCAACCAGTATTAGGTTTGCTGAGAATGTGGACAGTTTTAGGGGACAAGTGAAGACTCATTTGTTTAGGTTAGCTTTTGGGTAATCCCTGTCCTTATATATATATATCTCTGTCCTTTATATATTGATAATCTTTTGTCTGTTTTATTTTATTTCTTTAGCCTGTTTCTATTATGTTTTATTGTCTATTGTAAAGCGCTTTGTGACCTAGTCTGTGAAAGGCGCTGTATAAATACATTTTACTTACTTACTTACTTACTTAATTGCTCCTCTAAGTCGCTCGCTAAATGACTAAAATGTAGTTGTTGGATTACTAAGAACTCAAAGGTTGTTTATTAGCCATGTGATCGGCACAATGTAAAAGCACATAATATACTTTAACTGTATGTATTTATTACAAATTTGGACCAGTTCATTGCTCAAAAACAGGGATCTGGCTATCATCAATATATTTATCTTATACCCATCTGTTGTCTCATACAAATGTAGCATCTTAATTTGAGCTAGTTTGCTAAAACAGGAAAATAATCCTGCAGCAACAGAAAATGTGAATTATTATGTGAATTATAAGTAATTACATTTTTTTTAGGGGTCGATACATTTTTCGTTAGAGCAAATCAAGTCTGAATTTCCAAAGTGGAAATTACAAACTTTAGAATCCTTTTTAAAACTCAAATACACTACAAGTTTGCATTTCTTGCTATGTAGGAAAATAATCAACAACAAAAGAGTGATCAAATTAAGATCCTCCATCTGTATGCTTGTTTCCCTCCCTTTGTACAACCAGCCATTTTTAAGTACTGGATACTTCTATTCTGCTTCCAAGACAAGCATCTGACTTCTAAGTAGTGGTTACTAAGTAGTGGTTACTAAGTAGTGGCTTCTAAGTAGTGGTTACTAAGTAGTGGTTACTAAGTAGTGGTTACTAAGTAGTGGTTACTAAGTAGTGGTTACTAAGTAGTGGATAATAAGTAGTGGTTACTAAGTAGTGGTTACTAAGTAGTGGATAATAAGTAGTGGCTTCTAAGTAGTGGTTACTAAGTAGTGGCTTCTAAGTAGTGGTTACTAAGTAGTGGTTACTAAGTAGTGGATAATAAGTAGTGGCTTCTAAGTAGTGGTTACTAAGTAGTGGCTTCTAAGTAGTGGTTACTAAGTGGTGGTTACTAAGTAGTGGTTACTAAGTAGTGGTTACTAAGTAGTTGTTACTAAGTAGTGGCTTCTAAGTAGTGGCTACTAAGTAGTGGTTACTAAGTAGTGGCTTCTAAGTAGTGGTTACTAAGTAGTTGTTACTAAGTAGTGGCTTCTAAGTAGTGGCTACTAAGTAGTGGTTACTATGTAGTGGCTTCTAAGTAGTGGTTACTAAGTAGTTGTTACTAAGTAGTGGTTACTAAGTAGTGGCTTCTAAGTAGTGGTTACTAAGTAGTGGTTACTAAGTAGTGGCTTCTAAGTAGTGGCTTCTAAGGAGTGGTTACTAAGTAGTGGCTTCTAAGTAGTGGCTTCTAAGGAGTGGTTACTAAGTAGTGGTTACTAAGTAGTGGTTACTAAGTAGTTGTTACTAAGTAGTGGCTTCTAAGTAGTGGCTTCTAAGTAGTGGTTACTAAGTAGTGGATACAAAGTAGTGGCTTCTAAGTATTTGTTACTAAGTAGTGGCTTCTAAGTAGTGGTTACTAAGTAGTGGCTTCTAAGTAGTGGCTTCTAAGGAGTGGTTACTAAGTAGTGGTTACTAAGTAGTGGTTACTAAGTAGTTGTTACTAAGTAGTGGCTTCTAAGTAGTGGCTTCTAAGTAGTGGTTACTAAGTAGTGGTTACTAAGTAGTGGTTACTAAGTAGTGGCTTCTAAGTAGTGGCTTCTAAGTAGTGGTTACTAAGTAGTGGATACAAAGTAGTGGCTTCTAAGTATTTGTTACTAAGTAGTGGCTTCTAAGTAGTGGTTACTAAGTAGTGGCTTCTAAGTAGTGGCTTCTAAGGAGTGGTTACTAAGTAGTGATTACTAAGTAGTGGTTACTAAGTAGTTGTTACTAAGTAGTGGCTTCTAAGTAGTGGCTTCTAAGTAGTGGTTACTAAGTAGTGGTTACTAAGTAGTGGTTACTAAGTAGTTGTTACTAAGTAGTGGCTTCTAAGTAGTGGCTTCTAAGTAGTGGTTACTAAGTAGTGGATACAAAGTAGTGGCTTCTAAGTATTTGTTACTAAGTAGTGGCTTCTAAGTAGTGGTTACTAAGTAGTGGCTTCTAAGTAGTGGTTACTAAGTAGTGGCTTCTAAGTATTTGTTACTAAGTAGTGGTTACTAAGTAGTGGCTTCTAAGTAGTGGTTACCAAGTAGTGGTTACCAAGTAGTGGTTACTAAGTAGTAGTTACTAAGTAGTGGTTACTAAGTAGTGGTTACTAAGAACTGGACACCAAAGCGAACGGAAGGTTTACAAAAAGACCTACTTCCAAAGTGATAATAACGATTACTTGTTGTATAACGATTCAATTCAGTTTTTTTTTTACAGATGCTCTACAATGTCTGCTAGTCTAATGTTCCTTCTGGTATGGAACAGCTTTATCTCAGAGGATTGTGTTGTTTACACAGACACAGTCTCTCTGTTCCTTTGGTGATGTTGTTGTGGGTTTCACTTGTTCAAATAGATCTATTGCCATCAGGGTTTGCATGTCAGATCACATGACATCAAAGGGAGATGATTGGTTGCATTACATTTACATTTGCTTGTTTTTTTGTGTATAAACCAGCAGGCTCTCTGGGGTTTGAATAACTCCAAGCCAATATGAGACCATTTTTGTGATGCCTATGGGATTGGTTTCTTTGATGTCTTCCAAGCCATGTCAAGATCTGTAGAAGTGAATGCAGGGTGGCTGTGAGTTCAAAAGAGTAATCTGGTTGAGTTTATCAAAAATATAAATGCAACATGCAACAATTTCAAAGATTTAGCTGATTTACAGTTCATATAAGGAAATTCATCAACTGAAATAAATTAATTATGCCATATTAAATTCTTTGGCAACAGCTCTGGTGGACATTCCTGCAGTCAGTATGCCAATTGCACGATCCCTCAAAACTTGTAAACAAATATGTACACAACATTTGAGAGAAATAAGCTTTTTGTGGCGTATGGAACATTTCTGGGAAAAAAAAATTCAGTTCATGAAACATGGGACCAACACTTTACATGTTGCGTTTATATTTTTGTTTAGTGTAGTAGCATAGTAATAGTGTAGTCTCTTGCAATGTAGGATCTGTATCACTACTTATTGATAAATATTTATGCAAAGCCGGAAATGCAAACTTGTAACGTATTTTAGTTTTAACCTCTACAGGATCGTGTCCCGCCCTCGGGACAGTTGAGCTAACGTGCGCTAATGTGATTAGCATGACGTTGTAAGTAACAAGAACATTTCCCAGGACATATACATATCATATATGGACAGAAAGCTTAAATTCTTGTTAATCTAACTGCACTGTCCAATTTACAGTAGTTATTACAGTGAAATAATACCATGGTATTGTTTGAGGAGAGTGCACAGTTATGTACTTGAAAATGTATCAATATACCAATTAGGCACATTTGGGCAGACTTGACACAACAAAAGCATGTTTTTTATTTGTATTATCTTTTACTAGATCTAATGTGTTATATTTTCCTATATTAATTTCACATTTCCACAAACTTCAGTGTTTTCTTTCAAATGGTATCAAGAAAATACAAGGATATTTGCTTCAGGTCCTGAGCTACAGGCAGTTAGATTTGGGTATGTCATTTTAGGCTAACATTTTTAAAAAAGGGTCCGATCCTTAAGGCGTTAAAAAGGCACTTTGAAATTTCAGACCTGATTTGCCCTAACGAAAAATGTATCAACCCCTACAAAAATGGCAAAGTTAATTATAATCCACATAATAATTCACATTTCCTGTTGCTGCTTGATTATTTTCCTGCTGTAGCAAACTGGTTCAAATAATAAGATTCTACATCTGTAGTATTGTTTCTCTATACACTCATATCTCTCACAACATGTTGTGACCTCCATTTATTTGCTTGTTATTAATACAGCGGGTGAAACATTATTGAACACATCACCATTTTTCTCAGTAAATATATTTCCAAAGGTGCTATTGACATGAAATTTTCACCAGATTTTGGTAACAACCCAAATAATCCATACATACAAAGAAACCAAAACAAATAAGTTCAGAAATTAAGTTATGTGTAATCATGTGAAATGACACAGGGAAAAAGTATTGAACACACTTACTGATATTTATTTAATACTTTGTACAAAAGCCTTTGTTGGTAATGGCAGCTTCAAGACGCCTCCTGTATGGAGAAACTAGTCGCATGCATTGCTCTGGTGTGATTTTGGCCCATTCTTCCACACAAACAGTCTTCAAATCTTGAAGGTTCCGTGGGCCTCTTCTATGAATCTTGATCTTCAGTTCTTTCCATAGATTTTCAATGGGATTTAAGTCAGGTGATTGGCTGGGCCATTCTAGCAGCTTTATTTTCTTTCTTTGAAACCAATTGAGAGTTTCCTTGGCTGTGTGTTTGGGATCATTGTCTTGCTGAAATGTCCACCCTCGTTTCATCTTCATCATCCTGGTAGATGGCAGCAGATTTTTGTCAAGAATGTCTCGGTAAATTTGCCCATTCATCCTTACTTCAATTATGTGAAGTTTGCCAGTACCATTTGCTGAAAAGCAGGCCCACACCATGATGTTCCCACCTCCAAACTTCACTGTTGGTATGCATTACTTACTGTTTTCTTTGAGACAACAGTACCTACTAATTTCAGGTCTTTGTTAAGCTCTCCACAAGTGGTCCTTGGCTCTTGGACAACTCTTCTGATTATTCTTTTCACTCCTCTGTCAGAAATCTTGCGAGGAGCACCTGGTCGAGGCAAATTTATGGTGAAATGATTGTCATTCCACTTCCGTATTATGGCCCCAACAGTGCTCACTGGAACATTCAGAAGCTTAGAAATGCGCCTATAACCAATGCCATCATTATGTTTTGCAACAATTAGGTTGCAAAGGTCTTGAGACAGCTCTTTGCTTTTACCCATCATGAGATGTGTCTTGTGTGACACCTTGGCAATGAGACCTTTTTGTAGGCCATCAGTTGGGACTGAACCAGCTGATATTAATTTGTACTGACAGGGGGCTGGATTACTTTTTAATTACTGATAGTTTTCAGCTGTTGTCTTGGCTTTCCATGCCTTTTTGCACCTCCCTTTCTTCATGTGTTCAATACTTTTTCCCTGTGTCATTTCACATTATTACACATAACTTTTCTGAACATATTTGTTTTGGTTTCTTTGTATGTATGGATTACTTGGGTTGTTACCAACATCTGGTGAACATTTCATGTCAATAGCACCTTTGGAAATATATTTACTGAGAAGAATGGTGACGTGTTCAATACTTATTTCACCCGCTGTATATGTGCATGTTGAATTTTAGCTTTATAAAAGAAAACATTTTGATTTGGGGGAAAGGTAGCATACACTGAGGCAAGAGATAAACTGGTAGAAATGTTAGAAATATCAGTGAGGGCATAGTATGCTGAATAGAAGAAGGAACAGACACAGAAAGAGGAAGAGCATCCAGCGTAGTATTCTCCACACTTTCCACACCAGATCATCTTGATCCAAGGATTCTGTCACACTGTAGAGATATGAAATGTAACAAATCAAGACTAATCTAGCCACTCATAGGTAAGCAGGTCTGTGCAACTTTGACTGGTGTCCCAGGTCTGAATTGGTCGCTGATTATAAGGAGAGGATGAAAACCAGAAGTGTTCCTGCCATGAAGGACCGGAATCGGGCAGCCCTGACATAGTTAGTTTGTGCATTCTACTGTTTTAGATTATTCATATGTACATTATGCAGAATCAGCATTTCACAATGTGTCAACAATTTACAGTCAATTGGGGGCCTTATTTACTAAGCTATGTTTACCTTGTTGAATTGCTTGTAGTAGATATGATACTTGTTGTTTGAGTCATACAAGGTGCGGACCGTGATGTTGTCTCAAGATGAGTTGACGTTCCTGGGGAAGTTGAGGTCTTGTCGTACTTTTTTGTGGTTTCTAGTTTGAGCCGAGATACATGCCCTGCAGGAAACAACAGTTCACACAGTAAATCGTAACGGACATTGCATAAAAAGTTATGATATGAAACACAGGTTTCTTTAGGAACATTTATAAGCACTGAGTTAACTAATATCAATTGATCACTGGTATATGTAATGTTATATAAAATAAAAACTGTAAGCAACAACTTCAGCTACATACAGTACTTACAATCAGAGACAGTCAGCCGAAGACGAAATGCCAAAGTTCTGCCGGCTCTTTCAATTGCACACCAGTACCAGTCACTGTCCTTAGCTGTTGCTCCCTTCAAACTGACTGTGAATAACCCAAGGTTTTTATCATCCAATATCTGAACATCACTGGCCCGATGTTTAGGTTGATCAGATCGAATGATAACTGTGCAGTAGTACCAGTGGTAACCCTTGCACCAGTATTTGACCTTGTCCCTGTCGAACTGGTGATACTGGCAGGAGATGTGGATCGTTTCACCAACTGCACTCTTCACCTCGGAGGGTCCAGAGAGGGATGAGGCGGCTAAAGGAAATCACAAACAAACACATGCATTAAACAATGTGTTTTCATTTGACAGTGATTGAACGTTTATAGTCAATGATGTAAAACAACGTACCTTTTAGAAAACATAAAATAATGAGATTGATCCAAATCGTAGTAGTCATCTTTCTGCATCAACTAAAATCTATTACTTTAAAGGTAATGGAAATGGAAACTCTTTGTTTGTGGTGAGAGTCTGCATTGTGTTCCTATTTCAGACTGGGCTTTGAGGTCCACCCCTTCCTGTACCTGCAATTCTCACATAGAAACTTCATTGGGGGGAAGGATGTTTGACATGCTTTTTACAATTGAATCACAAACTAGTGGCTTCTAAGTACTTCACAAACTATCTTTAAGAAAATTGTTGTGAAAGTGGCCATTTTAGACCATTTTTAACCTATACATGCCTCCTGTAAGACCCTAACTGTACATGATACAGACAACATCTGGTGTCATCAGAATGAATGAATGAGAACAAAACAAACCAGCAGTACTAAGTAGTAGGCCTAGTAAACAAGATACAGTAAACAAAATACAGTGGAATAGAGTAGAATACCGTACATACTGTACATATGAGATGAGTAAAGCAGCATATAAACAGTGTTTCATTATTAAAGTGACCAGTGATTCCATGTCTATGTATACTAGAAAAAAGAGTTCCAAAAGGGTTAGATAGATAGATAGATAGATAGATAGATAGATAGATAGATAGATAGATAGATAGATAGATAGATAGATAGATAGATAGATAGATAGATAGATAGATAGATAGATAGATAGATAGATAGATAGATAGATAGATAGATAGATAGATAGATAGATAGATAGATAGATAGATAGATAGATAGATAGATATAACTGAAATAGATAGATACACGATACATGCATGACACATAGAGCGGCAGTATGAAAAAGTATAAAAATACAAGAAGTCTGGAGTGTAAAAAAGCTATAAAAAGACATTGCATAGTATGGGTGGATGGCTGAATATGTACACTATACATTGCTGGATGGTGCATGGTTAACTATACTATACAGGTCGATGGCAGAGAAATACTTAAATAGCTAAAAGTGCGTATGATATAAGTGAGGGTAATAATAGTTTACTTAATATACAGACTGGTTAAATGAACAGGTAAGTTAATATTTTGCATGGTTAAATTAACTGACCAGGTAAATATACAGGTAAATATACAGTTACATTTACAGGTAAGATAGATAGATAGACCGGATATAACAACTGTACATGAATATGTATATACTATACAGACCTGAATGAATAAATAAGTCCTGAGTGAATGAGTGATTAGGATCCGTTTCTCCTCCACCTCCTCTAGAGTGTCAAGGCTAATCCCCAGAACAGAGCTAGGCTTCCAGTTTATTTACCGGAGAAGCATCACCGGTGTTACCAGCCCATTCCAGCCTGTTGTCCATATGGACTCCCAGGAACTTGTATGACCCAACCATTTCCACATCCATCCCCTGTATAGGGACTGCAGTCAGTTGGGCATTGGTTCTCCTGAAGTCCACCACCATCTCCTTTGTTTTGCTGATGTTGAGCTGAAGGTGGTTCTGCGGAGGACATCACTGGCTTCAAAAAGTCTAGGGCCCAACAGATCCACAGATGACTCAATCTCAATCACACTCCACACTGCCCTTTCCCACCTCGACAAAAGGAACACCTATGTGAGAATGCTGTTCATTGACTACAGCTCATTGTTCAACACCATAGTGCCCTCATAACTCATCACTAAGCTATGGACCCTGGGACTAAACACCGCCCTCTGCAACTGGATCCAGGACTTCTATCCTGATTGCCTAGTCACTTTTACCCCAAGGTGGTAAAAGTAGGCAACAACACATCTGCTACGCTTATCCTCAACACTGGGGCCCCTCAGGGGTGCGTGCTTAAACCTCTCCTGTTCACCCACGACTGCGTGACCAAACACGACTCCAACACCATCATTACGTTTTCTGACGACACAACAGTGGTAGGCATGATCACGGACAACGATTAGACAGCCTATAGAGAGGAGGTCAGAGACCTGGCAGTGTGGTGCCAGGATAACAACCTCAATGTGAGCTGATCGTGGACTGCAGGAAAAGGCGGTCTGAACAGTCCCCCATTAACATTGACGGGGCTTTAGTGGAGCGAGTCGAGAGTTTCAAGTTCCTTGGTGTCCACATCACCAACGAACTATCATGGTCCAAACACACCAAGACAGTCGTGAAGAAGGCACGACAACACCTTTTCCCTCTCAGGAGACTGAAAACATGTGGCATGGGTCCCCAGATCCTCAAAACGTTTTAAAGCTGCACCGTTGAGAGCATCCTGACCGGTTGCATCACCGCCTGGTATGGCAACTGCTCGGCATCTGACCTTAAGGCACTACAGAGGGTAATGCATACAGGCCAGTACATCATTGGGGCCAAGCTTCCTGCCATTCAGGACTTATATATTAGGCGGTGTCAGAGGAAAGTCCAAAAAATTCAGTCACCCAAGTTATAGACTGTTCTCTCTGCTACCGCACAGCAAGCAGTGCCGGATGTCACGGTGCATGGATACGGAACGAGGCGCAGAGCGAAAGGTCGGTGCAAACATATTTATTTAACAATTAAACTGAAAAAACAACAAACGTACAACACCGTGAGCTGGCGTTTAGTGCAGACACATAGGGACATTAACACACCCAGGTGGACGTGAAGTGCTAATTAGAGACAACTCAAGACAGCTGTCTCTAATTGGGGATCACCCAAAACCCAACAACAACCTAGTGAATGTAAGGACCTGACTGTGGCCATCCCACTCCCCTAGAGGGAGTCAGAGACCTGGCCTCAGTCAGGACCTTACACCGGAGCACCAAGTCTAGAACCAAAAGGCTTCTTAACAGCTTCTACCCCCAACACACACTCACTGAACTCTACTCACACACTCACACATACTACACTGACACTCCAACACACACACATATACACACACATACAACATACGCTCACACACACACATGCATATTGATGCCACACACACTCACACATAGACACTCTTTCACACTCTTCACATACGCTGCTGCTACTCTGTTTATTATCTATCCTCATTGCCTAGTCACTTTTACCCCATACCTACTGTATGTACATATAACCTCAATTACCTCAACAACCTTGTACCCCTGCACAATGACTCTGTACCCGGTACCCCCTGTATATAGCCTCATTATTGTATTTTATTGTATTACTTTTTATAATTGTTTTACTCTTTCTTGAACTGCATTGTTGGTTAAGGGCTGGTGAGTAAGCATTTCACGGTAAGGTCTACACCTGTTGTATTCGGCGCATGTGACAAAGAAAGTTTGATTTGATTTGAAGGTAGACATCATATGATCCTTAACTAGCCTTTCAGAGAGTGCTATGGGGATAGTAATTTAGTTCAGTTACCTTTGCATTCACATCGATAAACAGTCAACTTATTAAGCATATCATACTGCTCATATCATCATTCTGAACGTCGTAACCTCACTGCATATGCAAAAACCCTAGCCTGACTTATGATTCAGTACTACACAAATAGGTTTAACTATTTATTTACTAGCTTACTAAGAATGACCAGCATAAACACACTCACTTTACAGGTAATTGACTGGAAACGTAATACAATGAAAACAGGTCCCTAGCGGATTGACTACTCTCACAGTAATCATGTACTTTGCACATGAACCGCCGCCAATTTGGAGTAAGAAATAATGTATTTACATGTAAATGACTTGGTTCTTTGTGTATTTCTTTTGGAACCAGGCCTTCTTGGAAAGGGGGTTGGTTGGGCCTTTCCGCGGCACGCTTTCCAAAAGGGTCCCCACCCGTCTTGTTGCTTCTTTGAAGATAGGCTAGCCAGCCGTGTCGATGGTCCCCAGTGGGGTGATGAGAGTAGCATAGTAGGAGGGTTTAAACAGAGTAGTAGAATGGTCCCACTTAAATTCACTTTAATAGATACTGTACTTAGGACAGCTCTTCAAACGTACCAGTGCTTCTCCAGGAGGGGAGTTTTCTTCTCCACCTCGTGTTGAGATTCAGGGTTCGAACCACTTTGGACGTGCAGCTGCAGCTATGCGTCTCTCTGTTCTAAATGTTAATTTCTTTACCAATCCTTTATGCACTTTGGTCGAAAGGGGCGGTTCCGTCAGGCTGACACACTCTCTGACCTCACTTGGAGCGTGGCTACTTTCTGTGCAAAGTTTATAGGAGACAAAATATCTCTCATGGCTCCTAAAATAACATTCCTATCTTAACAAAAATACAGTTTCAGCGGGAAAAAGTCTGTTAACAAAGAACATTCCTTTGGTTAATACTGGAGAGGGAGACCTAAATCATCTCGCCTTCAATTTACAACAGGGTGTGAGGTGTCAACCAAGTGGCGTCCATTTGTCCTCATTGGAGCCAGAGTGGGTGATTTCAAAACCTTTTGAGCGACACTAAACTCAGTTTCCACCAAATCTGTTTTTGCTTAGATCCAGCAGTGGTTTCACCTTTTTCATATCTAGAAAGTCAAGGCTCTCTCCCAGAGGAAAGGACAATCCAAGATAAGACCTCTTCTTAACACATTTATTTCTCCTAGACATGATTAAGCACAATTCAACACCAATATGAGATTTTGACTATTTTCTCATACTTCTCAAATTCTGCTCCTGAAAAATAGCCTATGACTTGTCTCACTATGATCAAGCTATAATATGGCAGTCTCATAATGTTCTGGGTTAAGTCTTTCCAATGTTCTTAATGTGTCTCAAAACCTTCAATGAGTGAGATAAACAGAAAGATCTTAAGATAAACTCTGTTGTCTCATTGATAACTGTATCCAATGTCTCAAATATGTTTCAGTTATCACATCCAAGTCTCAACACTTTAGTTCTTACTCATATCCAAATAGAAGATCTTATCAGTTTCTTAAAAGTTTCCTCACCCATTTATGGCGGTTATCACATTCAAGTCACTAACACTGCTTAATCTTCATATTAATTGGATCATTTGTTTAATAAATCAAGATCTCAAAATGTTCTTAAGTCTTATTTTGCATCAATGTAAAGTTTTGAATCAGATGTACTATATAAGGCACAGTGGTGGTCATTCGCTCAGCTAGAATAGAATTTAACCAATTTATTTAAAATCATTTTTGTATTATTCTTTAAATAACAGCACAATTAACTACACATCAAATTAACAGTATAAAGATGTTGTGACAGTGGAGGGTATGGGTTGCTGCATCCCCAGAACCTCCCTGTGGACTATCAGTCAGTACAGTATGTTGATGAAACTACTGAAATAGAAAACATAATATCCAAGACATATCAAGAAACAAATCAAGCCATATGTTTACAAAGCATTAATAACAAACTTTAAAGAGAACGATGATGAATGACAAGCTAGGATACTTTAAGATATATTTTCTGTGTTCTTAAAGTAGCTTGTGCTAATTTTTCTCCAGAGTATTGGGGAAATGCCCCACAAAAACAAGGCCAGGCATTGAGGATAGATCCATACAAACGACTTTGCCCAGAACCTGCTGCAGAGTGACAACAACCATCCGTACAGGGGTTTCCAGAAGGGGCACGATATGAAAACATGTGCCACTTGTTGCATAATCCTGCAGATATCTGCACTCTCAAATTCACAAACAAGTGCTAACATGGAAGAGTTGCCTGATTCTTCATGTGTGAAGAGTGCAGATATCTGATTCTTCATAACTCTAACACTCAACCATACTTGATCTGTGTCTCATTACAATGTACTAATGTAATAGTGAAGTTGTTTCTTCTTTTGTCTTTCTTGTAATGTCTGGATGTGAGCTGCATTCTATCAACCTGAGCCTGTTTTAAAGGCTCTCAGAGTTCTGGTGAATGGGGTGACCTGCACACTCCTCCAAGGCAGTCCGATTGTCTTCCTCAAGTTGAAACACACTTGCTCTGATCACACTCGTCCCTAAATAACAACTTTCTTGGCAAAAGCTGTAGTCATTGGAATTCTGCAACGGCATTTCCAGGTTTAACACTTTGTGCAATTATTGGAAGAGACTGTACAAGGCCAAAAGCATTTACTATCTGAATAGGTATATTTTGAGTGCCATGTATAAGCCGTAGCAAATAGCCAATTTTGTCCTCAAAATGGAAACATTAATGAGTCCACAGTGGCCCAAGGTCTCTAACACCGTCAGCTAAGTGAACAAGTAAGTGCATATTAGCAGTTTGGGATCTCTCACCATAAAGATCAGCTATCTAGGAGCAAAAGTTCAAGAGTAGTTTTCCAGCATGGTTTAACTGATATGGAGTACATCAAGAGTATGAAGCCTGCTTAACTAAGAAGTAGAAAATGGTTGTAATAGAGAGCATCAAGACGACCTCTGAAAACAACCGGGCCAAAAAATAGACCGATATTGCTTTGAAGAACATTCTGTGTGATGTAACTGAGCGAGGACAACGCGTCAGATTAGATGGTGGCAGGACATCTTTTAACCGTTTGTCAATCTCACATGTCCCTTTGGTCATGCTAAAAGGCTGACGAGAGAATTCAGTATAAAACCACAAAAACATTAGTAAGCGCATGACTCCAAGCAGTACAGAGTGCTTGTAGTCAACAGCATTCCCACAAATAAGGTCAAAACTTTCAAGTTTACTGAGCCAAGTAGGTCCCTTAAAACCATGCACAGTGCTTGGAGTCTCAAAGGCTGATTTTGCATCATCAATTAACTTGTCATGTGTTCGCTGTGGGCCTTTTGGGTTGTCCTGCTGAAATGGGAAAGCATGCATTTGTCCTCTCACTCCAGTTTTCACAGTCACTCAGTCAACAGGCTGTTCACATTTGAGGCATCCAAATTGACCATTGAATTGCACAGTATTGGAGACCAATACCCTTGCAGGCAAGTCACACGTTCCAGCGATGGTCAAAACTTTGCATAGAAAAGACTTTGAGGTCTTTCCGTATCTAACAAAAACACCATGCTCTTCAAGCTTATGTAAAGTGTTTCTTAAAGGCTTCAGGAATGTCAACATGGAATGTTTGGAGTCTCCAAACCAAAGTCCAGCAAAAATCCTATTTTCCCTTTTAGTGCGTTCACTGTAGCTCAACTCATCAATGATACAATAAAATGGACAGACTGAGAATTTTGACGATTTAAAAATAGCCACTCCATCAGTGTTCCAGGTAAATTATATATTTTTAGGATTGCTTAATGGCCCACCAACAGCTGCATATTTTCTGTACACCTCTCCATCATATATATATGCCTGTTGAATCTGAAATTCAGTTTTTCTTTGAAAACCTCTTTTGCAAACAGCATCTGCAGTTGCTCCTCGATAGAAAACCTCTTACAGCACATTGGCACTACAAGATTTACATATGCTATCATCCTTCTCAACTAATACCAAACAATGACTACAATACTTGTGCAAGATATAGGATACTGCAGCAGAGTAGGGGGAAAAAAACTCTGAATTTGTGTATGCTGCTCAAACAATCTGTGTTAAGCTGCTCTGGACAAAGCAACGTAATCAGTTTCAGTAAGTCAATGAGGGCCTTTCCAGTGACTTTCTGACAATTTATATATTTCATCATGATAAGAAGGCACTCAGCAACAGTTGTAGGGGCATTGTCATAGAGTGGTTGTTCCGCATTAATCACTGAATCCTCCTTGCATGTTGAGGGAGCGCCATCTCTGCCAGCAACACTTTCCTCCTCATCCCATTTTAGTCCATCATCGTAGGCTGACTCCTTCGTGGCGGCAGGTAGCCTAGTGGTTAGAGTGTTGGGCCCGTAACTGAAAGGTTGCAGGATCAAATCCCTGAGCTGACAAGGAAAAAATCTGTCGTTCTGCCCCTGAACAAGGCAGTTAACCCACTGTTCCTAGGCCGTCATTGTAAATAAGAATTTGTTCTTAACTGACTTGCCTAGTAAAATAAAAAATTAAAAAATAAATGGCAAGAGAATCCTCTTCAAAGACATCCCAATCTTCCTCAATGCGAATTTCCTCAATATTTTGCTCTGTATATATATATGAGGCATAATTTCTTGGGTTGTGATGATCCTGTGAACAAGTGAAAACAACAAACTAAATACAATAACTAATCTTTACATCTACAATTAGATTAGGTCCTAAATATTTCGTTTTTCTATTTGTGACAGAATTTATCTTTTGACTCATCTTATACATGTTGTTGCCGTACAATAAAGCTACACTGTATTTGTGAAAACCTGTGCATGTGCAACCATGCCTGTGGATGTGAAACACCTGAGGTGCAAATGTGTTTTCGCCATAATTGACTTGGGATCAGTGGGCTGTAGGCTAGCCCTACTAATGTAGCCAAGTACCTGAACTTTGATTAGTGCTTTCCCCCAGAGTTATGCTCCATACCCAGCTGCATATACAGAATAATAGAAGCAGGGATTATGAAAAAGTGTTTTGTTATGGTAAATACTCCTCATGGCATTGTGCAAGGGGCGATAATTACTCCTCACCTGTACATGTTCAGTCCTGTGCGTCTATGTCGTTTCATCAGGGGCTTTTTCTCCAAAGACGCGACGAGTCATGCCTTTCAGTCATTCTGGACACTGTGTAATTAAAATTTGCAAACAGCTAAATCAACAACAACCATTGTGAAAATGGTAGTCTTAATAAGAAAATTATATTGGCATGCTTCAGGTAGCCTATACTTACAAGATAATGTCTTATTGTTATTGCTTCAGACTAAGAACAAATGAAAAGTTAAACGCCTATGAACATTAAAAAACTAGGAAGTAAACATTTTCCCTCTTTTTGGTAATTAGAGATTTGCTCCTTAAATGCAGCGCCATATTTTAGACTCAGTAAAAGCATGTCATCTATTCAACTTGATTGATTGGTAGTTGGCGAGCAGCTTGGCGCCTAAATGGTCATGATTAAACATGTTGCGACTAGCAAGGTGAGCACATTAACGCCGGAGAAAGGAGAACCGAGCTACACTGTGACTCGCTCACTCCAAGTAACCAAACGTTAAACAAGGTGTAGAACTGAATTGCATTTTCCTCCCATCAAGTAAACACCATAATGTAGTTTTAGCCGGACTAGCTATCAGTTAGCCAACGAGCTAATGTTAGCTTAGCTTATCTTAGCTAGCTAGCTGACATTAGCTGTCTAACGCTAGCTAGTAGCTAATTTATTTGGATAATGTTACAAACGTTAGTGTTATTAGTTTGGGTAACTTTGGCTATGTGAGACATGTTTTTACAAATCTATACAACGTTACCTAACTAGAGCTTGTGTTGAAAGCATAAGTAAAAAGATAACGTTACAAATGTAGGTGAGCATTACAATTAGCTATCCCCTGACACTTAAATATAGGCCTTTCTCAAATGTTTGAAGTGTGTGGTGGTTAACTAACCCCACAAGAATAAGCCACACAACAACCTAGCATGTGTTGGAGCTAGCTAATGCATCTGAAATGGGATCATATATGTTTAGGGACCTACTAGTTTATGTCCTTCAGTTGTCTATATTAAGTTGAAATTGTTTTTGCAAAAATATTTTCAATGTACTGAATATTTAGTATATAAAATAAAACTCCACATAGGTTGTTAAAGGGGGTGGAAAGTGTAAGTAAATGTTATCCTATATTCCTGTTGTAGAAAGGGGTTGAAAATGCAGAGACTATATGTCATAAGTTTCCATCTCCAATCAGCTAGTGCATTTGAAGTGGAGGGGTTGGTACCAGTCTCCCAATTAGTAGCTAATAGAATTACCCCATCCAGACAGTCTGTGTAATTCATGCAGTTGGGAGAAAATGTACTTCCACATTCCACCCCCTTTCAAAGCCTTGGTCTTCCAACATGATGGTGAGTCCCTGTCACCATTGGTAACCACACATCAAACATTCTGTGACAGAATAGCTATTCTTGTTAGAAACACTCAATTTGCAGTACATTCTGCATCAGTGTTTTGATTGCATTTGATGTCACCCACCAACCTGAAATGAATGAAGAAGTCTCTGCCAGCTAGAGAGTTGCCAAAGAGACAGCACAAGCCAGCGCCTAAAGGAAGGGAGACGGAGCAAGAATAACCTTCTCATGATGCCGATGACACAGGAGGTACGTGCTGGCCACAAAAGCTAATAGTATCTGTCTACTTGCACAATTGTCTGTTTGTATTGGTTCTGAGCAGTGCGTGGGATGGTTTTTCAAATCCCACAATGGTGATTTTGACTGCTCAGTGCTTCTAGTGTTAATGTATTGGTCTTTTCAGGTCTGTTTGCCTTTGTGAGGTTTGAGGATGGATACTCAGCAAAGATATTTGAAATTCAAGACATCCTTCAGGAGGATGAAACACATTCTGCAGTTCAACATCTTGCGGCCTGGCGAGAAGGTTTTGGCAAAGTGGGCAGATAGCAGATTTTACAGAGCTACAGTATAATATACAGAAGTCAATGAAGAGCCCAGGAATGGCCCCCAGCCCCACTGCCTATTCCCCCCACCCCACCAGGATGGTGCACACTTCCCCCTCCCCATGCTCCAGACTCTGACTCTCCTGGAGCTGGCACAAGCTATTTGAACCCTGACCAGCAGGTTAACACCCCTTTGTTGAGAGATTTGACTCCCAAGGAGTCATTCACAGGCATGCTGCTGTCATCTGAAGAACCAGGTCCACTGAATGCAGAATCCAGAGCTCCAACACCTTCATCTTCTTCTTCTGCTGACACAGTTGTTATTGATCGCACTCCACAGAGCGAATATGGGGAGCCAATGGAAGATAAACACAGACCATGGCAGCCATTTTAGATCTGCAAACAGCAAGTTTTCAAACTAATGGAGGAAAAGAGGAAAATGGAAGAGTTGCTGTTGAGGTTGAGTAAGATGTAGTTTCATTCTTTCACTTTGCTTGTCTGAGAAGCAGTACATTATAGTTGTCATTGTCTCATAACACTCTCATGTAATGTTTTCTTACAGGCCATGACCAAATCAAAATTGTGAGGGGCTTATGTGACAGTCTTGAGAAATTCCAAGAGGCTGCATCCGACACACCTACTAGGATGGGCAAGAAGGATCTGTATCCAGGCTGCGGTCTTTACATATCATCATTTAATCTTGGCAAGAAGGATCTGTATCTGGGCTGCGGTCTGTACATATCATCATTTAATCTGGGCAAGAAGGATCTGTATCCAAGCTGCGGTCTGTACATGTCATCTTTTAATCTGGGCAAGAAGGATCTGTATCTGGGCTGCGGTCTGTACATATCATCATTTAATCTGGGCAAGAAGGATCTGTATCTGGGCTGCGGTCTGTACATATCATCATTTAATCTGGGCAAGAAGGATCTGTATCTGGGCTGCGGTCTGTACATGTCATCTTTTAATCTGGGCAAGAAGGATCTGTATCCAGGCTGCGGTCTGTACATAATCATTTAATCTTGCTGCAATTCATCAAATATCACAGCGTGACTGCCTTCGCCTGTTTCATCTCCTGTTTGACAATTTTTTCACTGATGAGGAGTGTGTCAACGCTGTTGCCTTTGGACGGCATGGAAAGTGTCCTGAAGGCAAATCGATGCTGGACCAGGCCCGAGTGAACGCAATCCTGAGTAAGTATAACCTTTTGATAAACTAGAGCAACATACAAAATCCACACATAGATCCTCACATATCCATTTGGGTGAATGAGCAATGGGGGTACTGTTCAAAAGCCTTGGGTTGAAATGTTGTTCTGACATTTTAGTTTATACTCTACACCAAACACTTTCTTAAACAACTTTCTTTCTCCGTTTATCAACTGCAGCTTATGTCATGCATTTTGCATCCATGGACGGCTGGAAGACGGTGGAGTCTGGTAAACTAAGTGCCGGCACCGTGTTGAAAAATCCAAACGGTAAAAAAAGATAGGCAGGTTGGGCTCTTAATTGAAGTATTGTCTTATTGTTTGTTATTTTAGTTAATAACTGCATTTCAGTAAGGACTACATTTGGTCAGTGTATTTTCTATTTTTCATGATCTTAGAATTATAAGATTCTATCTGGATTCTGAGTGATTCTGAAATATTGAGCATCAGAGTTTTCACACCTCAGCAAAACTGTTACTTAGTATATTAAACTTTTATTGCTCAACAAGGTCATCACCCTGAAGGTACTAAGAGTACCAAGTATACACATTCTAGGACATTTAGATATGCAAGTGATTTCAAAAATCTTACCTTCACATACATTTATAGAACAGATTTTAGATAAACATTGTCAAAAACGCCAGATAGAACCTTATAATTTTAAGTTCACGTTGGTTATGCTAAAGATGGTTATAAAAAAAGGATACCATAAGTCCATCAAGCTCCACACTGCCCAAAACAACCCCAACAAATGCCAACAAACTCGATCATAGAAGTGTTTGCTCAGTGTTCAGCACCGCAGTTGAATCAGCTCTAGTTAAGCTAATGACTTTGACAGCTAATGACAGTGTTCCATTCTATTTCTCCATTAGCTTGTGTTGCTTCCAGTGTACTGCAGTGCCTCTTGCGATACTATTGATCATGGTGTCTTAATTGAACAAATTGCCTAATTGGTTTCAATCTTAGTTGTCGAATAGAGAGTTTTGTGTTGGGTACTTGGTTTCCGGCTTACTGTATTCATCTTCTCTTCCTTGGAAACAAGAGCACACTCATGTTCATTGCGTCTCTGTAGATCATGGGCTCAACTTGCATGCGCTCAACATTAAGAACATTACATTAAGCACAATGTGCTACTGTGAATTCAGTGCTGTTACTGTTAAAGAATGTTACATTCAGCTTTGAAATTACATTTCATTGTTTCAAAAAGGTGTGAATAAAATAATATTGTGCCTTTACAATTACATCTCTATTATGTCTCATTTATTCTCCATGTGTTGTCATGTAATTCTCAGGCTATTGCTCCCAAACTATTTTATGAGACGCATATAAAACGAGTGAGATCCTGGGGAGATTGTATTGAGATCTTATACTTCTCAGATAGTGCTTAAATGTTAATCTCAAACAAAGATCATTTGACTCACATAAGTATCAAAATGGCTATTTCTCTCTCATGTCTTTTAATTGCTGGAAAGGACCGTTAAGGAGAAAACTCAGCAGTCAATGAGAACAGCTATTTATAAATGAGACCTTGGTTTTCTTATCTTTCTCCCGTACTTCTCTTGTTGCATTATGGTCCATTCTCTTTAGCATCTCATTGTTCCTCCTAAGGGGGGTCATAGGAGAAATAGTTTGGACTCAAATGATTCCAAAATAATACTAGTTTGAGAAACGCTTTTATTTCTCTTCAGATTGAGAAAAGTCCACTATAAGCGACTGATTTTTCCTCTGGGTGGGCCAACGGCACACTGGGTCTCCACCAGTTGGTTGTTGCGTTCGCTGAATCGTTCTGAATTTTCACCAATGACAGCATCCAATGTGCTGAAGAACATTCTCCTCTATCCTGCTGGCCTACTGTACTGTCCACCACGTATTGCTGGAGATCTGTACTTACATAAGGTCATTGTTTGCTTGGAGCTGGTGGTGGGGCTTCAAAACTTTTGGTACCATCAATAGCATTCTTCCAGTTAGAATACACAGCTTGGGTGAAGGCCTGCATTAGCAGTAATCGAGTACCTAAGAATTCCAGCCACTCTCGTCCTATGAACCAGTTGCTATTAAAGCCTGTGGCTAGGGTAGAATTCTAGGCTAACCTGGGCTGGCTCTTCTGATCCAAGAAAATAAGGTACAGTCAGAGGTGTTGGTGGTTGTGGAACTATTATTCTGGCTATGTGGAAGGGTGGAGCTCGGGAGCTTCATCGGGAGCTTCATCGCTGTTGGGCTTTAGCGGCGGCCTCGATGGTTTAATGCTGCTGCTAATCGCTCTCCTTCTCTGTTTGTGTATTTTGGTTAAACCAATTCCTGATATGCATTGTGGCATATTAGCTGGTTCAAGCTTCTTACAGCTAGTGGGGCATGAGGCAGAGTTGAGTGAAGCAGCTTCAATGGTAAACCCGCCCTTATAAATCTAAATCAAATATTACAGGTGGAGGCGTATCATGTTATTCTCTTAGCCAACCACAGATTAGAAGCGTTTTTTCCCGCTCTTTATAGAAACCCAAAGAGTCATACCTAACTGTCCAGTGGCTTTCCATAGCCCCCTACACACACTGCGGGGCGCTCTGTCCATTGTGCTGACGTAGCGCAGCAGAGAGAGAGACAAAACAATAAAAGGGTACTTGAGATATTAATATTTATTGTTGAATAGATTATGAATTGTATTTCAGAATCTAGACATACTCCATATGTTAGAGAACACTATAAGGAGCATAATGACAGCAAGATGTCTATAAAATGGACACTGCTCATGGTCATTGAAACTGATTTAAGAACATGCCCCAGTGGACAGACAGAGCTCATGGTCATTGAAACGGATTAAGACTGTATTGAAACAGATTAAGACTGTGGCCAATCAATTTGGATCCCTTTTTAGTATAAAGATCAAATCAAATGTTATTTGTCACATGTGCCGAATTCAACAGGTGTAGACCTTACCGTGAAATGCTTACCTACAAGCCCTTGACCAACAATGCAGTTTTAAGTAAATAGAGTTAAGAAAATATTTACTAAAATAAAAAGTAACAATGAGGCTATATAGAGGGGGTACCGGTACCGAGTCAATGTGCAGGGGTACAGGTTAGTTGAGGTAATTTGTACATGTAATGTAGGCAAGAGTAAAGTGACTATGCATAGTATACAATACATATACAGTAGTTAATTGTGCATGGGATTAATTAATGGGATTAATTCATAGGATTGATTCACACATTTTCCATTCGGCCATCAGTGCCCCCTCAAAATAAATATACCAGTATACATGATGTCTCTGGGGGAAGATAATCACATATGGAGGAGGAGAAAATATACAGTGAAAAGTGCATACCACCATACTCATATCAACATATTATGTAAATTATCCATTCATTTAGAAATGTTACTTTGGACTGCTAATGGGTGATGATTATGATCAGGCTAAAGCCAAACAAAGATGTCAAATGACAAGTATGGACAGGTCTCGCTCTGAGAATAATAAAGATCTGCTTGGCTTAGTTTCTGTAACATTAACATATTGCGGGTGGCAAGGTATCAGATTTGAGATGTCCTTAGGCAGCCAAAACACACATTAATTCTGTAACGATCTGCCACACTGGAGTGAACATCATCATTATTGGTCAGGTGAGGCAGAGTTATCAGTTCCAAAGCGCCTAACGACCTTTTAAGCCTCTTTGGAGGGACGACAATGACTTTCATTAATCTATTCAAGGCCAGTGTTGCTTGCTATAGGATTTGATATGCGTGGCGATCTACTCTGATATGCGTGGTGATCTACTCTGATTTGATATGCGTGGTGTGATCTACTCTGATTTGATATGCGTGGCGATCTACTCTGATTTGATATGCGTGGTGATCTACTCTGATTTGATATGCGTGGCGATCTACTCTGATATGCGTGGTGATCTACTCTGATTTGATATGCGTGGTGATCTACTCTGATTTGATATGCGTGGTGATCTACTCTGATTTGATATGCGTGGTGATCTACTCTGATTTGATATGCGTGGTGATCTACTCTGATTTGATATGCGTGGTGATCTACTCTGATTTGATATGCGTGGTGATCTACTCTGATTTGATATGCGTGGCGATCTACTCTGATTTGATATGCGTGGTGATCTACTCTGATTTGATATGCGTGGCGATCTACTCTGATTTGATATGCGTGGCGATCTACTCTGATTTGATATGCGTGGTGATCTACTCTGATTTGATATGCGTGGTGATCTACTCTGATTTGATATGCGTGGTGATCTACTCTGATTTGGTATGCGTGGTGATCTACTCTGATTTGGTATGCGTGGTGATCTACTCTGATTTGGTATGCGTGGTGATCTACTCTGATTTGATATGCATGGTGATCTACTCTGATTTGAAAGAAAACATTGCTTCATTCAACTTGTTTTACACACATGAATTATGGCTTTAATCTTACTCTGTTCTATTCACATAGAAATGTACACCTTTCAGTAGTTGTTGGTTAAGGGCTTGTAAGTAAGCATTTCACGGTAAGGTCTACACCTGTTGTATTCGGTGTATGTGACAAATAAAGTTTGATTTGATTTAGTTGGTATTCATACTTACCTTAAGCCGGTGCGCAACGGGTTTTGCAGGCGTGGTTCCCTTTGCAAGAGTTGAATGTATTTAATTCAACCGTTGAAAACCCTCCCACTTGCTGGCCAACAGATTTTCTCCTGGAGTTTTCATTCAATAGGGTTTTCAGTAGATTCATTTTAAGCCATTCCTTTAAATACGGTATACCTTCAATACAAATGTTGTCAACAGACTAGAATACATTGAGAGAACAGGTTCAGAATATACAGATCGATAAAGAAAGCAATCTAAATATATGCATATTTGTCTGTTTCAGCACCAACTGGTACATTTAAAATACTCTGATCTTGTAGATTATGTAGGCATATTTTAGGGTTAGGAAACATTTAGCACTGTGAGCAAACATAGGTCAGTTAGCACTGTGAGCAAACATAGGTCAGTTAGCACTGTGAGCAAACATAGGTTAGTTAGCACTGTGAGCCAACAGGTCAGTTAGCACAGTGAGCAAACATAGGTCAGTTAGCACTGTGAGCAAACATATATCTTGTGATCATTCTGTTGATGATCAATACAATACTCATTTTCTTTTAGAAAATGCTCACTTGTATGGAGTGAGAACTAGGCTTTTAAACTATACACAGTTTCCTAGTTACCAAACATTTCTGTTCACAAACCACATTCAAGATGGCTTCCCTCTTCATTTCTATTTTACTCAAACTAGGAAGTGAACTCACACCAGGAAGTGTGGCTAGGGAGTGACCTGGGCAGATTCCAGCCCCCTCTACACTCTTAGAAGAAAAGGTTCCAAAAGGGTTCTATGGCTGTCCCCATAGAATAACCCTTTTTGGTTCCAGGTAGAACCCTCTGTGTTATATACCACAGACACATTAGATATATCTACTTGGTCTTCAATGACTTATTTTATTAACTTTCTTCTGTTTAGTTTCTTGGTGTTGAATATTGTCTGTAGGGTCAGGATTCCTTGTTGTGACGCTTCCACCGACCTGCGCATGAAGGTTATCTGTCTATGTCCACCTTTTGTTGAGAAACGACTGTATGACGAATTATACTGCCGGAAGGAACAAATTAATTAATCAACTTCTCATTAGAAATGCCAGGCATGTGTAGTTACAGTATCAAAAGGCCACTCATACTTCTGGATGTCTTTTTTTGTCACACTTCATTACAGTTCCATTTAGTCTAATTATAAAGACATGAATCTTGATAATTGTTTCCATTTTTGTGGGTCATTAGGCTTTAACCAGTCTTGTTAGCCTGAGCTTCCACTTATTTTGATCATTGGATGAATTCTGCTTCTTGACACTGCCTTACAGTACCAATGTATTAGCCCACACATCTTAACACGTCGAAATTGTAATTTTCAAGGAAATAGTCATTGCGATTTTCTTGCCTTTCAACAATTGCAATTGTACATATACAGGTTATAGTTCATGTTTAAGTCTCAGGTAACAGGTCGACATAAAGGAGACCCTCAGTCCTCATTAAAACACGTCTCAACCACCTGGTCTCTTGGACAAGAAGTGAAATTGATAATAATAGCATCACTTATGTGGTAAGGGGACATTTATATTTAACATTTGACCATAGTTTCATACTGTACATGATGTAAAGTGTCACGACTGCTCCCCCTCTCCCTCCATCGTTATGGTTCCCATCCCACGTCATTCTTCAGCCGGCACATCTGGCTTCTACGCCGCAGCGGGAGGGTCAGGCTCGGGTGGCGTCCCTATGGGGGTGGGGTAATGTCACACCTGCTCCCGCGCTCCCTCCCTGGTGCACTCCTCCCATCATCGTTACGCACACCTGTTCCCCTCGTCACGTGCAGCAGCGCTCATTGGACTTACCTGGATTCCTTCACGTATTGATTGCCTTCCCTATATCTGTCTGTGTCCTCTGTTTCATCCCCGTGTCCGCATTGATTATCGTGTTGTGTTCATATCCAGACGCTGGTTCCTGTTCTGTTGAATGTCCGGTATTTTTTAAATGTTTCTGCTTCTCCTCTGCCAGCGTCGATCCATATAGTAAAGGGCAAATTGGCCTAGATCCTAGGATTAGAAAAGGAATATTATATTTTCTGTGTCTGTTTTCTTGGTAGTGATATATTCTGTTTTCACTAAATTTGAAGAAACACCATAGTTAATTTTTTTTGTACTTTCTCTCTTTCTGTTGAGAAAAGAGTAAAGAGAAGGTTCTGAGTTCACTCTGCCATTGGCTCGGCTATAAAAGTCCCATTGCAGAGAGAGGGTGACTCTCAGCGAGGTATTCTGTTGTGGGTATAATTAAGAGGGGGCTAAGCTTCCCCACTGGGAATTTTAAATAGAAGTCAGCTGACACTGACAACTTAGGTTTCCTCTTCATAATTGAAACTCACTTTTCACTGAGACCAAATGAAAGCAGCTTGCAGTATGCTTAAATTATACCCGCTTATGCCCACTGACATGCTTTTAGTGATATGCTGTAAGAAAATCCAATGTGCACTATACACATTAGTGAAAACGTATTCAAGAGAAATCATATATCATATTTATTGCTCAGGCTTAGAGGGCATGGATGGACAATTTCCTAATGTACTGTACAAAGACTAGATTAGCTGATTGTCTGGCAGTATTGGATCTCTTGAGGGAAATTAACAAGAATTATACCACTGAATCATAGTCCTGTCCTGGTTCATAGTCATCAGGACCCTTCTCAGAACAGAGTTATTTGTAAAAGAACTGCATGTATTTTTTGAGTTGTAAGATCTAAGATTGTTTAAAACAAAATGACTGGTAAGGGGGGCAAAATGAACAACGGTCATAAACCTGAAACGCTACAGTGTACATCCAAAGATACAATATACTGCAGTGCTGGCCACTGAAGCAGCTTGTTCAGATCCATGGATTTTAGCCAAATGACTTTTCTATCCACTTGGTTTTGTAGGATTTGAGCCGGCCATAACAAAGAGTACATTTCTCTATATTTGACAGGTAGAGCCATTGAGCAGGAAAGGCTTTGACAATGGGGGAATGCATTTGACCGATTCAGGTATTATGACAAATCTCCTTCAAAATGAGACAGCGTTCTGCAATATATCATAATGCAGGAAGGGAGGAATATTTCAAGACCCTGAGTGAATCCAGCCACCTGCAACGCATTTCTAATTTATGTGGAAAATATGAAATTCTTGAGAAAAGCTGAGTGTGCAAAGCTGTCATCTAGGCAAAGGGTGGCTACTTTGATGAATCTCATAAAATATTTTTTGATTTGTTTAAGACTTTTTTGGTGACTACATGATTCCATATGTCTTATTTCATTGTTTTGATGTCTTCACTATTATTCTACAATGTAGAAAATAGTAAAAATAAAGAAAACTTTTGACTGGTACTGTATATTTTATATATATATATATATATATATTTATTCTTTATTATTTTCCCCTAACCCTACCACCCCTCCCCTAATTGGAGTAAACTAATTAAATATACTGAACAGAAATAAAAACGCAACATGCAACAATTTTCATGGGTGGGCCCGGGAGGGGATAGGCCCACCCTCGTGGGAGCCTGGCCTACCCACAGGGGAGACAGGCCCAGCCAATCAGAATGAGTTTTTCCCCACAAAAGGGCTTTATTGCAGACAGAAATACTTCTCAGTACCCCTCAGATGATCCTGCAGGTGAAGAAGCCAGATGTGGAGGTCCTGTGCTGGCGTGGTTAAATCTGTGCACACAAATTGAGAGAAATACGTTTTTTTGTGCATATGGAACATTTCTGGGATCCTTTATTTCAGCTCATGAAACATGGGACCAACACCTTACATGTTGCGTTGTTTTTGTTCAGTATATATTTTCCTTCTTTATTATTTTATTATTTGGAAAACAGCATACCTTCCTGGTTGGTTCTGTGTTGTCTACACAAAGATTGATATAGACTGTTATGCAGTCTCTAAGTCCAGCAATGTCCTGCCCATGAGCCTCACAGAGCACATCCCAGTCTGTTGTTTCAAAGCAGTCCTGTAGGGCCTCATTCGCCTCCGGGGACCGGGGATCTCCTAATGGTCCTAGTGGTCGCTGGCTGCTGTTGGACCATACAGTCGTGGTCAAAAGTTTTGAGAATGAAGTATTGGTCTCCACAAAGTTAGCTGCTTCAGTGTTCTTAGATCTTTATGTCAGTAGTTACTATGGTACACTGAAGTATAATTACAAGTATTCCATAAGTGTCAAAGGCTTTCATTGACAATGACATTCAGTTTATGCAAAGAGTCAATATTTGCAGTGTTGACCCTTCTTTTTCAAGACCTCTGCAATCCGCCCTGGCATGCTGTCAATTAACTTCTGGGCCACATCCTGACTGATGGCAGGCCATTCTTGCATAATCAATGCTTGGAGTTTGTCAGAAGTTGTGGGTTTTTGCTTGTCCACCCGCCTCTTGAGGATCGACCACAAGTTCTCAATGGGATTAAGGTCTGGGGAGTTTCCTGGCCATGGACCCAAAACATATTTTGTTCACCGAGCTTTTGCCTTATGGCAAGGTGCTCCATCATGCTGGAAAAGGCATTGGTCGTCACCAAACTGTTCTCGGATGGTTTGGAGAAGTTGCTGTCGGAGGATGTGTTGGTACCATTCTTTATTCATGGCTGTGTGCTTAGGCAAAATTGTGAGTGAGCCCACTCCCTTGGCTGAGAAGCAACCCCACACATGAATGGTCTGAGGATGCTTTATTGTCTTCACCTTGTCACCTTGTCTTCTCCGGACAAGGTGTTTTCCGGATGGCCCAAACAATCGGAAAGGGGATTCATCAGAGAAAATGACTCTACCCCAGTCCTCAGCAGTCCAATCCCTGTACCTTTTGCAGAATATCAGTCTGTCCCTGATGTTTTTCCTGGAGAGAAGTGGCTTCTTTGCTGCCCTTCTTGACACCAGGCCATCCTCCAAAAGTCTTCACCTCACTGTGCGTGCAGATGCACTCACACCTGCCTGCTGCCGTTCCTGAGCAAGCTCTGCACTGGTGGTGCCCCGATCCCGCAGCTGAATCAACTTTAGGAGACGGTCCTGGCGCTTGCTGTACTTTCTTGGGTGCCCTGACGCCTTCTTCACAACAATTGAACCTCTCTCCTTAAAGTCCTTGATGATCCGATAAATGGTTGATTTAGGTGCAATCTTACCAGCAGCAATATTCTTGCCTGTGAAGCCTTTTATGTGCAAAGCAATGATGACGGCACGTGTTTCCTAACAGGTAACCAGAGGAAGAACAATGATTTCAAGCACCACCCTCCTTTTAAACCTTCCAGTCTGTTATTCTGACTCAATCAGCATGACAGAGTGATCTCCAGCCTTGTCCTTGTCAACACTCTCACCTGTGTTAATGAGACAATCACTGACATGATGGCAGCTGGTCCTTTTGTGGCAGGGCTGAAATGCAGTGGAAATGTTTTTGGGGGATTAAGTTCATTTTCATGGCAAAGAGGGACTTTGAAATTAATTGCAATTCATCTGATCACTCTTCATGACATTCTGGAGTATATGCAAATTGCCATCATCAACACTGAGGCAGCAAACTTTGTGGAGACCAATACTTGTGTCATTCTCCAAACTGTTGGCCACGACTGTATATCAGAAACAGACTCTTCTGAGTGGACCACAGTTCATAAAACAAAACACATTTACTTCAGTTTAGCAGACGCTTTTATCCAAAGCTACTTACATACATTTTTATACTAGATCCCCGTGGAACGAACCCACAACCCTAGTGTTGCAAGCTCCATGCTCTACCAACTGATTTACACGTGACTACAAACACTTGCAGTGGTCTACCATCATATATTCACTTAAAATCCATACTATTCCTATTTCAGTCAGTGATTGAAATTACTACTCCATTCCTTCAGAAAGTAAACAACAAAAACGTATTACCGCTAATCATGGTAAATAAATTATCCCATCAACTTGAACCAAGTCAGCTTTTAAAACATCTCAAAACAGACACTGCCTACTATTTTTATCCCGGAAAAACACACGTCAATAGTTGATTGCAGTCAGTAACACAAACTCCAAATCTATTGAAACAATCCCTTATCCCGATTATAATTCTCAGCCGTGTTAACATCTAGCACAAAATAACGACACAATTACCAGAAAATAGCCTTACATCTCCAAGCGTTTCTCCTCAGAGATTTTCACATGCGTAAAAGAAAGATATAAACAGTCAATGACCTTCATTGATTAAGAACCATCTCTAACGAGTCTATTAAAACAAATGTTTTTTTTCCCTTGTAACATAATTAATTCCCCTTTATAACATCACACTTGTTATTATATAGATAATTAGTTGCTTTTATCAAATTATCTATAATCGATTATACCCATATACACTCCATACAAAACGTTAGAAATTGTTAGATACTCACATAAGCACTTCCATGTTCGTGTTCCAGAACTCTCCCCAGCTACGAATCAACGGAACCGAAAACGAACGCTTGTTTCCCCGGACCATGACTGTGGAATCCTCAACGAAATTATAGACCTTCCTTTCTCAATACCTCCCCCATGATATTCAATGGGCATTTGAAGGAAAGGAACCCCAAAATAATGTAATCAAAGCTTCTTATCCACTTTTCAATCATCTTATTAGACATATTCCTATATGTTACTATCCCAACTTCAGTTTTTAGTACTTATTGTCACTTTCACATAACTGTCATATCACATTCATACAATACTATTCCCAAACATAAGCTATGAACTTAGTAATTTCTTCTACAATATTTTTTTCTATTTCCTGGTAAATTCTTAAGATTTTATTTATGTTATTTTATTTAACAAGGCCAGTCAGTCAAGAACAAATTCCTATTTATACCTACGACCTACACCGGAAAACTCCAGGCATACTCGGACAACGCTGGGCCAACTGTGCGACGCCCTATGGAACTCCAAAACACCGCAGTCGGTTATGATACAGCCTGGACTCGAAACAGAATGTCAAGTGCATGCAATGGTTAGTAATCAATATTTGAATCAAATCCCCATCTTGAGCTCTATTAAAATGTAGTTTGTCTATCGAATGATTGATGCTGTGCTTCCATATATTCTACACCATGTGCATTAGTTTGTACCTCTCTTGACCGTTATGAGTAATTCACAAAGGACACCAACTCTCTCTTCTCACAAGGACATTAACCTTCTTATCAGCGGACTCAAACCGTGGGAGGACTCAAACCGTCGGAGGACTCAAACCGTCAGAAGACTCAAACCGTCAGAGGACTCAAACCCCACTTATCAACCTTTTTAGCCTGTCAACCTGCTAAAATAGGATAATCTATTGTTTTACGATTCCATAATTAAACCATTTATTAGCAGACTCAAACCCTAATAATCTCTATCGTTTAACGGACTCAAAACATTAAATCTGTTAATTATCTCTGATCATTAGCGGACTCCCTTTGCTTTCTACTCATGTATTGAACGCTCTATTTTGAATCACAACATCAATCCTACTCCTATTTTGCTTCCATATTTAATGCCTTTCTCATATCCTTCACAGTGCTGTGAAAGGATCCAGGAACCCAAATGATTTGGGTGGATCCCATCCTCCTTATAAAACGTGTTTTGTTTCCAAAAGGTATCGAAATTGTCAACCAAAGTTACACCCATTGAGCGGCATAAATCATGTAGCCAGTTGTGAAGAGAAAGAATCCTACTAAAGCGTTCAATGCCACGATTCAGAGAGGGCACAGGGCCAGATATGATGGGTATTTTGTTAGTGTCTAGCAGAGAGTAAATCAGCTCTTACGGGTGAGAGGCAGGATAACTTGATCCCGTTGCTCCTGGCGCCTGGTGCAGATGGAGAATAAAGAGATCCTTGAGTCAGGATCGAGGGTAAGATTAACGGAGAAAAGTACAGAGAGATCCTTGATGAAAACCTGCTCCAGGACCTCAGGTTCAACAACCCTAAGCACACAGCAAAGACAACGCAGGAGTGGCTTCGGGACAAGTCTCTGAATGTCCTTGAGTGGCTCAGCCAGAGCCTGGACTTAAACCCGATCGAACATCTCTGGAGAGACCTGAAAAGAGCAGTGCTGTATCGCTCCCCATCCAACTTGACAGAGCTTGAGAGGATCTGCAAAGAAGAATGGGAGAAACTCCCCAAATACAGGTGTGCCAAGCTTGTAGCGTCATACCCAAGAAGACTCGATGCTGTAATTGCTGCCGAAGGTGCTTCTACAAAGTACTGAGTAAAGGATCTGAATACTTATTTAAATTTGATATTTCTGTTTTTTTTTTATTATAAACTAGCAAAAAGCCCAAAACCTGTTTAATACATTTTAGAATATAGCTGTAATGTATCAAAATGTGAAATATAATTCAAGGGGTCTGAATACTTTCCAAAGGCACTGTATATCTCACTAGGTCAGGATATTTAAGCCTCCATACTGTATATCCACTAGGTCAGGATATTTAAGCCTCCATACTGTATATCCACTAGGTCAGGATATTTAAGCCTCCATACTGTATATCCACTAGGTCAGGATATTTAAGCCTCCATACTGTATATCTCACTAGGTCAGGATATTTAAGCCTCCATACTGTATATCTCACTAGGTCAGGATATTTAAGCCTCCATACTGTATATCTCACTAGGTCAGGATATTTAAGCCTCCATACTGTATATCCACTAGGTCAGGATATTTAAGCCTCCATACTGTATATCTCACTAGGTCAGGATATTTAAGCCTCCATACTGTATATCTCACTAGGTCAGGATATTTAAGCCTCCATACTGTATAGCTCACTAGGTCAGGATATTTAAGCCTCCATACTGTATATCCACTAGGTCAGGATATTTAAGCCTCCATACTGTATATCCACTAGGTCAGGATATTTAAGCCTCCATACTGTATATCTCACTAGGTCAGGATATTTAAGCCTCCATACTGTATATCTCACTAGGTCAGGATATTTAAGCCTCCATACTGTATATCTCACTAGGTCAGGATATTTAAGCCTCCATACTGTATATCCACTAGGTCAGGATATTTAAGCCTCCATACTGTATATCTCACTAGGTCAGGATATTTAAGCCTCCATACTGTATATCTCACTAGGTCAGGATATTTAAGCCTCCATACTGTATATCTCACTAGGTCAGGATATTTAAGCCTCCATACTGTATATCTCACTAGGTCAGGATATTTAAGCCTCCATACTGTATATCCACTAGTTCCAATATATCCATAATATTAGTAATTTCCTTAAGTGCATGAGGGTGATAATTTATAGTGTGATTTCCTTTATGGTCCACTGAGGTACTTAAAACTGTATTATAATCTCCTACCATAATAACTGAGTCTTGTGTTGCCTGTAAGCTCGATAAATTATTATATATTTTTTCAAAGAAGCGTGGATCCACTATATAATGGCATATTTAAAATGATCTGTTTGAACAGTGCACATTCAGATAATATTATAAAATAATTGTTAATTAATACCATCACTCCTTTTGAGTTTCAAACGCATAATAATATAAGCACTTCTATGAAGGATTGTTAGCCATAACAATGGCAGGTAGTAGGAATTCTAAATCTTTGTCAACAGATGCATACACTCACTCAACCCACCCCACCCAAACCCGCTCCACCCCACCTCACCACGCCCAAACAAACACCTCTGCCCCTCTCTCTCCTTCCACCCATAGATCGACCTAAACCCTCCACACACACACACACACAACCACGCACAAACTCAAATGTTTAACAGTTATTCCATACCCGAGACCAACTCAAGAGAAGATTTGATGTGGGAATGCGTACTGTTTGGGTGTTTATGAAGGCATGCCAAATAATCAAATTGAGCAGGAATGGGAAGATTTGATGAACCAATATCTAGTCCTAGCTGATGGAGCTCGGATACCCCCCTTCCTCCCCAACACCGACACACGCTGGTCCCCCGTTGTGACCTATCTTCCAAAGCACCTCTGGGCAGTCAGACTGTTTGATTATTCTGTGCCGCCAGGATCACAATAATATTTTGGCTCCTGAGTGGCGCAGTGGTCTGACTTGTCTACTTAAATAAAGGTTAAATAAAAAAATTATAATAATATGCCCCCTCTCTGATTGTCTGAGTGTGACCCCCTCTCCATAGGTTACTGCAGCCAGTGTTGCCAGCACTGTCAATTCCCTAGGTATGAGGTCGTCAAGGTTTTCATTATTTGAGAAAATCATTGAATAGTATTCTTTACCCATCTGGGGGCTTTGGCTTTGCACCAACCCTGCTTAAGTGGGTCTCTGATCGCGTTCACCTTTCTGTCATGGCTGCGTAGGCTTCTTGCACTAAGCCTATAAAACGGATAAGGACCTCTCCTTATTGGGTGGGTCGCTCAGATCAGTGTCTAGGATATACTGTAGGGTTGGCACCATTCCATCATGATAGGACAAAAATAAAAAAAACAATATATTTTAATTTTAAAATGTATATCCCATATCTGCGCAAAAGTGAAGACTCGCTCTGTCACAACTCCTGCTCGCAGACATACATGTGCTCTGGCATTCCTTACTCACTCACTCACACTTTTCACTCACACTTTTCACTCACACTTTTCCAATCACACAAAACAGACATGCACCTTAGGCAGCGATTATAGCTATGAATCTAAGAGCTTCACACCTGGATTGTACAAGCTCTGTCAAATTGGTTGTTAATCATTGCTAGACAACCATTTTCAAGTCTCCCCATAGATTTTCAAGCAGATTTAAGGCAAAACTTTAACTCGGCCACTCATTCACTGGTAAGCAACTCCAGTGTAGATTTGGCCTTGTGTTTTAGGTTATTGTCCTGCTGAAAAGTGAATTAATCTCCCAGTTTCTGGTGGAAAGCAGATTCAAACAGGTTTTCTATGGTCAGAGCCTGACAGATCTAATTATTCTGTTTCTATGTTTGGTTTTGTGTTGGTCCCCAATTAGAGGCAGCTGCTTTGCATTGTCTCTAATTGGGGGCCATATTTAAGTTAATGTGTTTCACCTGTCTCTTGTGGATCATTGTTTTGGTTTAGTGCTGTTTAAGCATACCTGTGTTTCGTTCGTGGTTCTCATTGTTATTTTTTTTTGTGCCAGTTGATTTAAATAAGTCATGTCGCACTCCATCAGCACTGAGTCTTGGTCTGCCACTCACCATGTTTGTGACAGTAATATGTTCTATTGGATTTGCCCTAAAGATAAAACTTTGTATTCAGGACAAAAAGTGAATTACTTTGCCACATATTTTGCAGTATTACTTTAGTGCCTTATGGTCAATTAGATTAGTATTGTGATGTAACTACAAAGTTGTTGATCCATCCTCAGTTTTCTCCTATCACAGCCATTAAACTCTGTAACTGTTTTAAAGTCACCATGGTGAAATCTCTGATCGGTTTCCTTCCTCTCCGGCAACTGAGTTAGGAAGGGCGCCTCTATCTTTGTAGTGACTGGGTGTATTGATACACCATCCAAAGTGTAACTAATAACTTCACCATGCTCAAAGTGATCTTCAGTGTCTGGTAAATATAAAAAAGCAATCTTCCAATAGGTGCCCTTCTTTGCGAGGCATTGGAAAAGCTCCCTAGTCTTTGAGGTTGAATCTCTGTTTGAAATTCACTGCTCGACTGAGGGAACTTGCAGATAATTGTATCTGTCGGGTACAGAGATGAGGTAGTCATTCAAAAATCATGTTAAACACTATTATTGCTCACAGCGTGAGTCCATGCACTTGTAAAACACATTTTCACTCCTGAACCTTTTTAGGTTTGCCATTACAAAGGTGTTGAATACTTATTGACTCAAGGCATATTTGTTTATCATAGCTGAAAGGTTGTTTATTTCCATTCTTCACATTTTGTATGACTTTTACAATGAACTTGTTCTTAATTACTGTATTTTGGTCCATAGAAAAATCTCCTAATGGGATACACATTTTGCCATTGGAATAAATACTTGGAAAAGCTGGCCGCCCGGCCAAAATAAGCAATTTTGGAGAAGGGCCTTGGTCAAGGAGGTGATAAGAACAACCTTAGCCGCGGTATATTGTCCATATACCACACTTCCTTATTGCTTAATTATACAGTATGTGTAAGTATTACATTAGCTAGTAATGGCAATTGGTCATACTAGCTTCAGTAGTGTGTACTAGTTTCCTCAGCGGATATACATATAAGATGACACCAGTGGGAGCTGCTGAGGGGAGGACGGCTCATAATAATGGCTGGAACAGAGCGAATGGAATGGCATCAAACCATGTGTTTGATGTATTTGATACCATTCCACTGATTCCATTATTATGGCTGGAGCGGAATGAAGGTGCCACCAACCTCCTGTGGATGATACACATTTGTATGTCCTTATGCCTTTAACTTTGGAAACACTTTGATTTGACTTTAGCTAGATGAACTTATACTTACAAAACTTTCATTTTTACATGTAAGGTTTGAATAACTTCTTATTGTCAGAATGCTGCTATTTCCCCGTCAGATAAATTTGGACTGAAGAACCCAGTGAAATGCAACATTCCCCATGTGTTGAAATACATGTTGAAGTAGACATTCATTTACCTCCTGTCATTGGAAGCTCTGAGGTTTTCTCCTGTTTGCTGGATCGTTGGGTTGGTTTTCCAGGCAATTTAACACATCATCAGCGTGATGCGCATGAAGCAGGCATTCATTCCTGGGTGATAGCATTTAATTCAGGTTTTACACTGCAAAAATTACTGATCTTATCCTAGACAGATGATGGAGTCTCTCTCTCTGCTGCCTCTCAGCTGTGTTCTATTCTATGGTGGTACAGCATTGGTATGTAAATTCTCCCTGGTATAACCTGTTTGAAGAAGGGGGACTGAATTTTTTGGGTAATAGGGTTGAATAACTGAGGGGCAGGGACATCATTTGATTTAAGTATTACACTGTACTGGATAGAGGACACATTCAAATGTCAGGAACTAACATTGAGGCCACATATTTGAATTGGGCGATTTTGGACCCTACAATGACCCAGCAATATCTTCAGTCCTGTCAACCATTTTGATCACCGTTTTCATTAGAATTGGTAGTTATTTTCAGTTGCTTTGTTGTCTTGAAAGGGTTGTGGTTATGAAATCACAGTATCATAGTAGACATTATATTTTCACTGTAAATTGTCTTCATCATGCTTTCAAAAGGCGTCCATAAGCTGAGAACATTGTGTAGAGATTGTTTTGAAGTCTGTGAATGCCTCATGGTATATCTAAAGTCTGGGTACCCAGATAGAGAAAAATGCATGTTTTGGACAAATAATCAATTTCCACATAAATAGCATTGCATTCATAATTCTTAACTCTCTTCATCAAGTTTCCCTAGGCTGAGAACATTATGTGAGATTGTTGTGGAGTCTGTGAAAGCTTGTATGGTTTATCTACAGGGAAACAAACTACCGTGGCAAACATTCCTGTAGATAGCTCCAATGCTACACTTATGGGTGAAAGTTGTAAGTGTGCCATCGGTTCCTTAGGGACTTATTAAAGGTGTGGAGTGACTATGTGCTCTACACTGAAGACAGATATAATGAGCTGGAAGAATGAATGTAATGCCTCATTACAGCCCTAGACCTGTCAGTTAGCTTTCTATACACAGTACTGAAGCCACACCTAGAGGTGCATTATGGGTAGTGGGCTAGAATTGACCCCAGGTTCAGCAACACACTGAGAAAATGGTGTTTGTCGATTAAAGCCGAACAAAGAAGTGTTACTGTTATTGCAGAGTGAGTAAGTGAGTCAACACAGTCAGTGTTCAGGTCAGGTCCCGGGTTAATAAGGAAAATAAGAAACCATGACCTACGAAGCAGACACCATACAGTGAGATAATAAAAACCCTTAGTCACCTATAATACAACCTGATAAACAAATATTTCTCCTTAGCCAAGCACCCACTGCAATATAGTAGCTGACTGATGGTATATACAGGAAATATAACAAAGAGATCCGTAGGGATGAGAGAGACAGAGCAGACTGCAATTACAGCCCTAAACCTTTCCTTCATGTGCTTTCTGATGGCTTATCATACAACAATAGCTCAGTACAATATAAAAGCCTTTTAAGTTCTACCAAGGTTGCAATACGATGAAAGTGAGTAATACTGCCTGTGTCTGATTCTATTCATCCAAGACAATTGAACAGAGAACATTTGACTTATTCTTCTGGAAGTGCTGCCTTTGAAGGAAATAAACATGTTATTCCTTCTTAGCTTTGTTTTCTCCAGTGATCTAAAAATATATAAAAAAATGTATCATTCCATTAAGATACTGATCATGAAAGTAAATGTGAACAATAAAGTTTTAAGTGTACTTAATGACAACTATAATTAGCTATGATTATGTGTTCTCATTATGTAATTAGCAATAAGGCCTGAAGGGGTGTGTTATATGGCCACTATACCAAGGCTAAAGGCTGTTCTTAATGCAATTAGAGCATTAACAATACATGTTTTGTCATAACCGTGGTATACGGTCTGATATACAGTGGCAAGAAAAAGTATGTGAACCCTCTGGAATTACGAGTCATATGAGTCACAAAAATAGACAAACACAGATTTGTTTTTTATACAAATTATTGTATTTTATTTGTCTATATTGAATACATAATTTAAACATTCACAGTGTAGGGTGTAAAAAGTATGTGAACCCCTAGGCTAATGTCTTCTCCAAAAGCTAATTGTAGTCAGGAGTCAGCTAACCTGGAGTCCAATCAATAAGACGAGATTGGAGATGTTGGTTAGAGCTGCCCTGCCCTATAAAAAACACTCACAAAATTTGAGTTTGCTATTCACAAGATTGCCTGATGTGAACCAAGCCTCGAACAAAAGAGATCTCAGAAGACCTAAGATTAAGAATTGTTGACTTACATAAAGCTGGAAAGGGTTACAAAGGTATCTCTAAAAGCCTTGATGTTCATCAGTCCACGGTAGAGATGAAATGGTATGAAAATTTCATATCACGATTATAGTGACCAGTATTATCACGGTATTGTTAAAATGTGCTGGAAATTTTCAAAAAGTACTGATACACACTGAAATCATTTCACCAAGTTTTATATTGAAAACCAACAAACAAGAAACAAAATTAGCAGCACTGTGCATAAACATTAACATAATAACATTAACATTAAAGATGGCACCATGTGGCCGTGCTTGTAAGAACAATACAACCATATGGAAACAAATACAATGTGCAGTTGTTGACATTAAAATAACAACACAAAATATGTAAACAAATCAAATGAACAGAACTGATTGTATGTCCGTTCTCTCCTGTTTCTGGCCTAACATCCTGTATGCATCTTTGTTCACTTGAGATTGAAATGTAAAAATGTATCATGTCCTTTGGAATGTAATATGAAAGGTTTGCAGTGAGGTCTTAAGCATTTTTTGATGTGGGTGCATAAGCAGCCTGCCTTTTAAATGTTTGCTTGAGTGTCTGTGTCACAACAGTAGATGAGGAGGGACCAGTAGCATCACTGGGTTTGCCTGCTGCACGCCCTCACTGTAAACAAGGGAATAGCACATGTAGTATTATTATTATTGGTGTTGTTACATTATAATTATCATCAACACACTATCTTCTGTGTTGCATTTGCATATATGCAATGACCCCCCAGTCTTAAGAATACAGTGATAGTAATTGCAATGAGCTCAACAATTGACATAAATACAGGAGTCTATAGTGTTTCTCCTGTTGGAACACTTTTGCAAACCAGTCGACGACTGCTGGATTTTAAATGAACAAAATATGTTGGTTGGGTGAATAAACTACATAACGTGTTATCGTGTGTAATGGGCGAATAGAGTCTGCAGACACACGACGCATACAGCAGCAGAACAACGTGTAGTGTTTTTACAAGAGTAGGTAACACTGAAAGCTTCAGTTTACATTATTGACAAGCTATTAGCAAGTTAGACAGACAATCCATGACATTTTCCCCCATTCCAAAGTCCCCAGATCATGCATTGAGCTAAAAGTTAACTTACCTTGCATTCGCTATAAAGTAGTGGGTGGTGGTCACGAAGATGACTCAAGAGATTTTAAGTGTTACCCCCTTTCACAGCGATAAAAAAAAAAAATGTATTTTGTATTTTTTTTTGCATGTTCTGCAGACAGGGTGACCATCTTCGATTAAGTTTCCCTCAGCATTCTTGTAAAACCTAAAATATGACCACACTTCAGATTTGGTCCTCTTAGAAGGCTGAAAAATCTCCAGAGCGCTGTCACTGCGTTCCGCCATGTTTTCACACAAAACAAAACCCACGTTGCATGCTGCTTCTGCTTCAGACTGTTGCTAATTACCGTTGGGAATTTTACTGTATTTTATCGTGAAACCGGTAACAGTTTCATCCCGAGTGCACGGTAAGACAAATTGTCTATAAATGGAGAAAGTTCAGCACTTTAGCTACTCTCCCTAGGAGCGGCCGTCCTACAAGAGCACAGTGCAGAATGCTCAGTGAGGTTAAGAAGAACCCTAGAATGTCAGCTAAAGACTTACAGAAATCTCTGGAACATGCTAACATCTCTGTTTACGTGTCTACGATACGTAAAACACTAAACAAGAATGGTGTTCATGGGAGGACACCACGGAAGAAGCCACAGCTGTCCAAAAAAAACATTGCTGCACGTTTGAAGTTCGCGAAAAAGCACCTGGATTTCCCACAGCGCTACTGGTAAAATATTCTGTGGACAGATGAAACTAGAGTTGAGTTGTTTGGAAGGAACACACAACACTATGTGTGGAGAAAAAGGGAGCATCATGGTTTTGTGGCTGCTTTGCTGCCTCAGGGCCTGGACAGCTTGCTATCATTGACGGAAAAATAAATTCCCAAGTTTATCAAGACATTTTGCAGGAGAACGTAAGGCTATCTGTCCACCAATTGAAGCTCAACAGAAGTTGGGTAATACAACAGGACAACGACCCAAAACACAGAAGTAAATCAACAACAGAATGGCTTCAACAGAAGAAAATACCCATTCTGGAGTGGCCCAGTCAGAGTCCTGACCTCAACCCGATTGAGATGCTGTGGCATGACCTCAAGAGAGCGGTTCACACCAGACATCCCAAGAATATTGGTGAACTGAAACAGTTTTGTATAGAGGAATGGTCCAAAATTCCTCCTGACCGTTGTGCAGGTCTGATCCGCAACTACAGAAAACCTTTGGTTGAGGTTATTGCTGACAAAGGAGGGTCAACCCGTTATTAAATCCAAGGGTTCACATACTTTTCCCACCCTGCACTGTGAATATTTACACGGTGTGTTCAATAAAGACATGACAACGTATAATTGTTTGTGTGTTATTAGTTTAAGCAGACTGTCTTCGTCTATTGTTGTGACTTAGATGAAGATCAGATCAAATTGCATGACCTATTTATGCAGAAATCCAGGTAATTCCAAAGGGTTCACACACCTTTTCTTGCCACTGTACCACTGCCGCCAGCCAATCAGCATTCAGGGCTTGAACCACCCAGTTTATCATTTATTTCTTAAAATGTTAATTCCATGTTGATTCAAAGTCTGGTAATGTGTGGTTACAAGACAAAGACCCACAAGGATGCTTGGCACTACTAAATATAACATGTGTGAGGACAGATGCTGGGAGGCGAGAAGCAAGTACAGGGAGTGAACATTTAATAAATAACCGACATGAAACAAAACATGGACAGCGTCTGGACAGGGGAAACGAAGAAACATCAATGCTGACCCCGAGATCAAACTGAGGAATAGACAGATATAGCGCAGGCAGTCAATAAAGTGATCGAGTCCAGGTGAGTCCAATGAAGCGCTGATGAGCGCAACAATGGTGACATGATGGGCACTCGAGAGCCAGGGTGGGGGAGTGAAACAGGCGTGACGCCAGGGAGGGGGAGCGGGTAAAAAAGGTGTGACGCCAGGGAGGGGGAGCGGGTGGAGGCGTGACACCTGGAAGGGGGATTTACTTCCTCTCAGTTATGCTGTGTGGCAAACTCTAGTTATAACACTGTGAATAACAATCCAGTCAATGATATCCTTAGTGGTCCATATGCACCTTTTAAAACAAATAACTTGTTATTGATTACTCCCAGTTTTCCCATAACGTATTCTACTCAAGTGATGATAAGCACTTCCGGATCTCACATTTGGGCATTGGCCTGAGAGAAAATGAAAGGAGGTGTGTGAATCAGATGAATGCGAGGAGGAAATTAATAGGCTTTTTCATTTGAAAGCAATAAAGCAGGGTGGAAGGCAATGAAGCAAGAAACATTATCTTTGGAAAGGAGCTCCATAATCCATGCAATTAAAATGAAATGGCTGACAATGACAGTTAGCCGTTTCCGTTGTGCTACTGCAGTAGGCCTCTTGTAAGAATCGTTCAGACACTGGTTCCTTTGATCTCTGTGTGTCTGCTGTGTGGCATGGTTCAGAAACCATGCAAAGTCGTCCCAGTATGGCAAGTGGAACAGATGTATAGACAATTACAATCATCTGGTGCTAGATTCAAAATGTTTATTGGTAAAAATAACAGATGCAGCATGTCTTACGTATGTGGTTTGAAATCAAGCCCAACATAGGAATCTTGGGTTTGTGTGAGGTGTGTGTGAGGTTGTCATGTGTGAAATGTTGTTGCTACCCGAGGAGAACAGTAGGCAAGACGGCCTCTGGGTTCATGACTCAAAGACCACCTAGAGATTTGACACCTCTCTGATTGCTGCATTCTCAGGTTCTCCTCTCCATCACATCAGTCTTCTGTGACCACCCTCAGATGCAGCCACTGTAGGAGAATTTAATTTGGAGAGGCACCCTGAAGTTCCACTCGTATGGATGATGGATTAGGCTGAGATCTCAGATGCAAAGAACTCTCACATTTAGGGCTGAGTGATTCTGATGACGACGCCTTTGAAATATTGTTCTCTTCACACAATCACAAGACCCAAGCAACCAGAAAACATACTTTCATGTCTCTGGATGAGGGTACCTTTCTAAAAGGTTCTATAATTGAAAGGGGCACTACTATGATTTTCTGGCATGTTGCAAATGTTGAGGATTACAAATTTGTTAGTGTGAAAGGGTAATTATACAAACAGCTTACATTACTGTATTCTTTCTTGATTACACAAATATTTGATGTAATTAAACCTCAGCCTAATCCACAAAGCAGACACACTGCTGTCTGTCTTCTATAACCAGCTAAACTGATTAGACTCTATATTGTTTTCACTGAGCTAACAACTGTCCACAAAATTATATAATTTACTTGGTAGAAACTGTGTTTCTTTCAGAAACTCAATTTTCTGCAATTACTCTCTGTTGCAAACGGATAAATATAAATAAACATTGAATAGGAGCTCTACAGCAGATGAGTACCAAGATTGGTTCTTGTGCAGTGAATCCATCAGATTTCATGAGACTGTAAATAAAACCATGTTTTCTCATTTGTCTGACATGCCAGGATCTTGAGGCAACATGAGTGCTCAACTATTGTATTACCCAGAGATGGAGGGCAGATTTCTCCTCTAATGATGGCTGCATTAGCCTTTTCATATTAGCTCTGGTCCTCTCCCTCTGTTGAAGTACAGCATGACTGTTACAATGAGAGGGAGCGTCAATAAAAGGTCCATTAGCCAAGCTATTGTATGGATTTAATTCGAAAGAACCAAAAGAGTACAATCTATACTTCAAGAGAGATAAAAAAAAAACATTATACACACAGCGATGCAGCACAGTGCAACATAATCACAGATGCAACTGTAGGTGTCACTTTGGCCAGGGCCTACTTATGTGGTTGCTGTATTGTATAGTGGTCTGTAGGGGTCTATAGTGGTCTAATTGTCTATATGTATGTCTTTGTATATTCAATTTCATTTGTACACTAGAATGTACAAATTAAATTGTAAAAACTGTAAATGATTTGGCCTTGTTACAAATGTGTGCAGACGAAAGGAGTATGCTGAAGATCGGAGTGAAGAAGGTCAGAGTTGCAACTGTGGTGGGGATCATGATTCAGAGTGCTTGGACGGCCCTGTAAGGGTAGAGGAGGTTGAGGTGGCAAAAGTCAGGGCGGTCCATCAGATCTGGTATGCGGAGGCAATCTAAAGATCTTGAGAAAGCAAGTGACACTAGTGTTCAAGATATGGTCGTGGATGCAACACAGCCCGTAAATGTTTGTCAATCAAGAATGGATACGCTGTGTGTAAGAAAGGTGGATTTTGTGGTGTTCATTGCAACTGTTATAAACTGTACTGTGTCAAAGAAGTTGAAGAAATTGGACATCATTGTGGCTGCGGTAGAAAATAATCTGGGACTTCAGAAATTCACAGCGGAAGATCTGCAAGGGGTTAGGCAATGGAAAATGCGCCAACCTCCCAGGCTCCTGTGGACGGAACGTATTTGGGTGCATTTTGTTCAGTGGTTTTTCTGGTAGTTAGTATGAATATTTTTAATCCAAAATATATGTATTTCTATCTTCTTTTTTGCATCCCACACAGTAGGTGGCAGCAAAACACATTTATTTTTGGGTTATAATCCGTCAATAAACCCCAAAGAAGAAGAGCACTGTTCTCTGAAGCTTACATCAAAATCCTTTTCTGTCTCTGGCTCACATGGTCATTTGATCCGTCGCCATCATTCATGCTTTCTTTCCCCTGTTTGTTGGTAACCTAAATATTTAGTGGCGGTTGTAATCCGTTGCAGATGTCCATGAACTAATCCAATCTCCCTTGAGAGGTAAATTCGTACTTTTGTAGTTGCTAACCTGGTCAATAGATAGTCAGTGGGATTGCAAATGTTCATAAACATAACTGATTTCCAGACAGGGATCTTTAAGGTATTTTGCCCATTTATTAGCAGCAAAGGTAAAAACGGCTGACGTAATTCATTCCTGATGCATATAGTAGTCAATGTGTTAACTGTGAGTATGGTAATAGCTGCATCGCCTGCTCTACATCCATACCTGTGCATCCCTACTTTCTGGTCATGTGACCAGTGACTCATAACAATGAGTAAAGTCCAAAGAACTCCTAGAAAAAGTATGTTTTATGTCTCTCACAGTATTTCAAAGTGATGCCTTTGACTACAGTACATAACTCGTGCCTTAGCCCACACATTAAAGGCTTAAAGGCGTTTTAACTTTCAAACCCACATGAGTGCCTCGACTTGGATTTGTACGCCACTTAACACCTATTTGTGGTTATATTTTTTACTTTTGTGATTCAAATACAATTCCCCTCCAAGAGTACCTGTGGTGCTTTTTTTCTACCCATGCCTGACAACAGAAGACTCCCTGAGCTAATGCATATGGGGATGATTTCTGTATTTTGAAAGTTACATATCTTGAAAACTTGATTGGTGACAAGCAAAACATTCTGGACTGTCAACAATGGACTAATGAAACGAATACCAAACGACAGTTTTGGGGTGGAATTTCCACTTCCTCATCTCCCAGCACTTCTAATGCGACTAGACCTGATGCTCCTCCCTCTTTTTCCCCTGCCCCGCTACAAAGTTTCTCCCTTCAGACAGTCACTGAGTCTGAGGTGCTAAAGAAGCCCCTTAAACTTGACCCCCAAAAACATCTGGGTCAGATGGTTTAGATCCTTTCTTCTATAAAGTTGCAGCCCCCATCATCGCCGAGCATATCTCTCACCTCTTTAACCTGTCTCTCCTCTCTGGGGAGGTTCCCAGTACTTGGAAGGCAGCCACGGTGCGTCCTTTATTTAAAGGGGGAGATCAAGCTGATCCTAACTGTGATAGGTCAATTTCTATCTTGCCCTGTTTATCAAAAGTGTTGAAAAATCTTGTCAATAATCCACTGACTGGCTTTCTTGATGCCGATAGTATTCTCTCTGGTATGCAAACTGGTTTTCGCTGTCACTGCCACCTTAAAGGTCCTAAATGATTTACATTGACATTTTTAGCAGGCGCTCTTATCCAGAGCGACTTACAGTTAGTGCATACATGTTCATACCTTTTTCGTACAAATGATGTCACCATTGCCCTTGATTCTAAGCAATGTTGTGCTGCTATTTTTATTGACTTGGCCAAAGCTTTTGATACAGTAGACCAGTGGTTCCCAAACTTTTTATAGTCCCATACCCCTTCAAACTGACAGAGCGACAGATATATGGGACCCAAAAGCGGACACGGAGGCAGGGATATGATTGACTGTTTAATAGTAGATATAGGGCAAGACAGGCTCGTAGTCAATGACAGGCAGAGTTCGGTACCGGGAATCAGAAGGATGGCAGTACAGAGGAGTAGACAGTCTCGTAATCCGTAATGCAGGCAGAGTTCGTTTGGCAGCAGATCAGATGGTCGAAGGCACATGAGGGGGCTAGACAGGAACGTAATCCAACAGGCAGGTAGAGGTCCAAATACCGGGAAACAGACTGGCAGAGTTAGTAATACGAGATAGAGTGCTGGAAACGACTGACTAGGCAAGACGATCTGGCAAATGCCAACAGCACCCAAGAGACTAAATACCCACACTGATTAATGCTGGTGATAGGGTGCACCTGGTGTGGGGAGGGGACAAACACCGACAGGTGAAACATATCAGGACATGACAGTACCCCTCCCCCTACGGGCGCCACCTGGCGACCGACCCGGGTGCATACCTGGCTGACCGGGATGTCGCCGATGAAAGTCAGCGATGAGCTCCGGGTCGAGGATGTCCCTGGTAGAGACCCAAGACCGCTCCTCCGGCCCGTAGCCCTCCCAGTCAACCAGGTACTGGAAACCCCGGCCCCGGGGACGGACTCTCAGGAGGCGACGCACCGTCCAAGCAGGTTGGTTGTCAATAACCCGAGGAGGAGGGGCAGGCCTGGGAACAGGAGACAAAGGACAGTGAGAGACAGGTTTAACACGGGACACATGAAAGGTGGGATTAATGCGGAGGGACCGGGGCAACATGAGGCGTATAGCTGAGCGATTGATAACCCGGGAGATCTGATAAGGGCCGATGTAACGGGACGAAAGCTTGCGACTTTCCACCCGAAGGGGCAGATCTCGGGTGGACAGCCACACCCTCTGGCCAACACGGTAGTGGGGAGCCTGGGTCCTGCGACGGTCGGCCTGCCGCCGATACCTGGTATTTGTTCGTAGAAGAACCGCCCGGGCCTTTCTCCAGGTCCGACGGCAGCGCCTAACAAACAGCTGGGCTGACGGGACGCCAACCTCCTCTTCCTGCTCCGAGAACAGCGGAGGCTGGTAGCCCAAGGAGCACTCGAAGGGTGAAAGCCCAGTAGCGGAGGAAGGCAGGGTGTTGCGGGCGTATTCCACCCAAACGAGTTGCCGGCTCCAGGTGGTGGGGTTGTCCGAAACCAGGCAGCGTAGCACAGTCTCTAGATCTTGGTTGGCCCGCTCTGATTGGCCGTTAGACTCTGGGTGGAATCCTGAGGACAGGCTGATAGAAGAACCAATAAGGGTACAGAAAGCCCTCCAGAACTGGGAAGTGAACTGAGGGCCCCGGTCGGAGACGATGTCAATGGGTAATCCGTGGATCCTAAAAACGTGCTGCACCATCAGTTGGGCCGTTTCCTTGGCCGATGGCAGCTTAGGCAGGGCGATGAAGTGTGCCGCCTTCGAGAACCGGTCCACAATGGTGAGGATAGCGGTATTGCCGTCGGATTGCGGCAGGCCTGTGACAAAATCCAGGGAGATGTGCGACCATGGACGATGAGGGACCGGAAGAGGCTGTAGGAGACCAGCCGGGGCCTGGCGGGGCGTCTTGTTTTGGTTACACACTGTGCATGCAGAGACAAAAGAGGGAACATCCACTCCCATGGTGGGCCACCAAAACCTTCGACGTATAAATGCCAGGGTCCGCCGTGAGCCGGGGTGGCAGGTCAGTTTGGATGAATGACCCCACTCCAGGACTCGGGATCGGACAGAGTCAGGCACGAACAGGCAGCCTGGCGGGCCCCCTCCGGGGTCAGGGCTCAACTGTTGTGCGTTACGCACATCCTCTTCAATACCCCAGACCAAGGACGTAGCCAGACAAGAGGCAGGGAGAATGTGCTCACTACCTTGGGCAGCAGCAGGACTGAACACACGGGAGAGGGCGTCCGGTTTAGTGTTCTTAGAACCAGGTCGATAAGATAGGGTGAAATCAAAGCGGGTAAAAAACAGAGCCCACCTGGCTTGTCGGGCATTGAGCCTCCTGGCTGAGCGTAGATACTCCAGGTTTTTGTGGTCTGTCCACACAAGAAATGGCTGTTCCGCCCCCTCCAGCCAATGTCTCCACTCCTCCAATGCAGTCTTGACCGCCAGCAATTCCCTGTTGCCGACGTCGTAGTTAACCTCAGCAGGTGTCAGACGACGAGAGAGGAATGCGCAGGGGTGCAGCTTCTGGTCGCTGTCCAACCTTTGTGACAAGACGGCCCCCACACCGACATTGGAGGCGTCCACCTCCACCACAAACTGCCGGGCCGGATCTGGATGAATCAAAATCGGGGCTGAGGTGAAGCGCTGTTTGAGGGCAGCGAAAGCCTGGGCGGCTTGGGGGGACCATACAAAGTTCACCTTAGTCGAGGTTAAGGCAGTGAGTGGGGCTGCCAAAATACTGTAATTACGTATGAATCGCCGATAAAAATTGGCGAACCCCAGGAAACGTTGCAGATCCAGGCGTGAAGAGGGTTGTGGCCAATCAGTGACGGCTTGGACCTTGCCTGGATCCATTCGGATGCTACCCGCAGCCACTATGTAACCCAGGAAAGGAATGACAGATCGATGGAATTCACACTTCTCTGCTTTCACAAACAGTTGGTTCTCTAATAATCGTTGAAGGACCTGTCTTACGTGTGCCGTGTGTTCCTGGGCTGAGTGGGAAAAAATCAAGATATCGTCCAAATACACAAAAACAAACCGATTAATCATGTCCCGGAGTACGTCGTTTACCAGAGCCTGGAAGACAGCGGGAGCGTTAGTCAACCCGAATGGCATCACCAGGTATTCATAGTGCCCACTAGCAGTGTTAAACGCTGTCTTCCATTCATCCCCTTCTCGTATCCGTACCAGGTGGTAGGCGTTTCGGAGATCCAGTTTAGAGAATATTGTGGCTCCTTGGAGCAGCTCAAAGGCGGAGGCGAGCAGTGGAAGTGGGTAACGGTTTTTCACCGTAATGTCGTTCAGGCCCCGGTAATCAATGCATGGGCGTAGGGTCTTATCCTTCTTGGCCACGAAGAAAAACCCCGCCCCAGCAGAAGAGGATGATGGCCGAATAATCCCAGCCCTGAGGGAGGTTTCCACATAATCCGCCATGGCCTTAGTTTCCGGACCGGACAGGGAGTACAGACGTCCACGGGGGGGTGATGTGCCTGGATGGAGGTCTATGGCACAGTCATATGGCCGATGAGGTGGTAACGAGGTAGCCCGAGACTTATTGAAGACCTCCCTTAGATCCCAGTATTCGGAAGGGACAGACGACACATCGATGTCCTCTGTGGAATGTGAAACCTGTCTGTTCAGAACATGCGGAGCAGCCTTCAGACAATGAGCAAGGCAAAAAGGGCTCCAGTTAATAACAGAACCAGTAGTCCAGTCGATGTGAGGGTTGTGCTTGACAAGCCAAGAATGGCCTAACACAATCGGAGTGTTAGGAGAATGTAAGGGCAGGAACTGGATCTCCTCCCTGTGGTTACCAGACAGGATTAGAGTGACGGGCACCGATATCTGAGACATCCGCCCAATAGAACGACCGTCCAGGGCTGTGGCCTCGATGTGCGTGTTTAGAGGGCGTGAGGGAATGCCTAACTTAACCAGAAGTGAACTATCAATGAAGCAATCGTCAGCCCCTGAATCCATAAGGACATTTACTTTCAGGGTTTGGGAACCCCAAATAATAGTGGCTGGAAAAGGAAAACGAACCGGGGAAACCCACGGGGTTTTAGTTTGACTCACCCGTATTCCTGCTGTTACGGATGAGCCCGCCCTTTTTAAAGGACAACCGGCTGCATAATGTCCTTTCTCTCCACAGTAGAGGCAGCTGCGACTGTCTATCCTGCGTCGACGTTCCTCGGGCGTCAGCTGTGCCCTCCTTATTTGCATGGGTTCAGACGCAAGGATCTCGGACGCCCTCGGTGGTTCCCGGAAGAATTCGGGTGATTCTGGCAGTCCCGGTGACGCTCTACCACCCGGTCCGCCGAAATGCGGAAGTGCCTGAGCAGGAGGACGATTTCGTTCCTGAAGTCTACTTCCTATACGCATGGCCATGGAGATGAGACTATCTAAACTGGGAGGCACCTCTCGGGCGGCGAGCTCATCTTTAATGGAATCACATAATCCATCATAAAATGCATCGAGCAGAGCCTCTGAATTCCATGAGCACTCCGCTGCCAGGGTCCGGAATTTAATGGAGTAATCCGACACGCTGCTAGTCCCCTGTTTTAGATTTAACAGCTGACGTGCCGCTTCTCTGCCAGATAATGGAGCGTCGAAAACTTTTTTTACCTCCGCAGTAAACGCTGCCAGGCTGTAACAGACTGGAAGTTGCTGGTCCCAGATCGGCGTAGCCCATGCCAGGGCTCGCCCCGTCATCATGGTTATCATATATGCGACCCGTGACTTCTCTGTGGGAAAGGAGGATGGCTGCAGCTCAAAGATACGCGAGCATTGGGACAAAAACGGACCACAATAACTCGAATCACCTGAGAACCGTTCGGGAGCAGGTAAGTGCGGCTCTCTTAGGGATACCGGGGAAGGTGTTGGATTGCTGGGTATAGGTGGGACAGGAGACGGGGGGGAAGCTCTCTGTGCCGGTAGTGCCAGTGTTAATCTCTCCAAGTGTTGGAGCAGGCATTCGGTGACCCGCTGCTGGTTATCTCTCTGCTCACGGATTTCCTCTGCTATTGAACGTAGCACCTCCTCGTGTCGACCCACAATAACCTCTTGGTGGGCTATTGCGTTCTGTAGCTGAGTCAACTCCGCTGGGTCCGTCATGGCCAGATCGTTCTGACAGAGCGACAGATATATGGGACCCAAAAGCGGACACGGAGGCAGGGATATGATTGACTGTTTAATAGTAGATATAGGGCAAGACAGGCTCGTAGTCAATGACAGGCAGAGTTCGGTACCGGGAATCAGAAGGATGGCAGTACAGAGGAGTAGACAGTCTCGTAATCCGTAATGCAGGCAGAGTTCGTTTGGCAGCAGATCAGATGGTCGAAGGCACATGAGGGGGCTAGACAGGAACGTAATCCAACAGGCAGGTAGAGGTCCAAATACCGGGAAACAGACTGGCAGAGTTAGTAATACGAGATAGAGTGCTGGAAACGACTGACTAGGCAAGACGATCTGGCAAATGCCAACAGCACCCAAGAGACTAAATACCCACACTGATTAATGCTGGTGATAGGGTGCACCTGGTGTGGGGAGGGGACAAACACCGACAGGTGAAACATATCAGGACATGACACAAACATTCAACCCTATCTGCATACCCCCTCTAGCACCAGGGTCAGTGCTCTCTCAACTGTTGTTTTTTGCCACCGTTGTAAGCCTGCCACACACACACATTATATATATATATACATAAGAATGAGTGTGAGTTTTTGTCACAACTCGGCTCGTGGGAAGTGAAAAATAACTCTTATAGGACCAGGGTACAAATAACAATAGTAATCTTTATTTAGCCATATTATATATAAAACCTTATTTGTTCATCAAAAATAACTCACCACAGGTTAATGAGAAGGGTGTGCTTGAAAGGATGCACATAACTCTGCAATGTTGGGTTGTATTGGAGAGAGTCTCAGTCTTAAATAATTTTCCACACACAGTCATGCTAGTGAGGGCAGAGAATCCACTCTCACATAGGTATGTGGTTGCAAAGGGCATCAGTGTCTTAACAGTGCGTTTTGCCAAGGCAGGACACTCTGAGCGAAGCCCTATCCATCTCATCCCATGTATTTATTACGGGTCTCGTCCCGTGTATTTATTAGAGGTTTACCTCGCTCTTTTGTTTGGGTCACAGCCCTGTGTTATATATACAATATATGCATGCTTTATATTGGGTAGAAATAAAAAACCCTATTATGTATTCCTGCGGCTGTCTCCCGATCGATATACAACGTGACAGAATAATCAACCCTAAAGGGAGACAGCGGGAATGGTCCGTCCGACGCTGCCGCAACTTCGGCAGCTGCAACTGGCCCGTCCGATGATGATGCAACTTCGGATTATTGTTCTCATGTCCGTTGGGCTTGTGAGTACCTGTGCTTTGTTGTTTTGGCTTTCGTGCTGCGTGTTTTGTGCATTACAGGTCTCGTCCAGTGTATTTATTACAGGTCTCGTCCAGTGTATTTATTACAGGTTTCATCCTGTGTATTTATTACAGGTCTCGTCCAGTGTATTTATTACAGGTTTCATCCTGTGTATTTATTACAGGTCTCGTCCAGTGTATTTATTACAGGTTTCATCCTGTGTATTTATTACAGGTCTCGTCCAGTGTATTTATTACAGGTTTCATCCTGTGTATTTATTACAGGTCTCGTCCAGTGTATTTATTAAAGGTTTGCTACAGTGTTGTTGTCATGTGTTGCTACCATGCTGTGTTGTCATGTGTTGCTGCCATGCTGTGTTGTTGTCTTTCTCTTTATGTAATGTTGCGGTGTCTCTCTTGTCATGATATGTGTTTTGTCCTACAGTTTATTTTTTATCCCAGTCCCCGTCCCTGCAGGAGGCCTCTTGGTAGGCCGTCATAATATCTGGCCCTCTGCCCTCCCTAAACCGTGGCATTGAACGGTTCAGCAGACTTTTAGCCCTCCATAACTGGCTACGAGACTATTGCAGCTCTGTGGGTGTTACATTTATTGACAATTTTGATACCTTCTGGAAACAAAGCTTGTATTATAAGGAAGATGGGATCCACCTAAATCAGCATTATAAGGCTGTGTTGAGACAATGACTTATCAATGACCCAAGTCCAGCTCATTTAATCCCTACCATTGTGTCACTCAGCAGATGTACGTTATCCCCTGGGCATTGGAAGACACAATGTAAGTTACCTAATTTATGTACCTCTTACCAGTTGTGTAAAGTACTGAAGTAGAAATACTTTAAAGTACTACTTAAGTAGTTTTCTGGGGTATCTGTACTTTACTTTACTATTTACAATTTTGACAACTTTTATTCTTACTTCACTACATTCCTAAAGAAAATATTGTACTTTTTAATCCATACATTTTCCCTGACAACCAAAAGTACTCGTTACATTTAGAATGATTAGCAGGACAGGACAATGGTCAAATTCAAGCACTTATCAAGAGAACACGTGGTCATTCCTACTGACTCTGGCCTGGTGGACTCACTAAACACAAACCCATCTTTTGTAAATAATGTCTGAGTGTTGTAGCGTGCCCCTGGCTATTTAAAAACAAGCAAATGTTCTGTAAAGCTTAGAGAGGATCTCATGTTAAATACTGTAGAAGTAATATGGCTATAAGTTAATTTGCCTCACCTAAAGCCTATTCTGGTGGGAAGCTGCTGTAGACCACCAAGTGCTAATAATCAGTATCTGGATAACATGTGTGAAATGCTTGATAATGTATGTGTTATCAATAGAGAGGTATACTTTCTGGGTGATTTAAATATTGACCGGCTTTCATCAGGCTGCCCACCCAAGAGAAAGCTTCAAACTGTAACCAGTGCCTGCAAACCTGGTTCAGGTAGTCAGTCAACCTACCAGGGTAGTTACAAACAGCACAGGAATTAAATAATCAACATGTATTGATCACATCTTTACTAATGCTGCAGAAATGTGTTTGAAAGCAGTATCCAAATCAATAGGATGTAGTGATCACAATATAGTAGCCATATTTAGGAAAACCAAAGATCCAAAAGGCTGGGCCTCATATAGTGTATAAGAGGTCATACAATAAGTTTTGTAGTGATTCCTATGTTGTTGATATGAAGAATATTTGTTGGTCCGTGGTGTTTAATGAGGAGCAACCAGACTCTGCACTTGACACATTTATGAAATTGCTTATCCCAGTTACTAATAACTGTAAAAACTGTTAAATCCCTGTGGATTGATGAGGAATTGTAAAAATGTTATAGTTGAGAGGGATGAGGCAATATAGATGCAAATAGGTCTGGCTGTACAACCGATTGGCGAATGCACTGCAAATTTAGAAATCGTGACTAAACTGAATAAAAAGTAGAAACTACACTATGAAACAAAGATAAATTACATAAAGAATCATAGTAAAACGTTTCTTGAAACTTTGTGCAAAAAGGCAAACTCCGCTCCATCATTCCTTGAATCAGATGGCTCATTAATCACAAAAAACACTGATATTGCCAACTTCTTTAATTATTTGTTCATTGGCAAGATGATCAAAAAGCAACAAACACTGACACTACACATCCAAGTATATCTGATCAAATTATGAAAGACAAGCGTTGTCATTTTTAATTCTGTACAGTAAGTGTGGAAGAGGTGCATCTATCAACAATGACAAGCCCCGGGGTCTGACAACTTGGATGGAAAATTACTGAGGATGATAGTGGATGATACTGCCACTCCTATCTGCCATATCTTAAATGTAAGTCTACTAGAAAGTGTGTTCCCACAGGCTTGGAGGGAAGCAAAATAATAGTAAAGCCCCCTTAACTGGCTCAGATAGCTGACCAATCAGCCCGTTACCAACCCTTAGTAAACTGTTTGACCAGATATAATACTATTTTACAGTAAACAAATTGACAACAGACTTTCAGCACGCTGATAGGGAAGGACATTCAACAGGCACAGCACTTACACAAATGAATGATGATTGGCTGAGAGAAAATGATGATAAAAAGATTGTGGGGGCTGTTTTGTTAGACTTCAGTGTGATTTTTTACATTATTGATCATTATTATAGAGCCTGTTGCTGGAAAGAACGTATGTGTTAGGGCTCCCGAGTGGTGCAGCGGTCTAAGGCACTGCATCTCAGTACTAGAGGTGTCACTACAGACACCCTGGTTCAAATCCAGGTTGTATCACAACCGGCCGTGATTGGGAGTCCCATACGGCGGCAAACAATTTGCCGGTGTAGGCCGTCATTGTAAATAAGAATTTGTTAATAACTGACTTGCCTAGTTAAATAAAGGTTAACAAAAAATGTACAACCCCTGCTATATTGTGGATAAAGAGTTACCTGTCTAACAGAACACAGAGGGTGTTATTTAATGGAAGCCTCTCCAACAAAATCCAGGTAGAATCAGGCATTCCCCAGGGCAGCTGTCTAGGCCCCTTACTTTCTTCAATCTTTACTAACGATATTCCATTGGCTTTGAGTAAAGCCAGTGTGTCTATGTATGCGGATGACTCAACACTATGCACGTCAGCTACTACAGCGACTGAAATTACTGCAACACTTAACAAAGAGCTGCAGTTAGTTTCAGAATGGGTGGCAAGGAATACATTAGTCCTAAATATTTCAAAAACTAAAAGCATTGTATATGGGACAAATCATTCACTAAACCCTAAACCTCAACTAAATATCGTAACGAATAATGTGGAAATTGAGCAAGTTGAGGTGACTAAACTGCTTGGAGTAACCCTGAATTGTAAACTGTCCTGGTCAAAACATATTGATACAACAGTAGCTAGGATGGGGAGAAGTCTGTCCATAATAAAGCACTGCTTTGCCTTCTTAACAGCACTATCAACAAGGCTGGTCCTACAGGCCCTAGTTTTGTCTCACCTGGACTACTGTTCAGTCGTGTGGTCAGGTGCCACAAAGAGGGACTCAGAACAGGGCAGCATGACTGGCCCTTGGATGTAAACACAAAGCTAACATTAATAATATGCCATCTCTCCTGGCTCAAAGTGGAGGAGAGATTGACTTCAGTACTACTTGTATTTGTGAGAGGTATTGACATGTTGAATGCATACCGGACACCCATGCATACCCCACAAGACATGCCACCAGAGGTCTCTTCACAATCCCCCAGTCCAGAACAGACTATGGGAGGCGCACAGTGCTACATAGAGCCATGACTACATGGAACTCTATTCCACATCAAGTAACTCATGCCAGCAGTAAAATTAGATTAAAACAAATATATAAAAATACACCTTATGGAATAGAGGGGACTGTGAAGCAACACAAACAGACACATGCATACAAACACACGATAACAGACACACTATGGTAGTAGAGTAGAGGCCTGAGGGCACACACTTAATATGTTGTGAAATCTGATATGAATGTATTGTACTATTTTTAAAATGTGTAATTGACTTAATTTACCCCAGGATCCATAATACATATAATTACAAATACAAATACATACAAATGTGTTATTAAGCTCAATGGGCTGAACAGGCTTGTGGTGTCCAGGCAACCCGGGTTCAATCCCAGTTGCTTACATTAGCCCAATATTCGGTGTACAGGTGGCACCTTAGAGAGCATATATCCATGTCTCTATGTGTCTAGTGACCATCCACTGGCAGTGATGACAGACTTGAGCTGATACATGGGAAAAATGTTTAAAAAAAAAAGAGGGCTAGGTTATATTTATTTTATAAACCATGGTCTGTATCAGTAATCAGAGCCTATAGGATGTTGAACATACAGCCTGTGGCACAGTGTCAGCAGGGATGCCTCAGTCTAATAGCTGCCTGGAGAAGAGAGAATTATTAATACCACTTAACTTCCTCCTACATTCCTGAATATCATTTCCTCTTCGTATTTGAAATACACAGATATACTTGAAATGGATTAAATCAAAATAATAATAATAATAATAATAATAATAAAAAAATGTTTATTTTTTTCAATACAGTCTAGTATTGGCATACTCTCAACGAATAAACGTCCAGAGTCTCATCCCGCCTGACAGTGAGGAGCTGTCCACTAATGAGGTGCTGAAATGGTCTAGTGCACAGCTAGAGGAGCGTACAACAATAATTCACAGGGTCTCTCTGGCAGTACAGGGGCTCTCTGGCAGTACAAGGGCTCTCTGGCAGTACAGGGGCTCTCTGGCAGTACAGGGGCTCTCTGGCAGTACAGGGGCTCTCTGGCAGTACAGGGGCTCTCTGGCAGTACAGGGGCTCTCTGGCAGTACAGGGGCTCTCTGGCAGTACAAGGGCTCTCTGGCAGTACAAGGGCTCTCTGGCAGTACAGGGGCTCTCTGGCAGTACAGGGGTAGGAGTGGTAACCCGGGTAATTTATTTTAGTTTATTTAACCCTTTGAATTATTCCCCCCAAAATTGTTACAGCCTGAATTTCAAAATGTTTAAATAGATTTTTTTCTCACCCATCTACACACAATATCCCATAAAAACATGTTTTTTTTCTTTTTTTTAATGCACATTTTGTGGAAATTAAATATAGAAATGATCTCATTTACATAAGTATTCACACCCCTGAGTCAATACATGTTAGAATCACCTTTGGCAGTGATTACAGCTGTGAGTCTTTCTGGGTAAGTCTCTAAGGGCTTTACTTACCTGGATTGTATAATATTTTCTTCAAGCTCTGTAAAAGTGGTTGTTGATCATTGCTAGACAGCCATTTTCAAGTCTGCCATAGATTTTTAAGCCAATTTAAGTCAAAACTCTAACTAGGCCACTCAGGAACATTCAATATCATCTTGGTAAGCAACTCCAGTCTCAGTGGTTTAGGTTATTGTTTTGCTGAAAGGTGAATTAATCTCACAGTTTCTGGTAAAATGCAGACTGAATCAGGTTTTCCTCTAGGATTTTGCCTTGATACACCATCCAAAGTTGAATTAATAACTTCACCATGCTCAAAGAGATATTCAATGTCAGTTTATTAAAATATTGTAACAATCTACCAATAGGTGTCCTTCCTGCTCGGCTGAGGAACCTTACAGATACAGAGATGAGGTAGTCATTCAAAAATCATGTTAAACACTATTATTAACACTATTATCTCTTCAACTCCCCAACGGGTTCGGGAGAGGCGAAGGTCGAGTCATGCGTCCTACGAAACATTACCCTCCAAGCTGTGCTTCTTAACACCCGCTCGCTTAACCCGGAAGCCAACTGCACCAATGTGTCGGAGGAAACCCAGTTCAACTGACAACCTTAGTCAGCCTGCAGGCACCGGCCCCGCCACAAGGTGTCGCTAGAGCATGTTGAGCCAAGTAAAGCCCCCCCGGCCAAACCCTCCCCTAACCCGGACGACACTGGGCCAATTGTGCACCTATGGGACTCCCGGTTACAACCGTTTGTGACACAGCCTGGGATCGAACTCCAGACTGTAGTGACTCTGCCACATTGTTGTGCAATGCCTTAGACCGCTGCGCCACTCGGGAGGCAATATGGGACTTTTAAGCATGTTTTTACTCCTGAACTTACATTTAGGCTTGCCATAACACATAGGGTTAAATACTTATTGACTCCAGAAATGTCAGCTTTTAATTTTTAATTCATTTGTACGACTTTCTTAAAACATAATTCCACATGACAGGGTATTTTATTTAGGCCAGTGACACAAAATCTAAATTTAATCAATTTTAAATTCGGGCTGAAACAACAAAATGTGGAGAAAGTCAAGGAGTGTGAATACTTTCTGAGGGCACTGTACACACACACACACACACACACACACTACAGTACCCCCACCACCCACCCTAGAGAGAAATACGTCGAGAAAGAAATCGAGTGTGATCGAGAGAGAGAGATAGATATTCTTCAAGCTGTGCATCTGTGAAGGACTGTTGACGGGGAGTGGTTTACTTTTTCACTTGGCTTTAAGCACAGTGGCTGATTCCGTCCGCACAGGAGACTCTTGAAGGCATCGTTTACATGAGATTTACTCTCTTCTTACAACAAGGATATATCACAGTAGGGAGGATGGAATTGCGAAAGTTGTCTCGGTTATATATCTTAATTGTCTGTGTTTTGAACTCAAGCTCTGCATCCGCCGCCAATCACCGTGAGTATCAGAAGTTGGAAATGAAACTGCGCGCGTTTTGTGGCATGCATTTTGCAGTAGTCGTATGACTGGTATGAATGAACAAATGTATGTATGCTGAAATGCCCGAAGAAGCAATAGCCTAGCTAATAACGTTGTTTCTACGGGTAGATTGATGAAGGCTATAACTGTAGGGCCATTTGTTGAAACTATGAAGTGAGAAATGTGATTTCTTCGCCCACTGTCGTTTGGCTGTGATATGCATTGTTCTAGGTTGCTTATCTTCAGATGATTCAATCATTTGCCAATTGAAATATCAGTCAGCTATATAATTGTCATAGCAGAATAATTAGCAGTAAAATTATTTTGTGGAAATTATATTAGATTCTGTTGTCATTCACAAAATCGTTGGCTTATGTTTCTCTCTCCTGTATGCCTTCTTATATTAAATCCACATTCAATTGTTTTTTATTTGCTGTGCCAGAATTCCTTGTAATGGAGTGTATTAGTCCAATTGTTTTGATATTGTCGTCGCTAGAGGTCATCATTCCTCACCTGAGTTTTTAGGTGGATGATAAGTGGTGCATTGTGTTACCAATTACAATAAATATATATTATTGTGTATATATATATATTCTAAAGATAACGAAATGCAATCATACGTTTATAATGTGCACCACCGTTTAAATAATATACATATTACCATTAAAACTACTACTTTGAATGTTGTAGCTATCAATTGTGTTGAAAAACATAACCTTTTATAGTAAAGTATTTGATTATGTATCCATTAAATGTTTCTGTATCCATTATCACCTCTGTACCAAAGCAATTTGAATGTCTAGCCTTAAATGTGGGCCTTGGTAATAATGCCCATCTATTGGGAAGTTGTCCCCCTTCCTCAGCCTCCATATGTGCTCTTAGCAAATTATCTGATCAGAATCTTTAATAGTGGGCGATCTTAATCTGGGTTGGTGGATGCCAGTATCTGATAGGCAAAAATATATTTGTACTGAGCTAAATCTAATAGCTGATAACTAAACCAACTCGCCTTTAAACACCTTGAAAATCTACTCTCTTAGATATAGACAATGAGTTCAGTTCATTGTCCCATTGCCTGAGATGTTAAACTACCTAAATCATGCTCAGGCATTATTTTTACATTTTATTTAACCTTTATTTAACCAGGCAAGTCAGCAGTTAAGAACAAATTCTTATTTACAATGGCGGCCTACCTACAGGGTCAACCCCTGGAGCAAAGTAGGGACACATCCACAGGTTTTTCACCTTGTCGGCTCGAGTATTCAAACGTTTCGGTTACTGGCCCAACACTAACCGCTAGGCTACCTGCCACCCCAAAATTATTATTACAAAGAGAAATTATAGGATTTTTTTTGTCTGAGCTGGGGTCAGAGTATGTGAGCAGAGTTGGAGCGAGGAGTGGAGTGTTGACTGGCACGTGGAGAAAGTTTCCCAAAGGCTGGAGCATTGCTCCAAATTCGATCCAGTAGTGCTCCAGTAGGGCTCACTTCACGAGCTCAGGGCATGCTCGGCACAGCATGCATTTGTAGTCTACTTGTGTGCTGCTACAGCCCTTTGCTTTGGCTAGTGTCATCTAGTATGCTAAATATTTTCTTAAAGAAACTGATAAAAACACACAGATGAAAAATGGTGACTTACAAATGTGAGGAGAACCAAGAGCAAGAGAGGGTGTGCAGTGATGTAGTAACTAAATATTCATGGTGGAATCTGAAGAGGCAGGTATCCTGAAAGCATGAAGGTGTACTTACTACGTGCACATACTAACAGAAATTAACTAGGTTGGTAGCTAGCTAAGTGTGTCATTGTAGCAAAGTATTTATAAATAAAAGTTTTTTTCATGTTAATTCTATTATATTTACAATAGGCCATTTTGATAGGGTTATTTTACCTAAAATCGTTTAGGTCTACCTACTGAAAAATTTAAAAAACCACTACCCATCCCTGCCTAGCCTGTCAAGAGTAGCCCGCAGGGTATTTAGCATCCCCAGTGGCTCTATAAGCGCTGAGAGGGTATTCTCCTCTGCTGGCCTGCTCTCCAGGCACCATCGCATGAGCCTGAAGCTACTGACTCTGGCCAAACTCATGTTTCTAAAAATACATTCAAAGGCACTGTAGATGGAGCCTAATAAGGCTTTTTGTTTGTTTGTTTTGTTTAATTTGTATTTACACTGAACAAAAATATAAATGAAACATGTAAAGTATTGTTCCCATGTTTCATGAGCTGAAATATAAGATCCTACAATTTTTATATAGGCCCAAGAAGCTTATTTCTATCAAATGTTGTGCACAAATTAGTTTACATTGCATTTCTCCTTTGCCAAGATAATCCATCCACTTGACAGATGTGGCATATCAAGAAGCTGCATGATCATTACACAGGTGCACCTTGTGCTGGGATAACAAAAGGCCACTCTAAAATGTGTAGTTTTGTCACACAACGCCACAGATATCTCCATTTTTGAAAGCGCGTGCAATTGACATGCTGACTGCAGGAATGTCCACCAGAGCTGTTGCCAGAGAATTTAATGTTCATTTCTCTACCATAAGCCGCCTCCAACATTGTTTTAGAGAATTTGGCAGTACGTCCAACCGGCCTCACAACCGCAGACCACGTGTAACCATGCCAGCCCAGGACCTCCACATCCGGCTTCTTCACCTGAGGGATCGTTTGAGACCAGCCACCCAGACGGTTGATAAAATTGTGGGTTTGCACAACTGAATAATTTCAGCACAAACTGTCAGAAACCGTGAAGCTCATCTGCGTGCTCGTCGTCCTCACCAGGGTCTTGACCTGACTGCAGTTCAGCATCGTAACTGACTTCAGTGGGTAAATGCTCACCTTCGATAGCCACTGGCACGCTGGAGAAGTGTGCTCTTCACGGATTAATACGGGTTTCAACTGTACCGGGCAGATGGCAAACAGCATGTATGGCGTTGTGTGGGCGAGCGGTTTGCTGATGTCAACGTTGTGAACAGAGTGCCCTATGATGGCGGAGGGGTTTTTAATTAATTATTTTATTTATTTAACCTCTATTTTACTAATGGTAGGGGCAGGCATAAGCTATGGACAACAAACACAATTGCATTTTATCAATGACAATTTGAATGCACAGAGATGCTGTGACGAGATCCTGAGGCCCATTGCCGTGCCATTTTTTGAACTGTAACTCAGTAAACGTTATATTTTTGTTCAGTGTAATTATAAGTCACAGCCTATATGTGGAATTTATAAATGACGATTTAATACAATTCAATGTTTAAATGCTGAACGCTTACAGCGTAGTGTGTCACACTCGCAAATATAGATAGGTACTATCTATCTGTCTGTCTGTCTGTCTGTCTGTCTGTCTGTCTGTCTGTCTGTCTGTCTGTCTGTCTGTCTGTCTGTCTGTCTGTCTGTCTGTCTGTCTGTCTGTCTGTCTGTCTGTCTGTCTGTCTGTCTGTCTGTCTGTCTGTCTATCTATCTATCTATCTATCTATCTATCTAAATCATTGTGCTGCCTTATTTATAGACCTTTCAAAGGCATTTGGCTTTGTTGATCTTTCAAAAACTGTCTGAAATGGGCCTGGATATGGAGTCTTGCAAATGGTTTAAGAACTATTTGACAGACAGGACACAATGTGTGCTTTCTGATGGTGTCAAGTCTAGTTTCCTCGATATTAGGAAAGGTGTACAGCAGGGATCGACTTTGGGACCTGTTCTTGCTACTGTTTAAATAAATAATATTGGTCTATGTATTAAATCCTGTAATATTCATCATGTTATGTATGCCATTGCACCGACTGTTGAACAAGCTATGTTAGAGCTGCAACCTGATTTTGTTATTTTGTTTGCCCTTGTTGATTTAAAACTTGTAAAACTAGTTCTGACTAGAACTCAAATTCACAGAAAAAAATCTCAGATGGGCTACGTATTTACTCATTGGATGGTTCTCTCATCGAGCAGGTTCGCTCCTATAAATATCTGGGCGTTTGGATTGGTAAAGATCTAACGTTTAGATGAGCTAGTTAAAAAGCTAACATTTAAAAGTGGTCTTCTTGCCTCTCCATAAACAGTAGGAAGAATATTGTACAGTTAACTTTTCTGCCAGCTCTTGATTATGGTGACACCATTTACCAGAATGCAGCAGCCACTACTCTTAAACCTTTTAATGACGTCTACCACAGCGCCCTTCGCTTTATTACAGGTGTTTTAATACTCATCACTGCATCCTGTATCAGACGGTCAGCCAGACCTCACTAAAGTCATATGGATCACTTCATTACTCCCTTCTTGTTTACAAAGCTCTGCTCGACAAGCTTCCAACATATCTAACTTCCCTGTTGAAACATAAAAATGTGAATTACAAAACTCGTTCGCAGGGTCGGTTCACTCTTGAGGTCCCACTTGTCTCCACAAAGTTTGGTAAATCCGCCTTTAGTTTTCACTCACCATAGTTATGAAATACCTTACAAAACTAATTACACCAGGATTCCCTGGTGCCAATAAGGTGGTTTGAATGAGTTCACTGTTGTTAAATGAGTTCACTGAAGTGTGCAATTGTTTCAATTGATTATTATGACTTGTTGTATTAACCTGATGTAATGTATTTATAGCTGTATTGATGTAAGTTTTGGTCTCAATTGGGTTCCCCTGAATAAATAATAAAAGTTAAAATAAAATACAACATTTGCAGGCTAACAATAAAATACCTAATTCCTAATGTGATGAGTAGCCTAAGCATAGGACAACATTCAGTAACAGTAGTCACTGCAGCCTAAAGTACATTGAAAAAAATGTAGGAAAGTGTCTATTTGGAGAAGTTCTTCACCTCAGTAAGTCAGTAAGTCAGTTATTTTTTTTTTTTTACATTGTGAATGATAATAGTTCCTCACAGTATTTGAAAATTCTTTCCAACATTCTCCTCCTCGATAATCACCAGGCCTCGGTGTGAAAGAGCAAAATGTCCTGCTCTGAGGATCCCATCTATCCAGTGGAAACATCATAAAATACCTGAACACATTTCCCCTTGCGCAAAAACAGCTATGTCTGTCCCCAGCTCACTGGTGCAGGAAACTCAGGGCCAGGAAAAGGCTAGTTGATATAATGTTGCAAGTTCGCTACCGACAGCTTCGGGCCAGACCTTCATATATACAGTCATTGGGCCGTAGCCAGTTGATTGATCTAATACAATTTTGCACTTCACTAGCAATAGCTCAAGTCAAGACAGATAGAAAGGGAGACAGACAGGCGGAGTAGAGCGATGAATGTGATTCAAAGAACCTGCATTTTCATCAGGATATTTATCTGTTTTTATTTGTCTGCTTTATGTATTTTAAATTAGCTGACAATGGATGTCATAGGCCTACTGCTACACTGATCTATCTCTTAGTTCCATGCTCTAATTTCTTTAGCTGCCAATGGCTCACGGTGATTCAATGTGTCCATATGGCGGAGGCTCTCTCATTAGTGGAATTGTAACTTTTAGATTTTTACCATTTGTATTATTAACCACATGACAATAATTTGGAGAAACAAAAACTTTATTATTGAAATAAAAATAATAAATGAAAATGTGCATGCAGACTGGTATTGTAAGCTTCCCCAAACTTTAATGTCACGGATCCCGGTGTTTTCGGGTCTCATCCCTTGTATTTATTACAGGTCTCGCCCCGTGTATTTATTACGGGTCTCATCCCGTGTATTTATTACAGGTCTCATCCCGTGTATTTATTACAGGTCTCGCCCCGTGTATTTATTACGGGTCTCATCCCGTGTATTTATTACAGGTCTCACCCCGTGTATTTATTACGGGTCTCATCCTGTGTATTTATTACAGGTCTCATCCTGTGTATTTATTACGGGTCTCATCCCGTGTATTTATTACAGGTCTCGCCCCGTGTATTTATTACAGGTCTCATCCTGTGTATTTATTACGGGTCTCATCCCGTGTATTTATTACGGGTCTCATACCGTGTATTTATTACAGGTTTCATCCCGTGTATTTATTACAGGTCTCATCCCGTGTATTTATTACAGGTCTCATCCTGTGTATTTATTACGGGTCTCATCCCGTGTATTTATTACGGGTCTCATCCTGTGTATTTATTACAGGTCTCATCCCGTGTATTTATTACAGGTCTCATCCCGTGTATTTATTACAGGTCTCATCCCGTGTATTTATTACAGGTCTCATCCCGTGTATTTATTCGATGTACTCCTCGCCTTTTTGTTTGTTTTTCAACCCTGTGTTTTGTATACGTGCTTAATTTGGGTAATAATAAAAAAATATATATTACGCATTCCTGCGCCTGTCTCCCAATCCTCAATTCCAATGTGACATTTAAACTCACATGCCGACTAGGAATAGACCGTTGTGAACAGAGCACACATTTTTTAGTACTGCATAATTACAACAGGTGTGTGAGAGAGAGATAAGGAGAGGGGTGTTGTAGCTAAGATTGTGCCCCATTAAAACTGAGCACAAATAGACAGCTATGCGATCCATCGCGGAGAAAAGCACTGTGCACTGTGTTGCTTGCTTGGCTAGTGGGCTAGTACACCTAACGTGTTTGACATGGGCAGGAGCAGGCCTGCAAGCCCAGGGCAAGAGATCCACATCCATCCACATGTTCCTTTTTTGATATTGCTCCCATTCCCTTTTCGCCAAGTTCAGAATGATAAACTAATAGAAAATAGAAGTGGAAAACTATTGTGAGTACTGCTCCAGATCACTTGATATCCACCACAAGGGGGAGAGAAGAGAAGAGGGGGAGAGAAGAGAAGAGGGGGAGAGAAGAGAAGAGGGGGAGAGAAGGGAAGAGGGGGAGAGAAGGGAAGAGGGGGAGAGAAGGGAAGAGGGGGAGAGAAGAGAAGAGGGGGAGAGAAGAGAAGAGAAGAGGGGGAGAGAAGGGAAGAGGGGGAGAGAAGAGAAGAGGGGGAGAGAAGGGAAGAGGTGGAGAGGGACAGAGAGGTAGCGAGAGAGCCTCGACTTAACTTACTCTGCTTGTACTATAGAGCGTTTAGTTTATGTCCGACTCCGAAGCCCCACAACGTAATAGATAAGAGCATATCATGAGCACACCACTTACAAAACAGAATGGGACCTATATATAAATATCCCATGTTTTTGTCTCTCCCATTATCATTTATATCAAAAATGCAACGGAAATATAGTTTCATTGTTTTAACACAAATTATTGCAGTTTTACCATCTCACCACCAGTGGGTGGCGGTGCAGCACCTCCAGCACCCCTACCTCCCGCAGCTATGGCCCTATAGGTTATTTTTCCTAATGACTGATCATCGGTTTATTCTGTGTAGTACCAGGCATGACAAATACTGTTAGTCAATGATTGTTATCTAAAACGTAGAATTGGTGGGTGGCTGCTTACTCTGAGACCTGGCGCCGGTGAGATGGCCAGTTTATTCTAGTGATGTAACCCGGTGAACTGAGCTAAACTGACAGCTGCATTATTCATTTATGACTTTCTTGTGGTTCTCAAATGTATCCAGTGATCAGGATTGACATGCTGCTCAGGGATCAAATGGCTAGATTCTCCTAGAGGACAAGCAAATGACTGTTCTCATATTTACCTTTGAGAAACAAAAGGAGAAGCCAGAGATCCATCATGCGAGGTTTGTGTGGCCGCTGTGTCAGATGACAGAGATAATGGCAGCCACATCCTCTCAGAGGAGCATGTCCTCATGCACTCCTCTATCACAGAGAGATAACAAGGGGGCACTCTTAGATCTGGTGTCCTATGAAGGCTGCCGGATATGGCTCCACAAGACAATCTTCATCATTTATACTGAATATCCACAGTGTCCTGCATCTATATAACCTCATTCATCCAATGATTACCAGCATATGCTGCTGGGCCCTCTTATTCACATGGTGCACATTGAAGCTCAACAGGCGGTTGGGCTTGTTTTATCATTTGTTTTATCATTTGTTTTATTAAGGCCTACGAGTGGTGCTTGAAACGGAAAGTTTCCTGCTGGGAGTGAAAGTGTGATTTTGAAGGTTGACTTTGGCTGGAAACAGTGGGGCTTTCATTACCAGGGCTGTCTCCTGATGTGACAGACTTCACCATGCCTCTGTAGCACAGGAGGCTGGTGAGGGGAGGACGACTCATAATAATGACTGGAACGAAGTGAATGGAATGGTATCAAACACAAGGAAACCCAAGGAAACCGGCTGCCTGTACTCTGTGGGTGGAATATCGCTCCAGTCTTCCTGCGATACTATCCCATCTACTATGTAAACACCATATTATGTTTGATTTGCTTGGATTTTCCTTCTGTTTCAGTTTGTATTATCTCTTTGAACAGACCTTTCAAAGTAAATAATGTCCTGTTACTGAGTCACTTACTGCAGTACATTCCGTACTGAACCATCCCACAATGCAGCTGAGGTGACAGCATCGTATTGTTGACACATGCAGGTGTGAAAGCAGTGCTGAATCCTCACCATATTCTACTGGATGATTCATGCAAAGCAAGCTCTCACTCGGTCTCTAGAATGTAAGGAACTCCTACTGTTGTAGAGATTCATAAAAGGTTGATGAATTTATCAAGAGATACATGAGGCAGAACACAGCAGTACGAGGCTTCCTCCTCCACTGTTTAGGCTGACGTCTCCAGTATGGAGAAAAAGCTCAGCTAGCTAGAGCCTGGGACATCCAAACCGCCATTGGCAATGAATGTTCAAAAGCACCTCACATGAACAGGTCAATGAAAAGTGCCTGTATAATAACATGTAAAGGCCATGGGAGGGAGTAGAAGTATGTAATTCACTCAGAGGAGGCTGGTAGGAGGAGCTATAGGAGGACATGGCTGGAAAGGAATATATGGATGGAGTCCAACATGTGGTTTCCATGTGTTTGATGTGTTTGATACCGTTCCATTTATTCCATTCCAGCCATTACAATGAGCCCATCCTCCCATAGCTTCTCCCACCAGCCTTCTCTGAATTATATTACACATAATTATCCATTAATTTTTTTTTTCCCTATTGATAATGATTTCCTTCATATATCTGACGTTATGTAATGGACCAATTATGATCATTTTGTATAGAGCAGTCATAACTGTTGCTGGGGATTTATCTGGATGGATCAGAGATGGACATCACACCTGCAGTTACATGTAGAAAGACAGATCAATATTATCTCCCCAGTATTATGGTGGATGGCATACACCAAAACACATTGACATTCAACCAAATACCCAAATAATAGGGCACCTACTGATAAAGCCTGCATTGTATGAGGTACTCTGGTGATGGGGTTATTGAATGTTTGAGTTGGCATGGCTTGGCAGGACTGGTAAAGTCCCCAAGGCAAAGGTGCTCTTATCCATGTGATGGATCATTCACTGTGTGGACATACAGAGCCTTCAGAAAGTATTCATACCCCTTGACTTATTCCACATCTTATTGTGCTACAGCCTGAATTCAAAATCAATTAAATATGATTTTTTTCTCACCCATCTACACACAATAACCCATAATGACAAAGTGAAAACATGCTTTAAGAAATCTTTGCGATTTTATTGAAAATTAAATACAGAAATATCTCATTTAAATAAGTATTCACACCCCTGAGTCAATACTTTGTAGAAGCACTTTTGGCAGCGATTACAGCTGTGAGTATTTCTGGGTAACTCTCTAAGAGCTTTCCACACCTGATTGGTGCAACATTTGCCCATTATTCTTTTCAAAATTCTTTAAGCTCTGTCAAATTGGTTGTTGATCATTGCTAGACAACTATTTTTAAGGTCTTGCCATAGAGTTTCAAGTAGATTTAAGTCAAAACTGTAACTCGGCCGCTCAGGAATATTCACTGTCTTCTTGGTAAGAAACTCCAGTGTAGATTTGGCCTGGTGTTTTAGGTTATTGTCCTGCTGAAAGGTGAATTCATCTCCCAGTGTCTGGTGGAAAGCAGACTGAACCAGGTTTTCCTCTAGGGCTTTGCCTGTGATAAGCGACATTCCGTTTATTTTTTTATCATGAAAAACAGTCCTTAACGATTACAAGCATACCCATAACATGATGTAGCCACGCTTATGCTTGAAAATATGGAGAGTGGTACTCAGTAATGTGTTGTATTGGATTTGCCCTAAACATAACACTTTGTATTCAGGACAAAAAGTGAATTGCTTTCACACATTTTTTGCAGTATTACTTTAGTGCCTTGTTGCTAACAGGATTAATGTTTTGGAATATTTATATTCTGTACAGTTAGGTTAGTATTGTGGAGTAACTACAATGTTGTTGATCCATCCTCAGTTTTCTCCTATCACAGCCATTAAACTCTGTAACTGTTTTAAAGTCACCATTGGCCCCATAGTGAAATCCCTGAGCAATTTCCTTCCTCTCCGGCAACTGAGTTAGGAAAGGACACCTATATCTTTGTAATTACTGGGTGTATTGATACACCATCCAAAGTGTAATGAATAATTTCACCATGATCAAAGGGATATTCAATGTATGCTTCTTTTATTTTTACCCATCTGCCTTTCTTTGCGAGGCATTGGAAAAGCTCCCTGTGTTTGAAATTCACTGCTCAACTGAGGGACACTACAGATAATGTGTGGGGTACAGAGATAATGTGGTCATTAAAAAACCATGTTAAACACTATCATTGCACATAGAGTAAGTCCATGCAACTTATTATGTGACTTGTTAAACACATTTTTACTCCTGAAGTTATTTAGGCTTGCCATAACAAAGGGATTGAATACATATTGACATTTCAGCTTCAAATAGTTTATTAAGTTGTAATATTTTTTAAAGCATAATTCCAATTTGACATTATGGGGTATTGTGTGTAGGCCAGTGACAAAAAAAACTCAAATGCAGGATGTAACACCACAAAATGTGAAAAAGTCAAGGGGTGTGAATACTTTCTGACATCACAATGGCAACAAGAAGTCAACGAATCAGGTTGATTGTAATTGATTTTATTTTCTGTACGCCTTATTCATAGAGATCCCTAGATGTTCCTAGAATAATTAAATTACTACTGCGTTAATGAAATGAAACAGTGTGTGGATGGATGGATGGATGTGGCTGGATGGATGTGGATGTGGATTGATGGATGGATGTGGATGAATTAATGTGGATGGATGTGGATGTGGATTGATGGATGGATGTGGATGAATTCATGTGGATGTATGTGGCTGGATGGATGGGTGTGGCTGGATGGATGTGGATGTGGATTGATGGATGGACGTGGATGGATGGTTGTGGATGGATGAATGGATGTGGCTGGATGTGGATGGATGGATGGATGGATGGATGTATGGATGTGGCTGGATGGATATGGATGGATGGATGTGGATTGATGGATGGATGGATGTGGATGGATGGATTTGGAGGGATGTGGATGGAAGGATGGATGTGGATGGATGGATGTGGATGGATGGATGTGGAGGATGGATGGATGGATGTGGATGGATGGATGGATGTGGATGGATGGATGGATGTGGATGGATGGATGGATGTGGATAGATGTGGATAGATAGATGTGGATGGATAGATGGATGTGGATGGATGGATGTGGATGGAAGGATGGATGGATGGATAGATGGATGGAGGCTGTTTTGCACTTCCTCTGGTGTGTGACTTCAGGGAGCATGTTGCTAATTTGAAATCAAAGGAAAATAGGCTTTGGTTCTTCCAAGGTTTTGATCATCATATTAGAAAGCTGTTCTTGGAAACCTCTGGCTTGTGCTGTAGACGGGGGTTATGTGTAGTACAGGAGTCAACAAATGAATGTAGCATAACGTATTCAGTGATAGAGGCATGCCTTGCTAAGGGTGTCATTAAATAGGAACCTTATACATCCAGTACATTAAGCTAATGGATGAAGAAAGGGGAATGGCAGTATTAAACCAATTATGTTGGACTACCCTCCTAGGTGTGTCTATGGTACACCCCATTATGTGACAGTATACCCCTTATCTTTGTAAAGGTTTGTTCTTTGTTCCCCTACCATACACCTGTGTTTGTTCATGTTATCTCCTCACATCCACCCATAGTGTATACTGTATATTCTGAATACTGGAGGGAGAATCAACCCTAATGTATCACTGTAAATGCATCTCCAATGTTTCTCCGCAGGATGTGTCAAAATGGTATTATCCTTGGTTGTTTATCATAAGATATTTAATTTGGTCTGAAGAGAGGACAGCTAACTGGTATTGGTATATGCTAAATCCAAACAAACAAAACAACAACTTTAATATATATGATATAAGGCTATTTAGAGTAATAATTGATTGGCCCCCTGGGAGAGGAAAAATCTATTTGATGAATGTGGCGCCAGTGGAGGCCTTTGCATTTCCAAATCGTATCGCTCTCACACTGGTGGAACAGCATTCCCGATCTATAGTGCAATGAACATGCTACAGATAGCAGTACAGTTCGTACTTTCCATCTTCTATTTATTTCTAGTGTTACTGGCAAAGGATTACAAACACCCACTTAATATTGACCATGCCAATAAGAGAGCAATGATGCAGGAGCTTTGTCTGAGTCATAAGAATAACAAGTTATGTTTCTTTACTTTTCATCTTCGAAGTAGACCGAGCAGACGGGAAGCAAGGTTTTAGACTTGGAAAGAGCGCCAAGCATTTTCTGTAGCTATTACTCTGCAGATTCAATTGATGATACAGGGATTAGGGTGGATCCTGCAAACATTTTGAGCAGGACCCATGATTGAGCCAGACTGGTAGCTATAACAGCATAGCTTCTGTAACAAAATGGCCAAATTGGTACATCTGGGATTGAGAAACCTGTTTTTTTAATGACAGTCTGCCCATCTTTGGACTGTTCCTCTAGACAGTATTGTAAGAGTTATACAGTATCCCACTTCTAATGGAGTTGAGCCTTCAACACTTGATCCACCTGTATTTAATGTTAGCAGTCTAGGTGACCTTTCCATAGGCAGGAGAGAGGGCAGCCATATCAGGCCCACCATCTGGGGCTGCTGGGATCTGGAAGCCAAGCTGTCATTCTCGTCGAATGGAAGCCTCTCGGCTCCAGTCTGGTATTCACCAGGGGCCAATCAGCCAGTAACCTCTGGTTTCTTTGCATAGTGACACACAGTGTTGGCTAATGAGGAGTTCAGTGTGGAGTAGCCTGTTACATAGAGGTGATGAAACAGGAAAGGCTAGTCAGGAGCGATATAAATCAAAAGAGTGGCTACACTACCATGTATGCCAACCTGAAACAAAATAACAAAATGTAGGCCTATCCCATATTTTCTTAATATGGAAATATGTTCTTAACATTCTTACTGATATAGGCCTACTGTAAAATACATTTGTCTGAGCCATGTTTATCCAAACGTTGTCAGTAAGAAAGATTAAAGCCCTATGGAGGGTTGTATGCACATCCAAACTGGAAGAGCGGTGAGGAGAAAATATGAAATTCACTTGAACTTCTTTAATACCACGATGTACGCAGGAAAATACACACAGGGATGATAATGACAGAGTATTTTAAAAACATAGATTTAGGAGAAGGTCCTAGAGAATTCCTCCTTTGATTGTCTCCCAAGACTGCTACTTATAAATGACATTTGTACATAGACAGAAGACGATACTCATCATGTCTGTAAAATGTATCATACAGACTAAGCAATCTAGCAGCTGTTCTGATAGTATGCAGGCTAAGCATGGGATTTTTTTGAAAAATACAAAAGCAAGCCACAGGTGCCTGATAACGAACAACAATGTATTCTAGATGTTGCAGAAATCAGACTGTAGTGCTTGGGAAATATTTGGGCAGAGATACATTTTCTCTGAGAACTCCTCTGTAAGCGAAAACCATATCAGTGTCTGTCATCACGTCTTAACAAGCTTTTCTGTCTAAGTCAGCCAACTGTCTTTCTTTCACGCTGTTGTTTTTTCTAAAGCTCAATCGCCCCAATAGTTACTCAATTAATATAGGTCATTAGTAGTACAAATCATTGCTTGTTAACCATTCGTAACATTCCCCAACAATATCACTCGGTATGTGGAAGTGACTATAGTAGTACAAAAGTCAAAAGTTTTGACTGGTACCAGTGCTATTTTCCACATTGTAGAATAGTAGTGAAGACATCAAAACTAACTAATTACACATATGGAATCATGTAGTACCAAAAAAAGTGTTTGCACTCTCTTGGCATTCTATCAACCAGCTTCATGAGGTAGTCACCTGGAATGCATTTCAATTAACAGGTGTGCCTTGTTAAAAGTTAATTTGTGGATTTTTTTTCCTTCTTAATGCATTTGAGCCAATCAGTTGTGTTGTGACAAAGTTGAGGTGGTATACGGAAGATAGCCCTATTTGGTAAAGTCCATATTATACAAGAACAGCTCAAATAAGCAAAGAGAAACTACAGTCCATCATTACTTTAAGACATTAAAGTTTCTTCAAGTGCAGTCTCGAAAACCATCAAGCGCTATGATGAAACTGGCTCTCATGAGGACCACCACAGGAAAGGAAGACCCAGAGTTACCTCTGCTGCAGAGGATAGGTTCATTAGAGTTACCAGCCTCAGAAATTACAGCCCAAATAAATGCTTCACAGAGTTCAAGTAACAGACACATCTCAACATCAACTGTTCAGAAGAGACTGCATGAATCAGGCCTTCCTGCAGCAAAGAAACCACTACTAAAGGACACCAATAAGAAAAAGAGAATTGATTGGGCCAAGAAACACGAGTGATGGACATTAGTGAAATCTGTCCTTTGAGATTTTTGATTCCAACTGCCGTGTAGATGCAGAGGTTAGACGCAGAGTAGGTAAACGGATGATCTCCACATGTGTGGTTCCCACCGTTCCCACCGTGAAGCAAGGAAGAGGAGGTGTGATGTTGTGGGGGTGCTTTGCTGGTGACACTGTCTATGATTTATTTAAAATTCAAGGCACACAGCATGGCTACCACAGCATTCTGCAGCGATACGCCATCCCATCTGGTTTGCGCTTAGTGGGACTATCATTTGTTTTTCAACAGGACAATGACCCAAAACACACCTGCTGGCTGTGTAAGGGCTATTTGACCAAGAAGGAGAGTGATGGAGTGCTGCATCAGATGACCTGGACTCCACAATCACAGAAACTCAACCCAATTGAGATGGTTTGAGATGAGTTGGACCGTAGAGTGAAGGAAACGCAGTCAACAAGTGCTCAGCATATGTGGGAAATCCTTGAAGACTATTGGACAAGCATTACAGGTGAAGCTGGTTGAGGGAATGCCAAGAGTGTGCAAAGCTGTCATCAAGGCTTCAAGGATTTCCCACATATGGTGGCTACTTTGAAGAATCTAAAATCTAAAATAAATGTTGGTTACTACATGATTCCATATGTGTTATTTCATAATTTTCATATGTCTTCACTATTATTCTACAATGAAAAAATTGTAAAAATAAAGAAAAACGTTTGACTAGTACTGCATATAAAACATATATATTATAAAAATACACTTCTAACTAAACTTTTCACATTTTATAAAGAGAAAGGGAGAATGTCCACTGTTACTGCTCCCAAGTATATTTCGCTCTATCCTACCATCTCTGTTGATATGGCCAGTAATGACTTTGCCACGTGAAAGGTAAACAAACAGGCAGATAGCTGATTCAGCAACACGGACATATTAGCCTACAAGCTGATTCAGCAACACGGACATATTAGCCTACAAGCTGATTCAGCAACACGGACATATTAGCCTACAAGCTGATTCAGCAACACGGACAGATTTCACAGTTAAGTAAAGTGGAAGATATCTATTTTTTACCAAATATTAGAAAACAATTTTTGAAATATTTTTTATATCTTGATGTTCCTAAAACGGCTTCCTACTGTCACTGAAACCCTTCATGCAATGGGCATCGCACATAATGAGTCCAAACTTTTCACAGAAACTGGACAAAAATAATGTCCAATATAAATTAAAAAAAGGGCAATGTCTACAGACTGTTTTGCTGCTCGTGATATTTTAATGAAACATTGGTGATGAACATAAGGCTACTGTGTGGGCCTGCGCTGGCAAAATCAATGTCATAACCAACCCTGTTACCGCTAAGACCACCTTTTGGTCGGTCTTAAATATCCCTAGTTGCGCTGACTGAAACCATTCCCACCTCAGCGCAAGTGAGCGGATGTTAGACAGGTAAATTGCCAAACCTGGCGTAAGGGGTGAAAAATGCCAGTGCACCTCTTTTTACACGACAAAATTGCAAACTAACATCTGTTTGTTTTCTCCTCCTCACCGCCAGCCGAAAATAGAACCCTCTGTGTTACTTCTACTTTGTGCATTGATTGATAATTCTCCCCACCAGTGTAAAATCTCTTGAATTAATGAAGTGTGTGATAGTCATGTGATCTGTTGGTCTATAAGTAATCCTACATATGTCAGCCCTCAGATCAGTTATCGCTGCTTTCTCTCTGAACTCTGTTTTGCTGCTCACTCTATCGGACACATTATTGGATATAAAGTGATACAGTACAGTGCTGTGTTTCTCAATCACATGTATCGACCTGCACTTCCTCGAATTCAGCCTGTCTATAGCTAACCTAATTGTCAACTGACACCTCAGCCGTACTCAATGGTTCTGTCAAAACAGAGATGAGCTGGACCAGTCTATTAATCCATGAGAAGGTATCAGATTCTGCTTTATCGATACCAACCAGAGGCATACAGACATTCTGCTTTATCGATACCAACCAGAAGCATACAGACATTCTGCTTTATCGATACCAACCGGAGGCATACAGACATTCTGCTTTATCGATACCAACCGGAGGCATACAGCCATTCTGCTTTATCGATACCAACCAGAAGCATACAGACATTCTGCTTTATCGATACCAACCAGAAGCATACAGACATTCTGCTTTATCGATACCAACCGGAGGCATACAGACATTCTGCTTTATCGATACCAACCGGAAGCATACAGACATTCTGCTTTATCGATACCAACCAGAAGCATACAGACATTCTGCTTTATCGATACCAACCAGAAGCATACAGACATTTACTGGATTATGCCATTGTTCCTCTGGATCCTGATGGGAGTGAGGCATCATGGGTAGACAGGAGGGTAGACGGGGGTAGACGGGAGAGTGGACGGTAGGGTAGACGGGGGTAGAGAGGGGGCAGATGGGAGAGTAGAAGGGGGTAGAGAGGGGGCAGATGGGAGAGTAGAAGGGGGTAGAGAGGGGGCAGATGGGAGAGTAGAAGGGGGTAGAGAGGGGGCAGATGGGAGAGTAGAAGGGGGTAGAGAGGGGGCAGACGGGAGAGTAGATGGGAGAGTAGATGGCGGGTGTACGGGCGTGTAGACATGGAGGTAGACTGGGGGGTGGACGGTTTTGCCGATACACTGCCGATTTTGCAGGTTTTCCTACTTACAAAGCATGTAGAGGTCTGTAATTTTTATCATAGGTACACTTCAACTGTGAGAGACGGAATCTAAAACAAAAATCCAGAAAATCACATTGTATGATTTTTAAATAATTAATTTGCATTTTATTGCATGACATAAGTATTTGATCACCTACCAACCAGTAAGAATTCCGGCTCTCACAGACCTGTTAGTTTTTCTTTAAGAAGCCCTCCTGTTCTCCACTCATTACCTGTATTAACTGCACCTGTTTGAACTCGGTACCTGTATAAAAGACACCTATCCACACACTCAATCAAACAGACTCCAACCTCTCCACAATGGCCAAGACCAGAGAGCTGTGTAAGGACATCAGGGATAAAATTGTAGACGTGCAAAAGGCTGGGATGGGCTACAGGACAATATGCAAGCAGCTTGGTGAGAAGGCAACAACTGTTGGCGCAATTATTAGAAAATGGAAAAAGTTCAAGATGACGGTCGATCTCCCTCGGTCTGGGGCACCATGCAAGATCTCACCTCGTGGGGCATCAATGATCATGAGGAAGGTGAGGGATCAGCCCAGAACTACACGGCAGGACCTGGTCAATGACCTGAAGAGAGCTGGGACCACAGTCTCAAAGAAAACCATTAGTAACACACTACGCCATCATGGATTAAAATCCTGCAGCGCACGCAAGGTCCCCCTGCTCAAGCCAGCGCATGTCCAGGCCCGTCTGAAGTTTGCCAATGACCATCTGGATGATCCAGAGGAGGAATGGGAGAAGGTCATGTGGTCTGATGAGACAAAAATAGAGCCTTTTGGTCTAAACTCCACTCGCCGTGTTTGGAGGAAGAAGAAGGATGAGTACAACCCCAAGAACACCATCCCAACCGTGAAGCATGGAGGTGGAAACATCATTCTTTGGGGATGCTTTTCTGCAAAGGGGACAGGACAACTGCACCGTATTGAGGGGAGGATGGATGGGGCCATGTATCGCAAGATCTTGGCCAACAACCTCCTTCCCTCAGTAAGAGCATTGAAGATGGGTCGTGGCTGGGTCTTCCAGCATGACAACGACCCGAAACACACAGCCAGGGCAACTAAGGAGGGGCTCCGTAAGAAGCATCTCAAGGTCCTGGAGTGGCCTAGCCAGTCTCCAGACCTGAACCCAATAGAAAATCTTTGGAGAGAGCTGAAAGTCCGTATTGCCCAGCGACAGCCCCGAAACCTGAAGGATCTGGATGGAGGAGTGGGCCAAAATCCCTGTTGCAGTGTGGGCAAACCTGGTCAAGAACTACAGGAAACGTATGATCTCTGTAATTGCAAACAAAGGTTTCTGTACCAAATATTAAGTTCTGCTTTTCTGATGTATCAAATACTAATGTCATGCAATAAAATGCTAATTAATTACTTAAAAATCATACAATGTGATTTTCTGGATTTTTGTTTTAGATTCCGTCACTCACAGTTGAAGAGTACCTATGATAAAAATTACAGACTTCTACATGCTTTGTAAGTAGGAAAACCTGCAAAATCGGCAGTGTATCAAATACTTGTTCTCCCCACTGTACATGCCAAAATCACCACTGATAGTGTTGTTCCTTCTGTTAAGTGTCAGTTTTTATAAAGCTCTCCGTCCTCCACTCCTTCATCTTCCACTCCTTCATCTCTCTGTCCTCAACTCCTTCATCTTCCACTCCTTCATCTCTTCATCTTCCACTCCTTCATCTCTCTGTCCTCCACTGCTTCTTCTCTCCATCTTCCACTCCCTCATCTCTCCGTCCTCAATTCCTTCATCTCTCCATCTTCCACTCCTTCTTCTTAAGACAGTATAGTGTTGTTCCTTCTGTTAAGTGTCAGTTTTTTAAAAACGTTCCATCCTCCAGTCCCAGCATGCCGTTCAGTCATTGACAGGTGTGCAGGGCCTGAAACGGAGCAGAACATATTCCAGCTGTAAACGCTACAAATTACAGTTTGTTGGCGTAATTGAGCTTGATTTGTGTTTGTTTAGAACAAAGATTTGGAGGGAATGCGGGCTGATGAGCAGCGAGAGGGATGGAAGGCAATTCAGGGGCGTTCGTGTTGTAATTTTTTTTTGCACATTTCGAAGAGAGCAAGTTGGTTTCCAAATTCATTATCCACTGTAGAGATCCACCGAAAAGTGTGACAAAGTATAGTGTGAAAAGTAGAATTTAGGGCAGTGTTTAGTGGATTTTAATGAGCTAAGTGTGACCAAGCTTAATGGAGTTGTTTTTCCAACTCTGATGATAAAACTCACATCTACCTACCTACCTACCTACCTACCTACCTACCTACCTACCTACCTACCTACCTACCTACCTACCTACCTACCTACCTACCTACCTACCTACCTACCTACCTACCTACCTACCTACCTACCTACCTACCTACCTACCTACCTACCTACCTACCTACCTACCTACCTACCTACCTACCTACCTACCTACCTACCTACCTACCTACCTACATGCTGTTTAATATGAAATGCAGTCACCTCGTGTATATAGCCAAATTATCATTACACATTGTGTTTCTCGTGTTATTATTTTTCTATTATTTCTCATGTTTTCCTCTCTGCATTGTGGGTAAGGGCCCATAAGTAAGCATTTCACTGTTAGTCTACAGATGTTGTTTACAAAGCATGTGACGAATAGCATTTGATTTGATTTGACTAAATGAGATACGGGTCATTATTGTGTTATTAATTGTGTACAGCGTATAGGCCAAAGAGGAAAGAGAGCGCTCACTGTGTGCATCTAAATGTGTTCACAGCCATCCATCATACCATGCATCACTGCATGATGGCACACACCTTGGGGAGCAGAGGGGGGTGGAGCTTATTTTCTTGTTATCCCAAACACAATCACTGATAACCCCAGCTATGTTCTACTAGCCTGGAGGTATCAAGATGTATCTGACTGTTGTTGTTTCACGCATCACACAGTGCTGCTACAGTATGCCCTGCTAGGATCTACCGAACAAGCTTTGAGTTTTTACAAAGGGCTCTTGGTTCGGCTTTCTTTATGAATGTTAATGTTCTTGTCTCTTTCTTTCAAATTGTGTGTGTGCGTGTGTGTGTGTGTGTGCGTAAACACGCTTATGAGTGTGTGTGTGTGTGTTTAAGTTTCAAGCCCAGGCACTTTGCATAGCGAGTGTGCCGTGGCATGATCACATTCATAGCTTGAAAAGATTTTAAATTATCCCAGGGCAAGGAGGAGAGAAGAGCAGTGCAGCTTTACAGGCAAATCATCCTTTGCCTATAATTCTTCCTGATTGACAGCCCAGCGTTTTATCTCAATGGAAAAAAATTGATGGAGGCTATAAACAAGAACACTGTTCATAAAACATGTATAAATAACTACCAAAAATGTTTTTGTATTCCGGGAACTGTTAGAGTTATGTCCTTACCCATTGCTGCTGTGGCATAACAGTTGTGTTGGTTTACCCTTTCCACTGTACCAAGGTGTTATACTGCATGTGTTAACCCTCAGATGAAATGGAGCAGGTCCTTTTACGGAGGTGAAAACTAACCTGACATTTATGAGGATGTTGCTAAGCCCCTGGTTTGTGAGACGAAGGGCGTCAGGATCAAAGGTGGCGGCATTGAGAGAGAGAGAGAGAGAGAGAGAGAGAGAGAGAGAGAGAGAGAGAGAGAGAGAGAGAGAGAGAGAGAGAGAGAGAGAGAGAGAGAGAGAGAGAGAGAGAGAGAGAGAGAGAGAGAGAGAGAGAGAGAGAGAGAGAGAGAGAGAGAGAGAGAGAGAGAGAGAGAGAGAGAGAGAGAGAGAGAGAGAGAGAGAGAGAGAGAGAGAGAGAGAGAGAGAGAGAGAGAGAGAGAGAGAGGGTGGGCAGGGATTAAAAGGATGAAACTCAAAATATTTAACAGATTTGTCACAAAATGTTTCATAAAATTAAGATTCAAACTTTTTCACTTCAGTCAATCTGTAAATCAACATTCAGGGACATCTAAGTGCAGCAAATTCAGGTCAGATGAAATGCAGTGGGCTGTCCCACTTCCAAAGTATTCAAAACAGCCTTCTGATGTCATTTTTAACATGATGTTGCTGTCTTCCAGATGAATGGTCATTCGTCAGTGGAAATGTCATCCAAAACAAAATGTTTGTGGTGATGGTTAATAAAAGGATGGACAGAGTACAGTGATTATTATAGTCAAGCTGTTCTTATTATGTCCTGGAATCCTCTTCAGCAGCCACACGGTGATGATCCAGGTGTGATCACAGCTCTGTGGAAAAATGAAGAAGAGTTGTGGTGCAGTGAAGGAGCTTCACCCCACTCCCTGCTCTTATTGGGGCCTGGCAGGCAGGGCTATCTCCACCCCACTCACTGCTCTTATTGGGGCCTGGCAGGCAGGGCTAGCTCCACCCCACTCACTGCTCTTATTGGGGCCTGGCAGGCAGGGCTAGCTCCACCCCACTCACTGCTCTTACTGGGGCCTGGCAGGCAGGGCTAGCGCCACCCCACTCACTGCTCTTATTGGGGCCTGGCAGGCAGGGCTAGCTCCACCCCACTCACTGCTCTTACTGGGGCCTGGCAGGCAGGGCTAGCGCCACCCCACTCACTGCTCTTATTGGGGCCTGGCAGGCAGGGCTAGCTCCACCCCACTCACTGCTCTTATTGGGGCCTGGCAGGCAGGGATAGCTTCAACCTACTCCCTGCTCTTATTGGGGCCTGGCAGGCAGGGCAAGCTTCACCCCACTCACTGCTCTTATTGGGGCCTGGCAGGCAGGGCAAGCTTCACCCTGCTCACTGCTCTTAGTGGAAGATGAGGCCGACACGCTCAGATCACTGGCCTCTTAATCTCCTTCTGCCTGGTGGAAGTGCTCTAATCTCACACTGATGGATTAAGGGAACACGATTGACATACACACACACACACACAGGGCTGCCGAAGGTACTGTGAATTCTACTGTCCTCTTTTAAAGGGTCACTGCTTGAGTTAATGGACTGCTGGGGAAAGATTTATGGAGTGGATAAGTGAGGCAACCCCCCTATTTTAGCAATACTTGGCTTTAGACCCCATAGTGTGCTCTACTTGCAGTCAAACATTATTTTCCATAAAATGGTGAACAGAAGTCAAGATAATATTTCTGTTTTAATTATTATTCTTAAAGTAGCATAAAATATCTCTATAACAGGCTCAGCATGGTAATAGAAGAACTGAGAGGTGCAGTTTTGCAGGCAAATCCTACAAGGGTGTCAAACTCATTTTGCCCCGCAGGCCGCATTCTGTTTTAACCGAGGTCCAGAGGGCCGCATTCTGTTTTAACCGAGGTCCAGAGGGCTGCAATCTGTTTTAACCGAGGTCCAGAGGGCCGCATTCTGTTTTAACCGAGGTCCAGAGGGCCGCATTCTGTTTTAACCAAGGTCCAGAGGGCCGCAATCGGTCTTAACCGAGGTCCAGAGGGCCGCCATCGGTCTTAACCGAAGTCCAGACGGCCGCATTCTGTTTTAACCGAGGTCCAGAGGGCCGCAATCGGTCTTAACCGAGGTCCAGAGGGCCGCAATCGGTCTTAACCGAGGTCAGAGGGCCGCATTCTGTTTTAACCAAGGTCCAGAGGGCCAAATTCTGTTTTAACCGAGGTCCAGAGGGCCGCATTCTGTTTTAACCGAGGTCCAGAGGGCCGCAATCGGTCTTAACCGAGGTCCAGAGGGCCGCATTCTGTTTTAACCGAGGTCCAGAGGGCCGCATTCTGTTTTAACCAAGGTCCAGAGGGCCGCATTCTGTTTTAACCGAGGTCCAGAGGGCCGCATTCTGTTTTAACCAAGGTCCAGAGGGCCGCATTCTGTTTTAACCGAGGTCCAGAGGGCCGCATTCTGTTTTAACCGAGGTCCAGAGGGCCGCATTCTGTTTTAACCGAGGTCCAGAGGGCCGCATTCTGTTTTAACCGAGGTCCAGAGGGCCGAATTCTGTTTTAACCGAGGTCCAGAGGGCCGCATTCTGTTTTAACCGAGGTCCAGAGGGCCGCATTCTGTTTATACCCGAGGTCCAGAGGGCCACAATCGGTCTTAACCGAGGTCCAGAGGGCCGCAATCGGTCTTAACCGAGGTCCAGAGGGCCGCATTAATAATTGTTTATTTTTTGTCGCCATCAACATTTGCAACATTTGCAAAAAATAGTCCTCTATCCATAGTTTTTTATATTTTCGATGCTCTCAGACTGTTTAGCTTTTGTTTCGATGATATATATATATATATTGTACCCAACCATGAACTAACGTACTCTCTATTTTACTCTTACAGATATCTGCAATGGCCCATTGGTATCCATGCTGCCCCAGGCCTCTTTTGAGAGCTCATCTCAGTCCTCTGTCAGCTATGCTTCACACTTCTCCAAGATCAACAGAAGAGATGGTGAGTTACAATGGAAAGCATGAGATGTACAGTATGTACCCTGAAAAGATATAGATATGGAGCCACCCCAGATTTGGCCCCTGGAGGCGTGGCAGCCACTATTGTTATCTTTGTTTCATGTAAATACATATTTAGCTTCGAGTCAATGTCGAGAGTCTCCTCTTCATAGCTCATAGTGTTCCATAGTTAGAGCTAAAAGTCGGATGGCACAATTTTTAAACCTCAAATGTTACTATAAATATGTGAACATGTTAAAATATATGCTTATTTTGGGCAATTAAAACCATTTACTTGTCTTACGAAAGGTTAATAAAATAAAATGTCAGAGCCGCCGGCAAGTTTTAGTTTCAGTCTTGTAGGGTGTAATAATAGGAGATCATACTCAAAAGAACTTCATCCAGGACTTGAAATAGCATTATGGTTATTATTGAATTAAGATGGGCATCTTAAAAAGAGAGGTTTTCAGATAAATCCCTGACGCGGTCCTGTTTGCACTTCAGCACTGTTTAGCCATTTTTAAAATGTTACTCTTAGCCCTAACAACAAGGGTCACAGGTCAATACATTAATCTCTATATAAGTCTACTGTCTGTAACTAGATAATGATTCTCAATGACTTGGGGTTTGGACGGTGAACACCTAGTCTAACCTGACCGACTCCAGGTTATTTTGACCTTGGCTACAGTACGTGTGTCTGTAACAACCAGAATGATCCTACTCCCTGGGGTGGGGGGTCTGTAAACGATGCTTCCTCTGTGGCTCAGACTCTGGTTTGATATGCTGCACTCATCTGCTCCCATGGTAGTGTGTCCCAGCCCAGAGCAGCTGAGTAATGAACCTTTCTGCCAGAGCTGACCTGTTTCTTCAGCTTGATAGCTGGGCGGCTTGTGGGGTCTGACTCTACTAATTGTGCACAGCACTGCTATATCACACTTTCCCATTAGTTTTTGGATGTAGTGTAAGATGCTGAGGTTTTTTTATTCACCAGTGTATGAATTGCACTGATACATCTAAAATGTTATTTAAGCCAATCCTGCTCCAGAGAGAGGGTTAGTTCATACAGCATGATAGAGGGGTTTTAGTTCATACAGCATGATAGAGGGGTTTTAGTTCATACAGCATGATAGAGAGGGTTAGTTCATACAGCATGATAGAGAGGGTTAGTTTATACAGCATGATAGAGGGGTTTTAGTTCATACAGCATGATAGAGGGTTTTTAGTTCATACAGCATGATAGAGGGGTTTAGTTTATACAGCATGATAGAGGGGTTTTAGTTCATACAGCATGATAGAGAGGGTTAGTTCATACAGCATGATAGAATGGGTTAGTTCATACAGCATGATAGAGAGGGTTAGTTTATACAGCATGATAGAGAGGGTTAGTTTATACAGCATGATAGAGAGGGTTAGTTCATACAGCATGATAGAGAGGGTTAGTTCATACAGCATGATAGAGAGGGTTAGTTTATACAGCATGATAGAGAGGGTTAGTTTATACAGCATGATAGAGGGGGTTAGTTTATACAGCATGATAGAGAGGGTTAGTTTATACAGCATGATAGAGAGGGTTAGTTCATACAGCATGATAGAGAGGGTTAGTTCATACAGCATGATAGAGGGTTTTTAGTTCATACAGCATGATAGAGAGGGTTAGTTCATACAGCATGATAGAGGGGTTTTAGTTCATACAGCATGATAGAGAGGGTTAGTTTATACAGCATGATAGAGGGGTTTTAGTTCATACAGCATGATAGAGGGTTTTTAGTTCATACAGCATGATAGAGAGGGTTAGTTCATACAGCATGATAGAGAGGGTTAGTTCATACAGCATGATAGAGAGGGTTAGTTTATACAGCATGATAGAGGGGTTTTAATTCATACAGCATGATAGAGGGTTTTTAGTTCATACAGCATGATAGAGAGGGTTAGTTTATACAGCATGATAGAGAGGTTTAGTTTATACAGCATGAAAGAGGGGTTTTATTCCATACAGCATGATAGAGAGGGTTAGTTCATACAGCATGATAGAGGGGTTTTAGTTCATACAGCATGATAGAGGGTTTTTAGTTCATACAGCATGATAGAGAGGGTTAGTTCATACAGCATGATAGAGAGGGTTAGTTTATACAGCATGATAGAGGGGTTTTAGTTCATACAGCATGATAGAGGGTTTTTAGTTCATACAGCATGATAGAGAGGGTTAGTTTATACAGCATGATAGAGAGGTTTAGTTTATACAGCATGAAAGAGGGGTTTTATTCCATACAGCATGATAGAGAGGGTTAGTTCATACAGCATGAAATAGGGGTTTTAGTTCATACAGCATGATAGAGGGGGTTAGATCATACAGAATGAAAGAGGGGGTTAGTTCATACAGCATGATAGAGAGGGTTAGTTTATACAGCATGATAGAGGGGTTTTAGTTCATACAGCATGATGGAGGGGTTTTTAGTTCATACAGCATGATAGAGAGGGTTAGTTCATACAGCATGATAGAGGGGTTTTTAGTTCATACAGCATGATAGAGGGGTTTTAGTTCATACAGCATGATAGAGGGGTTTTAGCTCATACAGCATGATAGAGAGGGTTAGTTCATACAGCATTATAGAGGGGTTTTAGTTCATACAGCATGGAAGAGGGGTTTTAGTTGATACAGCATGATAGAAAGGGTTAGTTCATACAGCATGATAGAGAGGGTTAGTTCCTCACTCATGATAGAGAGGGTTAGTTCATACAGCATGATAGAGAGGGTTAGTTCCTCACGCATGATAGAGAGGGTTAGTTTATACAGCATGATAGAAAGGGTTAGTTCATACAGCATGATAGAGAGGGTTAGTTCCTCACGCATGATAGAGAGGGTTAGTTCATACAGCATGATAGAGAGGATTAGTTCCTCACGCATGATAGAGAGGATTAGTTCATACAGCATGATAGAGAGGGTTAGTTCCTCACGCATGATAGAGAGGATTAGTTTATACAGCATGATAGAGAGGGTTAGTTTATACAGCATGATAGAGAGGGTTAGTTTATACAGCATGATAGAGAGGGTTAGTTCATACAGCATTATAGAGGGGTTTTAGTTCATACAGCATGGAAGAGGGGTTTTAGTTGATACAGCATGATAGAGGGGTTTTAGTTCATACAGCATGATAGAGGGGTTTTAGTTCATACAGCATGATAGAGGGGTTTTAGTTTATACAGCATGATAGAAAGGGTTAGTTCATACAGCATGATAGAGAGGGTTAGTTCCTCACGCATGATAGAGAGGATTAGTTTATACAGCATGATAGAGAGGGTTAGTTCCTCACGCATGATAGAGAGGGTTAGTTTATACAGCATGATAGAGAGGATTAGTTCATACAGCATGATAGAGGGGTTTAGTTTATACAGCATGATAGAGGGGTTTAGTTCATACAGCATTATAGAGAGGGTTAGTTCATACAGCATGATAGAGAGGGTTAGTTCATACAGCATGATAGAGAGGGTTAGTTCATACAGCATGATAGAGGGGTTTAGTTTATATAGCATGATAGAGGGGTTTAGTTCATACAGCATTATAGAGAGGGTTAGTTCATACAGCATTATAGAGAGGGTTAGTTCATACAGCATGGTAGAGGGGGTTTGTTCATATTGCACAACAATCAACTCACATTCAGTAGGCTATACATATGATCCTATCATACACAATATACTCTCTATGCAGACAGCAATGCAAGAATTCAGCACCAATTGCATTGTAGGCAGGCGAGGCCCACAGAGGTAAGGGTTATCTAGACTCTAGACAGAACACAGACACCAATTCGACCCAAACTGTGCATTGACTGAATGCTAAAAAGGAATCTTTTCTGTCTCTGGTCTCCCAAGGAGCGGGAGGCTGGTCTCCCCAGGTGAAAGACAGACAGCCGTGGCTGCAGCTGGACCTCAGGGACAGGATGGAAGTGACGGCCATCGCCACCCAGGGGCGCTACGGTGGCTCAGACTGGGTCAGCAGCTACATGCTGCTGTTCAGTGACACCGGCCGAGCCTGGAAGCAGTACCGACAGGAGGACGGGGTGGGGGTGAGTTGCATCATACTGTAGATTTACTGTAGATTTACTGTTGTACTTATGAAGACTTGTTTTTAAAAATGTTATTGTATTTTTTCAGGGTAGATCAACTTTAATATATATATTTATTTAACTAGGCAAGTCAGTTATTGCAGACAGATTTCCAATCCCCCATATTTGTGGGGTAAATATGTAAACACTGGGGATATTACTCATTCAAGGGTTTTTCTTTATTTGCACTTATTAGATTGTAGAATAAAAGTGAAGACATCAAAACTATGACATAACACATATGGAATCATGTAGTAACCAAAAAAGTGTTAAACAAATCATAATATATTTTATATTTGAGATTCTTCAAAGTAGCCACCCTTTGCCTTGATGACAGCTTTGCACACTAATGGCATTCTCTCAACCAGCTTCATGAGGACTGCCACAGGAATGGAAGACCCAGAAATACCTCTGCTGCAGAGGAAAAGTTCATTAGAGTTACCAGCTTCAGATTGCAGCCCAGAGTTCAAGTAAGACGCATCTCAACATCAACTGTTCAGAGGAGACTGTGTGAATCAGGCCTTCATGGCGAATTTCTGCAAAGAAACCACTACTAAAGGACACAAATAATAAGAAGAGACTTGCTTGGGCCAAGAAACACAAGCAATGGACATTAGACCGGTGGAAATTTGTCCTTTGGTCTGGAGTCCAAATTTGAGATTTTTAGTTACACCCTCAACCAAATTTAGATGGTTTGGGATGAGTCGGACCGCAGTGAAGGAAAAGCAGCCAACAAGTGCTCAGCATACGTGGGAATTCCTTCAAGACTCATGGAAAATCATCCAGGTGAAGCTGGTTGAGAGAATGCCAAGAGTGTGCAAAGCTGTCATCAAGGCAAAGGGTGGCTACTTTGAAGAATCTCAAATATAAAATATATTTTGATTTATTTTTTGGTTACTACATGATTCCATGTGTTATGTCATAGTTTTGATGTCTTCACTTTTATTCTTGAATGACTAATATTCCAAACTTTTGGCCCCCAGTGTATATATAAAATATATATTTTTTTTTTAACCCTCCCCTAATTGGAGTAAACTCATGGATAACAACAGGCTTCTACTTCAAGTTTATACAGACTATATAGATTTTATGAACACAGTATATTTTACAATAGTTATATTATGTTTGTTTTTAGTCCCATCCTTCAGCTCCACTCAACCCCTCCCATCTACCTCTGAACACCATCCAGTGAAGACTTGTTTTCACTGATGTGCTATTCCCTGAGGTAATGCCTTGGCTATAGCGCAATGGGCTAATACAGGCGCGCAGGAGAGCCGAGTTTGAACCCAGTGGGTCACATTGACTTTAACGTAATCATCTAAGTTCTGACTTTTCTTTTCACTCGGCACACTGGGATGAGAGAGTAGCTGAGTATTGAGCTGTAACTCAGAGTAGGTCAAAGCTGCAAGGAAAGAAGACAATGGGTCCCTCTCTTGTACTTGAGTTAGGGGGCTTTGTTTTGGAGCGTTTTTTCTAAACTCTGGTATGTTTTCCCCCTCGTTTGGGTTAGTTTGGTCTGGTGTGAACACTCTATCCACACTCGGGAACGCATTAAGCAACACACCGTGGTTCGCTCAAAAAGAGTGGTCTCGGTCCGATTTCATTCGTACCATGGTGCGGTTCACTGCAGGTGAGAACACAGTCCAGATCAAACACAGGAAAAGAACCAGAAGCGTGCAGTATTATTGGTTGTTTGACTGTGAGCATTTGATGAAATGCACGCAGTACCATAACTTGATATCTTTGAAGCATTCTGTGAGTAGCAGAGCATTTCTGAGTGCATCCAATGCAGATTAGGGGAGACGGGGTTATACCGGGGATATAGGGAGAATCTCAATTACATACTCCTCTGTTTCCTTTTCCAAACCCATTGGAGAAGGTCAGAGGAGAGGGACCTCTAGCTTTCTCCTCAAATGGGTTTTGAGAAGGAGACGAGGAGAGAGGTCGTGAGGAGAATGTAATTGAGATTCTCCCATAGGCTACTGAATATAGTCTATTCACGTGGCGTTTAGAGAGGCTATTTCCCCTCGCATGTTGTTGGAAGACCAAAGCGAAAGTAATATGATGTTTGGGACACACAAGTCATGCTTTTTGATAATCATAGATGGATGAATTTTTCTCCAATAAATAAATTACTTACATGACCACATGGTTTTGTTCAGGCATTTTAGTTTACTTGACATTTGGCAATGTGAAACCAACAGGACCAAAATGGGAAAAAAAGACAATGTAACAGATAATCAAATTCTGATTTGAACTATAGCTCATAAGGAGGGTTGAAAACGCCCTTAGTGTCCTCAACCTCTGGTGTTTGTTACAGTCCTCTCTGTCCCTGTTTTGCTCTCCCCAGAGATGCCACGCTTTGTGGGAAAACCATTAGTAGAATTCAGACTGTAACTCGCTTTTTATCTCATTGTTTAAAATCCTTGTGAAGGAGACATTTTGTTGAGTTTGACAGTAGTGTGGGATGAACTGTGTGGCTGTACTCTACAGACTGGCCCAGTCCACATTCATCCTATCCCCCCTCTACTGTGATTGTATTGCTAGTGTTTGGCTAGCACGTGTACATAATTGACTTAACATCTAAAAACAAAAAAATTGACTGTTTGTGCCTCATGATGTTTTAGTGGACATAAATTATTTAGAATCCATTGTGTTCGCCCCCGTTATGTCAAATACAACTCAACATTCTGCAACTTTTCTTAAGATGTCTCGGGGACAAATGTGTTGACGCATCAGCAATACTCAAGAGTTTCTATCACATGATGTATAATTATCAGTAGTTGAAGTTACAAGTGCAGACAGCATGTCCAGTCCACTACGGCAACATGTATTGGATTATTCATTCTCTTCTATGTCTTTAAATATACATTATTTACACTCAACTGTGGAAATGTGAGATAATGTAGAAATGATGGTGTAGTGTATGAACCCTACTTGTGGGATACTTTCCGAATGCACTGTATATGCCATTTACTTGATGCTTTTATCCATAGCGACTTAGTCATGACGTTACAAGCGCCATGCTCCCACTATCCTGGCATTACAAGCACCATGCTCCCACTATCCTGATGTTACAAGCACCATGCTCCCACTATCCTGACGTTACAGCACCATGCTCCCACTATCCTGACGTTACAAGCACCATGCTCCCACTACCCTGACGTTACAAGCACCACGCTCCCACTACCCTGACGTTACAAGCACCATGCTCCTACTACCCTGACATTACAAGCACCATACTCCTACTACCCTGACATTACAAGCACCATGCTCCTACTACCCTGACATTACAAGCACCATGCTTCCACTACCCTGACATTACAAGCACCATGCTCCCACTACCCTGACGTTACAAGCACCATGCTCCCACTACCCTGACGTTACAAGCACCATGCTCCCTCTACCCTGACGTTACAAGCACCATGCTCCCACTACATTGACGCTGGTCTTGTTGTAAATGCGAAGCATTGCTGCTTTGAAATCAGACAAGCCTGGTGTCAATCAACAAGACCCACAGGAGACAACATCTAGCCTATTGAATAGTCATGCCATTCACTTCTATGTTAATGTGAGAAGACACCAGGTGTCATTTTGGTTGTGAAACCTGCCTACAGAAACAGAAACGGTATGATGAATTGGATGAGTGGCAGGTAATTAGTGAGACGTCCCTAATGAAGGCACTCCAAAGGTGGGCGACCACAGCCGACACGAAGCCGGCACGCCACACAGAGAATTGACATCCGTCTGGGAAGGGAGGTTGAAAGGTAATGTCTGATGGCGGTGCCGGCTGAGAGGGCTAATGAGATAACACCAGCTGGCTACGTCTGCCAGGTTGCAGCAACTCTGCACCTGTAAGGTTAGATGGTATTATGTGCTGTGTATGAAAATAGCACTAATGATACACACAGACACTCTCTCCTTCTTTCTCTCACACACACACACACACACACACATATACTGTCTCTCACACACACACACACACATATACTGTGCGTGTGCATGCACTGCACACGCACACAAACACATCAAATCAAATCAAATTGTATTGGTCACATACACGTGTTTAGCAGATGTTATTGTGGGTGTAGCGAAATGCTTGCGCTTCTAGTTCCGATAGGGCAGTAATATCTAACAAGTAATATCTAACAATTACACAACATATACCCAATACACACGAATGTAGGTAAGGAATGAATTAGGACTATATACATATATGGACGAGTGGCATGGACTAAGATACAGTAGAATTGTATAGAATACAGTATTTACATATGAGATGAGTAATGTCAGATTTGTAAACATTATTAAAGTGACTAGTGTTCCATTATTAAAGTGGCCAGTGATTTCTAGTCTATAGGCAGCCGCCTCTAATGTGCTAATGATGGCTGTTTAACTGTCTGATGGCCTTGAGATAGAAGCTGTTTTTCAGTCTCTCGGTCCCAGCTTTGATGCACCTGTACTAACCTCGCCTTCTGGATGATAGCAGGGTGAACAGGCAGTGGCTCGGGTGGTTGATGTCCTTGATGATCTTTTTGGCCTTCCTGTGACATCGGGTGCTGTAGGTGTCCTGGAGGGCGGGTAGTCGGGTAGTCCACCCTCTGGAGAGCCTTGCGGTTGCAGTGATACAGCCCGACAGGATGCTTTCAATTGTGCATTTCTTTAACCTCCTGAGGTTGAAGAGGCTCTGTTGCACCTTCTTCACCACACTGTCTGTGTGGGTGGACCATTTCAGTTTATCAGTGATGTGTACGTCAAGGAACTTGAAGCTTTCCACCTTCTCCACTGCGGTCTCATCGATGTGGATAGGGGGGTGCGCACTCTGCTGTTTCCTGAAGTCCACGATCATCTCCTTTGTTTTGTTGATGTTGAGTGAGAGGTTGTTTTCTTGGCACCACACTCCCAGAGCCCTCACCTCCTCCCTGTAGGCTGTCTCGTTGTTGTTGGTAATCAAGCCTACTACTGTTGTGTCGTCTGCAAACTTGATTATTGAGCTGGAGGCGTGCTTGGCCACGCAGTCATGGGTGAACAGGGAGTACAGGAGTGGGCTGAGCATGCACCCTTGAGGGGCCCCAGTGTTGAGGATCAGTGAGAAGGAGGTGTTGTTTCCTACCTTCACCACCTGGGGGCGGCCCGTCAGAAAGTCCAGGACCCAGTTGTACAGGGCGGGGTAAAGACCCAGGGCCTCGATCTTAATGATGAGCTTGGATTGTACTATGGTGTTGAATGCTGAGTTATAGTCAATAAACAGCATTCTTACATAGGTATTCCTCTTGTCCAGATGGGATAGGGCAGTGTGCAGAGTGATGGCGATTGCATCATCTGTGGATCTATTGGGGCACTGCACACGCACACTCACATACTAACTTGCATGCACTGCTCACACACACACACACACACACACACACATACTAACGTGCATGCAATGCGCACACACACACACACATACACACACACACATACTAACATGCATGCACTGCACACACGCACATAACCACACCAACACCCGCATCCACAAGACAGAGATAGAGCTGCAGTCCTTTTATCTCTGTTCTGTGCCAGACCTGGTCACAATGGCAACATGATTATCTATTCTCATAACTCTCCGCTGTCGTTGTCTTTTAGAGTCACATAGACAAGCCAGCACTGCAGTGGCACAACACAGAGTATAGTTGGTAATGTTAGGAACAATGGGATGGCACTCGTGAACCAGCTGCTAATGATCCAGGGAGAAAAGACGAAAAGGACTGATGTTTGTGGGCGACCAGCTAGCTATTAAGTGATGAAATCTTGTATTATTTAGTTTGTTTTTTGTGTTTCCATCAGTTCATTTGAGGATGCAAGCTCGGTACTGTCTTTGGTTTTCAGAGAAAATGTATGTCTGCTCCAAATATGCACAACATCATAAAGCTATATTGCAGTTCCAATGTTTTTGTATGTTCACGTAAACCCCTCTGAGCTTGTTAAGAAAGCTGAATTTTTCCATAAATCTTCCAATTGTTCTACCCCTGGAGTGAAACAATGTCTAATGAGCTTGGTGTGTTGGGTTGTTAAAAACAACCTGCTACAGCTGGTCTACAGTAATGAGGGGATGTAAACATGACTCAGATATCATCTCTACTTCCTGTTGTTCTATCCTTCTTTAGTTCCTGCTGCAGATACACTGAGTGACAAAACATTAAGAACACCTTTCCCTGTTATTGAGTTGCACCCCTCCCTTTTAGCCTCAGAACAAACTAAATTTGTCGGGGCATGGACTCTACAAGGTGTGGAAAGCATTCCACGGGGATGCTGGCCCATGTTGACTTCAGTGCTTCCCACAGTTGTGTCGGATGTCCTTTGGGTGGTGGACCATTCTTGATACACACAGGAAAGTGTTGAGCGTGAAGTTTCAGCTGGTTTTACTTGAATAAATAGGATTTGTTTCAGGAACCATCCTTTGTTGCTTCCTCATAGGAATTATATAAATAGGATATTATATAAACACTTTTAAAAAATAACCTCCCTGGAAAGCAATTATCTGGAATTGCAATAAAGAGGAGACATTTATTCGTCATCAAATACCATTTCACTATTTCTTCTAAACTCTGGCTTCATGCTGGTCGATATTCTCTGCAGAAAACCTCCAAACTATTACAGTTTGAGCTACTGTATACTGCCTGCCTGCAGGATGTAAGGGTTTGTTTAGATGATTTTTCTCCCTAGTAATAGTTTGCCTGTGTTTTGGGGGTATTGTGGTAAATTGCCGTAATCATCTCATCGATATTGAGAAATAGATTTTTCTCAGTAATGAATATACTGCCATATTCTGGTGAAGCAAACGGTTTTCTAATTTAATTTGCTAAATAAGTTACTTGGTCTGAATGGATGAGTAGACCCCAGTGAGTTTGCAAATGCTTATCTTGCATAGACATGAGTTATAAGTGCTTAGCTTGCACCTTTTCTAAAATACCGTCACCAGGCACCACTTAAATAGACTCAGAAAAGCATGTGCATAAATCACAATAACGGCCTAAATAGTTAACTTGTAGGACTGTCTCTTTATGGTCTACCAAGAGACCCATCCTTCAGAGAGGTAACACTTCACCTCCATTTTACTGCATTCATTCCATGTCATTTGTACCTCTTCTGCAACCTCCCCCATGCCGTTGGGTTTTCAGCTGCAGGGAGAAGTGAATTAATGACACTGCTTGACTCTGTTGGACTATTCACACAGCCTGGAGCCCTGGTGTCAACACAATCTATCTTTCTTTTACTCTGTGATACACATCATTATCGATTTAGTTTGTCACCTGCCTCGAATCCGTTTTGACGGTCGCTTGTGATTTTGTATTTTTTTACTCTCCGTTCATCACCCAATACAGATTGTTGATGCAGTGGAGGTTACAGGGATTAGCAGTGAAGAAGCATAACGACATCTCACATTCTCAGAGAGAGGTCATTTTTATCTCACTGGGAGCAGACAATATGTAGTACCAATAGTTTGGTACGACACTTGCAGCCGTTGTACAGTTTTTTCCCCTCTGAGTTGTGTGGTAGTGCACTGGTGGAAATTCTCACAATTCCAACCCACACAACACGACCCACGCAACACATTTGATCTTTTATCTCTTTTATTTGAAAGCAGAGTCATTTGGAGTGAGAGGTTTTGCTTTGTCGTATCACAGTAATGTTTCATGCCTTTCACAGTTCGTGGAAACTACACACGTTTTTTTTTTTTTAGGATCCGAAACATTTGTCTTAGAAGACACAAAACCCTTTTAAATTCTTTGCTGAAAGGCAAAGGTCAGTTCAGACATACGTAGTTAACATTTACTCCCTTGATAACAGAGCTATAATTGCTCTCCAGTTTTGTTTAATGAATACAGTTCCCTGAACATTTTAGTTTTTCCTGTATATTATATATATATATATATATTTATATTCTATATTTCCTGTATATTATATATTAATATTTTTTCTGTATAGTATATATGTATATTTTATACAACAGGTGGGTCTAATCCTGAACCGCATTCCAGACACTTTCTTGTCCAAAAAGTTACCACTGGCTAAATCTATGATGTTAAAATGCCTATTTACTCTCTTACATCTTGCTGTGCAATCCACTGTCTCATCAGACCAGCCACGCAATTTATAAACTTGATCTACACTATAAAAAGCATCTAAACATTATCTCACATTATCTCAGACATTTTTTACCTTGCTGTCTGCTGTATTGTTTCAATATTCAAATTCGATCTCCAGCTGTCCCATAGTAATGAGCGTGTTGGGAGCCGGGACGAGACAGGCAGGCAGCGTTTCTCAGCCAGTCAAAATCATGAATCAGCTGGCATAATTTTTATGGATATATACAAAGAAATGTAGAAAAAAATGTAAAACGAAACAAAGTGAAGCTAGTTTGCAGTCTATCCAGCTTCAGTTTGAAGTTATCGTCTTAGCTGTGTTGCTCGCTAGCTTCTCTGAACAACTGTGTCCTACCAAGTGAGCATATTTTCTATGCCAGGTGAAATTACGCCTCATTAGCTCATTGTTATGGATGGATCCAAATAAATGTCACTAGAAAACAGCTTAAACAAATGCAAATGCAGCTACTTTGCTGTTAGTCTGGCTACACTTTTTGACGTGACTGTAAATTACTCGTAGTTGGCTAGCTAGCAAGCAAGGGATAAAAACTTTGGAAGCAAGTATGGAAATTTAGCACGAACAGCTGTTCTGTGCTGTGTGTGTGTGCGCATTGCATGCACGTTAGTACTGGCAACCGAACCGATAGAACGAACGACCAGCCAACTTGGGTAGCAACCGTAGATTTGTGTCGGGACTATATCTTGTGGAAAGATTAAATAGTATCAGTAAATATTTTTAATGAAAATATGTTAATCATTATTTTAATATGTTGGTAACACGTTGTATAAAAGTGATAATGCACTTGAAGCATAATATATCCTCCAAACACCGGCTTCCAGTGTATTATATATATATATGTTTTTCTTTTTTTGCAAATTTTTTTACATTGTAGAATAAAAGTGAAGACATCAAAACTATGACATAACACATATGGAATCATGTAGTAACCAAATCAAACTATATTTGAGATTCTTCAAATAGCCACCTTTGCCTTGATGACAGCTTTGCTGTCACGATGCGGAATAATGGGACGATAAACGGAGCGCTGATGGAGCGTCATTCCTTTTTATTTTCGGAGATGGTCTCACAAGGCACGAAAATACAAGAAAAGGAGATGACTTAAACTAACTATAACTAAACACTATACAAAGCTAAGCAAAGTAACTTACGTGCTGAAACACAAGGCAGACACGAACAATGATCCACACACAGGTGGCTGTGTGTGGAGTCTAAATACTATCCCCAATCAGAGACAACGCTATACAGCTGTCTCTGATTGGGGATGATCATCTCCCTAATAATGTGTGATGACTTGGTTGTGTGCCTCTCTCCTCCCCTAGGTGGGAGTAAGAGGCCTTACCACAAACAAGCCATCACAGTACCCCCCCCCCAAGGTGCGGACTCCCGATCGCACACACAATCCCCCCCTTCCTGAAAGACAAAAAAAAAAAATGTCCAAAAACTAGGGGGGACATGGCGGGGTACTGAGGTGGTTGCTGGTGGGGGCTCCGGTTCCGGTTCCGGGCGTGGCACAGGCTGTGAGAGTAGCTTCCCTCCTACCTCACGGTTGCACGCCCGGTCCGGTCCGGACCCCGGCGCGGTGGTTCCCCCCTCAGTACTCCCGCCATTCACCAAGTCCTGTCTGGACCCTGGTGCGGGAGCCCTCGACCCTGGAGAGGGGCTGACAACCGGCCCCGGACTGGGCACCGGTGGAGCGGACTGCTCCTTCCCTGGAGCGACGTAGACGACCGGCCCCGGACTGGGCACCGGTGGAGCGGACTGCTCCGGCACTGGAGCGACGCAGATGACCGGCCCCGGACTGGGCACCGGTGGAGCGGACTGCTCCGTCTCTGGAGCGACGTAGACGACCGGCCCCGGACTGGGCACCGGTGGAGCGGATTGCTCCGGCACTGGAGCGACGTAGACGACCGGCCCCGGACTGGGCACCGGTGGAGCAGACTGCTCCGGCACTGGAGCGACGTGGACGACCGGCCCCGGACTGGGCACCGGTGGAGCGGACTGCTCCGTCACTGGAGCGACGTAGATGACCGGCCCCGGACTGGGCACCGGTGGAGCGGACTGCTCCGGCACTGGAGCGACGTGGACGACCGGCCCCGGACTGGGCACCGGTGTAGCGGACTGCTCCGGCACTGGAGCGACGCAGACGACCGGCCCCGGACTGGGCACCGGTGGAGGTTCAGGTCTGCTCACCCTCCCCGGAGCTCTCGGGCTGCTGACCCTCCCTGGGGACCTCGGGCTGCTGACCTTCGCCGGGGACCTCGGGCTGCTGACCTTCGCCGGGGACCTCGGGCTGCTGACCGTCGCCGGGGACCTCGGGCTGCTGACCGTCGCCGGGGACCTCGGGCTGCTGACCGTCGCCGGGGACCTCGGGCTGCTGACCGTCACCGGGGACCTCGGGCTGCTGACCGTCACCGGGGACCTCGGGCTGCTGACCGTCACCGGGGACCTCGGGCTGCTGACCGTCACCGGGGACCTCGGGCTGCTGACCGTCACCGGGGACCTCGGGCTGCTGACCGTCACCGGGGACCTCGGGCTGCTGACCGTCACCGGGGACCTCGGGCTGCTGACCGTCACCGGGGACCTCGGGCTGCTGACCGTCACCGGGGGCCTCGGGCTGCTGACCGTCACCGGGGACCTCGGGCTGCTGACCTTCTCCGGAGGCCTCAGGCTGCTGACCTTCACAGGAGGCCTCAGGCTGCTGACCTTTACAGGAGACTTCAGGCTACTGACCGTCACAGGAGGCCTCGGGCTGCTGACCTTCTCCGGAGACCTCAGGCTGGATGCCGTGCCCACCCTGGGCACCGACGCAGAGGTGGTCTTCAGCCCTGCAGCTGGTCTGGCTGACGGCCCCAGACTGGGCACCGACACGCTATGGAGCTCCTGCTCCACAGCGGGACTGAGCGTCGTGCCCACCCTGGGCACCGACGCAGAGATGGTCTTCAGCCCTGCAGCTGGTCTGGCTGTCGGCCCCAGACTGGGCACCGACACGCTATGGAGCTCCTGCTCCACAGCGGGACTGAACGTCGTGCCCACCCTGGGCACCGACGCAGAGATGGTTCCCAACCCTCTGGTTGGGCTGGCTGTCGGCCCCAGACTGGGCACCGACGCGCTATGGAGCTCCTGCTCCACAGCGGGGCTGAACGTCGTGCCCTCCCTGGGCATCGACGCAGAGATGGTTTCCAGCCCTCTGGTGGCGACCGTCGCGGTAGCCTCCGTGCGAGGGGTAGGCACGGGGCGTACTGGACTGGGGACACGCACCATAGGTCTGGTGCGAGGAGCTGGCACGGGTCGCACCGGGCTGGAGATACGCACCATAGGTTGGGTGCGAGGAGTAGGCACAGACCGTACCGGGCTGGGGGAACGCACCACTGGTCTGGTGCGAGTAGCTGGAACGGGCTGTACCTGGCTGGGGAAACGCACCGTTGGGTCGGTGCGTTGAGCTGGCTCGGGTCGCGCCGGGCTGGGGAAACACACCATAGGTTGGGTGCGAGGAGCAGGCACAGACCGTACCGGGCTGGGGGAACGCACCACTGGTCTGGTGCGAGTAGCTGGAACGGGCTGTACCTGGCTGGGGAAACGCACCGTTGGGTCGGTGCGTCTAGCTGGCACGGGTCGCTCCGGGCTGGAGACACGCACCATGGGGCTGGTGCGTGGAGCAGGCGCGGGCTGTACCTGGCTGGGGAAACGCACCGTTGGGTTGGTGCGTTTAGCTGGTACGGGACTCACCGGGCTAGCGTTGCGCACCGATGGTTTGGTGCGCTGAGTCGGTTTCCTCCTCCTCCGACTCTGGACCGGCGCTGGAGGCACCGGACTGGGAACTGGCGCTGGAGCACGACTGTCCCTGTCGTGCCTACTCCACCGCCAATCCCCATCCTGTGAGGGTTCCTCCGGGAACCCCCACGAGTGAGGGAACAGAAGCACATCGTCGTCGTCTTCCTCCGACTCCTCTCTGTACTCCCGTTCCCACGGCTGTAGGGGCTCCTCCTGGAACCCCCACGAGTGCAGTGGTCGGGGCTCTTCTCCCTCGATCCCCGACCACCCCCATAGCCCCCCCCCAAAATTCGTTTGAGGGGTTTTCTGGGCTCCAGGCTGGTCCTCAACCCTAGCCCGGTGACGTGTCCTCCGTCTCCGGCGCCTCGGCTGCTCCGGACCCCAGCCTTCCTCCACCGAGCGATAATAGGAGTGTTCCTCCTCGGTAATTTTCCCCATACCGAGGAGGATATCTCCTAATGTAATCCCCCGTTGCGTCCCAGGGTGGTGGATCATTCTGTCACGATGCGGAATAATGGGACGATAAACGGAGCGCTGATGGAGCGTCATTCCTTTTTATTTTCGGAGATGGTCTCACAAGGCACGAAAATACAAGAAAAGGAGATTACTTAAACTAACTATAACTAAACACTATACAAAGCTAAGCAAAGTAACTTACGTGCTGAAACACAAGGCAGACACGAACAATGATCCACACACAGGTGGCTGTGTGTGGAGTCTAAATACTATCCCCAATCAGAGACAACGCTATACAGCTGTCTCTGATTGGGGATGATCATCTCCCTAATAATGTGTGATGACTTGGTTGTGTGCCTCTCTCCTCCCCTAGGTGGGAGTAAGAGGCCTTACCACAACCAAGCCATCACATTTGCACACTCTTGGCATTCTCTCAACCAGCTTCACCTGGAATGCTTTTCCATCAGTCTTGAAGGAGTTCCCACATATGCTGAGCACTTGTTGGTTGCTTTAAATTTGGTTGAGGTTGGAACCAAAAATCGCAAATTTGGACTCCAGACCAAAGAACAAATTTCCACCGGTGTAATGTGTTCGTATTTCTTGGCCCAAGCAAGTCTCTTCTTCTTATTGGTGTCCTTTAGTAGTGGTTTCTTTGCAGCAATTCAACCATGAAGGCCTGACTCACACAGTCTCCTCTGAACAGTTGATGTTGAAATGTATCTGTTACTTGAACTCTGTGAAGCATTTATTTGGGCTGCAATCTGAGGCTGGTAACTCTAATGAACTTATCCTCTGCAGAAGAGGTATTTCTTGGTCTTCCATTCCTGTGGCAGTCCTCATGAAGCTGGTTGAGAGAATGCCATGAGTGTGCAAAGCTGTCATCATTGGATTGGCGCCACCCTGCGTGGTTGCCTGTTAAGCAGCTCCCATTGTTTGTGCGTAAATTGTTGTTTTAGTATGTTGAACTTCAATAGTTCAGGATTATAGAGTGCTACTGTTTTACAAAGATTTTCATCACTGGAAGCACTTTTATATTTTCTCAGCGCCAAACGTACACACGAGCCCTCATTTATTTACAACCGAACCCAGCTCCTGGATTTAGCACACGCAGCGCTGCTGCACCCCAGGGAAAAGTTTGATATTCCGGACCAGTTGAAAAGGCGACGGCGTGGACGCAGGGCGGGATTGAAGTGTAAGGCAAAGCTGAGGAAGTACAAGCCGGCTATACTGTCTATCATTATGGGCAACGTGAGATCGCAGCATAACAAGATGGACGAGCTTCAGGGTCTGGTTCATGGTCAAAAAGACTACCGGGAAGCAAGCCTATTGTGTTTTCAAACAGTTCGTAAAGTGCCCAACCAGGAATAATACAACTCTGGACTTGTTATATGCTAATGTGAAGGATGCATACAATTCCGCTGCACTCCCTCCCCTCGGTAGATTGGATCACAACCTTGTCCATCTCACCCCACTTTACAGGCCTATGGTCCAACAGCAGCCTGCGACCACTAGGACCATTAGGAGATGGTCCCCGGAGGCGAATGAGGCCCTACAGGACTGGTTTGAAACTCTGCTCTGTGAGGCTCATGGGGAGGACATCGATGGACTTACTGACTGCATAACGGACTATATAAATTTTTGTGTAGACAACACTGTACCCACCAGGAAGGTACGCTGGTGGGTAATAATAAACCCCGACCTGAAGGCCCTGCTAAATGAGAAGAAGAGGGCCTTCAAGGAGGGGGACAGGGACAAATTGAAATGCGTCCAGAGGGAGCTGAAGTTGCGGATTGCTGAGGGGAAGAGAGGGTATAAGGAGAAGATGGAGGACAAGCTGAGGCAGAGCCAGGTGAGAGAGGTGTGGAAGAGTATGAGAAATATCACTGGCTTCAAAAAGTCAAACAGTGGGCAGACGGAGGGGACCCAGGACAGAGCCAATGAGCTGAACACATTTTTTAACAGGTTCGATACTGGCCCTGTCCACCTCCCCTCCAGCTCCCCAGGCCACACACCCTCATGGCTGTCCCACCCCCACTTTGCTCACAACACCTCTGTTGAGACAATCAGCGACCCCACCTCCACCCCTGCTCCCTCTGGACTGATCTGCAACACCCCCCTTCCCCCCACCTCACCACCTGGGCTGGCTTTCACCACTATCTAATCAGGATTGAGGCAAAGTTGAACGGAGCAAAGTATGAAGAGATCCTCGAGTGGCCCAGCCAGAACCCGGACTTCAACCTGATCAAACATCGCTGGAGATACCTGAAAATAGCTGTGCAGCAAAGCACCCCATCCAACGTGACAAAGCTTGAGAGGATCTGCAGAGAAGAATGGGAGAAACCCAAATACAGGTGTGCCAAGCTTGTAGCGTCATACCTAAGAAGACTCAAGGCTGTAATCGCTGCCAAAGGTGCATCAACAAAGTATAATTAATACTTAATAAAATACTTAATTAATAAAAAATATATGGTCTGTATATTATCCTCTCTCCCCCCTCTCTCCCCCCTCTCTCCCTCCTCTCTCACTCCTCTCTTCCTCCTCTCTCCCTCCTCTCTCACTCCTCTCTCACTCCTCTCACTCCTCTCTCACTCCTCTCTCCCTCCTCTCTCCCTCCTCTCTCCCTCCTCTCTTCCTCCTCTCTTCCTCCTCTCTTCCTCCTCTCTCCCTTTTCTCTCCCTTTTTTCTCTGTTTGTCTGCAGAGGTTTGTGGGAAACGTGAATGCTGACGATGTCGTCCACCACAAGTTGTCCCGCTCTATCAGAAGCCGCTTCCTGCGCTTCGTCCCCATGGACTGGAACCCCAGTGGCTGGGTGGGACTCAGAGTGGAGGTCTACGGCTGTGCCTACAGTGAGTGATCAGACCTCCAGCCCTTACATGCAGACCAAACACGTTTAGCTAATATCATAATGCCTACAGTGAGTGACTCCACCACCCATTACATCCAGAACACCCTTTAAATGAAAGCAGGACGTTTCAGGACAACTGCAGAAATAGGAAAGGATTTTGATATTGATGCAATTCTCTCTTTTATCACAAATGATTAAAGAAAAATGCCGACCAAAAGAGGTAGACAGTAACAGCCAGGCAGGCGTGCAAGTTGAGAGCGCGGGTGATGCTAAATACAGTAATATAATCAAATAAAAGTGTATTGGTTGTGCAGGTGTTACAGCAGGTGCAGAGAGAGAGAGAGAGAGAGAGAGAGAGAGAGAGAGAGAGAGAGAGAGAGAGAGAGAGAGAGAGAGAGAGAGAGAGAGAGAGAGAGAGAGAGAGAGAGAGAGAGAGAGAGAGAGAGAGAGAGAGAGAGAGAGAGAGAGAGAGAGAGAGAGAGAGAGAGAGAGAGAGAGAGAGAGAGAGAGAGAGAGAGAGAGAGAGAGAGAGAGAGAGAGAGAGAGAGAGAGAGAGAGAGAGAGAGAGAGAGAGAGAGAGAGAGAGAGAGAGAGAGAGAGAGAGAGAGAGAGAGAGAGAGAGAGAGAGAGAGAGAGAGAGAGAGAGAGAGATTAATGTATCAACAGTAATAACTTGCCTTCTTGGGCACTTACAGGAATCAATTGTGTTTGACCGAAAGGGTTGAGCACGAGCTATAATTATCTAAGGAAAATAGCAAGTGTGTGTCATCAGTCAATTTAAATAAATTCATTAGGCCCTAATCTATGGATTTTCCATGACTGGGAATACAGATATGCTACAAGAATAAAACAATGCGTACACCTGCTCATCAAAATCTCATTCCAAAATCATGGGTATTAATATGGCTTTCCATTAGATGTTGGAAAATTCCTGCGGGGACTTGCTTCCATTCTGCCACGAGCGTTGGTGAGGTCGGCACTGATTTTGGGCGATTAGGCCTGGTCTAATCTGTTCATTGGGAGTTTCATGAAATGGGTTTCCATGACCGAGCAGCAGCACACAAGCCTAAGATCACCATGAGCAATGCCAAGCGTCGGCTGGAGTGGTGTAAAGCTGCTGCCATTGGACTCTGGAGCAGTGGAAATGATTTCTCTGGAGTGATGAATCACACTTCACCATCTGGCAGTCCGACAGACAAATCTGGGTTTGGCGGATGCCAGGAGAACCCTACCTGCCCGAATGTATAGTGCCAGCTGTAAAGTTTGTTGGAGGAGGATTAATGGTCTGGGACTGTTTTTTATGGTTTGGGCCCCTTAGTTCCAGTGAAGGGAAATCTTAACGCTACAGCATACAATTATATTCTAGACAATTCTGTGCTTCTAACTTTGTGGCAGCAGTTTGAGGAAGGCCCTTTCCTGTTTCAGTATGACAATGCCCCTGTGCACAAAGCGAGGTCCATACAGAAATGGTTTGTCGAGATCGGCGTGGAAGAACTTGACTGGCCTGCACAGAGCCCTGACCTTAACCCCATCGAACATTTTTGGGATGAACTAGAACGCCAACTGCAAGCCAGGCCTAGTCACCCAACATCAGTTCCCGTCCTCACTAATGCTCTTGTGGCTGAATGGAAGCAAGTCCCTGCAGCAATGTTCCAACATTTAGTGGAAAGCCTTCCCATAAGAGTGGTGGCTGTTATAGCAGCAAAGGGGGGACCAACTCCATATTAATGCTCATGATTTTGGAATGAGATGATATAGAACAGGTGTCCACATACTTTTGGTCATGTAGAGTAAGAAGACCTGAGAGCTATAGCAGTCTGTTCATAAATAGGCTCTTAGTGACAGGGACCAAGTAACCCAATGCCAAACCATTTAACTGTCTGTTGATTGCCTTCAGAGTCAGACGTGGCAGACTTTGATGGCAGAAGCTCGCTGCTCTACCGGTTTAACCAGAAGTCCATGAGCACGGTGAAGGATGTGATCTCACTCCACTTCAAGAGCCGCCAGGCTGAGGGGGTGCTGCTCCACGGAGAGGGTCAGAGGGGCGACTACATCACTCTGGAGCTTCACCGAGGCAGGCTGGCCCTCTACCTCAACCTGGGTGAGTTAGTCACACGGGGCAGGCTGGCCCTCTACCTCAACCTGGGTGAGTTAGTCACACCGGGGCAGGCTGGCCCTCTACCTCAACCTGGGTGAGTTAGTCACACGGGGCAGGCTGGCCCTCTACCTCAACCTGGGTGAGTTAGTCACACCGGGGCAGGCTGGCCCTCTACCTCAACCTGGGTGAGTTAGTCACACCGGGGCAGGCTGGCCCTCTACCTCAACCTGGGTGAGTTAGTCACACGGGGCAGGCTGGCCCTCTACCTCAACCTGGGTGAGTTAGTCACACGGGGCAGGCTGGCCCTCTACCTCAACCTGGGTGAGTTAGTCACACCGGGGCAGGCTGGCCATCTACCTCAACCTGAGTTGCTGGCCCTGTACCTCAACTTGGCTCAATAGGTCAGGGGTTAGAGGTTAGAGGTCATGAGTAACAGGACACAAGCGGCTCGGACTACAGTCTTTTTAACTGGCCGCATTCTGGGAGAGCTTGTGTTCTGATACCCTTCCAGTTACCACATCTCCAGTTACCACTACTCCTGAGCATACAGTCGTATTCAAAAGTTTGGGCACCCCTGACAATTTCCATGATTTCCATTTATAAATAATTGGGTGTTTGGATCAGCAATTTCATTATGATCTATCAAATAACTGATGGACACAGTAATATTTCAGTACTGAAATAGGTTTACAGAAAATGTGCAATATGCATCAAAACGAAATTAGACAGGTGCATAACTTTGGGCACCCCAACAGAAAAATCACATCAATATTTAGTAGAGCCTCCTTTTGCTAAAATAACAGCCTCTAGACGCTTCCTATAGCCTCTAATGAGTGTCTGCATTCTGGATGAAGGTATTTTGGACCATTCCTCCTTACAAAACATCTCCAGTTCAGTTAGGTTTGATGGTTGCCGAGCATGGACAGCCCGCTTCAAATCATCCCACAGATTCTCAATGATATTCAGGTCTGGGGACTGGGATGGCCATTCCAGAACATTGTACTTGTTCCTCTGCATAAATGCCCGGGTAGATTTTGAGCAGTGTTTTGGGTCGTTGTCTTGTTGAAATATCCAGCCCCGGCGTAACTTCAACTTTGTGACTGATTCTTGAACATTATTCCCAAGAATCTGCAGATATTGAGTGGAATCCATGCAACCCTCAACTTTAACAAGATTCCCAGTACCGGCACTGGCCACACAGCCCCACAGCATGATGAACCCCCACCAAATTTGACTGTGGGTAGCAAGTGTTTTTCTTGGAACGCTGTGTTCTTTTGCCACCATGCATAACGGCCCTTGTTATGACCAAATAACTAAATATTTGTTTCATCAGTCCACAGCACCTTATTCCAAAATGAAGCTGGCTTGTCCAAATGTGCGTTTGCATACCTCAAGCGACTCTGTTTGTGGCGTGTGTGCATAAAAAGCTTCTTCCGCATCACTCTCCCGTACAGCTTCTCCTTGTGCAAAGTGCGCTGAATTGTTGAACGATGCACAGTGACACCATCTGCAGCAAGATGATGTTGTAGGTCTTTGGAGGTGGTCTGTGGGCTGTTTTTGACCGTTCTCACCATCCTTCGCCTTTGCCTCTCCGATATTTTACTTGGCCTGCCACTTCTGGCCTTAACAAGAACTGTGCCTGTGGTCTTCCATTTCCTCACTATGTTCCTCACAGTGGACACTGACAGCTTACATCTCAGCTTTTTGTAGCCTTCCCCTAAACCATAATGTTTGAGAGTTGAGAGTTGTTTTGAGGCCCCCATGTTGCCACTCTTCAGAGGAGAGTCAAAGAGAACAACAACTTGCAATTGGCCACCTTAAATACCTTTTCTCATGATTGGATGCACTTGTCTATGACGTTCAAGGCTTAATGAGCTCACCAAACCAATTGTGTGTTCCAATTAATCAGTGCTAAGTAGTTACAGGTATTCAAATCAACAGAATAACAAGGGTGCCCAAATTTTTGCATAGCCTCTTTTTCACATCTGATTTAATTTCATACAACTTAATATTGAGAGAGAGACTAAAAATCTTTGTCTGGACAATACCCCAGTTCTCAGCTTTTATTAGAAAATGAATGGCATGCCACTGTGATCATTTTCTGTGACGACAGAGTAAATTATTATGCAGCTTCAGAGGGGTGCCCAAACTTTTGCATACGACTGTAATTTACAAGATAGACTCAGACTGTTAAGGATCCACATTGTGAGCAGCTGAGCTTGGAAAGAGGATTCGTAAATTACTGTCTTGTCTGTACTTCCTATGAGAGCACCTCTTCTTTCAATACGGTCCCTATGGCAACTGTATAATGATCAATATTAACCATAAAGATCCACATCGTGAACAGCTGAGTCTGGGGAACACTGTTGTAGTATCAGTTTTGGGATTGTCTTGTGAGCACATTCTTTCAGACCTCCTCTTTCCTCAAAATACTGTACTGTTTTATGATCTATATCAAAGTTACCATATTATCTGTTCTCTGTCTGTTCTCCGTCTTCAGATGACACCCGGCAGCGGTTCAGCAGTGGTCGTGTTGCGGTCACTCTCAGCAGTCTTCTGGACGACCAGCACTGGCACTCTGTCCTCATCGAGCGCTTCAACAAGCAGGTCAACCTCACCGTGGACACACACACACAGCACTTCAGGACCAAGGGGGAAGGAGACTCTCTGGAGGTGGACTATGAGGTGTGTCTATCCAAACACATACTGTAGAATAGTCAGACACTAGTTCAACCAAGTTATCTAAATGTGGCAATTTAAATTAATCCTGATGTCAACATTTCACCCTCTTTCCTCATCATAGCTCAGTTTCGGGGGCATCCCACTGCCAGGTAAGCCTGGTACCTTCCTGAGGAAGAACTTCCATGGCTGCATGGAGAACCTCTACTACAACGGGATCAACATCATCGACCTAGCCAAGCGACGCAAGCCTCAGATCTACAGCGTGGTAAGACAACCATTCTCATCCAGCCGTAGCATAGATTATTAGTACATCCTTAAAATAGTATGGGAACAAAGTAGTTAATCAACCAAGGCCTCTGTGAACTCTCAGACTCTTTTAATTGCACTGTTGCAGTGAGATTTCACATTTGCCTACAATGTGATTCATAGCTTTCTCCATGGTTCCTTAAACTGTAAGAGACCCAGGGCATAGACACTGTCCGTAGAGGAAACCAATCTATATTCTCTCTACCGTTAAGTTCTATCTGACCCTCACTACAATGTAATTAATTCTAAACTCATGAATAGACAACCCCGCCCCCCCCGCCCCACCATCAAATCAAACAGAAGCCAAAGTGCCACGTGATTGCATCACAGACAGCTTTTTTCCCTTGAAATTCTGATTGCTATGTTAAAAGGCCTTTACTTACAAGTGAGAAAGTGAGCAATTTTGCTCACTGACTGCCATGATGGAATCCGTAATGGAATTTCAATGTGGAATACTACCTGAGGTGGTGGTCTGTGGGTGAGAGATCACGCTGAGAGCCAAGGTGCTGCCGATTGCTCTTCCCTGCCTCTGAGACTCTGGGATTGATGGGCCACTGACCTCACTTGACATGGCTGCTCTTTTGCTCCATGTACCTCACAAGGCCTCTGGACCACTTGGAGTTAGGGTGTTCTTTTACTGCCGGCCTGACGGCTGATTGGAGGGGAAAAACTCAGAAATGTCATAGTTTGGTATTATATTTGATTTTTGTGTTTGTGGTGCTCTTGTAACGTACCTTTTGAATTCCAGATAGTCATTCAGCTTTATATGGCATTCTCAATGAATTATTTGGTTCTTACAGGCAAATTAATGATCTAAGTACCATATTCAGTAAATACCTTTCTTTATCAGCCCACTGTTTGTCATTCTGCTCAGATTAATGGTACAGTAAAATGTACAGTAAACACATCATGAGATTCATTATGAAATCATGTTGAGTAAATCATTCCATCATCTGTGTGTTCTATGTGTGTCTCCAGGGCAACGTGACCTTCTCGTGCTCTGAGCCCCAGCTGGTGTCCACCACCTTCCTGAGCTCCAGCAGCAGCTTCCTGTTGCTCCCGGCCACGCCGTCTGCCTCGGGGGGCTTTGCGGTGCGTTTACAGTTCAGAACGTGGAACCCAGATGGGCTACTGCTCTCCACCCGGCTGTCTCTGGAGCCCCAGCGACTGGAGCTGCAGATCAGCAACAGCCGGCTACGCCTGACCCACCACACGTCAGCCCAGCATAAAGAAGAGGTCTCCACCGGTGAGGGACAGGCCAACAGCCTCTAGTCTAGCTGACCCAGACCCACACTAGGCTGGAATCAGTGGGTCTGTCTATGAGAAGAGGTCTCCACCGGTGAGGGACAGGCCAACAGCCTCTAGTCTAGCTGACCCAGACCCACACTAGGCTGGAATCAGTGGGTCTGTGTATGACAAGAGGTCTCCATCAGTGAGGGCCAGGCCAACAGCCTCTAGTCTAGCTGACCCAGACCCACACTAGGCTGGAATCAGTGGGTCTGTGTATGAGAAGAGGTCTCCATCAGTGAGGGCCAGGCCAACAGCCTCTAGTCTAGCTGACCCAGACCCACACTAGGCTGGAATCAGTGGGTCTGTCCATTATCCAGGTGGATACCGTCTGTTTGGTTTTTCACATAAGTTAATCTACATAATTTCTATTACCTTTTGCCCTCTATAACCTCAGAGGACGCCTCCTCTTCTATAACCTCAGAGGACGCTTCCTCTTCTATAACCTCAGAGGACGCTTCCTCTTCTATAACCTCAGAGGACGCTTCCTCTTCTATAACCTCAGAGGACGCTTCCTCTTCTATAACCTCAGAGGACGCTTCCTCTTCTATAACCTCAGAGGACGCTTCATCTTCTTTGAATGGCTTGAGGTAAAATGCCATCCTTTATATCTTGTATTTTGGATGCGAGTTCTACAGGATTGCAGTCAGAGAGAAAAAACATGTAGAATTACATTGGATTGCAGAGCCCAGCCTTTCAGCAGATGGCAGGCACTGAGGGAATTATAGGTCCACAGAAAGACTGCCACAGCTTGGAAGCCCTTCACTATAAAGGACAATCAAAATTCATATCTCACAATCTGCTGTTAAGTCTATATGAAGCTGGAACCGACGGCCAAATGAATGTTTCATCCAACAATAACCACCAGTACAGTCACAGTATTACGTTCTGTCCTCTGGCAATGATTTAGCTTCAATCTGACCAACCACATAGTAATTCATTTTAATTTCCATGTCCTCTTCCCTTCATAGTACAGTGTAGTATGTCTTAACACCGGACCATAAATTACACAGCGAAGGATGGGCTCTGATTTGCAATATGTAGGCCTAGTACGGACAATGTAATCTAAAATATTACCCGTGTTGGAGATCCCAATCCCAACAGTCCCTGAAATAACCTGCAAGTGATGTTTGATAAGCCTGTAATAGAGATTGATAATGTCTCATTGAAATGTGACGTGCACAGAAAAGACACCTCACTGTGTCCACAGGTCACAGAGTGAATGATGGACTGTGGCACTCTGCGAGTCTCAGCTCCCGAGGTCTCCAGGTCACCATGACTCTGGACAATGAGCCGTCCTCCACTATCGACCTGGGGGACCACATGGAGGCAGGAGACAACCTCTACTTCGGAGGTAAGGCCACGTACACAGTGAGTCTTGTTGTCTGCATCACTGTATCATGAGACCAGGTCTTGGTGGTCAGGTCTTGGTGCAGCATCTGAAGACATTATCTGAAGATATATACAGGAAATGCTGGATTATGAAAATATGATGATTTAGCAACAGTTTTTCAATCTGTGTCACAGGTTGTCCGTCTGTAAACGTCTCGGGCTGTGAGAACCCCACGTTGGCGTTCCAGGGGTGCATGCGTCTCTTCTCCATCAACAGCCAGCCCATGGACCTGAACCTGGTGCACCAAGGACGACTAGGAGACTACAAGGAGCTGCAGTTTGACACGTGTGGCATCCATGACAGGTAAGACTAGGGTTTTTGCATCTGCAGACATTATACCAAGTAAGGCGGGGCTCCAATGTTGGTGTGTTTGTATGACAAACTGTAAGAGGTCTCTTGGCTCTGGCTCATAGGGTTACTTATCCTTGTCCAGTCGTCATTTGGCGTCATGGCTGAGGGCCCTGCTAACAAGCTGCTTCCTGTGTGGTGCTTGGCGTCCTCTCTGTCCCTCATTGCCACACTCTGTTGTGGGACTGATGTGTGGGATTATTACACACTGAATGGATGTCATGGCAAAATTGGGGAAACCTGGAGCACTTACAGGGAGGAGACAAACAAGAGAGCTGGCGTTCCTCCTTGAATTCGCCCTGAGGGGAACCGTACCTCTGATCGCAGATATAACTGATTGTTCTGTTTGCAATTCTAACCAGCAGATTGAAAGGCTGTTGGAGTGTGTGGAACAATTACAGATTAAATGTTAGCTGATGTTAGTTAAAGAGATGGAATGTGTAAAAAGAGGAAATTAGATTCTTGGTGACAACAAAACATCTGTCTGTGTCAGATGGCTGCCTCTCCAGTACGCTGAGAGCATGTATTATATAGTTCACTACCATGCAATATTACCCCTTGTTTTAGGGAGGCTAGTGCGACCAGACCGTTGGAAAGTTTCATTGTCCATCGCAGTGGCGTGTCTTTGTGTAAGGACCAGAACTTCATTAAAGGATTGGAAGATGAACCTTTACGAGCGCTAATCTCCTTTTCTCTGTGTCCAATCAAACTTCATGACTACAGTTTTTGCAAGTGTGCACTTCTGTGCCGTGGCTTCTGTAATTTCATGACCCGTGAGGGCAGCCGTGAACACAACAATAGAAATAGCTCTACGGTAATGAAACCATGGACTGCAACCTTATCCACGCCGCGGTCACTCTGCTCCATGGCAATTAATGAGAGAGATGAAAGTGCATGAAATCGTAGATGCATGCTTGTATAGATGCATGCTTGAAAGCCGGGCAATTATGCAAAACTGAAGGAGGCTTGAGGAAGAGACTATTAATCAGGAAAGTGTGGTTAGGAGAGGAATTTCCGTGAAGCTCTGGGTTTGATTTGATTTTGCTGCCGTTTGTTTTTTTCAAACACAGTACTGTGTTTGTTTACCAGTTGCCTCAACAATCTGAGTTGGAAGGATACCAATTCATTTGGGATTTACCGAGCGGTCTTGTAAATCATAAATAAACAATGACAAAAAGAAAAATGCACAAACTGTATCGTCTCACCTCTTGAGTACTTGGGTGTCAGACCGTGCCTTGATAATGACAAGGAAATGAAAAATATATTGGGAGGGAGTCTTGACGCCGTGCCTGGCGCAGTGGAAGGCTCTGGCCATGGAACTGGGCTGGACGCCGTGCCTGGACTGGCCACCGGCGCAGTGGACGGCTCCGGGCTGTGGACCGTCACTGGAGGCTTCGGGATGTGGACCGTCACTGGAGGCTCCGGGCTGTGGACCGTCACTGGACGCTCCGGGCTGTGGACTGTCTCTGGAGGCTCCGGGCTGTGGACCGTCTCTGGAGGCTTCGGGCTGTGGACGTCTCTGGAGGCTCCGGGCTGTGGACCGTCTCTGGAGGCTCCGGGCTGTGGACCGTCACTGGAGGTCAAGTGCGGGGAGCCGGCATTGGCCGTACCGGGCTGGGGAGATACACTGGACAGACTGGGCTGAAGCGCACTGGAGATCTGGTGCTGGGGACAGAAACTGAACGCACCCGAAGTATCTCCTCAAACGCTCCTCTTCCTCCTTGTCCTTCGCGTCCCAAGGACCCCATAGCCCCCCCCCAAAAAATGTTTATGGGGGTCCTTCGGGGCTGCACACTGCCGGTCCTTCCTCCCCATGGAGCACTGCTTGGTCTTCATGTGGTGGATTATTCTGTCACGGTTGCAATGAGACAGGACCCGAGGCGCAGAGCTGGATTTGAAAGCCATTCCTTTTATTAGGCACCAAAACAACAAAAGGAGCACACGCGACCACGAACTGGTGTGCACATGCACAAACACAAAAACCCACCCACAACGCAGGTGGGAAATACAAGATCCTAAATAGGATCCCCAATTAGAGACAACGCGTAACAGCTGCCTGTAATTGGGGACCAAAACACAAATTAAATTATAGAGCTCTTCGGTCAGGACCTGACCGTGACAAACTTAGAGAAGCCACAGGTCTCCCTACGGTCAGGACCTGACACTTTTGTTGCTTTATCCTTCTCAGACTTTACATTGTGTGATTATTTGTGTTTATTACTTGGGAAAAAAGTTTTCAATCTTTTAAATAAATAACTTGTATACGCATATCATGAATCTATGAGATTGTAAAAACAGATGCATTTGCTTTTCCACCTTCAAATCTTCATTCGGAACCCCCTGGCATTTTCTAATGCATAGCATAGATATGTATATACATGGTAAAGTAATGTACATTTGCTCATGCATAGCATAGATATGTATATACATGGTAAAGTAATGTACATTTCTGATCTTCCCTGTCTCTCCAGATGTCTGCCCAACTTCTGTGAACATGGAGGGCAGTGTTCACAGTCCTGGAGCAGCTTCTACTGCGACTGTTCTGGGACAGGATACACTGGAGCCACCTGCCACAACTGTGAGTCACCATCTGCTCTTCTTACCTACACTATATACAGTAACTTACAGTAACACTCAACACCCCTTTCTCAAATGTGTTCTTGGCGATTCTTCACAATACACCCCATGGCAGGATATGCAGTATATTTAAATGCATCTTACAATCACATAGAGCTGTTATCCATGTGCTGCCCTCCTTAAGTGTAATTCAAAGAGGTGGGTAACAAATGAGATGGTTTAAAGCCAGAGTGAACCTGTAGCGATCAGTCCCCTGGTATTCTTCCTGGCTTAAATACCTGGGTCTCAGGTAAACCCTGTTAGTTGTACATCAAGAGCCTCAGTCTGACACATAGAAGCTTCTCCTCTCATCTGTCGTCTCCAGACATGCACAGACTCTGATATTCACTGCTCTCAGAACCCTCTGATCCTGAATACTGATTTCTTGTTTATTTGTCAGAGGATGCAGTGTACCTTGATATGAATGTGCACCACATGATTGAAAATGTCCCCACTTACTTCAAACATACTCTGTATATGCATAATGGTGTCTGGCTTGCTACCTTTTCTTAGTTATGCATATGGCTACAACATTAGTATGGCAAGGTCCAATTGTAATTCTATGTATTATCCAGCCTGCATCACATCCGGCCGTGATTGGGAGTCCCATAGGGCGGCGCACAATTGGCCCAGCGCCGTCCGGGTTTGTCCGTCATTGTTAATAAGAATTTGTTCTTAACTGACTGACCTAGTTAAATAAAGGTGACATTATGGATCCCCATTAGTTCCTGCCAAGGCAGCAGCTACTCTTCCTGGGGTCCAGCAAAATTAAGGCAGTTATAATACATTTAACAACACATTAAGTGTGTGCCTTCAGGCCAATACTCTACTACCACATATCTACAACACAAAATCCATGTGTACGTGTGTAGTGCGTATGTTATCATGTGTGTGTATGCATATGTCTGTGTGTGTGTCTCTCCGCTGTTTCCATAAGGTGTATTTTTTTTTGCGTCAGTTACCTGATTTGGAAGAGAGTTCCATGTAGTCATGGCTCTATGTAGTACTGTGCACCTTCCATGGTCTGCTCTGGACTTGGGGACTGTGAAGAGACCTCTGGTGGGGTATACATGGCTGTCAGACAGCTAGGTGTATTCAACATGTCAACACCTCTCAGAAATAGTGGTGAAGTCAATCTCTCCTATACTTTGAGCAGAGATTGATTAATGTTAGCTCTCGATGTACATTTAAGGGCCAGCCGTGCTGCCCTGTTCTGGGCCAATTGTAATTTTCCTAACTCCCTCTTTGTTACACCTGACCACACGACTGGACAGTAGTCCAGGTGCGACAAAACCAGGGCCTGTAGAACCTGCCTTGTTGATAGCATTGTTAAGAAGACAGAGCAGCGCTTTATTATGGACAGATCTTAGCTCCCCATCTTAGCTACTGTTGCATCAACATGTTTTGATCATAACTATAACGTTTCAGGTAAGACCCAGGCGCAGACAATGTCAAAGTAACAAATGTTTATTACTGGTACAGGGCCAGGCCAAAAGACAGGTCAGGGGGAGGAAAAAGTCAGAAATCCAGTGAGGCTTCAACAGGTCCAGAACGGCAGACAGTCTCAGGGTCAATGATCCAGAGTAGCGTGGCAAGGTACCAGACAGCAGGCAGGCTCAGGGTCAGGGCAGGCAGGATGGTCAAAACCGGGAAAGCTAGAAAACAGGAACTATAGAAAAGACAGGAGCAGGGAAAACCGCTGGTAGGCTTGACGAAGCAAAACGAACTGTCAACAGCCAAACAGAGAACACAGGTTTAAATACACTGGGGATAATGAGGAAGAAGGAGACAAGCACAAGGACAGGTGAAACAGATCGGGATGTGACAATAATAGTCCATCCAGGGTTACTCCAAGGAGTTTAGTCTCCTCAACTTGCTCAATTTCCATATTTTTCATTACAATACTTAGTTGAGATTTAGGGTTTAGTGAATAATTTGTCCCAAATAGGATGCTTTTATTTGTTGAAATATTTAGGTCTAACTTATTCCTTGCCACCCGTTCTGAAACTGACTGCAGCTCTTTGGGTGTTGCAGTGATTCCACTTGCTGTGGTAACTGACGTGTTTAGTGTTGAGTCAACAGCATACATAGACACGCTGGCTTTACAGCAGCGGATTATGATCGATAATGTCAAAAGCTGCACTGAAGTCTATCAAAACAACTTTTTATTATCAATTTCTCTCAGCCAATCATCGTTAAGTGCCGTACATGTTGAATGTCCTTCCCTATAAGCGTACAGAAAATCTCTTGTTAGTTTGTTTACTGTGAAATAGTATTGTATCTGATATTTTTTTTTTATTTCAAACATTTTACTAAGGGTTGGTAACGGGCTGATTGTTTGGCTGTTTGGGCCAGTAAATGGTGCTTTGCTGTTTTTGGGTAGCGGAATGACTTGTGCTTCCCTCCAGGCCTGAGGGCACACTCTTTCCTGTAGGGCACAAGCTTTCCTGTAGGCTTAGATTGAAGATATGGCAAATAGGAGCAGCAATATCGTCAGCTATATTTTTAAAATATATATATATATATATTATTTAACCTTTATTTAACTAGGAAGGTCAGTTAAGAACAAATTCTTATTTACAATCACGGCTTACACCGGCCAAACTCGGACAACGCTGGTTGTGATACAGCCTGGATGCAATTTTCCATCCAAGTTGTCATTGTTGATAGACAACAATACTTTTTTTCACCTCTTCCACACTCACTTTACGGAATACAAAATGACTATGATTGTCTTTCATAATTCGGTCAGTTATACTTGGATGTGTACAGTAGGTTCATATAAAGCATGTATAAAGCATGTATATTCATTTACTATATATTATATTCATATTTTCTAAAGGTAGATGCTAGCCAATACAATAGTTTTTAAACTTTCTCACCAAATTTCAGTCAGACATTTGAGAGCCTGATGTACCCCTGTGTTCCTCTGTAGCCATCTATGAGACATCATGTGAGGCCTACTGGCTGACTGGCAGCTCCTCAGGCTACTTCTCCATTGATCCAGATGGCAGTGGTCCTCTGGCGCCCACACAGGCCTACTGCAACATGACAGGTGAGCTTCCACTGGGGTCCCAAGCCCTGCCATCACCTCTCTGCAGTCCCCTGAATCCCACAAGACCTCTGAGATGTCAGAGGAGAGTCTTGGTAAACAATATCTGATTCAGTCACTGACATATCACATTGCTTTGACCCACAGCACAACTGACAGCCAAGCTATCAAGTGGAAAATCATTAGGATTACTCGATATGGACCCGGCCTGTGGTTACAATGAGAGCTTCAAATAATGATTTGGGTAAATCTCTGCTGTAAAAAATATATTATTTGTGCAAAAGTGTGCAAAATTACACAAAAACAAAAGTGAATGCACATGGCTCTGATTCAAGCCTGTGTCTCATGTCTTCGGGGCTTTAGACTTTTCACAGACAGCATAAAGGAATGAGAGCTTGATGCCTCGACGCACTCAAGACAAAATCCATCACTTGCTCATGAGCTTACAGCTTGGACCTTTCTGGACCTTTTGGACCCTCCTGGGTGGCTGGCTGGGTGGTTGGGAGGCTGGCTAGGTGGGTGTGTGTCTGGCTTGCTGGGTGGGTGGCTGGGTGGTTGGGAGGCTGGATGGCTGGCTAGGTGGGTGGGTGGTTGGGTGGCTGGCTGAGTGGTTGGGTGGCTGGCTGAGTGGTTGGGTGGCTGGCTGGCTTGGTTACTGGGTGGGTGGCTGACTGGCTGTCTGGGTGGGTGGTTGGGTGGCTGGCTGGCTGGCTGGGTGGGTGGTTGGGTGGCTGGCTGGGTGGGTGGGTGGCTAGGTGGCTGGGTGGACAGGTGGCTGGCTGGCTGGCTGGCTGGGTGGCTGGCTGGCTGGCTGGCTGGCTGTCTAGGTGGGTCGGTGGCTGGCTGGTGGACTGTGGCTGGCTGGTGGACTGTGGCTGTCTGGCTGTCTGGCTGTCTGGCTGGCTGGCTGGCTGGCTGGCTGGCTGGCTGGCTGGCTGGCTGGCTGGCTGGCTGGCTGGCTGGCTGGGTGGTTGGGTGGGTGGTTGGGTGGCTGGCTGGCTGGCTGGCTGGCTGGCTGGCTGGGTGGGTGACTGGCTGACTGGCTGTCTGGGTGGGTGGTTGGGTGGCTGGCTGGCTGGCTGGCTGGCTGGCTGGCTGGGTGGTTGGGTGGCTGGCTGGGTGGTTGGCTGGCTGGCTGGGTGGTTGGCTGGCTGGGTGGGTGGGTGGGTGATTGGGTGGCTGGCTGGCTGGCTGGCTGTCTTGGTGGGTCGGTGGCTGGCTGGTGGACTGTGGCTGGCTGGCTGGCTGGCTGGCTGGCTGGCTGGCTGGCTTGACTCGCACCTGTTGATAGTCTGGCTCAGGATCACAATGTGTTTGGCTTTTTTACCCTCCACAAATCCTAATCGTTTTGCATTGAGTTGCCTCAGGTTGACCTCAATTAAAGAATCCATTAGAGATGTAAATAACTCTCAGCTTGACAACCTGGGATGTGAATAATCACAAAGTGGAAGAGGATTTTCTCTCAGGCAAGATAAACACCAAATCCCCCATAATACATAAAACGGGGGGATGGTAATGAATTGGAGTCCTCACCTCAATTAATCACGCAAACTATTCAACCTTGGTTAGAGAGCCTACAGGAAATCTTATGTTTGACTGTGGGTTACTGTACATGCAGGGAGCCCCTTTTTAATCAATTTAATCAATCATTAATTCAACATGTTTATTTGGATATTGGCTTGTACTAATTCAAAGCTTGTGAATATATCCAAGGTTTTATAATCAAAAGGTTAAATATGACACAACCAACCGGCTCTGCACATTGTGTACAGCATGTTACAGGTCAAAATGTGTTTTGTTCCATGTTGTGTTGTAGAGGACAAGGTGTGGACAGTAGTGACCCACAACAGCACAGATCCAGTCAGGGTCCAGGGTTCTACACTACAGAATCCCTACGTTATGAGATTTAACTACAGTGCCTCACCAGAACAACTGATGACCCTCGTGGCCGGGTCAGAGCAGTGTCAACAGGAAGTAGTATACAGCTGCAGGAAGTCCCGCCTCTTCAACACCAGAGGTGAGTTGAGTCGATAGCACTCTGTTCACCTTATGAAGTCAAACTTAGACATGTTCCCAGACGGACCTGTTTCATAATATGACTGGTTAGTATTCTGAGAATGAACCTGACTCTGACCTGAGCGTGTGAATATACGCTCCATCCTTAAACATTGATCCTATTATCTTGCAATAACTTGAAAGGCTACCGCCCGGCGTCTCTGAGCATCAATCTTCAATTGCTTTGAGAGCAAACGGTCTCCCAGACATCACACATTTGCTCCTAAATCATGAAACATTCATGAAGTCCTGAATTCCCTGATTCGCTGGCTGTCATGTGTACGCAAACAAACAAGGTAATTATCACAGTGGATCATAAAGAGACAGGAAACAAGTCATTTCATGGGATATATGTGAACAGTGTCAGATGGAACATGAATACTGTAGGTTGTTTTCTGCTGGCTGCTGTGCTTCAACACAGATATTTTCTATAGAAGATCAATGATGTTCAGCCCCTCTGTCATGCACATAATGTTACTTAGCTGTTCAATAAATGTAGAGACCAATAATTGTTTATTGTTAGACCAATTTGGCAAATGGATTTATGTAAATTTGCATGATTAATAACAGTCTTTTTATGAACTCATACATCACACCGTCATGAATGTGTAACCTGCGTGCATTAATGGAATATGGTTCACATTAGTTTAATATGTTTGATTTGTATTAATTAGTTTGTCATTTTAATTTGTTTAATTATGTGTCTGTAGTGTTGGGCACAGGCTACAGCTGCAGCTTGTAATCTGACAAGAAAAGGCCAATTAACATCCATGATGACTCGTCTTCTCGTTTCATTATACCGTTTCAGTTATAAACGTGCGGTTTCATCCATAAATGTGCCGTTTCATCTATAAACGGGCCGTTTCATCTATAAACGGGCCATATCATCTTTAAATTGGCCGTTTTATCTGTAAACGCGCCGTTTCTTCTGTAAACGGGCCGTTTCATCTGTAAATGTGCCGTTTCATCTGTAAACGGGCCGTTTCATCTGTAAACGGGCCGTTTCTTCTGTAAACGGCCGTTTCATCTGTAAACGTGCCGTTTCAATACTAAGAAAGCACATTGGCACATTATTTGTCATGACTACAAAACAGAACAACAAACAACAAATAGTGTGTCTAGTATTAAGCTTTCAAATGCTTGCCCAATACTGAGACCTATTCTGATGAAATAAGCAAGCAACACTAGAGCCAAAGAAGACTGTTTGATTGTCAATATTTTACCTCTTTTTATTTCAAGACCTCTTACAAAGTGAGTTCCATGAGAGAGCATCTGTAATGTATGCAGGTTTGAAATGTAACGTCATGTAATTCAATGCAGATGTGTTGATAGAAGCCTATATCTATGCAGAGAGCTGAGAGGCTGCTCCCTGTAGGCCTGTAGTGTCTCTCATGCAGAGTCATGTTGTGGGACAGAAGACTGTAGCAGGGCCACTTACAGATGCTCCAGGAAATGAGCCCTGCCTGTCTGATTGGCATCACTGAGGGCTCATTGACACAATGCCATGGGATGCCAAAATATGCCCAGGGCTGTAATCATAGTCACTGTGAAGAAGGCCATGCTGCAGGAATGACCCCTGGACTATTAGCAGGTCCCCAATGTCTCACTGACCAGCAGGGGAAATGTTCTATCTGAATACAGAAACATTATATGTTCCAAGAATTGTATTTAAAAAGTGCTGTATTTTCTAAGTGTCTGACCAGTTCAGTGTCTTTTTGGGCCAGTTATACTGTTAAACGGACTCCTGTTGGTTTAATATTTTCCATTTACTGCATTGCTATAACAGCTTGTTTTTGTATGCACTATGTTATGCTCTGCTCCAGATGGCAGCCCCCTGTCTTGGTGGGTGGACCAGGGTGGAGAGAGACGGACCTACTGGGGAGGCTTTCTGCCGGGGGTTCAGCAGTGCTCCTGCAGCCTGGAGGACAACTGCTTGGACATGAACTACTTCTGCAACTGTGATGCTGACACAGACTCATGGTAACAAAGGAAATATGTCTCTCTGTGTATCTACTGGGCTGTTCATTGATCAATATCAAGGCTGTACGGGCCTTTGGGTTTGTCTTTTGATCATCATAAAAATGTGCTTGGAGCATTACTTTTTTCCATTCAACGGCTATAAAAAATGGACTATACGAAGGTAAACATTACTATAGAACATATTCAACTGCAGGTCTTATCATAATATTCTTTATTACATTTTTTTTTTTAAACTTGAATTCCATTGCATACATTCTTTTATTTTTGTACATTTATTCTCACCAGGTGTTTCCCCATGTAATTTAACATTTGGGAAACCTAATTTGCATATCTCCTGAGACCATTTATAGTGTTTACTGAGGATTGGATTACTTTATCTGTAGTCAAATTAAGAGGCTACTCTCTCTGTTTATTGCAGGGCTAATGACACAGGAGTCCTTTCCTACAAAGAGCACTTACCAGTGAGTGAGATTGTGATTGGAGACACCAACAGAACCGGCTCTGAGGCGCTCTACAGAATCGGCCCGCTGCGTTGTTATGGCGACAGTAGGTGAACTGTTCTATTTTGTAAAATTTTTATCTTACATATGGTCCCTGTTGAACATCCTTGTTTTTCCAGGAAAAATGCTGATTAAATATTGAGTGTGTTCAAACTTCTAGAGTCTTTGTGGAATGCAGCGTCCTTCTACCAGGAGTCATCCTACATGCACTTCCCCACCCTCCAGGCAGAGCTCAGCGCTGACATCTCCTTCTACTTCAAGACCAGCGCTCCCTCAGGAGTCTTCCTGGAGAACCTGGGCCTCAAGGACTTCATCAGAGTGGAGCTGAGCTGTGAGTCTGTGGGACACACACACACACACACACACACACACACACACACACAGACACCAGAATCCATTTGGAGGAGGCCAGCGGTTTAAAATCATAAAGATGATATTTTCTGATGAAAGCACTTCCCAGCTACAGTAGCCTACATTTGACAATGTACAACATGTCACTCCTGACCTGCACTACATAATGTCATCCTAATGACACACACAGTGCTCTATTATCAAGCTGTCAAGCTTCAAATAACACTTTCCATGGCACCATGTAAACAGTGGCTGTTAAAGAAAATAATAGTCTAACTACATTGTGAATGTAATGACTAGCACCATCTTGGGCTCAAAATGAGTCTGTAAAAGCTTATCTTTAAGTCTTTCGTAAGATTCCATTTTCTCTCAGGACATTTGGATCTCTGAAATAACTGCAGCATGTACGCATGCATGAGATGGGGTTGGATGGATGGAGACGTAGGATCGTGGGTAGGTTTGGGGAAATGGGGTTGTGGTGGAGGCTCACTTATTTGTTGTATTTTTTTGTTTTTACATATGGGTGTATTGGAGCTATTAAACTATATGAAGTTGTGTATTGAGCCTGTAGCCCCTCCCCCAAAAATAAAATGACTAAATGTATAATTTAGTCACAAAAAAAAGCTTTTTGAAGGATCAATGCATCATATTGCATGACATAGAACAGAATCATGTCCCATAGAAGAGTCTCAGATTAACTTCTGACCTGTCTGACTGTCTGCTTGTGTCCCTGTTCTGTTCCCTCAGCTCCGTTCGTAGTGACGTTCTCCTTTGACCTGGGAAACGGGCCGGTGGTCCTGGCCATCAAGTCCCACGTGCCCCTGAATGACAGGCAGTGGCACTACGTGAGGGTGGAGCGCAGCGTGAAGGAGGCCTCTCTGCAGGTGGACCAGATGCCCCTGCGCTTCCTGGAAGCCCCGTCTGAGGGACACCTCCGCCTCCGGCTCAACAGCCAGCTGTTTGTGGGTAGGACTAGGGCGAGCAGCCCCTCTGTGGATTAATATGTACATAGTGTGTTATAACTCTATAAAGCCATATAAATTAGTTATAACTAATAAAGTATTTTCGAATACACATCCCAAAATACGTTTTGTTTGAGTATTTGAGTGGTTATTTGTAAAAAATAAAATTATAATAATAGTCAACCAAATTTCAGCATTTCAAAATACTTTCTAATAACTGGGTTAAACATGTCAGTGTATTTGAGTATTTTCAAATACTTTACAAGTGTATTTCCAAATACATTTCAATATTCAACTACTTATTTATTCAAATAAAGGTTAACTGAATACTTGTTTTGAAATGTAATGAAAAGTAATTGAAATAACTGAAATATTATTTAAAACTCCAGGTCTGGTTATAACATTGTAACAAGCATTATGAACTAGTTATAACCTGTGGCCCCTCCTCCAGGGGGAACAGCAGCTAGTACTCAGTGGAATATGATGCATTATATACTAGTTAAACATGTTATAACACTGTAATAAACATATGAACTAGTTATAACCTGTGGTCCCTCCTCCAGGCGGAACGGTGGCCAGGCAGAGGGGCTTCTTGGGCTGCATCAGAACTCTGACTATAAATGGCGTGACCTTTGACCTGGAGGAGCGGGCTAAAATGACCCCGGGGGTGAGTGCTGGCTGCCCCAGCCACTGCAGCGGCTCCAGCAGTCTCTGCCACAACAGAGGGAGGTGCATCGAGAAGAATAGCGGCTACGTCTGTGACTGCTCGCAGTCTGCCTACGGGGGGCCCTCCTGCAAGGAAGGTGTGAAACTCACAGTAACTCCATCACAGAGGTTAAGCCTTGGGGTTGATTTAGCTGTAATGCTGTTTCATCTACTCATTCTGATGATGTTTTGACACTGAATCTATTATTCTAACATGTAACTTCAAGTATACATACAAAACATGCACTTCCAGTTTGTAAAGTATCATTTTTAACACCTGGGTGACAATCTACCGCAGTCGGGAGAAGTTAATTAACATACAGCTATGTCAAATCAGCCCTCTGTTGCAAAATATTGCTTTACATTTACAGAAATCTAACATCGCTCAGAGGAGATGAAAACCTTGAATATTATGTGTTTTCAAGTGAAATATTCGATGCCAGCAAAGATCTTAGGCTGCCTCAGTCCTAATGTTCACTTGCTCTTGAAGTATTGAAGTAGAGGTGTTGAGATCAGTGGCATTCAGAGTGCAGATTGGCCTCCATCTGAAGAAGAGATCAAAGAGGGAGAGGATGATGACAGATCCTTCCTTCTCTGCTCTGTCTGAGAGGATGATGACAGATCCGTCCTTCTCTGTTGTCTCTGGTCTGTCTGAGAGGATTATGACAGATCCTTCCTTCTCTGCTGTCTCTAGTCTGTCTGAGAGGATGATGACAGATCCTTCCTTCTCTGCTGTCTCTGGTCTGTAAGAGAGGATTATGCTCTCACATTCACACCTATCTAGGCCTCCATTATCACGGAGCAGACATGCCTGAAATATTCCACTGGTCTGAAATACAATAGTCTCACTTTGATCCAATCCCACTACCGTAGCATCTGGAACACAGAAGTTACAGAATATCATTCCTTTTTTAAAATGTTTTATTTTTAATTTTAGATGGCCATAAACATATTTCATATTAGTAGAATGCTATTGAAGTGAATGCTGTCTCAGTTACTATAGCATGAATGGATATACTATTGATGGCTATCAACAAGTAAGAGTTGACCATATTGTGCTGGACGGTCACCCTTGATACAATACATTACCTAACCCATCCTCTCTCCCTGTCCAGAGGTGTCTGTGTCGTTTGACAGAGAGTCGTCGGTGACCTACACATTCCAGGAGCCTTTCTCTGTGATGCAGAACAGGAGCTTCCAGTCCTCCAGTGTCTACAGAGAGAACAGCAGGGCCAGAGAGAACATGGCTTTCATCTTCATGACCACACAGAGCCCTGCCATGCTGCTCACTGTCAGCACCTTCAGCCAGCAGTACATAGCAGTCATCCTGGCACGCAACGGTAGGGACACCTCTACTAATTTTCCACTATAATAAATAAGGATTATCAAGGTAGAATTCAACCCTTTGAATTCATGGTTTAACCCAGCTTGGGTTGTGGTCTACAGGGAGTCTCCAGATCTGGTACCATCTCCATGTGGACAGGAGGCCATATGTGTTCAGCCCCAGACCTACCAGCCTGGCAGACGGACGCCTCCACCGTATCAGAATCCACCGTGAAGGAAAAGACGTCTACCTACAGGTGAGCCAGGGATACATATGGGATGTTTACAACAAATGGGATTCATGCATTTGCATGTATGAAATAGAAAAGTAGGAGCAAAGGAGAGTGAGGAGCAGGGGGTGAAGAGGGTGTGGAGCAGGGGGGTGAAGAGGGTGTGGAGCAGGGAGGTGAAGAGGGTGTGGAGCAGGGGGGTGAAGAGGGTGAGGAGCAGAGGGTGAAGAGGGTGTGGAGCAGGGGGGTGAAGAGGGTGTGGAGCAGGGAGGTGAAGAGGGTGTGGAGCAGGGGGGTGAAGAGGGTGAGGAGCAGAGGGTGAAGAGGGTGTGGAGCAGGGGGGTGAAGAGGGTGTGGAGCAGGGGGGTGAAGAGGGTGAGGAGCAAATGGGTGAAGAGGGTGTGGAGCACGGGGGTGAAGAGGGTGTGGAGCAGGGGGGTGAAGAGGGTGAGGAGCAGAGGGTGAAGAGGGTGTGGAGCAGGGGGGTGAAGAGGGTGTGGAGCAGGGGGGTGAAGAGGGTGAGGAGCAAATGGGTGAAGAGGGTGTGGAGCACGGGGGTGAAGAGGGTGTGGAGCACGGGGGTGAAGAGTGTGTGGAGCAGCAGGGTGAAGAGCAGGGGGTGAGGAGGGTGAGGAGCAAGGGTGTGAAGAGGTTGAGGAGCAGGGGGGTGAAGAGCAGGGGGGTGAGGAGCAGGGGGGTGAGGAGCCGGAGAGTGATGAATGCATGTACAAGGTGTAAACACACAGTTGGGACTAGCTATTGTATATCAAAAGAGCAGCCATATCACACTAAGCAGAGAGGGGAACTACAGTGTACTTGTTCACCATGAGCAAATACTTTGTTAGGAAACATGTAACTACGGTTGCCTACACTAACCAATGTGTTGGATTAACCAAATATTCTGTGTGTTGAATGTGTTCTTTACACCTCCTTGTCTTTTCCCCACTCTAATAGATTGACAAGGACATGAACCTGAAGTACAGCCTGTCATCAGACACAGGGTTCATCTCCATCAAATCACTGACTTTGGGGAAGGTCACAGGTGAGCCCACCAGAGAAATTAGGAAGTGTTGGTTGAGGTAGTTTGAAATGATTAAATGACTGGAGGCTACAGTCATGGTTTTTAATGTAAATGGAGGAAATGAACAGCCTACCACATTGCAGGGCTTAGAAGAATCAGTCTTTGCAATTAAGGCAAAGCTTGTAAGCTGGAAGAGATAGACGAGACCTGTCAGTGATATAACGTGTTATAGGCATTCTAAGCATTAGATTTGGTCAAATATCTTAATCACTTCTCGCATCTGGCATAGAATTGACAGCCATATGGGGACGGCTGTCAGACACCTCCATCCCCACCCCACCAGGACATTGTATCTGTCTAATAATCAGTCTTACATATCGCACGCACCACAGATCTTGGGAGTATTGCAATCAAGCTTATCACTTCACACATTAGTCAGAAGCTAAATGCAACTCTTAAGTAAACCAAGTGTAATTTATCTAACACAGAGATTCACAATAGCTTAGGGATCGAGCAAAACTATGCTAATTGCCAACACCATTTGCATTTCAAAACAAATGTATTCATCTTAGCATTAAGGTACTGGAGATCCCCTGTTGGATGTATGAATAGAGAGCTGTCTATGGATTATTTTGAGAAGAACACTGTTTTTAGACATTGATCATTGGCAATGTATTAGATAATCAGGTGCACTATAGGCCACCGCTGGCCAATCAGATGGCTCAGATTACCATGTCTGCAGTAACGTTACAGGCATAAAAGAAAGCTACAGCAAAGTTTATACTGTGAGATTTCAACACGTATAAAACCATGACTAGAGAGAGACTGTCAGCGAATACAGCAAAGAGCTGCTGATTGTATGAATGAGTTCATGTTTAAATTCTTACTCAGCACTGTCAACACTTTGTATTCAACACTTTTATAAACCATAAAATGCGTGTTCTTCCTATTTCCACTCAGCGCTACAAGAAGCACTGCAGCAGTAATGAATGAGTAGGACAGTGTATCGATTGGCTTGTGTTGTTGTTATTATTAGCAGCTTGGGTCTTTTTTAATATCAAGGAATATTTCACTTTCTCTGTTCATAGGAGTATTCATGAATTCATGCATGAGTCAGAAATAATGCGGTGCGACTCGAGTTTTGCCATCAGCTGGAAGACGGTGTCCCTTTTTGGTCAGTGACAGTGGAGGAAAGGGAGAGTGGAGGGATGTTGAGAGGCGGACCCTCAGTCTCCTGCTCTCTCCCTCTGACACTGACCATCAGACGCAGGCACCATCAGCCCAGTAAAATAAAAATAAACACAGCACAACAGCATCCACTACTTACAACGTACTGTATTCATATGACTCCAGCACAGCACAACAGCATCCACTACTTACACCGTGTTTTCTGCAGGATGAAAGGAAATACATGTACCTTCTTGGCTGGGTTATGTCTCCTAGGGATATATTAAGTCAAAATGAATGCTGCAGTACCACAAACGAAAACCAATGATAAACATGGTGGCGGGTCAATTACACTACTTCCTGTTTAGTAAATTGCCCCCCCTGGGAATTAATGGCAATTATAGATTTTAAGCCAATTAGATACAATATTAATTTAAAGGGAAGAAGCTGTTGAAAGTTGACCCTCATGGTCTGATTAGTTCCATTATATTTAAATATCTAATATCTTTAGAAAAACACTGATCTCTCTTGTATCTTATAAGCCCATCTACTCTTACCCTTAACACAAATCAAATTAGCTAATTTCTCCCAGTGCTCCTATCTCTGATTAATTATATTCAAACGCTCTAAGCAGCCAGCATGCTATCTGCATATGTGGCAGTCGTTATGATTAATTTCCTGCAAATGCTGAGGAATCTTTAAATTAACTTATTGTCCTCGATTAACCTGTACCACCGCACATTGACTCAGTACCGGTACCCCCTGTATATAGCCTGGTTACTAACCTGTACCACCGCACATTGACTCAGTACCGGTACCCCCTGTATATAGCCTGGTTACTAACCTGTACCACCGCACATTGACTCAGTACCAGTTCCCCCTGTATATAGCCTGGTTACTAACCTGTACCACCGCACATTGACTCAGTACCGGTACCCCCTGTATATAGCCTGGTTACTAACCTGTACCACCGCACATTGACTCAGTACCGGTACCCCCTGTATATAGCCTGGTTACTAACCTGTACCACCGCACATTGACTCAGTACCGGTACCCCCTGTATATAGCCTGGTTACTAACCTGTACCACCGCACATTGACTCAGTACCGGTACCCCCTGTATATAGCCTGGTTACTAACCTGTACCACCGCACATTGACTCAGTACCGGTACCCCCTGTATATAGCCTGGTTACTAACCTGTACCACCGCACATTGACTCAGTACCGGTACCCCCTGTATATAGCCTGGTTACTAACCTGTACCCCTGCACATTGACTCAGTACCGGTACCCCCTGTATATAGCCTGGTTACTAACCTGTACCACCGCACATTGACTCAGTACCGGTACCCCCTGTATATAGCCTGGTTACTAACCTGTACCCCTGCACATTGACTCAGTACCGGTACCCCCTGTATATAGCCTGGTTACTAACCTGTACCACCGCACATTGACTCAGTACCGGTACCCCCTGTATATAGCCTGGTTACTAACCTGTACCACCGCACATTGACTCAGTACCGGTCCCCCCTGTATATAGCCTGGTTACTAACCTGTACCACCGCACATTGACTCAGTACCGGTACCCCCTGTATATAGCCTGGTTACTAACCTGTACCACCGCACATTGACTCAGTACCGGTACCCCCTGTATATAGCCTGGTTACTAACCTGTACCACCGCACATTGACTCAGTACCGGTACCCCCTGTATATAGCCTGGTTACTAACCTGTACCACCGCACATTGACTCAGTACCGGTACCCCCTGTATATAGCCTGGTTACTAACCTGTACCACCGCACATTGACTCAGTACCGGTACCCCCTGTATATAGCCTGGTTACTAACCTGTACCACCGCACATTGACTCAGTACCGGTACCCCCTGTATATAGCCTGGTTACTAACCTGTACCCCTGCACATTGACTCAGTACCGGTACCCCCTGTATATAGCCTGGTTACTAACCTGTACCACCGCACATTGACTCAGTACCGGTACCCCCTGTATATAGCCTGGTTACTAACCTGTACCCCTGCACATTGACTCAGTACCGGTACCCCCTGTATATAGCCTGGTTACTAACCTGTACCACCGCACATTGACTCAGTACCGGTACCCCCTGTATATAGCCTGGTTACTAACCTGTACCACCGCACATTGACTCAGTACCAGTTCCCCCTGTATATAGCCTGGTTACTAACCTGTACTACCGCACATTGACTCAGTACCGGTACCCCCTGTATATAGCCTGGTTACTAACCTGTACCACCGCACATTGACTCAGTACCGGTACCCCCTGTATATAGCCTGGTTACTAACCTGTACCACCGCACATTGACTCAGTACCGGTCCCCCCTGTATATAGCCTGGTTACTAACCTGTACCACCGCACATTGACTCAGTACCGGTACCCCCTGTATATAGCCTGGTTACTAACCTGTACCCCTGCACATTGACTCAGTACCGGTACCCCCTGTATATAGCCTGGTTACTAACCTGTACCACCGCACATTGACTCAGTACCGGTACCCCCTGTATATAGCCTGGTTACTAACCTGTACCCCTGCACATTGACTCAGTACCTGTACCCCCTGTATATAGCCTGGTTACTAACCTGTACCCCTGCACATTGACTCAGTACCGGTACCCCCTGTATATAGCCTGGTTACTAACCTGTACCACCGCACATTGACTCAGTACCGGTACCCCCTGTATATAGCCTGGTTACTAACCTGTACCCCTGCACATTGACTCAGTACCGGTACCCCCTGTATATAGCCTGGTTACTAACCTGTACCCCTGCACATTGACTCAGTACCGGTACCCCCTGTATATAGCCTGGTTACTAACCTGTACCCCTGTACATTGACTCAGTACCGGTACCCCCTGTATATAGCCTGGTTACTAACCTGTACCACCGCACATTGACTCAGTACCAGTTCCCCCTGTATATAGCCTGGTTACTAACCTGTACCACCGCACATTGACTCAGTACCGGTACCCCCTGTATATAGCCTGGTTACTAACCTGTACCACCGCACATTGACTCAGTACCAGTTCCCCCTGTATATAGCCTGGTTACTAACCTGTACCACCGCACATTGACTCAGTACCGGTACCCCCTGTATATAGCCTGGTTACTAACCTGTACCACCGCACATTGACTCAGTACCGGTACCCCCTGTATATAGCCTGGTTACTAACCTGTACCCCTGCACATTGACTCAGTACCGGTACCCCCTGTATATAGCCTGGTTACTACCCTGTACCCCTGCACATTGACTCAGTACCGGTACCCCCTGTATATAGCCTGGTTACTAACCTGTACCACCGCCCATTGACTCAGTACCGGTACCCCCTGTATATAGCCTGGTTACTAACCTGTACCCCTGCACATTGACTCAGTACCGGTACCCCCTGTATATAGCCTGGTTACTAACCTGTACCCCTGCACATTGACTCAGTACCGGTACCCCCTGTATATAGCCTGGTTACTAACCTGTACCACCGCACATTGACTCAGTACCGGTACCCCCTGTATATAGCCTGGTTACTAACCTGTACCCCTGCACATTGACTCAGTACCGGTACCCCCTGTATATAGCCTGGTTACTAACCTGTACCCCTGCACATTGACTCAGTACCGGTACCCCCTGTATATAGCCTGGTTACTAACCTGTACCCCTGCACATTGACTCAGTACCGGTACCCCCTGTATATAGCCTGGTTACTAACCTGTACCACCGCACATTGACTCAGTACCAGTTCCCCCTGTATATAGCCTGGTTACTAACCTGTACCACCGCACATTGACTCAGTACCGGTACCCCCTGTATATAGCCTGGTTACTAACCTGTACCACCGCACATTGACTCAGTACCAGTTCCCCCTGTATATAGCCTGGTTACTAACCTGTACCACCGCACATTGACTCAGTACCGGTACCCCCTGTATATAGCCTGGTTACTAACCTGTACCACCGCACATTGACTCAGTACCGGTACCCCCTGTATATAGCCTGGTTACTAACCTGTACCCCTGCACATTGACTCAGTACCGGTACCCCCTGTATATAGCCTGGTTACTACCCTGTACCCCTGCACATTGACTCAGTACCGGTACCCCCTGTATATAGCCTGGTTACTAACCTGTACCCCTGCACATTGACTCAGTACCGGTACCCCCTGTATATAGCCTGGTTACTAACCTGTACCCCTGCACATTGACTCAGTACCGGTACCCCCTGTATATAGCCTGGTTACTAACCTGTACCCCTGCACATTGACTCAGTACCCCCTGTATATAGCCTGGTTACTAACCTGTACCACCGCACATTGACTCAGTACCGGTACCCCCTGTATATAGCCTGGTTACTAACCTGTACCACCGCACATTGACTCAGTACCGGTACCCCCTGTATATAGCCTGGTTACTAACCTGTACCACCGCACATTGACTCAGTACCGGTACCCCCTGTATATAGCCTGGTTACTAACCTGTACCACCGCACATTGACTCAGTACCGGTACCCCCTGTATATAGCCTGGTTACTAACCTGTACCACCGCACATTGACTCAGTACCGGTACCCCCTGTATATAGCCTGGTTACTAACCTGTACCCCTGCACATTGACTCAGTACCGGTACCCCCTGTATATAGCCTGGTTACTAACCTGTACCCCTGCACATTGACTCAGTACCGGTACCCCCTGTATATAGCCTGGTTACTAACCTGTACCCCTGCACATTGACTCAGTACCGGTACCCCCTGTATATAGCCTGGTTACTAACCTGTACCCCTGCACATTGACTCAGTACCCCCTGTATATAGCCTGGTTACTAACCTGTACCACCGCACATTGACTCAGTACCAGTTCCCCCTGTATATAGCCTGGTTACTAACCTGTACCCCCGCACATTGACTCGGTTCCCCCTGTCCATAGCCTGGTTACTAACCTGTACCCCCGTTACATTGACTCAGTACCCCCTGTATATAGCCTGGTTACTAACCTGTACCACCGCACATTGACTCAGTACCGGTACCCCCTGTATATAGCCTGGTTACTAACCTCTTTCTACTGACTACACAGTGGTGACGTCATTTCCGTTTTGAGCGTATGGTTTGTCTCTGTGCTGCTGTTTCTTACTTCTTGGCTACCTGCCAAGTTTTACGTTTTTATAACCGTTTAAATCTATTTTGATTTAACACATTTTCCCACGTCTTAGTTCTTTTTATTTTCTCAGTCTACGTTTTTGTATTATAATTTATTTAATTTTTTCATTCAACTTTTTTATCCCGGACGCTTTATCTGGACATGGTTCTACAGGACTTCCATCAGCCGAAGCTAAGTAGTAACATTATTAACACTATGTCATCTGACGTTAACTGCAGTCACTGTATTCATCACATACAGGAAAACTATTGCCTTGAGGCGAGGATAGCCTCGCTGCAAGCCCAGCTTCAGACGCAATCGTTAGGCAAGGGCAATATAAGTGTAGGAAAGGATGAAATTGCGTCTGTGCCACCAGTAAGTATAGTTACTAGTAAAAATCCCCTCGCACAGTCGGAGCCAGAGACTTCTCAGGTCTCTCCTCCACCCGTTACGGGGACTGAACCACCGAAGCCTCCTACCATTAGCTCTGACAAATTGAAAACCCTAGTCATTGGCGACTCCATTACCCGCAATATTAGATTTAAGAATCATCCAGCGATTATACATTGTTTACCAGGGGGCAGGGCTACCGACGTAAAGGCTAATCTAAAGATGGTGCTGGCTAAAAATAAATGTGGCGAGTGTAGAGAATATAGAGATATTGTTATCCACGTCGGCACCAACGATGTTAGGATGAAACAGTCAGAGATCACCAAGCACAACATAGCTTCAGTGTGTAAATTAGCTAGAAAGATGTGTCGGCATCGAGTAAATTGTCTCTGGCCCCCTCCCAGTTAGGGGGAGTGATGAGCTCTATAGCAGAGTCTCACAACTCAATCGCTGGTTGAAAACTGTTTTCTGCCTCTCCCAAAGGATAGAATTTGTAGACAATTGGCCCTCTTTCTGGGACTCACCCACGAACAGGACCAAGCCTGGCCTGCTGAGGAGTGACGGACTCCATCCTAGCTGGAGGGGTGCTCTTATTTTATCTATGAACATAGACAAGGCAGGCCAGGGAGCAGGCTGTTAGCCAGCCTGCCAGTTTAGTGGAGTCAGCTCAGTTAGCCCCATTGAGACTGTGTCTGTGCCTCGATCTAGGTTGCGCAAACCTAAACATGGCGGTGTTCGCCTTAGTAATCTCACTGGAATAAAGACCTCCTCCATTCCTGTCATTATTGAAAGAGGTTGTGATATCTCACTTCTTAAAATAGGGTTACTTAATGTTAGATCCCTCACTTCCAAGGCAGTTATAGTCAATGAACTAATCACTGACCATAATCTTGATGTGATTGGCCTGACTGAAACATGGCTTAAGCCTGATGAATTTACTGTGTTAAACGAGGCCTCTCCTCCTGGTTACACTAGTGACCATGTCCCCCGCGCATCCTGCAATGGCGGAGGTGTTGCTAACATTTCAGATAGCAAATTTCAATTTTCCCCCCAAAAAAGGACAGCGTTTTCATCTTTTGAGCTTCTAGTCATGGAATCTAAGCAGCCTACTCAATCACTTTTTATAGCTACTATTTACAGGCCTCCTGGGCCTTATACAGAGTTCCTTACTGAGTTCTCTGAATTCCTATCAGACCTTGTAGTCATGGCAGATAATATTCAAATTTTTGGTGACTTTAACATTCACATGGAAAAGTCCACAGATCCACTACAAAAGGCTTTCGGCGCCATCATCGACTCAGTGGGTTTTGACCAACATGTCTCCGGACCTACTCATTGCCACAATCATACACTGGATCTAGTTCTGTCCCGTGGAATAAATATTGTGGATCTAAATGTTTTTCCTCATAATCCTGGACTATCGGACCACCATTTTATTTTGTTTGCAATCGCAACAAATAATTTGCTAAACTACTGGTTCCCCCTGTATATAGCCTGGTTACTAACCTGTACCCCCGTTACATTGACTCGGTTCCCCCTGTATATAGCCTGGTTACTAACTGTACCCCCGTTACATTGACTCGGTCCCCCCTGTATATAGCCTGGTTACTAACCTGTACCCCCGTTACATTGACTCAGTACCAGTTCCCCCTGTATATAGCCTGGTTACTAACCTGTACCCCCGTTACATTGACTCAGTACCAGTTCCCCCTGTATATAGCCTGGTTACTAACCTGTACCCCCGTTACATTGACTCAGTACCAGTTCCCCCTGTATATAGCCTGGTTACTAACCTGTACCCCTGCACAATGACTCAGTACCAGTTCCCCCTGTATATAGCCTGGTTACTAACCTGTACCCCTGCACAATGACTCAGTACCAGTTCCCCCTGTATATAGCCTGGTTACTAACCTGTACCCCTGCACAATGACTCAGTACCCCCTGTCCATAGCCTCGTTTTTGTTATTTTGTTGTGTTACTTTTTTTCACTTTAGTTAATTTAGTAAATATTATTTTTCTTAAATCTGCACTGTTGGTTAAGGGCTTGTAAGTAAGTATTTCACGGTAAGGTCTAAACCTGTTGAATTCGGCGCGTGAGAAAAATAACATTTGATTTGATTTGATTTTGTGGAGCTCTAATTTCATTTGCATACTGTTAATATGCAATTACAGACTCTCTCATTGAACATAACAATCAGGGACAATTGTCATACAGTCTCTGTTGAGTGGATCATCTCACATTGACAAAGAGAGAGATTGCTTTGAGGGATACTATTCACCATGTGCATTAGTCAAGGTGACAGTCGGTGGATGTTTGAATGTTTTATTAACATCCAGATTAATCAGATAAACCTGTGAGTTTGATTAGTACCTTCCTTGTTGTTTACAGGAGTGGATGCTGTGGATGAGGAAGTGATGCGGGCAGGATCGATGGGGTTCATTGGCTGCCTGTCATCCGTCCAGTTCAATCACGTGGCTCCACTAAAGGCAGCGCTACTGAACCGTGGCAGCTCATTGGTCAGCATACGGGGTCACCTAGTGGAGTCTAACTGTGGGGCACTGGCTGACTCAACAATATTTCACTCTCAATCAGGTGAGGAATGTAGAATGTATTCAGAATATACTGTATTTCTGTGGACGATGTCATCTAACATCTTAATATTGTACACTGTCAACACCGAAGCCGGGATAGAGTTTTCAGCCTACAGATTCTTCCATTGTCACAATGATGGTTCCCAAGTGAACGTTGCTCATTGTTTTATGTCAGTCACCAGTCCTCAAACAATGGACAGATCAATGATCTAATCCATTCCTCATGATGTCACCACTTTCTCTTCCCTCTTCCGGTAGATCATTCAGAGACAGTCAGCAGAGGCAAGGGACCATTAAGAAACGCTTCACAAAGCAACTCGGCGGTAATTGGAGGTGAGATTTCCAATTCAGAGTTATTAAAGTGCTCAATTGCCAAAGTCAGTGTGCTGTGAAATGAGCCCCAGCTATCTCTGTCTCATGCTCTCTCTTCAGATGTTTTCTTGGGATAATGTGTGTCTGTCAAGACAGGATAACATGCCACAATTTAGACATTTCCAGCACTGGAGAGATTTCCAATGTAATTACCCAGAAGGACTGTTATTTGCACTGTAAAATAATAGGTGTTATAAATTTACTTTAAGTCAGATATGTTTGTATGCAATGGAGATAATGGATTAAAAAAAGAGAAGACCAAATAACATTCTAAGTAAATTCGTGAACACTTTGTTTGACAACTAGCGCCATAATATGTCATAACAGCTGACTTAACTTATCATAACCTGTCATAATATGGTCATAACACTGTCAAGACACATATTTAGACCTGTTGTGACATATACTGCGTTATTTCATGGATGGTTATGACACCTACATAAGTGTCAAAGCCCCAAAAAAACTACCACAGAAGGCAAACCATTCCTTTACACCATAGTCTACTTGTAAACGGTATGTTTATCTTACATAACTTTTTCTGTAATTGACCATATTACATTATCATTGTAATTGCACACACGTTGATGTCAGACATGCACCTGATTTATTTAACCAGGTAGGTCAGTTGAGAACAAGTTCTCATTTGCAACTGCGACCTGGCCAAGACAAAGCAAAGCAGTGCGACAAAAACAACAACACAGAGTTACACAGTAAACAAACAGTAAAAAACACAATAGAAAATCTATATACAGAGTGCAAATGTAGTGCAAAATGCAGTAAGGTTAGGAGGTAGGACAATAAATAGACCATAGTGGTGATATAAATTACAGATTACTGGGATGAATGCAGGAGCAGATTTCAGGAGCAGGACAAGACACCCTCTTTATGAATAATGACTGACATTTGGGCGGCAGGTAGCCTAGCGGTTTGAGCGTTGGGCCAGTGACCGAAAGGTCGTTGGTTTGAATACCCGAGCCGACAAGGTGAAAAACCTGTTGATGTGTCCTTAAACAAGGCACTTAACCCTAATTTGCTTCAGGTAGGCCGTCATTGAAAATAAGAATTTGTTCTTAACTGACTTGCCTAGTTAAATAAAGGTTAAAAAGGGCATGTACGTGATAGGCCCATCTGGCTTATATGATTCTGATGGTCATGATGCTTCTTGACAGTGTCATAAAGTGTATTTTCTTAGTTCAAGTAAAGTGACACAGGATGGTCATAATGCTTCATGACAGTGTCATAAAGTGTATTTTCTTAGTTCAAGTAAAGTGACACAGGATGGTCATAATGCTTCATGACAGTGTCATAAAGTGTATTTTCTAAAAGTTATTCAAAATACAATGAAAATAAAACAATAAAGAATTCATTAAAACAACAACAAATGATTTAACTCTAAATCGTATTATTTATTCAAATGTGTTTTTTCCCTGCCAAGAAGTTTCCTTTTGTTTTAAAGTTTGCTTCTGCAGCCTCCATCAAGGCCTTCACCTCCACTCCAAGATGCAGTAGATGCATTACTTTCTCTGACAAATATAAGTAAAGAACAGAAGTCAGAATAATGCTACAATCCGCTAAAGAAAGCTGAAAGCTAAAACTTCGTACCAAATATATTATGGCAATAGCAAACCCTTTCACACATTATCAAATACAATCGAATCCAGTTGTCAATGTTTTCATAACATAGCTAAAGCTAGCTCTCAACTTTTCATGTAGCTAGCTAGCTAACAGTTAGCTACCATCTAATTCAGTAGTCACCAACCAGTTGATCGCAAGGCATTCCTAGTCGACCGCCAAACATTTCTGTAAAAAACCCTTGCATTCCTATTTTTTTAATTAGTCTTGCCGGGTAGGTGACGTGTTCCCATTTTAAACCATTTCATATGTCTGAAGGTACAAACTCTGCCTTCAAGTGCACTATAGGCCTTCCACTGGCCAATTGGATGACTCAGATGATCGTTTCTGCAGTAACGTAGCGTAAAAGAAAGCTACAGCAAAGTTGATACTGTGAGATTTCTAAACTTTTAGAGAGAGACAGTCAACAAATACAGCAAAGAGCTACAGTGGGGAGAACAAGTATTTGATACACTGCCGATTTTGCAGGTTTTCCTACTTACAAAGCATGTAGAGGTCTGTAATTTTTATCATAGGTACACTTCAACTGTGAGAGACGGAATCCAGAAAATCACATTGTATGATTTTTAAATAATTAATTTGCATTTTATTGCATGACATAAGTATTTACCAACCAGTAAGAATTCCGTCTCTCACAGACCTGTTAGTTTTTCTTTAAGAAGCCCTCCTGTTCTCCACTCATTACCTGTATTAACTGCACCTGTTTGAACTCGTTACCTGTATAAAAGACACCTGTCCACACACTCAATCAAACAGACTCCAACCTCTCCACAATGGCCAAGACCAGAGAGCTGTGTAAGGACATCAGGGATAAAATTGTAGACCTGCACAAGGCTGGGATGGGCTACAGGACAATAGGCAAGCAGCTTGGTGAGAAGGCAACAACTGTTGGCGCAATTATTAGAAAATGGAAGAAGTTCAATATGACGGTCAATCTCCCTCGGTCTGGGGCACCATGCAAGATCTCACCTTGTGGGGCATCAATGATCATGAGGAAGGTGAGGGATCAGGCCAGAACTACACAGCAGGACCTGGTCAATGACCTGAAGAGAGCTGGGACCACAGTCTCAAAGAAAACCATTAGTAACACACTGCGCCGTCATGGATTAAAATCCTGCAGCGCACGCAAGGTCCCCCTGCTCAAGCCAGCGCATGTCCAGGCCCGTCTGAAGTTTGCCAATGACCATCTGGATGATCCAGAGGAGGAATGGGAGAAGGTCATGTGGTCTGATGAGACAAAAATAGAGCTTTTTGGTCTAAACTCCACTCGCCGAAGGATGAGTACAACCCCAAGAACACCATCCCAACCGTGAAGCATGGAGGTGGAAACATCATTCTTTGGGGATGCTTTTCTGCAATGGGGACAGGACGACTGCACCGTATTGAGGAGAGGATGGATGGGGCCATGTATCGCGAGATCTTGGCCAACAACCTCCTTCCCTCAGTAAGAGCATTGAAGATGGGTCGTGGCTGGGTCTTCCAGCATGACAATGACCCGAAACACACAGCCAGGGAAACTAAGGAGTGGCTCCGTAAGAAGCATCTTAAGGTCCTGGAGTGGTCTAGCCAGTCTCCAGACCTGAACCCAATAGAAAATCTTTGGAGGGAGCTGAAAGTCCGTATTGCCCAGCGACCTCCCCGAAACCTGAAGGATCTGTATGGAGGAGTGGGCCAAAATCCCTGCTGCAGTGTGTGCAAACCTGATGTATCTGATGTATCAAATACTTATGTCATGCAATAAAATGCAAATTAATTACTTAAAAAGCATACAATGTGATTTTCTAAATTTTTGTTTTAGATTCCTTCACTCACAGTTGAAGAGTACCTTTGATAAAAATTACAGACTTCTACATGCTTTGTAAGTGGGAAAACCTGCAAAATCGTCAGTGTATCAAATACTTGTTCTCCCCACTGTATTTCTATTCAACACTTGCTATTCAACCCTTTCTATTCAACGCTTGCTATTCAACGCTTTCTATTCAACACTTTGTATTCTACACTTTTATTCAACACGTTCTATTCAACACTTTCTATTCAACACTTTTATTCAACACGTTCTATTCAACACTTTCTATTCAACACTGTATTCAACACTTTCTATTCAACACTTTTATTCAACACGTTCTATTCAACACTTTGTATTCAACACTTTGTATTCAACACTTTTATTCAACACTTTCTATTCAACACTTTTATAATCCATAAAATGTGCGCTCGCCGTTGGAAGATGGTGTCCCTACTTGGTCAGTGAGGAAAGAGAGAGCTGAGGGATGTTGAGAGGCGGACCCTGCTGCCCTCTTCCTGATGCAGGCTCCATCAGCCCAGTCAAATTTTAAAATTATAAAGGGGATTTTTTTACGTGCTGCATATGTATGCCAGGTTGTAAGGCGGATTAATGTGCTTGACTTTAAGAATTGAGCAATAAATATAGCAGCATGAGAAATCTGGGATCCTCTTTAAAATAGTGTCCAGTCAAATCTCTGTTATGTTTATTATTAAGGGTAATAATATAAGCCAGATATGCCTCTCACGTACATGTCCATATGTCAGTCGTAAGTCCCAAAGAGGGCGTTTTGTCCTGCTCCATTTCATCCCAGTCATTAGCGACAGAGCATTGGGCTAGGCACATCAATGTGTGTACAATTACAATTGTAATACAATGGCACATTTTGGGAAATGTTATATAATTAAGTAGTAAGGCACGAGGGGCTGTGGTATATGGTCAATATACCACGGCTAAGGGCTGTTCTTAGTCACAACGCATCACCGAGTGCCTGGACACAGCCCTTAGCCGTGGTATATTAGCCATATACCACAAACCCACGAGGTGCCTTATCGCTACTATAAACTGGTTACCAGCGTAATTAGAGCAGTAAAAATTCATGTTTTGTCATACCCGTGGTATACGGTCTGATATACCACGACTGTCAGCCAATCAGCATCCAGGGCTCGAACCACCCAGTTTATAACATACTATTTACAAGTAGAATAGAATGGTTTGCCTTGTGTGGTAGAATTTGTGGGCTTTGACACACTTATGTAGGTGTCACAGCACGTCTAAACATGTGTCATGACAGTGTTAGGACAGTGTTATGACAGATTATGTCAGCTGTTATAAAATATTATGACATGGTTATAAAGTACCTATCTATCTATCTATCTATCTATCTATCTATCTATCTATCTATCTATCTATCTATCTATCTATCTATGACAGTGTCATGATGTTAGGTGTCAAATAAAGTGTTACCGTAAATTCTTAAAGAGTAAGAATCCTTTTTGGTAAGTGATTTTAAGTTTGAGCTCACAATTATCTCAGTGCCAGTTAAAATATATCTGAAATGTAATTTAAACAGCCAAATGAATAGCCATTACTTAATCAATGGAATATAGACCTCTGACAAAATTGAAATCAGAAATAACTTCCTCTATAGTCCACTAAAGATGTCTGCCCATGCGCCCCTCAGATGTTATAACTAAAATGGCTGCCCTTGCTCCCCCTCAGATGTTATAACTAAAATGGCTGCCCTTGCTCCCCCTCAGATGTTATAACTAAAATGGCTACCCTTTTGACCCCTCAGATGTTATAACTAAAATGGCTGCCCTTGCTCCCCCACAGGTGTGGTGTCAGCAGTAGTCTTCATCACTCTGTGTATAGTGGCAGTGATGACCCGTTTCCTGTACCAGCACCGGCAGGCCCAGAGAGATGCAAGCATCAAGGAGAAGGAGCACCAAACCAACCTGGAAACAGCCTACCGGAGAGAAGCAGCCTACCAGGCAGAACCAGCCTACCGGACAGAGTTCCACCTCCATGACAGTCATAGCGCCACCCTCAGGGACAACAGGGAGTACTATATCTAAACACCAGTGTCCCAGTCCCCTGGTAATCAGGGAAGGCCTCTCTTCTGAAAGTGTATTGGGAGGTGGAGATGTCACTGCAGAATTCCGGACAGGAAAATAGCCCAGAGGACTTTTCCCACTCTCTGATTATTACAAAATATGTATGTAGTGGACTACAAGTTTAGCAGATGTTTAGGGCTGCAGGTGTATCATGTGGTCGGTGAAACTGTCAGACTGCAGGTGTGATTTCTGAACAATCTCTCAACCAGCAGAGGGAAGGAAACATGAGAACATTGAATGTCACCTGTCACACCTACTGAATGTGTAGTACGAACTCCTGAAGACATCATTCCTCTTGTGACCCCCAATATTCTTCAAGATTTTCCACAAAGTTCTGTGGAACGTCCTAAATAAAATCTGAAAAATAAGAACATGTACTGTAGGTCAAGCCTGTAAGTGAACTTTGAACTTTGCAGTATGTTAATGACCCGAACATTGAGTTGAGAGAATGAAAAAAGGGGCCTATACTGCCTTCTGTAAGAGTGCCTCTTCATATTGTTTTAATCAATTTTTTTTCAAAACCCTCAATGAATTAGTGTTAATTTCTGTTTCATTTATGTGCTAAGGGAATCATGTACTGCAATCATCCTCTGGTCAAGCCTATAACAAACGGATGGTGTAATTTGGTGTTATTACACAATGCTGTAATTTAAGTAATGTTTCAAAGATGGATAATGCTCAAAGGTGAGCATCTGGCTGTAAAATGGAATGAATAGTAGGTTCCGCCAGGTAAAGTCACCGATGTATATGTTTTTAAAACAGACGAAACGTGACAACCTGAAACGTGACAAACTGATCCTATACGTTAGAGAAATGCCTGTGACTGGAATTTACCTATTAAATCTGCTATTCAAATCAATGCATGGTTGTGAGAATGTTCAAGCCACGAAGGTACATGTCAAGAGAGGATATGGTCAGATGATTATTTGACTACAATATTTTAAATGTATTTACCTTTCCATCTTTATGTATAGTTTCAGTTGTATAGATATATTGTATAGATGTATATTTATTAATAAATTGAAGACTTTATAAACTATATGTTATTGTATGTGGCTTATTCCCATTCCTTGTAATAGTTCAATTGACTGTGATGTCAATAAAAATTCTGAGCTTTTCAAGTCAATCTGATCTTCCAAAATGTAGTAACTTACATTAAAATATGTTGATTGTCAAATCAATGCCAAATGCATGATTTAAAATTCCCTGTGTCCTCATCTAACCTCTCGTGATCCTCCAGGCAAATGGATACAAACGCATTTTACATGCTTAATAGAAGAATGATACGGTCAGTTGGAAATAGAACAACAAGGCAATGAGTCATTTTAAATATCACTGTAGATGTAAAATAAGCCCCTAGTTCAAACACCACTCTATGGCCGCACCAAACTAAAAAATACAACACTTTCTCTTTGGAAGAGCGGGTATAGAGTGTCGTCTGAAACCATAGAGTGTGCCTCGTCTGACTTTTGACTACAGTTCGGCAGCCTCTGCTGCACTTTCGGCATGGGGGAAGCACGCCTCTGTTTCATGCAGAGAGCCAGAGCTGTTCTTCCACTGTTGGGATAAATGGTAATGTATGTTAATATACACTGAACAAAAATATAAACTCAACATGTAAAGTGTTGGTTACATGTTTCATGAAGTAAAAGATCCCAGATATTTTCCAGACGCACAAAAAGCTTATTTCTAAAATTTTGTGCACAAATTTATTTACATCCCTGTTAGTGAGCATTTCTCCTTTGCCAAGATAATCCATCCACCTGACAGGTGTGGCATATCAAGAAGTGGATTAAACAGCTTGGTCATTACACAGGTGTCTCTGATATTTATTGAAGAACAAGGAGCAGGCAATAGGCAGGTCAAGGACAGGCAGAGGTTCATAAACCAAGTCCAAGAGGTACAGGGTGGCAGGCGGGCTTAGTGTCAGGGCAGGCTGAATGGTCAGGCAGGCGTGCTCAGTGTACGTGCAGGCAAAAGGTCAGAGCCAGTAGGACTAGAAAAAACAGACTAGGAAAAACTGGAGCACGGAAAAACACGCTGGGGATAATGAGGAAGATGGGCGACACCTGGAGGGGGGTGGAGACAATCACAAAGACAGGTGAAACAGATCAGGGTGTGACAGCTGACTGCAGGAATGTCCACCAGAGCTGTTGCCAGATAATTTATTGTTAATTTCTCTACCATAAGCCACCTCCAACTTCATTTTAGAGAATGTGGCAGTACGCCCAACCAGCCTCACAACCGCAGTCCATGTGTATGGTGTCGTGTGGCTGAGCTCTTTGCTGATGTCAACGTTGTGAACAGAGTGCTCCATGGTCGAAACACAAATGAAACTTTCATGGACATTCAGCTAGCTAGCTATTGGAGATGAACACTGGGTTGTTATTTTACCTGAAATGCATATGGTCCTCTTTGTATCTGGTTCTTTGCATATGTGTTTCTCTACTCCAAAGATTAATTCACAGATAAAAAGGGAAACCTAGATCATTTTTTTGTTAGTTATTTTTAATTATTCTCTCCTCGTTTGGCCTTTCAAGCGTCCGTGTGGGTTTGTATCTTCCTGATATCCAATAGAGGACTTGCAGCGAATGGAGCGTCTTAAATAGAACCAATTTCTATTTTAGCTCTTGGCTACACAGATACTCGTTCACGCGCGAGTGGTGTGGGTGAAATTATTGAATGGTGTATAAAAACAATGTGCAATGCTCGCAGGTGAGGTTTGCATGGGCTACACAGTATTCATCCCAGAATAGGCTATCCAATCATTTCAGATATTGCAGAAAGGCTATAACGAGACTTTGTAATTCCTTAGTAAAAGAGAGTTATGAAATTGAAAGATGTTACGTTAACATTCTGTAATGTTGTGGTTTCTTTAACGTTGTTTCTGTAAAGTTGTGGTTTCTTTAACGTTGTTTCTGTAATGTTGTGGTTTCTTTAAAGTTGTAGTTTCTTTAATGTTGTAGTTTCTTTAAAGTTGTAGTTTCTTTAATGTTGTATTTTCTTTAACGTTGTAGTGTCTTTAAAGTTGTAGTTTCATTAATGTTGTGGTTTCTTTAAAGTTGTAGTTTCTTTAATGTTGTAGTTTCTTTAACGTTGTAGTTTCTTTAATGTTGTAGTTTCTTTAACGTTGTGGTTTATTTAACACAAGAGGTCGGAGGATGATGATGCTCTGCATGAATCTAAAAAGGAATCTGAAGAATAACTTGTAATAGACATTTGTGTACACTGAGTCAAAAACAGACTCTCAGTTCGCATGTGGTAGACTGGGACAAGAGGTTAGATAAACTGTGACCAGTACATAGTATGCACATTTAAATTACAATTTGGCACAGTGCATTATTTATAACAGTTTAACATCGAAACAGAAAACTACGTCACTGATCTTACTGTGTGCTATACGGGGAGAGCTTCCTGTTTGAATCTTGATCTGCCCCCTTCTATGATATACCACCAATGAAGTGATGTAATTTTGATCACGTGGTTTCTCTGCAAGGGCTTAGTAACAGTAGTTTAGATTTTCTCTTGTCAGACCAAGGTCTGTCCCACTCTTTCTTAATTCACCCTACATCAAGCCAAAGCTCTCAACGGTGTCAGCCCGCAATTAATTTCTATTCATTTCGAACTTGCCATAAATTCAGTGTCTGAACTGTGCATACGTTAATCAAGATGAAGGTTGGGATAATAGATTGAGTGATCTGTCATTCATTCACTGCTTGAGAGAAAACAGCCGTTTTGAAGATGCTTTAGTGCTGAACATGGTCCTTTAGGGCTCTCTTCAATCAGATCTGCTTTAGCCGACGTCCACATAGTGGTTGTTATGGCAGTTGTTTTGGCAGTTGTTTTGGCAGTTGTTATGGCAGTTGTTATGGCAGTTGTTTTGGCAGTTGTTTTGGCAGTTGTTTTGGCAGTTGTTTTGGCAGTTGTTATGGCAGTTGTTTTGGCAGTTGTTTTGGCAGTTGTTTTGGCAGTTGTTTTGGCAGTTGTTTTGGCAGTATTGGAGGTGGAACTACATTAGAGCTGTCAAATCCACAAGCGGCTCAATTTGAGTGTAATTATTTCTATATACCACACTTTCTCATTCTGAACTTCTAATGCGAGTGGAGCTGGTGTGGCTTCTTGACAGTGATTGCAAGAGCAGCTGCTCACCGATTTGACGGATCCAACACTGCCAAAAAAACCACTATGCGACTGTCTGCTATCCCCGGTTAACGCTTGATCTGATTAACATTTGCACGCAAAGCAGCAACTTTAATGCCTCACAGAATGGACAAACCAAGTATAAATAAAACGCTGGTGTGTGTGTGTAGTTCCCCTTGAGGGGAGTGTATACCCTAAAAAAGCTGACTTCTTAATATTGTCATGTTGGATAAATAAAGCTAATAAGGATGTTATGTGACCGGTGTAGATTGCCTTTGTGTTGTGTTTTGATCAGTGAACAGATGACCAGAGGTTTTATTTTCTGATAATGGAAATACTTTTACTACCATAAAAAAATGCTGTGCTGCCCTTTTACGCCAATTCCTCTTCCACATGGATACAGTAGAAAGGGCCCAATACAACAATAATCTTGTTTCACATAACATAATATGATAAGGTAAATGCCATGGACAGTATGAAATAGAAATGTACAGTATAGCCCAGGGTTTCCCAACCTTGAGTAACCCCAACAGTACACATTATTATTGTAACCACGGACAAGCACACATGATTCAACGTGTCAACTAATCATCAAGCCCTCAATGAATATGGGCATAGGCTTGCCAACTTTCTCAATGATAGCCAGGCGTTATGCCCAGTGACATGACGTGTACTTACGAACAACTAACAGTCAGTCAGACCTTGTGAAAATATATATATTTTTAAACATGACATTCTTGGTATGATGCTACAAGCTTGGCACACCTGTATTTGGGGAGTTTCTCCCATTCTTCTCTGCAGATCCTCTCAAGCTCTGTCAGATTGGATGGGGAGCGTCGCTGCACAGCTATTTTCAGGTCTCTCCAGAGATGTTCGGTTCAAGTCTGGGCTCTGGCTGGGCCACTCAAGAACATTCAGAGACTTGTCCCGAAGCCACTCCTGCGTTGTCTTGGCTGTGTGCTTAGGGTCGCTGTCCTGTTGGAAGGTGAGTGCTCTGGAGCAGGTTTTCATTAAGGATCTCTCTGTACTTTTCTCCATTCATCTTTGCCTCGATCCTGACTAGTCTCTCAGTCCTTGCCGCTGAAAAACATCCCCACAGCATAATGCTGCCACCACCGTGCTTCACCATAGGGATGGTGCAAGGTTTCCTCCAGACTTGATGCTTGGCATTCAGGCCAACGAGTTAAATCTTGGTTTCATCAAACCAGAGAATATTGTTTCTCATGGTCTGAGAGTCTTTAGGTGCCTTTTGGCAAACTCCAAGAGGGCTGTTGTGTCTTTTACTGAGTAGCTTCCGTCTGGCCACTCTTCCCCTGATCTGTGGCCATTCTATACAGTGCCAGATGAGGGTCGCAGGTTCAGTCCAGGCTGCTTTTTATTTATCCTGCTGTTTATGGACAACCAGGGTGATGTTTGTTGATGTACAGTGTTAGGACTTTGATTCTCATGGTTTTACTTCGGTCACATTGTCCTCTCTGTTTGGCCTTTGCAGCTCTGTGTGCCTGGGATTCTCTCATTCTGTCTTCAGACAGAGGGGTGGTGTCTCTCTTAGAGAGTGTTCTCCTGTAATAAGTGAACTGTTCACTGTGTTTAAAATGTATTTTCTTTTAGTAAGACATCCTTGGCGGACCATATTGTATGTGGTGTGCTAGGCAGCTAATGCTAATGCTAGGCTAATTGTTTATAGCTTAGTGGCTAATTCTAATTCAGTAGCTGCATGTCCTCTTTAGCTAGCTATGTAGGTCTCCCGACAAATAGATGCAAAACACTTGCCACTTTACATGCTCAATGGAAGTACGATACGGTCAGTTTAAAATAAGTAAACTAGGTCACTAGCCACCTAAAAAACATGCCCCTGTTGACACTGTATGTAAAATAACCTCATCAACAAGACCTTGGGATGGTAAGCTGAGAGAGCCATTATTCATTCCATGATTGAGTTATTCAAGAGAGATCTCCAGAAAACAGATGTTTGAAGATGGATGACCATGTCTTTGCAGCAATATGTGGACCTATTTCTTGTTCTGCTGTAGTACTGAACATTGGCTTCGCCTTTTGTCTCCTGCGTCCTCCAAGTCTGCAGGGGGTGAACCTTCATCAGCCTTTAAAAGTTCTCCTGGTTTCTATGGTGGTGTTGAGTTTTATCCACCAAACAACGATATTGTTCTTTGTTTGTCAAGTTGCCGTCACTCCTTTTGTCCATGGACTTTATTTGACCCTCAAGCATCTATTCTACTTCACCAACGTGGTCAACCTGTCTTCAGTGACCTGGCTCAGCATCCTTTACTACATCAACATTGTGCCTAACAACAGACAACTTTTTATCTGGATAAAGAGACACATCAAGACAGTGGTGTACTTCGGTCTTGTTGCAGACAGGGGTATTATTCTACTTGCGGGGGTATTGGACTATGCCTCTACACTCAGGCCAGAAGAAAAACCCTTGAATTCATCGTCTTCTTTCAACGTCACCGTAGAATTAGGCAGCAATAGGGATGTCTTTTTCTATCTGGGTAAAATATGCACCACAATATATTCATTTCATCTCCTCGTCTCTTTCGGGACTATGATTCTGTCTTGGAGCAGCACCTACATCTACCTGAGAAGGCACATGAAGAGGATGGAGAATAGCTGTTATTTCTCTCAGCCCCAGCTACAGAGCCAGATGAGGGTAACAGTAACAGGTTTAGTCCAGGCAGCTCTGTTTTTCCCCTACTGTCTGTTAATAATTACTCTGGTAGTTACTCACAGTCTGCCAGGTTATAATAACTTTGATCCCAATGATAACATCCAGACTACAGTTTCCTCTCTGTTTGGCCTATGCAGCTCTGTGTGCCTGGGATTCTCTCAATCTGTCTTCAGACAGAGGGTGGTGTCTCTATTAGAGGGCGTTCTCAAGCAAGGTAATAACCTTAATGGGTAAATGTTTTGTGTTCTATTTTAAGAATATCATTTCTATTACTAAGGGATGTTTTCCGGACACCGCTGAAGTCTATTACTAGACGAAAAAGCATGCTTTATCAGTGTCCAGGAAATTGGCACTAAATAGTATATTAATTACATTTCTTGGTAATTATTGGTCTGATGGGTGCAAGTCACAGATGATTGTTTGTATTAGCATTAGAACTAGCCTAGACAAATAAGGCATGTTTATTTTACATAAGACACATCTGGTGATTTGTTTTATTGTAGTAAACTATAAGAAACTTAAAGTTGAGTTGAAGTGTAGCAACATACCTCATTCATTTCATTTGATGTCATGATTTACATGAACTACTAGAGTTTGTCTTGGTAAATCAGTATGTAAATGTAGTCTTAGTAATCCATTCCACCAGGTTTCAGTCATAAAGTTGACATTTTTGAGAGACAAAGTGAGACAAAGAGTCAGAGCGAGAGCGACATAAACTATTTTTCAGATGGAGCCCTACATAAAGATC